>CM060259.1:3270776-4503276 GCA_030684275.1 Acipenser oxyrinchus oxyrinchus | reverse complement strand
AAAAACTGAAAAATGTAAATAATAATAATAATAATAATAATAATAATAATAATAATAATAATAATAATATATAGTGAGGATAACAACACAGAGTGAGCAAACGATACACAGATGCGTGATGTCAGATATATACTTTTAAATGGTATTACAGTATTTTATGTGAAGATACCGTTTCAGCTCGAGCGCTGCACATTGTTATAAAACGATCACTTGTTAAATAGCTAATGGAGTTTTTCATTAGATGCAGAAGGGCGCTTCAAATAGTACCCATAACCGTACACATCAATATGGTTATAATTTGCAGATATTTGGGGAGGGGGGGGGGTGGGGACGTGCTAATGGGCAATCTGTTGTTTATTTTGAGCTGCTAACAATGATTTTTCTCTGCAAAAAGCGGTGTCTGGGAGTACGGTTGAGTAATTTTTGAGCATTGGCTCAAACAGATGGCGCAGAGCTGTAGGTGCGCTCGCCTTCAGTTCTCTCTCTGTCTGCTGTAGTAGAACACTCCACAGTGCCTGACTGTACACACTGTCTAACCGCGCGCGTTGCTTTACTACTCAATTGAGCTCATCAACAAACCTGTTCTACGATTGCGCTATTGGAAATTCTAGCCTATAATTACTCATCTAACAGGATCTACATAAACAAGAACAATAAACTCTAAAGTGATGGCAACATTCAGCACTTAACATGCAGCTGTAACCTAAAGAAACATAATATTAGGCTCCCTTCTTTCTAGGGTTGAATAATATTTTATTGACACATCGCACCCCAACGATAACGCTAGGACATACATTAATGACTGCAATGCATTAATGCTTTTATTGCAGCTTTGTATTTGTATAACAGATGATATCGAACAGAATACAAACCCAGTCACGTTTGTAAGTAAACACCCTACATGTAGGCACTGTTTATATACGTGGTAGCTCAAAGTCAGCTTTTTAAAATCCTACTCGAGCGAGGAAGTTATTAAATACAACTTATGAGACGTGTTTTCGCTCCTGTGAACCCTCGTGTCGGTAGGTAATGTATTGCTTTTCTTTTCTTCTTTGTGTTTGTAGCAGATACAGAAATCCATAAACTGACGGTTCAGCGCCATTGACTCTTTGATCATTTACAGGGCTATTTTACGTCAATGAAGTGGGAGATTAAACGGTTTTATTTTCGGAATTATTTGAGCTGCCACACTAGCGGTTAAATGATTATTATTATTAATAATAATAATAATAATAATAATAATAATAATAATAATAATAACAGCATTTAAACCTAGCCACTTAACCTTTCGAGTCAGCAAAAGTGATGTCTATAGCTATCTATATTTACACCTCTTAATTAGACACCAGTGATTTCTGAAAACATTTAGCTCCTTTATACAAAGGAAATAAAACACGTTGTCAACGCAAGAGCGCGCCACAGTAGAAGGGCTTTTCTTTCTGCAAGCTATTGAAATAATTACTGAAGGGTAAAAAGCTTTGGTCTTTGCCAGAATGATTTTAGCATGCTTGTCAGTCCTGCTTATCTTTAAACACGAAATCATTTAACTATACTATATATGATACATATATAGGGTATATATATATATATATATATATATATATATATATATATATATATATATATATACATCAGTCTATTTTACACGACGGTGAAAAACATGTATTGCTACATGACCAAAAATGAAGTAGTGAATACAATAACAAATAGTACGTGTCAAATGTTTCATGTTGTGTGATTTTTAGGAATTAGAAGATAACGGTTTTACAAAAACATAATAGTCTGACAGGCTACAAAAGATAATGCACACTTTATTTTTCCTAACATATATTATTATACCGCTTATCTCAGTGTACTTGTGCTGTTATAGGCCTTCCCTGCAAATTATAATAATAATAGGCCTAATAATAATAATAATAATAATAATAATAATAAATTGTTATGGAAAAAAAAAACATTAATTGCCACACTGAACCAGTTAGCTTTCTTTGGAAATGCCAAAGTAAAGTTTAAAATGAAATAAACACTGCCATGTATAATTTTGTTATTTACAAGGTATGACAGGGGTATGAGAAAGAAATAGCGGACGATTTCATGGGAATGGACGGCTTCTGCTGACCCCTGGAGCTTACAGCTTGAATTATGGAGATGAGGGGTAGAGGTGAATTTGGGCAAGAGTAGAAAAAGCTAACTTTTCACCTATATTATTATTTATTTCTTAGCAGACGCCCTTATCCAGGACGACATATATATATACTATATATATAGTATGATATATAGGCCTATTATAATATTTGCACAGAAAATCGAAAATATAATTTCAGCACAATCACGTGTAGCGAGTATAAATCCGCAAATCCGGACGCAGTTACAAAATGAATCCGTTTCTATTAAACATTTATAGTGCAACTCTTTTAAAATTAAAAAAACCTAAGCCGATGTTCAGAAATATAAACTGGCAAGTAACCGCACTACGCTTGATAGTTTGAACATGTTTTTAACTGAACAGAAGCGTGCATTTCCAATGTTGCAAGTTTGTTTATAAAGCTTCAAACAAATTGAAAGTTTGAAAAGTTCCTCACCTGCTTTGTCATGGAATCGATTAGTCGTACGAAAAGATCCTGTTCTGTTCTAACACCTGGAAACAAGTTCAAAGAATAGCAAGCAGTGAATGTATTATTTCATATGAAAATGCACAATACCCATATACTGCATTGATCGTGGGAAAATAATATTACCCTATCGCTTTACACTCCACGGCAAAACACAAGCAATGCACTTCAAATTAAAATCAGTGCATTTAAACAACAAAGCACTTTAGCATGACCAACTGCCTTTGTTTTAATTGCAACTTCTACCGTGTATTCGGTCGCATAAAACATGCCATAGAACAGGCATTTTAATGTGATTCGTATTAAAACACACACACACACACACACACACACACACACACACACACACACACACACACACACACACACACACACACACACATATCTTCTTCCTTTTCATTGTTTGTTAACATCCCATTTTAATAATTGCAATTAATTGTCATGTGCAACAAAGGAACAAGGGAGCATTTTTAATTGTATTTAAAATCCTACTATGTGCTTGAACAGTATACACAATATATAAATAAAGATCTACCAAGAAATCATGTTCCCTTTTAATGTGCACTTTCAAACATCTGTAATTGTGTTAAGTACCCTTGACATATTGAGTATTGGTATTTAGTTTCATTGTACTTACCATTGCTGTATAATAACTGGAGTTTGTAATGAATTCCATTGTTAGTTTTTTCATTGTTTGGCTCCTGTAAATAATTACCAATAATTACTTGTTGGTATTCAGAATCACACTTGCTAATGTTACTTTGATCAACTAGTGATTACTTCCAATGCGATATAATACAACTATTTGCATTAAATTATATATATATATATATATATATATATATATATATATATATATATATATATATATATATATATATATATATATATCATGTAATGCAAATAGTTGTTGTTTAGTCTATGAGCATTTGGAAATAATGCTAAATACAAAACGTTATAATTATTATTATTATTTTTATTTTTTTTTTGTCTTTCTCCTGAAGTCGAGTGATGTTACAACTACACGTGGTTTGGCCACCTCTGGAGTACCGTTATGGCATTCAGTGTTTATCTCAAAGTTAAAAATATAACTAATCGTTTTGAATAATAATCCAAAGTAGCGCTTACTTTATCCTTCTCCACAAAGTCCACATAAGCTGTCCTTTCAATCTCCACTGGTTGTCCTTGTCTGTCATAGAGAGCCAGGACGAAGTGGAAAAAATTTGATTTTCTGAGGTTGGAAGGCGGCTGTTTTTCATAATGTGCCCGAGCCAAACCCACACCGCTGCGGGGAGAAAACAAGAGACCATCTCGGTTAATTGTAGAAGACACTAGAGATAGATGGAGCTGATGAAAACATTGGAGATGGGGAAGCACATTTGGGAGACAAGAGATTTCTTGATTTGTCACTATAACAGTAATATGATGTAATGAAAGGGAAAAGCTGAAGAGGAGCATGGGGAGATTGTAATTGATACAGAGTATTGAGGGGATTTAGGGTCGATATGAGAAATACATTAAAAAATCTGATGATTTGGCATACATACCTTTGGGCGGCTGTGTTAGCATCCACTACCCCAGCAGTGTGCATCCATGATCGGACTGGATTCATCCCACTTCCCAGCGGTTCCTCTTTCATCGTCGTCCCACCTCTTGGTATATTTTCCTGAATCCCAAACATTAAAACAATTTGTGTGCAAAACCAGCTCCTACAAAGGGGTTAGGATTAAGGAAATGTCAGATTCTCTTTTTTTCCTTGGCGATTGGAAGATAAGAGATGACTTTGCTCTTGTGATCAGCAGGAGAAAAGCCCAGTTCAAGTCTTGCTTCCTTCTTCAATCTGTCCTGTATTGGCACGACATAAACAATTACTCAGAGTACTGTACTTCAACAGCTAGTTCGACCGTGATCCTTTCGTTTGAGAAGTAGTACAACTAGCGGGAAATCGGCTTTTTTATATATAAAAAAGAGAAATATTGTTGTTGCTTGTGTTTTGTTGGTGTTCTCAATTTGGTGTCATCCTACAACAGCATCAAAAAAGCTTCAGGACACTGCTGAATCGACCACTTCTGGCAAGGCGCTCCTGCTCCAAAAGACAAATAAACGAAAAAATGATTACCATGGAGGTGTTCTCGGACACAGGAGAGGTTGATGAGGGGCCTTTAGCGTCTTGCAGAATGGATGGAAGCATACACAACTCAGCCCTCTATCCCCTAGGAATGGAACCTTTCCCGGGAGCCAAAACTCTAAACCCACGGGAACAGCACTGTCAGAATCTGACGCTCGTTGGGCGGAGCTTTGACCAAATAAGGAAGCCTGACAATTCCTTCCTACCAGCGCTCCACAGCTTGCCCTAGTACTGACTGATCGTTGCAACCTGAGAACACGAGCTATACTTTTTCTTACATTACGGTGAGAATTTTTTTTTTTTCTTCAAATCAACAACCAATGAAGTTATTATTCACCAACACAAATCCTCAAGGAAAAAAATAAATAAACAACCAATGCGAAATGTATGTCTGCCAAAAAGTTATGGAACTAAATTGAATCTGAAATGTTTCTGTAAACACTTTACGCATCTAGGTGTTGTAAATAATCGATATGAAAATACATAATTTGATAAAGTAATAATAAATAAAGAAATTGAACGCAACAAAAGTCGAATTAAAAAATAAAAATAAAATAAAGTAGATAAAAAACAAACAATAGCCGAGCTAATGGAAAATCATTAGAAATTACGAACGGATTCTCAGACCTGCTACGCAAAAAAAATAAAAATAAAAAATAAAACCGCTTCTTGTATGAGGCAACACGTTCATACGTATTTTGAATTTGTTTTTCTTTTCTTTTTTTTGCTTTTATAACTTGTATTCCCAAGTGCGATCTTTTTGTCATAAAGTGCCAATTAAAAATGAAAATAAAATGTACTGATAAATGTTATTGCACAGCAATAATATTGTTAAAAAAAAAAAAAAAAAACATGACATCTTTTCATTTAAATGCAAGACATACCTACAATTGAACATATCAAATACTATCGCGGCACCAGATTATATATATATATATTATATACATCAACTTAAAAACATCAACTTGACATTTTATCATATCACATACAGGTGTCTTTTTGTTCGTTACTTTTTCTTCCTTTTTTTCTTTTGTAGGCTTGTGTATGTTTGTCAAAAACTACTTTTACAAATCCGTATATGTAAACTTTCATGAGGGTTATTGGTGTGTTTTTTTTTTGTTTGTTTTGTTTTTTTTTCTTGCTTGCTTAAATCCTCAAATCACACTTTTATCAGAAAGGATGTGCTAGCAGAGCCAGCGAAATCAGTGTGGATATCCGTCAATTAAAGACTTTCCCCAAGACATACGCGCAAAACTGTAAGATGTTATTTATTACATCTTAATGTAGGTATTGAAATTAATTTAATTTGAAACTATTTCATGTTACCCAAAGAAGTGGACCCTGGGGATACTCAAAGGCTGTCCTACCTACCTTCTTTCCTGTGGAGCGGACCCGGGCTCTCTTTGATAATAATAAAAGACTTGGGGACAATCATATCATTGAATGACGAGGTTCTTTTTTATACCCTTGTATGTTAGCACGTCCTCTCTTTTGTCAATTGGAAGGGTATGTTTGTTAATATTTTAATGAATCGGTGAAAATCGAAGTCCGAGTTGTGTTATCAGGGGATCCCAACCCTCCGCTGAGGGGTGAGGAAAAGAAGAGAGATGTGTTCGAAAGCAATCTATTTTGCTGGTGTTCGGGGTTAATGACTATTGCCAAAGATAAGTGAATTATCAAAGCTGTTGCTCTTGCCCGATCTCAAAATCCATTACATTGCCTGGTCGTCTAATTAAATACGTAAGTATAATAAAATCATATTTTATGACGATTTGAGGGTAATAAGATTAGTCCTTAGAAGCAAACGTCACACATTAAATATACAACTGTCTTTAGAATTCTGATAGTTTTACAGAAAAAAGGAAGAAACTAGGGTACACGGAAATATAAATGTTTAATATGCATGGTGAACGTATTTTTTCAATCTAATTTTCACCAGATAATTTGTATTTTATGAAAGACTGGTGTAAACTTTTCAAGACGTACTACGACTACGATACGACTACTACGACTACTACTACTACTACTACTAATAATAATAAACTACGATAACAGTCGTGTAGACTAAAAGCAATCATTGTTTAAATGTCTTGATTTATTTTAAATCTATAGTCTAATAAATATATTATAAGTACATCTGTTTTTGATTAATTGTCAAAATAAAGACATTAAAGATCTGTATAGGCTATACAGTGCATTATATAAAAAATGAAAATGCTCGTATATATATATATATATATATATATATATATATATATATATATATATATATATATATATATATATATATATATATATTACACGCGCCAAGGCGATTTAAATCTGATTACCAAATTAGCAGGTTTTAAAATAAATCCTTTTAAAGCTGATACTGTTGACTGGATAGGGAGAAAAAAAAAAAACTTCCACAAACCCATTACGTAGGTAACGATCCTGTCCTAAAAAGGAGTTTTAAACCTTATTTGACAACAAATGCAGCTGCCCCACTATTTTGGAAGATATTAGGCGAAAATGAATGCAAATCTGTGTTCAGAAGCCATCTGGCCAGAAAAAGGGAATCAGCTGCTGTTCACAACAGGCTCTGAGGCTGAATGTATTTCAGTTCATTTTCCAGGATCATCTGGTACTGCAGCTAAAGCGTGGACAATACGGTCTTTATTATTCACGAACTTTTTTACCTGGACTCTGCTAAACTGCGTGATACAGGGTATATTAAAATAGACAACAAATATTAACAATGCGCTGGAATTTCCATTTGAATTTTGAAAAGAAAAACACGTAATTATAATGTTAGTTCTCTGCCATCTGTAAACACATATATTTTAAAATAATTCATTAATTTTAACATCAAATCTCGTGTTTTTCATGTTGCTGGTGTTGTAGCATTTTGCATATTTTGCTTATTTTTGGCACCATTAACTCCATGTCGTATAAAGAAGAAACATGCAAGGATGCATCACGCTGTGTAACTAATAAGACCAGAACATTCCCCATGTTTTTAAAAAAAAAAAAAATAGTGAGACTAGTTATTAAGTTTTCTCACTTAAAAGCGCAATTCTGTCCAAACATGGTTGTTTATGTGTTGTTTTTTCTCATGAATCAACAGTGCATGTGTTGTTGCTGTAGAAGGTGTAATTTTTGCATATACTTAAATGATACAAATCCATAACATTTCTAATGATTACATTATGGTTTCTACTGCTCCCTCTTAGATGCTGTGGATTCTATACACCACCGCAGGCTGTGGGTTTAGTCCCTGTGTCGATGATGTAAGATATCATTTTAAGAAGTGTGCTAATAGTGAATACTGAACAAAAGAAAAGTTAGTCATGCAGAAGGTGTGTGGGTTTGAATAAGATTTGCTTGGTGTTGCCAAGACCTCCCGAAGTAACGACCCTCCTTCTTATTGTATGTGAAGTGTTCCTTTTGTGTGAATTTACGGGGTGAGGCTTCAATGATCCCCCACAAATTTGCATTTAAATAGCGACATCAAGCGATTCGCGTGCCACACACCAGTGGGCTCCCAGATGTCAAGGCAAAGTCAGTCAGATGGCCATTGCCCAGCTGTCCTCCTAAACATCAAACCAAAGCATGAAGAAAGCTTAAAGATACAGGAGTTTATTTTATTTATATTATTACAAGTCTGACATACAGTTCATACGTTTTAAAGATTTTTTTTTTAAATGGAGTCGGTTGAGTAATCATATAAAAAAGCAATTCTAAAATAATACCACGACTTTCTTGTTTTGATACTGTACTTTCACTTGTCAAGTTTAATGCGAGCATCATTTTAACACAATGAAAATGGTGCACTGTTTCATTTTTCAAAACTGCTCGAAAATGTATGAAAAAATCAAGCGCCCAGTATTGCAAAGACCGAATGGGGATGCTAAATGAATTTATTTATTTATTTCCAAGTAGCCGTCAAAAACATTACCCTCTCCAAATGTAGAATGACATACAATGAAATGTATTTAATCCTTAAAATGTCCCTTTTGTCTTAAACAAAAAAAATCAAAACCATACCATCTTCACAAACACTTCAAACCCCAGTTTCAGAAGTTCAAGTTATGAAACAAGCGCCAATCTCTCAAAAATAATGTATTTACTATGAACTGTATGCTAATAAACAATGAATACAGTAACAGCCAATAGCCCACGTTTATACAACTACGCGCATATTGAACTTACATTAACGATGCCTCGGTATTCATGCATTCAGAATACTGTCCAGCATACGGTTCATTACTACTCTTTTTTTTTAAACTTTTCACAATTTTCTGGAAAATATAATAAGTACATTAAGAAAAGGTGTAATTTAAGAAAAAGTGTATGTGTTAAAATCAAGTCTGCGATTCTGTTGCTTAAAAACAAAAGACAGCAACGTGCAAGCACAGTAACCTACAGAGTTGTATTCGGATCCCCTCCAACCAGTTATTTCTATTGGCTACAAACCCAGACAACCCCTCAATGTTTTGTCCAAGGATGACAGTCATTGTTCAGTGACCGATCTTGTACAATTGTTCTCCTTTTCTGAGATATATATATATATATATATATATATATATATATATATATATATATATATATATATATATATATATATATATATATATATATATATAAACTCGGACACGACATTTTTTCTGCTGTGCCTGTTAACTGAACTAATAGATATCGGTACGTGTGTGCAATGTCTTACTGGATAAAACGACTGCCCCTGAAGGTTTTATATTCCGCTATACATATGTTCCTTTTTTATTGGACAATTTTAAAATCATATGAAAAAAAGTCTAAAAAAAGTCTAAAGAATATTTTTTTCCTGAGGCAGCAAAGTGGATTTCTTATATTCTATAGTTGGCTGTAGGCCTACATTGTGTCACTTGTTGTCCACTCTTCATTACTATTGATAATGACATCGGTCCATTAAGTCAAACACATGAATCGTATTAGTAAACATGCTTATTTATTTATTTCGAGTATTGATATATAACAGTACAAATACCAACAATAGCAATCTGGTATATTTAAATAAAATAATAATAACCATTTTAGGATTTGGGCCGTCGTTTTTAAGAATGTGCCCTACTATGTTTGTGTAGATCTATACAAAGAAAAAAAAAGTAGAGTGATGTGACTATAAACTATAGCTTAAAATTATTTCAGCCTACCCATTTTAAAAATATATATGTTTGTGTTAGTGTTTATAATACAGTGGTTTTCTAGGCAAGGCATGCAAGACCTGTTATTTGGATGGAAACCGCGTCTTCTAATGTTGTAAATTTGATAAACAGCGCCTCCTTGGGACAGATTAAAATATTTGCAGCTCAGAACTGGAGCGCTTAAAAAAAAGCGTATGAAATAACACAATTCGTTTCCTTTTTAAACTACTTACACATACCTATTACATATTTTGTTTATTCAATATATATATATATATATATATATATATATATATATATATATATATATATATATATATATATATATAGTTTGCAAATACTGTGTATAGTTTAGTCGTCGTTTACTTTCTGTTATCATCTCCAATATATTTGTTTATGTGAAATACATTATTAGCCGTGTAAAATCGTGAATAGACTCATTGTATATGCATTTTTAATTATGTAGTGCGTCAGAAAGCGCAATGGAGACTGAAAAGGAAATAAAATAAATAAATAAAAAAATAAAAATTAATAACTGCACAATGTGAACACAAACTTCTGTGAGATCCGTAGTAATACTAAAATAAACATATACAATTATTTGACAGACGATTCGACGACAAGTGTCAATGCCAGATAAATTAAATAATTGCATTTCTCTTGTGATGTTGTATATCTGGTTGTTTTAACACGCACGCAGTTAGGAGATATGTCATGTCACGCTTTGTTTAAAACAGTTTTCAACTATAGAATACATGTAGTTTGTCAAAATATAAATATAAGAAGACGCCGAAATTGTTCTAGGTATTGTAATTGGCATTAATTAAACCTGCTTCGTTTTAATTAACTCTGAAGTTTCAACAGCCTCTGGGGCGCCGGTGTCAGATTTGATACTGTCAGTCCAGATGTCCTAATACACTCCAATTCTATTCCAATATGCAAGAAAGACAAAAAGAAAAGAAAAAACAGCAAATTACAAGTAAAACGCAAGACTTGACAAGGGTGTAAAACAGGGAGAGAGGCAAACCTTTCACATATATTTTAAAATAAGCAAATAGTTTCAACCAATTCCCAAGGAGGCGATGAAACCCTAAAACCCAATTTTGCGTCAAATGTTCAAAACAAAACTAACGCATTTGTTCACTAAGTTCTACAACACCTGCATTAAATTGAAAACATTTTGAATCGCAAAGCACATTTGTGGCGTCAAAACATGTATTGCTGTCATTTTTAACGTCGTTGTTTACAGTTTCTTTGGATGCATAATTAAATAAAACATTTTACTGCTGTACGCTTTATACATTGAAATGTATGTAGTAACCGCATTTCTCTTTAACGGTGTAGTTTAACTTTCTGAAAATAAGTTTGCCTTAACTAACCGGCTGCATTTCCCAAGTGACTCGTTCTCAGACGCTTCTGTGTTTTTTTTTTTCTTTTTCTCTCATTTAAATAAGACGCAACTGATGTATTTGTTATTTATCATTCGCATAGGCTATACGGAGGCATGATGATGATATTTTGTTTAAAAACCTGCATCTAATGGATTTATATAATGGTAAACGATTATATTTTATAAGTCTACAGCTATCATAACTTAATGTTATAAGCATACTGTAAAACTGATATCCCGGCTAATCTGTTTGCGTTGACCACTTTAATAGAAGAATAAATCATTTGTGATTTTTGTGAAACGTTTCTGTATTAATAGAAGAAACACTGGCTATCAAGGCCCGGTCGCGGTAAAAATAAATAAACAAATAAATAAATAAATATACAATCAAATAAAATCTGCATTTTCATTCGGCTATTGAAATGAAGAGAGAACTGCTGGGCGGTTTGCATGCCCTAAGCATAGCCAGGGGCGATGCAGATATAAAGAGGCAGAAATAAACTGAGAGTGCTTTCTATTAACATGTCATTTATCCAGTAGAAATCGAGCTTGAAAATACTGCTGTGCACCAATCCTTCTACTTAAAAAAATAAAGTAAAAAAATACTGTATTGCCTAAAATATAAGGCTTGGTTTTATGTATTTATTTTATTTTTATTGGTGTTTATTTATTTATTTATTTATTTATTTATTTTTTTTTTGGGGGGGGGGGTACAACTGTTGTAAATGTAGATTTAAGCTTTTTAAGCGTTTTTTTAAACCTACAGATTTACAGCAGTTTTTTTTTTTTAAACAAAAGACATATACATATATAAATATAGTTATGATACTGTATAAATATATCAGCCAAAACATTCGTTCTATAATTTATAATAAAATGCATTATAATTCAGTGGTTTCTGTCTTTGAAAATTAGGGTTTGTTATACTTGGGCTTACCCACTGTGGGTAAAAATGGCAATATATTTTTCTCCTTTTCCATTTTATTGTGGTGATATTGCGCCACCTAGAGGAATTGTAGAAACGTTTTGTCAAGACATTTCTTATATTGTTTACCACAACTACGTACAGTATACCGTTCAAAATGACAAAACTAGCCTTTGCCAACTTACATATAATTGTGCAACCCAATATGGGTTTTTTTTTCAAACCCTAAGCATGTAAATGTTGATCCATATGACTGAAGGCATGTATCACTGCCCATTTGTTATATAATTTAGTGTACTGTAAATATCCAAATTGAGGTTGTTCTCCATTACTGTAACCAATAAAAAAACTGCTTGTCAAAAGATTGAAATCCATAACATTGAAGGAAGTTATGTTGATCTGTAACCCTGACTGTAAGATTTTAGTTTATACCCCAAGAGAGTCATGTCTTAAAACCATGTTGTTGTTTTCTTCAGCTTTTTATATTGTGTGTACTTTATTTATTAAAACATCAATCTTCTTCGATGCTGCTGAGTGAACTCAGTTTCACCCATTGCGCACAAAATCTTCTATACGAAGGAAATGAGAAGGTTTTAATAAATCAACAGTTTGTGACAGAAAGATCAATTCGCGGTTGTTAATCTGAAACGGTGCGTTTTAATGGACGCTTTAGTCTATGTATATTCCACACCCTATTGTACCTGCTGCTCATTCATGAAAATATGTCCTAGATAAAAACTCATTAAATAAAAGTGAATGCGTCACAATTTACAACACTGATGAATAACTTTTCAACCAAACACTTATTGTCTGCACAACAATTATGAAACAAATCAACTTTATCCAAGAAACAACTTCAATTTTAGCTTCTTAACTGCAACACTATTGAACATGTCAATCAAATGCATATATATATATATATATATATATATATATATATATATATATATATACACACACACACACACACACACACACACACACACACACACACATCAATTGGCATTCATGAGACCTATGCATAACAGATGATGCAACAATATTGCAATTTAATTATTTACTTCAACTGGTAAGCTACTGACATTTCATGTCTAAATATGAATAGGAACAAACAGTAGGCATATACTATTATTTCCTTATAAACTGATACCACATTTTAAAAAATGCCAACAACTTAAAATCTCAAGTTGTATACCTTGTGTCGTCCAGATAGGTTAGTCAAGAGCTTCACACGGGACACTGAAATCCAGTAGCTTGCCTTTATAACTAATAAACCATGAGACGGGTTGTTTTAAAAGATAACATCTCCGAATCTTTAAATGCAGTGTTTGTTGTGCCGGGAAAGAGTATTCTGTGATTTGTGGCATTTGATAGAATACTTACCTTGTGATAGTCCAGGAATGCTCAGTGGAGTAAATGATGTACAAACAGCGCCATCGCGCAGGCGCCATATAGTTACTCCAGGGGTTAGATGCAATGTAATGCTACGGTTCGTGTGAATCATGTGTTTCGAGCAAGGTTCACATCAACTGGGTGGATTTCAAATGTAAAGCAAAAGCGAGTGCTTGCTTATTCGATTTTCCAATTTAAAAAAAAAAAAGAAAACTGACCACATTCAATGAGCGCTGTTAAAAAAAGTAATAGCTTTCACTAGACTATATTGTCGTTTTTTTGCTGGACCGTGAACTTTGACAACCACTTCCCCTTTATTTAATATCTGCTATATACCAGCACATCATACACGTAAAAGCTCTTAAGTGTAAACGCCAGGTTTGCTTCAAGTGTTTTTTTTTTCTTCTTTTTTCATAACTAGCTTTCGTTTGATTTAAAGAAAAAAAGATACGCTCTTCAGTTTTAGAACAGATCAGATAGAGGGGGTAGTAATACTAGCGGTAATACTGTGGTACTAGCGTTACGTTTTTAATATTATTTGAGGATGTGCAACAATGGTATTGTTTGAATTTTTTATTTTTTATTTTTTTTAGATGGAAAAAAACTAAACAAAACACAACTGTTTCTCTTATGTCGAACAGCCCAGTCTCATTTAAAGCTCAGTGTGTTAAAGACGGGAGAAAGATGACCAACATTTCTACATTAACATTAATTAGTCAGTTAGCAGACGCTTTTATCCAAAGCGACTTACAGTGACGAGGGGCGTGAACTATGCATGAATAACTGCTGCTGCTGCAGAGGCACTTACAATAGAACCTCGGTTTTACGTCTCATCTGAAGGACGGAAACATCTCTCTGGAAACTGCACCCTTGGAACAGAATCAATGTGTATTATATAAGCCGTGGCTTGAAATACACTATTGTTTTAAATATATATTTTATTATTATTATTATTATTATTATTATTATTATTATTATTATTATTATTATTATTATTATTATTGTTGTTGTTGTTGTTAACGACGACTATTGACAGGTATACTGTTTTAATTGTATAAAACCCTCACTCTCTGTCACCCACCAAAACTTAGTAGCTTTCAATACATTTTAGCTGTTTTTTTCTTTCATTTTGAATAAGAATGAGGAAAGGTTCCACGATAGAAAAGGTCATATCCTCAAAACATACAAAATGTAATGTCAACTTCTGAAGTGGTGAAGGTTAAACATTCTAGTGAGTGTCAGGAATAGGAGAGAATGTTGACTGAAATTGTGACCCACTTCCTTAAGTAACTGTCTTAGTGCCACAACATTGAATTCCCCAGCTAACAGACCTATTGGAAATGGGGTCAGGAGGTGAGGGTTCACGTATCACGTGACCCCGAGTTCAAGTTAAAATGTGGCAGTAGTTTTCACTTGGGACAGAGAAAAACAAAATCGCAAGAAAACTTGCACAGCGTTCTCACAGCCTTGTCAAGCATGTAGAACGGAGGAGATGTATTTGTGGAAATATCAAGGTTTGTAGGGGATATAAAGTAATGCTATTCTTTTTTTTTAAACTCTACTGACCTGAAAGTGAAGCAAATCCCCAAACCTCATCAAAATGTGTTTCCACAGGACATGCAATAGTGCCATTGATTATTATATGTCTCGCTTATATACAGTTTCTTTGGTAATGCAATGCAAGATGTTTTAAATTTAAAACATGTTCAAAGTAAAATATTTTGTGTGTCCAGCATGCCACAGTTATTGAGGGAGTATTTTCACATTATTTAATAAAATGAACATTTGTCTTGAACTGAGTAATAGAAGAATTTACTTAACAAAACATCAACAAATAATAACATTATTTATTTTTTGGGTTCTAAAATCAATAGACATTTAATGTATTTATTTGGATGTTTCCTTTTTCCTTTTTTTCTGAACTAGTGCCTAAAATACATTGTAACGGTACATATCATAAATGCGCAATTACAGTGTGATTAAATCAATCTCGATTTTTTAAAAATTTATTTTGCAAATAAGGAACAGCTTATAAATACCACCAAGGCACCAAGAGCAGCTGGTTTAATCAGGTTCATGTTTATATCTATTAGGGGCTGTACAGAAAACTATTAGTACCAGAAATGGTTATCTATCAGTACTCATCAGTAGTATTGGTGTAATGTTAAATTATGGTGCCCTTGTCATATTTGAATATGGTGTACAGGGATACTAAGTTCACTATGAGTCATTTCAGGTTTTATTATGATCTTAGTAAGTGACAGCTGAGCTGGTTAGCTATACATTATAGGTAATTAGGCCTAATACCTGAAATGGATCAAAGTGCAATGCATTTGAGTCTTATTTGCATCCCTACTGTATGTAAAGCTAGTTTTGGTTAATAAGGGATCCCATAGGTACCTGTCTTTAGGAGTTGTCTTCTTAACAATGTTCAAACCCCATCTAACACAAACTTTTGGACCCTGCTGAATTTGCAGATTGTGAAGCACTGCTCTCGATGTGAATAGCAACAGAGTAAAAGCTGAAGACTGCCAAATGACAAGTTTACACCCAAGCAACTTTCTACTGAGATCTGATGGGCATTCCATATTTTCAACCCTAAAAGAGGCTGGGCATGTGCAGTGCACTGTGACAACTGGAAAACAACAGGCCATCAGACTGCTTTCAGACATTTAAGTAGCAGAGAACAAGTGCTAACCTGAACCTTCAATATACTCTATGTATTTGTATATTTTTAGCTACACAATCAGACACAGTGTAACACATCTAGTATGTAAAAAGCAACATACTGTAGTACCACAGTATTGATTGTATAAGAAGAATTCTGTTCTCAGTTTTATTTATTTTTGTACATTGATCTCATGAGTTGCTGGATGTTTGTGTGCTTATATAAAACACAAACCTGGAATGGTACAATTACAGAACAAACACTATCGCCAAACACACGCATTGGCAATGTGTGTTGTAAAGGACAGTTTTGTTATTAAAGGTATAGGTATGACAAAATAGTTATCTTGAAAATGACTGTATGGACTGAATGGATGATTGATAGTTTAGGGTCACACTGAATGGTGATATTGGGGGTAATTTATAAAGTAGATGTAAATGACCTTTTTTTTTTTTAAACAGGTTTAGTGGCAATTGAATGGCAGCGCATTGAGCTATTAAATGAATGGAGAAAAATGATTGTCACACACTGTTGCACATAATGTCAAAACATTATGACTGGGATTCATTAAGCTTGCAGTCATAACATAGCGAAAATAGTGGCATCCTGTAGTTTCCTGTAATATTCATATTTCTTTTCAAATGTCCGTAATGAGCAAATAATAAGGTTTTCTATTATTTGGAGACATATTATTAGTGAATTTGTTTGACTTTGCTCTCTTTCTAAGCATCACAATCAGAGAATCTGAATTGCAGAGCAAAGATTTGAAATTTGAAAGGGTATACTGAACTTTTACTTTTCAGATCTTGTGCAAAATTAAACGTTTGATATAAAGCCCACTGAAAGCATGCAATATGGAGTTTTCCAAACTGTACGATTGATGTAATTTAACATCTATATTTATCTTTAGATTAAAGACCAAGAGCACAAAAATTCAACCTTTGGTGGCTTTTAACAACGTCCTTTCTTTTGTGGTTTAGGATGTTTTTCTTTTCCCCCACATTTTTCATTTTGTCAATGTCAGTACTAATTTCCCTCATCTCAATAATAAGGCTTTGTTTAAATGCTGCTGTGATGGATTAAATAATGTCCTGTATGCAAGAAATGTGTTAAAAGATACCAAGAGTATAGAACAGTGAATATTAAATGCAATCAACCTAACTTCACCAGCTGAGGAGACTTAAATGCCAAACCCCACAAAATAGTACAATATAACTTGCACTATCTTCCAGTTAAACCACGTAAAAGGAGAGATCTTTATTATATTTAGCATGTCGAGTGACTAGACTGAGCCTGCATGACCAATAAAACCATTTTCTACTGCTCTCCTGCTACTTACAGAGAATATAAACCGGAAGTGTTAGATGGGATTCGGAGAGTGACACAGATCATTGGCAATACTTTTGAGAAGATCTTTTATAAAAAAACAAAAACAAAGTGAAACCCTGTCCGCATGTACCAATGACAGCTCAGTGCATTTTGATAATATAATTCTCTTTAATATTATTTCTGCTTGGTATAAAATATACAACTTAATATAAAAGATTGCAACTGTTCTAAAAATGAATTTCCTGATATGCAACAGACAATGGACATTTAGCATTTGTCAAATAAATTCCATGCAAACAAGCAAATACAATATATTTTTCACTGAACACATTTGTCTAAGTAGTCCCAAAATGACTAGCTGTTTGTTGAATATGTAAGTTTAATGATTCCATTTAATATGTGTTTGTCTAAATAACACATATTTCATAACCTGACAATCAGCTTTTTCTTTAAAACTTCATTTTGTACCTGTCAAATGTGTTGGTGTGTTTAATGGTTTCTTTATCTGTACATGCTGCGATGCGTATTTCCCATGCTGTTATCAGTTTTCATGATATGCACTTGGTACAGAAAATAACGCCTCTCTGTAATTGTTTCTCTTGACAAACCACTGGAACGTTCAGCTGATGGTTTTATGCTGCTACCGAAGGGTGACGTTTTGTTGTGTTCTTAATTGTGTTTATGGAACTTTCAATTGATTTTGTTTCTACTAATTACTAAAGGGTCAGTGTAGTGGGAAGTAGTACCTGATGCTTGACGTAAACCAGAAACAAGTCATAATGGCTTGTAATGTGTTCCTTGTGATAAATCATTTTGTGAAGAAACCAAATTACTACAGCAAAAAAGGAATATACATACAATATTTATTTCATCTCATGGTAAGGTATGTAAGTCAGAACCTACATGAGGCATCTGTATAATCTTCTAATGGGGACATCGTTCTCCCCAGTACTCTAAACTGAGACATCTGTGGCATAATTGTTCTTAAGCAGCAGGCAGAATGCATCATAATTTCTTTCACCTTTAACAATCCTGAGAGATAGTTAGAGTCCCCCGTGTTAGAACTGGATTTAATTCAACCTTTACATAAGATTAACAAATCCTCACATTTTTTTTTATTTTTTAAACTCATTCATGCCCAAAGTGTAAAGTTGTATGCAACAGGCATCTTTGTTTTGTTTTGTATTCTTGATTTATAGTATAGTCATTATTTGATTTGGTGGCCTGGGGAATCATAATTTTACAGAGATTACTGTCATAGACTCTACCCACTCTCCCAATTATCAGCAGATGTCTTTTAAGTACTTTGATCCAAAATAGCTGCCAATCAATCAGCTCACCTGTCATATTTGAGGTCTTTATTTTTGTATCCCCTCTGCCACATTACAGCACCTATCCCAGTAAGAATCTGTGTTTGGTGAATGACAGATCAACATAGGTAGGGCAACCCACAAGATCCAGACATCCTCAAGGATTCCTCTAGGCTAGAGGATGGGCTCAGAGCACTGTCAAGGCAAAACAAAGTTGCAAAGGTGATTCCAGTTAAGTAAATAACCTTAAAAATGTCAGTATCCATATTACCCTTCACTTTCCCGTTTTAAAGAACATCTAGTTGAGGTTTTCATTCCCCAAGTGTAAGTTATAGTTACAGGTTCTGTCAATACTGCCTTGTAACTGATGGTAAAGGTCTGATGCTACTATGTATTCAGTTTCTCTGTATGCTATGGTAGATTCCATCTTTTCTCCAATGACTTTTTGGTCTTTTTAATATGATTTCTGCGGATTTAGAAAAAAAAAATGTATTTAATTTTGTCTGAAATTTTTTAAAATGATGGTTATTTACCTTTAATAAAGTTTTTCTCTATGTTCTTTAACCACTACTGCCATTGCCTGCCAACATACCATTTCTAAATTAGATGCATATTTTCAATGTAAATGACTGTAAAAATAACATGTAAACAAACAACCAACCTACCGAGCACAGGACTGATGGAATTTGCCAGTTTACTACGTCTGCAATGTATATTGGATGCTGTTAACTCCATGTTTCTTTGGACAGGGAATGCTGCAGATCAACAGTCCAAACATATTTTATAAATGAATAAAAACACATGTTGTCAGTGGGCTTTTATTTAGCACGTCTTCACAATATTCTTAATCATATCTTCTTAATTACTTTAGATTTAGATTAATTTGACGTTTGATAATAAAGGACACACAGTAAATACAACATGCTTCTGATAGTCAATTTGAATTCATGATGTTACTATGTACAGATATACATCATTAACAGTTAAGTCATGTTGCTTGTATAATTGTGATGCATTCCTATCTTCTGTTACTCACTAGCTAAAATTGATCTGTCATTACTCACTGCACTATGAGAAGTTTTCCTATGGAGGATGTGATAGAAATGCCTCTGTAATTGTCTGCATTATATGGATCATTGACCTTGAGATGTGGAACTGTGGAAACAACTGCCCATTTATCTGGAAAATTACAACATGGTAAGATCAGATTAGACAGGTTTACAAGACCAGCTTCAGCAACTGAGTGTGTATTATTAGACAAAGGCCACACCACCTTCTTTATCACCAGTCAGGTTAAACAGTAACCATACATTCAAGCAATGCCTGGCTTTGTTTTATGGTTTCAGTTTGCATATAAAAGTGTAGTTCATCCATTATCAATGCCTGCAGTTAACCCACAATTAACCACGGAACCATCTAAAAGTCCTATAGCACTCACATGCAAATTATTTTGTGTATTTCTTGTCCTAAGATAAATTGGTAATAGCATTGCCCTGTTGTGTATAATTAGTTACTGAAATATTTAAAATAGGAAAATAGGAAAGTAAAAATGTACTGCTTTCAATCAAGGCTTGAATATCTATACGCATTTAGTTATCTTTATACTTTTATAGTAATACAAAATTCTACAGATCCACAGATGTTCAACCACAAACATTACAGTCAAAATGTTCGTATGTATTCCACTTTAAATAATTACAATTAAATATTAAAAATCAGCAATTATTGCTAAACAAATATTTTAATGAGTTACACAGACTTTCTAAAAACATAAACTTTGCTGGGACAGATTTAAGTACATAGCAGTTGCATGTACTGTAGTTGTCTTTGTTTTGTATCAAAGTGGTCACTGTTGTGAACTACTGGTACTGTATATTGTTTGAAAATAAAGCTTTCCTGTCTTTCTGTCTAGACCTAGAATGAAAATGTAATAAAATAAAATAAAATAAAAAATAGGCTTGTGTGAACTTAAATATGTACTTACCCAAAATATTTTTGGGAGAAATCTGTAAGATTTTTTTGCAAGAGAACAAAATTGTACCATTAAAGAGAAAATGAAATGTTGCTTTGTGCATAGCCTTTTGTTCTACATCTTTGGAGTTTTCAGGTACTAAAGGGGGCTACATTTTAGAGAAAAAGAAAGGGCTCCACGGGTATAACGTTCCCATAGGAAACAATGGTCGAAGTTTCATCTTGCAGTCCATGGGTGTAACTTTAACTGGAATATTGCTGATCAAAGACTCATAAACAAAGTAGGTGGAAATGTTGTAAGAGTATATGTGATCCAGTCAGGGGCACAGGCATAAAAGAAAAGGCCAAGGTTTAGGAAGTATAGGAGACAATTATGGTAACCATAGAGCAAGACCATTAATTTGTCTTTCACATTTTGATGAAGTTATTAGAAAAGGAAAAGGAAGGGTTATGAATCATGTTGTTTCAGCTATTGTAATACAGATTCACATTAAAATGTGGACAATGCTACCAACCTTAGCTTCTTTAAAATAGTTAAAATACTGTAAAGCTAATAAAACAAAAACATTTCAACACAGATTTTTGCTCACTGCTGAAACAGGCTCAGTTAAATGCAAGCATTCAAGCATGCCCTTTTACAGGGTTTGATTGAACAAACATTCATACTAAGGATATGTAGGAAATACAAAAGCTTGACCAACATCGTACAACAAACCATTTCAGAATTCAGTGTGATAACGTTTGCAGTGATTCACTAGGCTGGGAAGGAAAGGCAATATAAGGATACACTCTCACAATCAATAATCAAAAGCTGTCAACCTAGCTTCCCACCGACTGAAAATGAGTCCCCCTCCAAGAGGATTGGCACTTTCTCTCCAAAACATACACCCCTAACCCACCATGTCAGACAGCACGTCAAGCTTAAGGGTTACATTCTGTTTATAATATGTGATTGAATTTCTGAATAGGCTAATTATATTACACTGAACTGCAACCTATTACAATAATAGTCTTTAATGAACCCTCTATATATGTTATGTTATACCAGCTTGTATATTTACACATCAGTATATTTTCAATTGCTGAATAGCCACTCCCAATAATAAATACAGACGATGTACTGTTGTCTTTAATCTAAACTCCTGAGCATTTTAACATTATATATATATATATATATATATATATATATATATATATATATATATATATATATATATATATAGCTGGTTTGTATGGAGTTAAACAGGTCCATCTTAGACATGTATGATCCATTATATATATTCTTTAATACCTTTAACATTTTACATACTAATCTTATATTTTAGACAATAAAGGAAACCGTAAAAATGAGCATGCATATACTTCCACTGCATCCCCTGTTGACAGGGTTGATCACCCAGAGATAATGAAGCATGCTAAATCTTTAATATTGTTCAATTAAGTCTAATCCTACATAGCACAATACATTTATATAAGTTATATATTTTATTACTCCACCAAGTGAAAATTGAAACTTTCTGTCTTTGATCTCGCAGAACCCGTGTTCTCCCTCAATACGACTTTAATAGCTTTTGCCTCCAGAGATCAGTGGCAAGTCAGACCACTTATGAAAATGTCAAAGGGGTATGCACTTTTTTTTTATAGGCGCATGAAAAAAAAATGTATAAAGATATCAAAATAAGCAGATGTACAATTATGCTGGCTAAAAAACCCAAAGGAAATCAACTGAAGACACACCAATATCCAGAGCAGTGAAAGACAATTGTCAGAGAATTGGTCAGTGTGGCAGCACACTGTTTCCATCACAGACTGACTGCGCATTATGAAGTGTCCTTTTGGGGGTCTTGATCTTCAAATATGAGTTTGAAGACTCTTTCCCTTTATTAGTTACTAAGCTTTTTATACTGGTACCATATTGGAGCAGGTTACAAGCCTAAGCTTTATTGTCTTACATTATTGAAAATCTTCATTCTCACAGCTATCTCCCCGAGGTCAAGCTTTGTCTGAGAATACATTCTCATTTCTCCATGTATAGTGGGCTATACTGAGGGAAGACGGTGAAGGTTGTACCAGTAATACACTTAAATCCATTTTAGTTGACTTACTACAAACCTCAACCTTTCCCAGTTGCTTATCTTATGTTACATGTAATTCCCTGATAACTTCAAAAATCTACTGCAATGAAACCAGTAATTAAAGGAGCACAGGTGGCAGCACAAGCTCTTCAAGTCTGGCTGACACAAGACTGATAAGCACAGCAGGCTATTAAAGGTGGTCGCTTGTAATAAAATCCTGCTTAGTTACAAAAAATAAAGAAAGAAATCGTTTAAAAATGCTGAAATATACATTTTCTGTAATCCCAGCATTTTCTTCCCTTTACAGTATTTTCCACGCTTCTTTATCTGGAATCAGTATTTGTGAAATATCAGGTCTACCTATAAATACAAATAAATAATAAGTTTGATCCCTGTGGATACCTACTCATTTCATACCCACAATGGCAGTTTACCGCAAAACAAAAGTTGCAGTTGCCCATCAGCATCGCCAAATTCGCTTTGTTTAAATTTATTTCAGGGGGCTAATTTCTCAACTGGCACGAATTCCCTTTAAGTTTAAAATAATTAGGACAGTTTTCAGTAATATTCCGGGGGTAAAATCCAGTCCTTGTTCACATCCATATTTTGCTTTGCCACTTCTGAATTCTCCTAAAGTACAATTTCACATGACCAGAAATAGTTGGAATCTTAAGAAGTTGTACTTGCCTCCGCCCCCTCCACACTGAACAAATATTATCTTTGACTTTGTTTTCCTGGTTTTTTACTTTCAAATTTTAACAGATAATTGATTTGTTGAATTTCAATAACATGTTATTGTAGTGTTTGAAAGTGCTACTTCTGTACATTGAATATTTTTATTTACTGTAAATGTATTTTTGGGAGAGGGAGGAGACAAGGCACCAATAAACATCAATCAAATGGAAAAACATTAAAATTCTCAGTTTGAAGAAAACATAACTGGTAAATTAACTTCTGTCCTCAAGGTGAAACAATCCAACTGCAAATACAATATTAAGTAATAGAAATAAAGATTTTGAATAGAAAGATCTAGATTTGCTCCTTTAACTGGCTATACTTGCTAATCTCATCAAATCTATATTTATTCCAGGTAACTATGGAGTGGCCCAAGTTAAACATTTGCTGCATTAGATTATTGAAAACATGTTAGAAACTAAATCTAATTTTCTACAACCATCCATCTTGCATTATGTTTTAATATTGTCATTGGATTTTTAAATCAATTTTATTGGAAATATTCACAATTGCTCATCTGTCTTGGTCAAAACCTTATTATTATTTGTTTAATTTAGCAGGCACCTTTATCCAAGGTGACTTAGAGACTAAGGTGTGAACTATGCATCAGCTGCGGAGTCACTTACAACGTCTCACCAGAAAGACAGAACACAAGGAGGTTAAGTGACTTGCTCAGGGTCACACAGTGAGTGAGCCGGGATTTGAACCGGGGACCTCCTGGTTACAAGCCCTTTTCTTTAACCACTGGACCACACAAACCCCACATGATTTACATCCACAGTATAAACATGTTTGTACAGAGGTACCTCCTGAGATTCTAATAATTCTCAAAAAAAAAAAATGTCCTTGAAAAGTTTAATCGCAATTGGATAAGCAGTTCTCTGGATATACAAAGAAATGTACACACAAAATACTGACAGTCAGTCGTCTCCATCTAGCCACTGTTCTCTCTGTTGCCATGGATATGCATACCATGCCTAGATAAGAAAATGTACATCGAAGACTGGTTTACTTCAAATTGCAAAATGTGTAGATTTTATTGAAAGAAATTAAAATAAAAAAAAATACTTTCAACCTTAAACTTAGATTTTTCTTTTGTTTAAAAAAAAAAAAATCATTTGAAAGTCAATCAAATCAAACCGCGCATCACATACACACCTGTAAAAACAATGACACACCGCACTGAATAATCTTTTTTTTTTGTGTTTAATAAAATTACTCAGAAAAGTAAGTAAATTAGGCCTGCATACTTTGTATGCAATATATACCAGAGCGTGAATATATTTATATATCCAAAAAAAAAAATAACAATCTTTACTATAAAAAACTGTTTCCCCCTCCCCCCTCTGGAAATTGACTAAAGCTTCAGCATTGTTGATTTTTCTATATATAATTATACATTAGAACCAGATGTTTTGGTACTACCAAACCTAGAACAGTGAACACAGATCTCTGTCAAGCTAGGTTATATATTAACATTGAGTTACCAGTAATACACAAATCAATGTAGTACCATAAAATCAGTGTCTGAAATTAAACAAAATATACAATCACTTGCATCTAATAAAGGCAACTTTTCCTGAACATGGAGAATATTAGTTGATTATCATTAATTTAAAACCTTCATCAATTATGTATCTTTAAACAGTAATGTATATTCTTTAAAATAAAACAATGGGTAACCCTTTGAGTAAGTATGTTAATATTCTAAAAAAAAATAATATTAATAATAAAACATGCTGTAGGTTTGGAGTGGTGTATTTATATTAAATACTCAATATGAAATCTCTAAATAACGTGAGCTTCATATTAATTTTTTGCTTCATACTGTATTCCAATTCTATTACAGAATTGTATTACAATTCTGACAGTACAATTGCACCCTTTTCACATAAGTGGCAATGCTGATGATCCAGTCATTTCTGCTACAAGCACACTGGTGTTATCACTCAGAAGTCCATAATGTGGTTAATATGACCCTGAAATGAGAAATATTAACTGTATAAATAAACAGGTTCAATGGAATTAAAAAAAGCCAACATTTTATTTTTGACACTAGCACAAGCGAAACATTTCAAAATCACATCTGCTTCACTGAAATGAAACTAAATAAGTATTAGAGAAAGCAAATAGAGAGGAATAAACACATTAACTAATTCTATTCGGCATAGAATTGTATTTGGCCATCAATTAAAGGTTTTGTGAAACACGACATGTGTTTTTTTTTTTTATCACTCGGAAGTTTTGTCTAATATTTAAAAGATGTTACTCTTTACTCAATGATTAATAAAGCAACACAGTGTTACCATATACTAATGCTCAATAAAAGGGCTATAAAACAAACTCCATGGAATAATTAAGTAAAGTTTTTGCAAACAATAGTGTAACCATAAAATCTCAACTGACGGATTAAATAAAACATAACTACTTACAGATTCTCCGGCCATGCATCGTAGGCAGGGCGGCACTGAACCACTTCCATTGGTGTACACCTGGTCAAATACATTACATAACCATTCTTATAAACACAGTACAAGAGTATGTAGTTCTTTTATTAAAGATAAAAAGCCTGCCACATCTATGAAGTAAGCATTATCTGGTGCACTTTAACAGAATATGGCATTTAAACTGTAATTAGAGTATCCGTATAAATATTATAACTAAAAACTCAATGATCTATCCTATTTTCCGCAATGATGGAATGTTCTAGTTCTAGATTCTGATACTCTCAATAACTTGTGGTAAAGAAGGTTGTAACCAAGTCTTCTGGCTTTCATTCAATCCCATCTCTCAGTTACTTAATTGGTCTAATTATTTAAACAAATGTAACACTTCCTTCCAGGCCTCAAAATGTTTTATAGGTATGTACCTTGAATCAAGTGCCTTTTTTAAATCAACTGTAAAAGACAGTGACAAAATATTAAAGATGTCCAATTGAACAAATAATTAGATTAAGTTAATTGAAAACCAGAAGACCCTGCAGCCCTGGAGTTTGACAGCCCTGCCATAAGAGTCTTTAACAGGTTACATTCTTTCATTGTTACAATTGCTATTGGTCCATTTAAAATAGAGCCTCAAACCCACCCAATCATGATTCAGAATAGTGGTCAGTGAGTTGTAAACTTTTTTTGTGTGTGTGAAGTACATGTTTTACCTACATTGAAAATATTTCTTAACAGGAATAAATAAGGTACAAAGATAAGCTACTTCCAATAATGGGCACGCTAATAATTTCCATACCATACTAGAATGTTGGTTGGCTGTTTCACTCCGAGAGTCATTGCTGCTTACTGGCTGTTGCATGTTCAAAGTATCCATCGGGCATTCCAACAACTGGTCATTAGCAAACTGAATGCAGCTTTCCAATCCACCGCAAACCCGCTTCTGAAAAAAAAAAACACGGAAGTGTTACATATTGTGTGTTTTCCTGCCCACATAGTGATCAGACAAACACACGTGCTTTGGAAATCGAAATTAGGCAGTTGTTAACAGTACACTTAACATCTGATGACTCGTTTATTGTGGAACAAAGATCAAATTTCGTTTTTAAATTGTTTTATTGTTATTTTATCTATCTAGCCACAAGAGAAAGGACGTGCATGCGTTCTATGTTAGCAGTGCTGGCGTGAAAACACTAATTTAAAAGCATCACTGTTTGTGTTCTGGAACAGTTTACCCCCCCCTCATCATTAATCGTGTGGAGTGATTATCAACTCTTGCAAAGGTAACACCCCCCGCTTCAACTATTGCCAAAACACCGCACTTGCAATGCCATCATTAGTCAAACACTAAAAATAAATGTCCAACCTAAATTGGACTTAACGAGGTAGCTGGCTACATACACTGCCCCTAACTTAGATAGCGTACTAAATATACAGCGAGTGCAAAGCAATGGTATCCCACACCTACCAGGCAAGTTATTTGACAAACTTGTGTATCTTGAATTTCAAGTTGAAAACGATACCAACTACGTCCCCAACACTACAGTCAGTCGCAGGCTTGTGGTATTGTTACAATACAACAGTAGTGTCAATACAATACTCACTGTCGGCTGATTAAAATTCTCCCACTTTCCAAGTTCTTCAACTTCATCATGGCGCCGCTTGTTTTGAACCGACACCATACAATCCATCGAAACGGACATTTATTGTGAAGAAAATATTTTCTTAATCGATTTTTTTTTTCCAGTCCACTTAAATTACCTGAGGCAAGAAAGAAACGGCACTTTGCTGACCCTGACTCGCTGCCTGTATAAACAATGTAATCAAATATTCATTTTGCTTATGCAATCATGTTGCATTTATTCAGTGTGTTTTGTATCAGTTCCCCCAGCTTCTAGTATCCTCTGCCATGTACGACTAAACCGTATTTTATTTTATTTTTTCTATACTTTTATCTCTTCTTTTCCTGGAACTCGTTCTCGCGCTCAGGCCACTGAGGAAGCTGAATGACCAATGAGAAGAACCGCATATGGCGAGTGACGACAACACGTTCAAAAGAACAAGAACTACACCCCTCCCCCAAACCAAAAGTAGGGGACATGTTTGTGAGGGGCAAAGACAGACCTTCATTGGGATTCAAGTTATTACAAAGCATAACGGTGGTAAATGGGCATGCCTGTTTATGTATTTTGTTATATTTCTTTGTTTTGTTTTGGTTTAAATAAAGCCGATGCTATTAAGACAAGAAATGTCTCTATCTCTCCCTTTCCATGAACAAAACACCATTATAAAACAAGTTAATGACACGTGCTAGAGATAACTCTGGGAGAAACACACAAAGAAAGCACAATTAGTTTTTGTCGTCTGTGCATATATTAGTTCATTCCAATCTTGATCAGGTCAGGGGTTCAAACAAAATACAATTTTAAAGGTATGTAAATGATTTGTTTTAATATAGGAATTCAGAGCAGACCAGCTTTTTCTGCATGTTTCTTTAGCTGACCTGCAGCGCCACACAAAATCACACAAGAAAGTTTTGTTTCGTTGGTGTTCAGATTGATTTAGGTTGTGTTTCATTTGCAAGCTGAAGTAATGCCTGTGGTTTCGCTAGTGTTCGATTGCTCGACTGCTTTTGTCTTTAAGCATGGCGAACTTGGTGGAAGCTATTTCTCCTCAGCAATTTGAGGAACTGCTGCAGAAGGCTGGCAAGTACGTTCCAAACAAACAAACAAACGTGTTTGTATTTAAAGCGGGTAGGAGTATACACGTGTCTTGATGGGGCTAAAAGCAGTCTAGTTGGTAGGTAGCCTGTTTTAGTCCTGTATCTTCGTACAACTATATATACTGCAGACATTACGGCATCAATTAGACAGCAGTGCGGAATCATATTTTACAGTGGTGTTGTGTTTGTGCTCAGGAAATATATCAATCATTACTAGTTTAAAGTATCACCTCATTACGTTTAGGTTGCACACAAATAAAAAATAAAAATAAAAAAATAAAGGAGGTATCGATGCCGGTTTGTATTTTTAGGCCCCAAAAATTACTGCGCGTGAAGATAACGTTGTCTTCCAAAAAAAAAAAAAAAAAAATGCAGTTGGTTATTCCGTGTATTTAACTCCATGTTTGATACATGCAGTTACATATTGGTGGATAGAAATGTTATTAAAAACCCTGACCACAAGTAAGCGACAGGCCTGCGCCGTTTTCTGAGTCTTCACAAGGTATATCTTTTTTTCTTACACAGGACAAATTGCAGTTGGGCCATAATTGTCATGTACAGGTGTTAAAATATTTTTTTTTCTCTGTGTATCCTGACATATATTTGTCTTACCTTGATTCATTTCGTTAAACCGATAAACAATGTAGGCACATTATTTCCAAATGTATTCTATTAATTTAGACAGCAAGTACAGTATGGCATTTGTATTGGCTTCATTGTATTACCAATGTATTGTTTTGTTAAACTGGAAGAACAGTTAGGTGTGTGTAGCGAGTATCAAGCAGACTAGTACTTGGTTTGAAAAATGCAGTAAGCGGCTTGGTCCCACAGCACTGTTTGAGTAAAAAAAAAAAAAAAAAAGAGATGAAAGCCAATATACTGAAGCCCACTGAGACTTAGCATGCAGTTCAGCCCAGAGCTGTTGAGTCCCACTGCAACAGGATAGCACAAGGGGGGAAAAAAGTGTAGCCAAAACAGTGCTGCTTATAAAATGGAACGTTTTAATATAGACTGTGTATGCCAGACAAAAAGTAAGCTACTAGTCAGCATACCTGTGCTTATGTGAAACATTGTATTGTGTTTATTTTAACTTGTAGGTCCCTTGTAGTTGTCCATTTCCTGGCACCATGGGCTCCGCAGTGTACCCAAATGAACGATGTTATGGCAGAACTAGCAAAGGAGAATGCCCAGGTCATGTTTGTTAAGGTATGTAGATAGTTAAACTGCAAAAGCAGTTTCTGAGGTGAACTAATCTGTGAAGTTCAAAATTGCTTTCATATGGATGAAGTGTTGTGGGTTTCTTTTTTGTCCACCTGGCAACCTGGCCATGTTAAAATCTGATCAGCCAGCACTTTCAGATTGGTTTTTGTAACTTAATATGAACACAGGTCAGTGATTGATCTTTTCTTTTCTTTTTTTGTTTTTGTTTTGCAAGGTCTGCTTGATAGCAACTATATAATTTTAGCTTTCACCATGTTCTCAGCCCTGTAATGCAAAAAGTTGCCTGCTGGGTCGACTTACTTTTCCAAGAATAGTCGGCACTGCCTATTCAGGATTTTGATAATCAGGATTTGTGCCTAAATCGGATAAAACTCTTGGAGATGGTTCTTCCCAATGCTATTTATGTTCTTTAATTCAGGGCTCCAGACTAACTTTTTACCCAAGGAGCCAATGGCTCCTAGGCCAAAGATTCTAGGCACCAAATCCAGTTTGCTGGGTGCCACTTTTTCAGTGATTTGATTGTTTCCATATTCAACTGCTTAAACATACCTACAGTACACCATTACATTCTCTTTCCCTGCAACATCTGTTCCACAGACAATTAGAACAGAATTGTAATTTGCACTGTGCACCCCTTTCTGCAAATCACCTTTTATTTCAACTGCAATGAACTCGGCACATGCGGTATCATTGCATAAGTTTTAGATATTTCCAAACCGTTATTCATTAAAACAATGTGAGAGCTAAATTTAGTGAATGACATTTCTTCTACTGCAATCATGTGAGCAGCAATGAATTTAATTTAATTCCCTAAACATTTTTTCTTCATTTACTTAAGCAGCACGAACCATTGATCTGGCTATTGGTGTCTGGGTTGGTATAGTCTTTGCAATAACGTAGTCTACTCCCTAGCACTTCTGTGTGTTCTGCTTTCACCGTGCTTTTTCACTGACTTTCTTAAACAAAAATAAAATCAGTTTTCCCTGCAACAACTGGACCTGCTTTACTGCAAAACTCACAGTGCGTGTTTTGTTTTTCATTACTGTAACGTAACCAGGGAAATTCTTGAAGCCAAGAAGTCTTAAATTGCCGCACTTGCTATTTTGGCTGTAAGGTGCTCTTTCCGCCAGTTCATCGTCTGAGTTGTCTAGCTGCCGCACAGTTGAATCATCATCAACAAATTCTCGTCTCTCACCTCAAACAGAGTCTTTATCTAACGGAGATGCAGACGTTGTATTACTGTTGGTACTACTAGATGCCACAGGTTGACCTTGAGAAAAAATGATGTTTTTATTTTCGACATAACTCAAAACGTATACTCCGTCTATACTAAGCTCTACTCTTGCTTTTATAGGAGGTTATACAGTATATAAACAAATCAGCTTGATATGTTACCTTGTTCTCTGTTTTTCTTAATTTCTCAGCCTTTTATTTTAAAGTCTTTCTGTTTTAGTGTTTGGTCAGACCACCCCACATGCACTGCACGTTAAAAGACATATCTGAAGAACTATCCTTTGAACAGCCCTGGATTAAATCAAGTTCGATATTCATGAAATTCTTCTAGGCTGTTCTTGGTTTCTTTAACAGCCCTAAAACAGTATCATGCATATAAACCTTTATTTTGTTCAAGTCTAAAAAAATAATGAATAGGGTGGATTGTGTCCTGTAAAATACAAGACTTACAAAGAGATATGAAGCAGACATTAAGTTACAACACAAAGTCCTGTGTTTGCTTTATACTTGCTAGGGCTTGTCTATGTGTGTGTCGGTTATGATGTACTGGTCTGTGGATTTTGTCAATAGAGGAAAACAGCTACATTTGCTAGAGGGAGAAAATAAGTGCTGTAATCATGACATATCTGGGGTCAGTGATTTATGGATTTCAATATCTCGTAGCTAAATATGATTGCAAATGTACTGGGTCTGTAGGGCATCAAAATGTTCATTCCTTGCCTGAAGGCATTTCTTGAAATGTGCAGTAAACTAAAAACCTCTGAACCCATTTTGACATTGCACTGACTGCAGGTAGGGCACGGCTGTGTCAAAAAAACAAAAAGGACATGTGCAAGGACTTCAGTACAGTAATACCGATAGAGCCATTATCTTCCAATTAAATATGTATTTATAAGAAAGACAATGGATGAATCTGCATTACGGCAGACAGTCAGCCAGGCTTTTCAGTAAAAGACAATAACAATAATCGGAATATCCCTACTTTTCAGTGATAACAATATGACTGACATGAAAACTGTTGATAAATTAACTTGGCAGTTCTGTTTCCTTTTCCAACAGCTTGAAGCAGAAGCTGTGCCTGAGGTGTCTGAGAAATATGAAATTAGTTCTGTTCCAACATTTTTGTTCTTTAAGGTAAGTGTGGGAAACAGTGGGTATTCTGTATATTACCACAGACAGAATAACAGTAATGTGGGTTATTTAATGGAATCTACACAGTATGGTGTTGTCTTTCTATACATCCAAAAAAATGATTAAACTTAAAATAGTATACAGTACAAATCTATCTATAATGGTTCTTTCTAAAAATGGTGACCCCCACACACACGAAATAAAGAAAGTAGTAGGTATCACAATAAGGTGTTTTAAATTATTCTATCTCTGTATCAAGGGACCCAAGTGAAAGGTTTGTTGATTTTGGCTCAGCCATTTAGCAAGCCTGCTTCACCAAATCAGGATGCAATGATTCCATAAAAAATAATAAACAGTACATTATAAATAGTTGAGTAGGATTAAGAAAAATAATTGGAACCGTGTGTCGTAAGTGCCTATCGTATAAACATCACATGACCTTTCGATAATCTTTATTAAGAATAAAAAAACATAATGTTATTTAGAATGTGTTTATATGTCTTTATATTGATTGAGTATTCTGTCAGACCCTGATTCTCCTTGGATATAAAGTTAGATAGATAGATATATAGATAGATAGATAAATAGATAGATATCTTGAGGTGTCGTGGGCTAGTCGACGAATCACAGAGGATGGAAGGTGACCACTTGAAGACCCCAGAGATGTACCCTACTTCGCTCAATCCAAACGGTTGTCATGCTGATGCGCTGGGGAGATCACACTGTTGCTGATCCCTGGAGCCAACATCACAGCCGTTGTGTGTGCTGATGCGCTAGGGAGGCAATAAGCTGATCCCTGGAGCCAGCATTACACTTCAGCCATCAACACCAGACAGAAGGATATCTACATCATCATGTGGAAGGAAGCACAAATGGATGGAGACACATATGGATCACATTAGTTTACTGTAAAGCTACGACTTAGTTGGTGCTTATCTTGGAGAGAGCTGAGTTGAAATCAGCATGACGTTTTAACATCAAATCTCGTGTAATGGAAATTATATATATATATATATATATATATATATATATATATATATATATATATATATATATATAAATATATAGGCTCTATATATATATATTTATATATTTTTTTTCTCCCAATTCCATTGTTAACAGAATAATCAGAAGGTGGATAGATTGGATGGTGCCCATGCTCCGGAGCTGACCAAAAAGGTTCAGCGTCTTTCCAGCACTGCAGTCCCCATGGGAATGGGTATGGCTGCCAAAGAGGATCTAAATGAGAGGCTGAAGAAGCTGGTGAATGCAGCACCCTGCATGCTGTTCATGAAGGGATCCCCTCAGGAGCCCCGTTGTGGTAAATACAGCTTGTTCACTTACTTAAGTGAGGTCTATCGAAACACTGCAGGGCACGGATTTTATTTAGTATTTTAGACCCAGTAGGTTATTTCAGCAATAATTTATTTTTAGATTTGTGCACGGGGAGGTAAAATTCAGAATTCTAAATTAGAAGTTTTATTTTTACCTCCGAGTTCACTGCACTTAAAAACAAATCATCGCTATTATACACCATTACATTATATAAAAAATACCCTAACATGTTTCATTCTTTCTTTTGTTTTTTATTCTTGGATACTTGCATAAGTCTTGACAGTTGTCCTATTTACTTTGCTCTCTTCTGTGGTAGTCTCCAAGATTGCCGTCTTGATGGAATGTTTTTCTTTTAGCTTAAACAAGTTCCATTTCACACACTACAGAAATCAAAAGCTGTAGTGTAGCGTGACAATATCCTCCGGCAACTGAACAATCTCATTGGTTGGAGAGGTTGTGCTGGAGTGTAATATAGAATACTATACAGTATGTGTAAGCTTGTGTTTACCATAATAAAATATTGACAAGCAACAGCCACTGTACAAAGCATACCTGTTTCAGCTAAACATTGTGTGCTTCTGTAGCAGGTCACTCAAATATAATCACATGACTTAGGAAACTAATAATATATTTAAAAAAAAAAAAAAAAAAAAAAATTACATTGTTTACTATATTTACACAAAATCTGGCGTGCCGCATACTGTATCATGCTGTTGAACCCAGAGACCCTTGTGGACATAGTTTTTCATTCACAAACTCTTTTATTGTATCTTTACTTTTTGTTATGGAACAGAAATTCAACATTTGAATCCACTCGTGCGGAGTTAACCTTATGTCAAGCAATATTAAAGTACGCTTTACTTTAATTCCATTCATACAAATGTGTGTCCTATAAGAATAAAACTTCCCCCCTGTTAAAAATTAAAACATTTGCAATAGGGTATTTGGTGCTATCATAAAATCAACATTATCACCCATGGGTGCAACAAAAGGGGTGGCTCCCAATATCCTTACATTTATTTAAAAGATGATAACACTTGTTAAATATTGTTTGTTTTCTGTTTATTGCGATAGATTAATATCAGATACAAAAGGTATTGTATGGCAGGTATGAGGAAAGTATCTTGTAAACTGGAATCATTCTGTTTCTGTACAATTAAAGAATGTCATCACTGGCACTTTAGGAAATGTAGTTTATTACAATGGAAGTGATCACAAATATGAGTAAATACTTGCTTCTAAGTAAATAAAAAAAAAAAAAAAAAAGAACAGTTCCTTTTTTTTGTAGTATTGCAGTATTCAACCTAATATATAATACCTTGTAATATTACATTATTAGGACCCAATATTTACCAGATTATACTGTTTTATGCTGCTGCTGTGTTTTAATTATTCATATTGTTAAATATAGGTGTATATATTTCACTTAGTCGACCTCTGAATGATGTAGAATCTTTCAAAATGTTTGCACAATAGTATATTTTGACTGTTGTTTTCTTAAGAATGAAAACTTCAGTGCTGCTTATCCTGAAGCACATTGTCTGCAGTGCGCATCCCTGACCCTTAAAAACAAAACCCCACCAATCAATCTTCCACGTCTGCTTGTTGTTGCCTACAGCCAAAGAAAGCAGCTGGACTGGTTGTTTGCCTGGTGTAGTAATAGAAACAAGTTAATATATTGGCAACTGAATAACCATCAGCATCCAGCCTCTAGCTGTTTTATAATGAATTCCCAGATGAATGGCAAATATCAGAATCAGTATTTTACTGCAGGCTCTACACAAAGTAAGCACTTCCCCCGACTTGAGAGAAAAAAAAAATTATATATATACAGTACTGTGCAAAAGTTTTAGGCAGGTATAAAAAAATGCTGTAAAGTAAGAATGCTTTCAAAAATAGACATGTTAATAGATTATATTTATCAATTAACTAAATGCAAAGTGAGTGAACAGAAGAAAAATCTAAATCAAATCCATATTTGGTGTGACCACCCTTTGCCTTCAAAACAGCATCAAGCATCAATTCTTCTAGGTACACTTGCACACAGTTTTTGAAGGAACTCGGCAGGTAGGTTGGCCCAAACATCTTGGTGAACTAACCACAGTTCTTCTGTGGATTTAGGCAGCCTCAGTTGCTTCTCTCTCTTCATGTAATCCCAGACAGACTCGATGATGTTGAGATCAGGGCTCTGTGGGGCCATACCATCACTTCTAGGACTCCTTGTTCTTCTTTACGCTGAAGATAGTTCTTAATGACTTTCGCTGTATGTTTGGGGTCGTTGTCATGCTGCAGAATAAATTTGGGGCCGATCAGATGCCTCCCTGATGGTATTGCATGATGGATAAGTATCTGCCTGTACTTCTCAGCATTGAGGAGACCATTAATTCTGACCAAATCCCCAACTCCATTTGCAGAAATGCAGCCCCAAACTTGCAAGGAACCTCCACCATGCTTCACTGTTGCCTGCAGACACTCATTCGTATGCTCTCCAGCCCTTCGGCGAACAAACTGCCTTCTGCTACAGCCAAATATTTCAAATTTTGACTCATCAGTCCAGAGCACCTGCTGCCATTTTTCTGCACCCCAGTTCCTGTGTTTTCGTGCATAGTTGAGTCGCTTGGCCTTGTTTCCACGTCGGAGGTATGGCTTTTGGCCGCAAGTCTTCCATGAAGGCCACTTCTGACCAGACTTCTCCAGACAGTAGATGGGTGTACCAGGGTCCCACTGTTTTCTGCCAGTTCTGAGCTGATGGCACTGCTGGACATCTTCCGATTGCGAAGGGAAGTAAGCATGATGTGTCTTTCATCTGCTGCAGTAAGTTTCCTTGGCCGACCACTGCGCTCACGGTCCTCAACGTTGCCCGTTTCTTTGTGCTTCTTCAAAAGAGCTTGGACAGCACATCTGGAAACCCCTGTCTGCCTTGAAATTTCTGCCTGGGAGAGACCTTGCTGATGCAGTATAACTACCTTGTGTCTTGTTGCTGTGCTCAGTCTTGCCATGGTGTATGACTTTTGACAGTAAACTGTCTTCAGCAACCTCACCTTGTTAGCTGAGTTTGGCTGTTCCTCACCAAGTTTTATTCCTCCTACACAGCTGTTTCTGTTTCAGTTAATGATTGTGTTTCAACCTACATATTGAATTGATGATCATTAGCACCTGTTTGGTATAATTGTTTAATCATACACCTGACTATATGCCTACAAAATCCCTGACTTTGTGCAAGTGTACCTAGAAGAATTGATGCTGTTTTGAAGGCAAAGGGTGGTCACAGCAAATATGGATTTGATTTAGATTTTTCTTCTGTTCACTCACTTTGCATTTTGTTAATTGATAAATATAATCTATTAACATGTCTATTTTTGAAAGCATTCTTACTTTACAGCATTTTTTCACACCTGCCTAAAACTTTTGCACAGTACTGTATATATATATATATATATACAGTACTGTGCAAAAGTTTTAGGCAGGTGTGAAAAATGCTGTAAAGTAAGAAAGCTTTCAAAATAGACATGTTAATAGATTATATTTATCAATTAACTAAATGCAAAGTGAGTGAACAGAAGAAAATCTACATCAAATCAATATTTGGTGTGACCACCCTTTGCTTTCAAAACAGCATCAATTCTTCTAGGTACACTTGCACACAGTTTTTGAAGGAACTCGGCAGGTAGGTTGGCCCAAACATCTTGGAGAACTAACCACAGTTCTTCTGTGGATTTAGGCAGCCTCAGTTGCTTCTCTCTCTTCATGTAATCCCAGACAGACTCGATGATGTTGAGATCAGGGCTCTGTGGGGCCATACCATCACTTCCAGGACTCCTTGTTCTTCTTTACGCTGAAGATAGTTCTTAATGACTTTTGCTGTATGTTTGGGGTCGTTGTCATGCTGCAGAATAAATTTGGGGCCAATCAGATGCCTCCCTGATGGTATTGCATGATGGATAAGTATCTGCCTGTACTTCTCAGCATTGAGGAGACCATTCATTCTGACCAAATCCCCAACTCCATTTGCAGAAATGCAGCCCCAAACTTGCAAGGAACCTCCACCATGCTTCACTGTTGCCTGCAGACACTCATTCGTGTACCGCCTCCAGCCCTTCGCTGAACAAACTGCCTTCTGCTACAGCCAAATATTTCAAATTTTGACTCATCAGTCCAGAGCACCTGCTGCCATTTTTCTGCACCCCAGTTCCTGTGTTTTTGTGCATAGTTGAGTCGCTTGGCCTTGTTTCCACGCCGGAGGTATGGCTTTTGGCCGCAAGCCTTCCATGAAGGCCACTTCTGACCAGACTTCTCCAGACAGTAGATGGGTGTACCAGGGTCCCACTGTTTTCTGCCAATTCTGAGCTGATGGCACTGCTGGACATCTTCCGATTGCGAAGGGAAGTAAGCATGATGCGCCTTTCATCTGCTGCAGTAAGTTTCCTTGGCCGACCACTGCGTCTCACGGTCCTCAACGTTGCCCGTTTCTTTGTGCTTCTTCAAAAGAGCTTGGACAGCACATCTGGAAACCCCTGTCTGCCTTGAAATTTCTGCCTGGGAGAGACCTTGCTGATGCAGAATAACTACCTTGTGTCTTGTTGCTGTGCTCAGTCTTGCCATGGTGTATGACTTTTGACAGTAAACTGCCTTCAGCAACCTCACCTTGTTAGCTGAGTTTGGCTGTTCCTCACCCAGTTTTATTCCTCCTACACAGCTGTTTCTGTTTCAGTTAATGATTGTGTTTCAACCTACATATTGAATTGATGATCATTAGCATCTGTTTGGTATAATTGTTTAATCATACACCTGACTATATGCCTACAAAATCCCTGACTTTGTGCAAGTGTACCTAGAAGAATTGATGCTGTTTTGAAGGCAAAGGGTGGTCACACCAAATATGGATTTGATTTAGATTTTTCTTCTGTTCACTCACTTTGCATTTAGTTAATTGATAAATATAATCTATTAACATGTCTATTTTTGAAAGCTTTCTTACTTTACAGCATTTTTTCACACCTGCCTAAAACTTTTGCACAGTACTGTATATATATATATATATATATATATATAGACACACACACACACACACGTTGGATCCAGACAACGTGTAAAATAAATAAAACACATCAGTTTACATCATAGATGAAGACAAGGGCATGCTGAGGCTTATTTAACAATGGAACCCCATAGCAAATGCTATTTTACCCCACAGGCTATAACACCACCGAAGCTGCTGTATGAAGATGATCAAAGTGATATATTTTTTTTAGCATAGCATGTTTACTGCAACATGAAAGTAAGGAATCAATGTACCTGTCAGGTAGACTACTTTTTTGAGTATAAGGAAGAGATCATTGCTCTTTCAACACCATAATGGGGGGGGGGCAGTGCATTCTAAACAAATATAGGCAATGATATGCAGTAAGTTCACATTGTTTTTGGAGTATATAATACAATACAATGGATAGGGTCAACATTGATTTCACAATTTTCTGAGGATTTGATTCCTGGAAGAGCAGCCGCCTTTAGCTAATATTATTTAGGTTATTTCATTTATATTTTTTGGTTGCCTAAGTGACCCTTGATCAGTAGCAGTTTTATGAGTTTCTAATGTAACCAAAATGAAAGATTCTGTGTAGGAAGCACTAATAATCGTCACTTTGTGATTAATGGCACCTTTTTGAAAGAAGCACCACCTGCAGTTTTTTTAATAACAGAAAGAAAGTGATTATACAAATAATGATTTTTTTTTTTTTTTTTTTTTTTAGGGGAGTTGGGGTAGAAAAAACCACTGAAGCATTTTAATTACTTTTTTTCAAGTGATATTTCCTTTCACCACGAATTCCTTTTGTGTTTGGACCTTATTTATAGATTTTTCTAATATTTAAACATTTGTAAAAAAAAAAAAAAATTCTTACATGCTCTACATATTTCTTTGTTGTCCCTCAAATAGCCCTCTTATACAACTGGCAAGTAATAGACATTGTATCTGTGGAGAAAATCCAAGAAAACCTCAATTAAAAAAAAAAAAAAAAAAAAAATAGTTTGAAGAGGAGGTGTAATCTATGCAACCTTCAGATCGAAGTGACCAGCAATAAATAAACATATTCAAAAAAATAAGCAAGTAATAAGTTACTTAATTGAAAACAAAAGAGCACTGAACCGATGCACGCACAGTATAGCTAGTTTAATGAAACGTAGCCGCTAAGCAGGTGATATAATAATATATTCAGAGCCGGCTTTAACTTCTGTAGAACTTTTAGGGTGAGCTGGACAGTGTAAACAATGTGAATTGTATTTTTCTCTTAAGGATTCAGCAGACAGATAGTGGAGCTCTTCAAGCAGCACAGCATTCAGTACAGCAGCTTTGACATCCTGTCGGATGAGGAGGTTCGGCAGGGGCTGAAGACTTTCTCCAACTGGCCCACCTATCCGCAGGTGTACGTCAACGGAGAACTGGTTGGGGGGTTGGATATTGTAAAGGTGTGTGTGGGCTAGGTCCATTTATAGATCCAATTTGTTTTTTTATTTGTTCATCTCCTTGTTTTGTTCATCTTCAGAAGCTCTGTATTCCCACTGAGGGGATTCCTACTTAAAGAAATAAGGACCCCTGCTGTTGAAGGTGGGCTGGCGTAGTCAAGGGCTTCCTTATGGCTAGAGTTCCATCGTTTTTACACAGTCTACAACTGAGGGAATGAACCCTGCTGTACGTGGCTGAAATTCTAGCCCAAGTCTAGTTCTGAGCTATTTTTTATTTTTCTTCTAGGAACTCGCAGAATCAGGAGAACTGGAGCATACCTGTCCAAAAGCAGTTACACTTGAAAACAGGTGAGGAAATGATTTAATGTACGTACTGTAGGTTTTTATAAATAAATCAATAAATATATCGGCTGTTGTAAATATCTAACTGGGTCTCTTGTTTTGTTTATTAGGCTAAAGTCACTGATCAGTAAAAAAAACGTAATGTTGTTTATGAAAGGAAATAAAGAGGTAAGAAACTTTTTTTTTTATCAAAGTTAGGATTAGTTTATTTTTAGTGTTACTGAATGGTTTTATATGCAGTTTTATTTAAAGCAGGTTTTACTGTTTAAATTGAAGACCTGTGACAAGTAACAGAAATGCATTGCATTTTTTATGATTTAGAACTGTGATCAAAGGCCATACATGACTAATTAAAACACCTTACAACACAATCAAGAAGGTACTGATTTGAGGTGATGAATCTGCAACATGCTTAAAATTTTATATTTTTGTGTGGTTTTGTTCATACTTTGCTTGTTTGTTTATTCAGATGGCTAAATGTGGATTCAGTCGGCAGATATTAGAAATGCTGAACAGCACTGGGTATGTTTTTATCTTTATTTTTATTACCTGACATTGTCATAGGAAAGAAATGCCACACAATGTCCCTAGATAATACCCCATTAGAAATGGATGTATTTCAATGGAATGTACATATACAATAGTATGTTCTACATTAAGTTGTCATTGCAGGCGATATCCCTATTCCATTGTATTTTAAGGGAGGCGTTTTCCCCCATTTGTGTTTGCTGATACATAAACGTATGCCTCGTTTCCACTGCCTGGTCCTACAGGTATCGGCTGCCCATGGCTAGCCGCTGAAATCGAAAGTATTAGATACAAACCTGGCGAGAGAGCCGCACTCAGCCACTTGGGCCTTGCTATCTAACACATCTTTGCTTAATGAAAGTTTTAATGTATATCAGTTTCTGTTTTTTAGAGCTATGTATTTTTGTCCTATGTCGTGTTGGCTTTAAAAATCTACGCGACCACCTCCTAAGATTGAGTATGGCCAAGCCACTAATTAAAGTTTGATTAACTCTTTTTTCAGTGTTGAATATGATACTTTTGACATACTGCAAGATGAGGAAGTAAGTTATGATTTGATATTTTAAATAAATATATTTTATTAAACTGTACTTCTAAAGGTAGCTACAAAAACTGATCTTTTGTTTTTGCAATTTTGTAATTGTCTTTTCTGGGTAAACATTGTATTTTATTTTTAAATAAGGTTACTAATCTGGATTCAGAGTGAAAATATTTCACTGCATTAAGCAGGGAAACGAGTGGTCTTTTTTTTACATTTAATAATAATAATAAAACACATCACAATGTTATGCTTTAAAGGTAGGAAAAGAAGGATAACATTAATGCTGCCACACTCTTAACAGGTTAGACAAGGTCTGAAAACATTTTCAAACTGGCCAACATACCCTCAGCTTTATGTGAAAGGTGAACTCATTGGAGGACATGACATAGTGAAGGTATTTTATCAATCCTTTTACATCTGAAAAAGCATGGCTGGGTTTGTTAAAATATTCTATTATGTTATACATAGTAACAGTTGTTCATGTCTCTCTTATTGTACAAGACAGCCATTTGGACAGACAAGATGATCCAAAGTATAAAGAATTGTCTTGTACCATAACAGACAGGCTATACATCTGCGCTATTTATTTTTCATACAGAAAGCTTAAAACATACGTGTGAATGAAGTGTTGTTCTTTGGCACAAAATCTTTTTTTTTTTCTCTGTGACCCAATTCCTATTATGAAATCTGCAATACCTTCTGTTCCCCAACAGATGGCTGCAAAGTGGTGCCCCATTAAACCCAATGAGAGTCATTCTACCAGCCAATCTTTCTGAGCAATCTTGCTCTAATCAGGGTCACTTCTGTGGGGTCTCTGAAAATCCAGCTCACTTTTACCTTCAACTAAGACATTCAGATGTTCCTTAGTGGATAGGAAACTGAACTAAATGAAGCTGAACATCCTAATGAATGAAACCCTTGCTTGTTTTAAAAGCAAAATGTAATATTGCCTACATCAACATTTGCTGATTTACTGTCAAAGGGGTGTCCTCTTCAGATCCCGGGACAGATTCCAGTGCATGTATTTTATTCCAACCTGATCCTAAAGTTTTTTAAGCATGCATTGGTGGGGAAATAAAATATCTGATCTGTCTGAACATAAGTGTAATCACCAAACTGAACATTTTACACTCTGTGCTCATAAAAGGCTGTACTTAACAGTCCCTCAGAATTACAAGTATGGCTGCATAAAAAATAAAAAAAACTGTAGGAATGGCCCTCTATGATCTATGTAAATGAAGGCACAAAAAGTGCAGCAGGTTTAATATGATTTAGTCAAGGGGTTGCAATCATTGAAAGTGGTGGTGGCTCAGGAAGTTGATGTTTCAAGTACAGCTGTATACTAAACATTCCTTTTTGTGTTTCTTTTTTTGCAGGAACTTAAAGAAAGCGGTGATCTAGAGGCAGTTTTGAAAGGAGAAAACTGATCGTCAGTGACATCACAGAATGTACTGCAGGAGATTCTAGAATTTACTCCACAGTCAATATCATTGAAGTCGGGTTGGACAAGAGACATTTAATTGTGTGTCCCATTTTCTTTTTCAGATTCATTTCTGAATAGGTGTTGCATTTTAATCTCAAGATTAGTGCTAATCGTGGTCTGTGAAACCAGCCCATTTAAGATGGATTTTTTTTTTTAACCATAACCACAATAAAAGTATGTGGTTCTCCGTTTGAGTGTTCATTATTTGCCATAATTTGAAGTTAAATGATAATTAAATAAGGAAAATTCAGTTATTCTCAATAACAGTACATGTATACACCCCAGTCATAAACAATATTTACCTTCCTGATAGTTGTGTGGGGGTGGAAATGAAACGGCTGTTTTTGAAGAGGGTTAAAGGTACTCATAATTGTATCTAAAAATAAATAATTTAAAAAAAAAAACGTGATGGAGTCTGCAGTAAACACACCGCAGAAGCCTGGAGGGGTGACTGGCACTATGCCTATAGCGGTGTTGTGCAATTAGCCGTTAACAAATACCTATTCATGCTGCAGTAAGCACACCTGTGGCTCTGCCCCGTAATTACAGCACTCGAGTAACAGATGCAAGGGCAAAGGCACATTGTCTGTAAGGAATTCAATTCTTTTTTAATGGTATAAAACTAGCAAGAAAAAACATGGTTGCAGCTAGAAGCAGGTTCTGAGCAGTCTCTTGCTAGTTTCATTCCTGAAAATGTGCCCTTGCGTTTGTTGGTAAATAGGGCCATAAGTCTAGATTATATATTAAATGTTACTTCTTCCTCTAGAGTTAATATTTTTTTAATAAAACATAGTACTTAAGCAGATAAAGACAGGCACTTAAGTTGGCAAGAGATCCATATAACGTCTGTTGTTCAGATCAGTAGTGAAAGCTAGGAAGTTTGTCTTGTTTAGGTAACTAACACATGACCACAAGATGGTGTCATTTTCCCATATTCCTAAAATGCAATGGCTTTCATGAGGCATTGTGCTTTTTCATACACAGTGCTCTTTGGTAATTCTAGATACTGACATTTGGCTTGGTGGTAGATACGATTTTATACTTTTTATAGTCAAGCCATGTTTCAAAACATTGAAAGGTTTGCCATTGAATTTATTATGTTTTATTTAGTATTTCTACATTTAGCACAATTGTGTGTTTCATAGTTATGGATGACTTTTTTTTTTTTTCAGACAAAACTTGAATCAACTATTGGCACATATTAAAATGTTAGAGACTTAACCAAAAGCTGAAATGGATCTATCAGCTTTTCTGATGTAATGATGCTGCTAACAAATATGGGACATTTTACTTTCAATTTGTATTTTTTGAACACTGTATGCATGTGCAAAAAGCATGCTCATTTGTATGCTTGTGTTCACCTGCCCCAATACCAGTAGTATGCCAGATTTATAATGGATTTCCTAATTACCCTTTATCAAACATAATTATGGTCGCCAGGTGATAGTACTTTGGTGTCTGAATGATACAAACAGGAGATGCAGCAATTGCAAACGCAGACCTTCGTTGAGTAGCTTTGGAATTTAAAGTTAGATACACAGCCACCCACACATGCATATTAAGAGATCTCAAAGGTAAGGCTTCTTTCATCTATATAAAACCAGCTAAACTGGGGAGACCTAAACACATCTAGATCAATTAGAAATCTACTAACTCAATTCTGAACAAAATCCTAACAGATCCAAGAGGTAACTACTGCTTTTATAGAAGCTATTATTTTATCTAGACACTAGTATGCTTTTATAATTTAGGATGAATGCTCCATACAATCCTAACTTCTTACAGAATGATCACTGACTTGTATAATATTCTCCCTGTGTTAATAATAAATATTAAAAGATAATAAATCCACTGAAGTAAAACTGTCACTCAAACCTTTGATGTACTTGTTTGAATAAAAAAAGACTTATTTACATAGTGCCCAGCAATGTGACAGTCAGAAAGAAACATTGCATGTTTTCTGTCAAGATAGTTTAGTAATGAGGTTGTGAATTAACATTGGGCTCAATCTCATGTTTATTAATGACTGGAGTAGTGGTTAGGGCTCTGGACTCTTGACCAGAGGGTCATGGGTTCAATCCCAGGTGGGGGACACTGCTGCTGTACCCTTGAGCAAGGTACTTTACCTAGATTGCTCCAGTAAAATAACCCAACTGTATAAATGGGTAATTGTATGTAAAAAATAATGTGGTATCTTGTAACAATTGTAAGTCACCCTGGATAAGGGTGTTTGCTAAGAAATAAATAAATAAAAATAGTTTATCTTTACACATACCTTAAGGACAATTCTAGTTGCAATAGAAACAATTTTTTAAAGGGTTCTAAAATACCTGTCTGTTTCTGCCACCTCTCTTGCTCATGAAGGAATAGAGAAAGGCTTGCATTTCATTGTAGTAATCAAAGCACACAGGCATGTCCATAATTGGTTAAATAACTCATTAAGGGAGTTGTTTAAAACAGAAGCAGTGTAATTACATGCAGTCACAATGTATGTAACTGCAGTTTATGATATAATTTCATGCAATATATTATCACAACAATAACATTATAACTGCTGGTACACTGATTTGATTTGGTCAGCGCTGTATCCATCAAACTGACTTTTAAACTCATTAAAAGTAAAATAGTAATAAGTAAGCAACCATGTACCATTCTGTGTTGTCTGATGTTCTTGAAATCACGAGAACTTCTCAGCTAGTGGGCCGTATGAGGATTTTATTACTGATACGATTCGCATCCCTGGATTATTTAATTGTGTTATTCATTGCATGCATAGTACTTGAGAATAACATTGAATGTCCACCAGAGTGCACCCTTCACCATTGCATACAGGCTAGCATCTTACGCTCCATTTTGAAAACATGGTGTCAGCATTAGAGCAATTCTAGTATGCTGTAGTAAGAATAGAAGACATGACATGTCTTGTTTTGCATTTACCTTTAAATAAAGTCTTTGCATTAGTGTGCTGTTGGTATGTTGTTCATGGCTCTCAATAAATGAATCAATAACAACAACAAAAAAAGAAAATATGAACTACTATTCTGGACAATTCAAGCTAGCCTATTTGTGCTATATATATATACAGTTTTAACCAAAAAGCATGGAGACACGCAAAATATGAAATTACATTGTGTTTAGAATTTGGTAAGAATTGGGCAAGTAGAGTAGGCAGGCTGAAGCCCTTTTTAATCTCTGCTGTGCTTTGGGTCAGTGGAAAGGGGCATTGACATGGTTCCTGACCTCATTAGAAAAAACACATGATGTGTTGAGGCAGGGGCCCACCAGCCATGTTATTGATAACGAACTTGGCTGATATATCTGGTGCAGGTACTGTAACCTTCAGACAAAACACAGCAATATCTGTTTCAGACTTTACAAGATGAATGACCTTCACCCTTCAAGCATATGGTCCACACCCAGGTATGTCCAAGCTGTCATAGCTTGACAGGGTTTCCCTGGCTGCTGATTTGTGGACATGACCTATAGGATCTGCTTAATGATTTTAACTGTGTTTAATTCCCAGCGTTTTTCCAGAACAGTTCCATAAATATGTCTGTTTGCATAAAATAACTACATTCCTGCAACCCCCACTAGATTGTTATTATCTCAGATTTTTCATAATTTGAGTATCAAAGGGTAAATGTAACTTTTTTATGTTTGATAAGGGGTTCTGATTCCATTTCAGTGCTTGGTTGAAATTATTTATTTTAATATTCATACATTTCCCAATGAAGTATAGTATAGTACTGCGCTCAGTGTATTAAATCATTAAACCAAATTGGACAGGATTCTCCTGTTATTTTACTCCTAATCAAACTGTAAAATGAATAAGACACTAGACTTTCAACCCCTAAATTAATGTCTGAGCTTTCTTTTTCTGGTTTGTTAACTTCATTTTTCATTGCTGAAAAATCATGCTTTTTGTAATTTGGAGTTAAAAGCTTTGAAAACCCATCCCTTTGCATTTAAATTCATTAACGTCTGTATGGATCAATTAAATAAGCTATACTACCCTATACTCATTGCAAATGTTCCTGACACAATATGTACAGATCTCCCTCTGTCCTGACTATCTTTTCTTTGCACAGATACATGGATTGCCAACAGAACACATCATTAAAACCTGAAGATGCCCCACAACCTGTACTTTTAGTTTAAGCCTCTAAGATTTTGTTTTCTATTTCATTAAGTGGATATAGGCTGCCTTGTTGCCTTTTCATAGCATTTTTTTTAATTTCTCAGGAATTCATCTTAAGAAAATGTCTTTAATACCTCTTGAACATATTCACTGATGGAATCCCACCATATAGTGTAATCAGCGATAACAACTCAAGGAACGTAAATCCTGGCACTGTAGAATAAACTAATATCACAACCTGGGTCAAATAAACATTATAATACAAATGCATTAGTATTCTACAAGAATGCTTCACTTTTATCTGCCAGCAGTTTATAAAAAACACAGGACAAAAGGTATTACTGTTACACATTGGTGAATACATGCTGTTAGACTGTCACAGGTCTGTCTGCCATTATACTATAGTGGCTGGGTTTCTTCATGCAGAAAGATGGTCTACCTGTCACAGGCATCAAAATCACAGAAACTACATTGAAAGGCTATACTTGTGTGGCGAACCTCAGTTCCTGCAGGCAGGAGCTTCTCACAAGCCGGGGTTGGATGCGAACCTGGGACCTCCCGCTTTGAAGCATGGCGCCGATACCGCTGTACAAAAGAGCTGGGCTCACAATGTTACAATAATAATAAAAAAACGTTTTCTCTACGTGTATGTCGTTTTTCTATTCTAATTATGTTAGGGACTATTTTCCTCAGTGGAAGGTTACCCAGTGAAATATCATCAGAATTTCAAGGTAAATATAGGTTTGAAAGTGTTTTTTTATTATTATTAAAGAGGAAATAAATAAATAAATAGTTTTCTAATAACGATAGAGCCCTCTCGGTGCATGCTCTACCGTGTGGTAGATGATCTTGACTTTCATTAGTGCCCTTGCCTACGGCTCTGGACGCATAAGTCCAATCGCGGTCATCTACCACACGGTAGAGCCTGCATTGACGGGCTCTATCGCTTAAATAATACAGGAAAGCTAATATGAAGTTGAAGTTGACTTTTTTACTTCCTATTTGTTATTATTAAATTACAGGTTCCTTTTAAGAGCCTATTATGCTCAATAATTAATTTTTTGAGAGCTGGAGTTAGTCCAAAGAATATCTATCTGACACCGAGTTGTTTGCGAACACTTAAGATCCCTTCTTTTCATGTATCGTCTTCTGGAAATGCAGTGATGAGTGTTATTGGTGTCTAACCCAGTTTAGAAATGACCCCAACTGTTCCTTGGTAATTCGTTCCTGGACATTACTAAAGGTATGATATAGAACCAGCATAATTTGGTCAATATGTAACAATTTTAATTCAGCTGTACCAGTTTGTGTCAGTGTAAGGTTCAATTTTGTTAAATCAGTTTTTAGTTAGGATTATTATAAGGCCTTAACACGGATGAGAGGCCTACAGTGATCTAACATATTCTGCAAGATTATGACCAAGTTTAATTAGGTGCACTGAGACTTGTGCCAGGTTCGTCTCTTTGTGTTATGTCATATTTAAGTTGCTGAATTCCCTGCTCAGCTGGGAACATGTCTCTTTACCAGACTAATTTTCTTTAAAAAATGAATTTAATTATGATTATAAATATTAATATATATTAGGATACGGGTAGTAATACATAATAAAATGTGTCATGAGAAAAACGTAACCTCTGAATCTTAGACCTGAAACAGTGACATTCTGTTAATTACTCCCTCATTATAACAGTATGTAGGGAACCAAGAACGTTGTACAAATTTATTTTTTATTTTTATTAAACATACAGCATTTAAGCAGACTCCTGCCTGCAGGAACCACACAAGTATAGCCTTTCAATGTTGTTTCAGTGATTTCGATGCCTGTGACAGGTAAACCACCTTTCTGCATGAAGAAACCCAGCAACTATAGTATAATGGCAGACAGACCTGTGACAGTCTAACAGCATGTATTCACCAATGTGTAACAGTAATACCTTTTGTCCTGTGTTTTTTTATAAACTGCTGGCAGATAAAAGGTGTTTTGATTACCTCTAAAATGTAATGGTTGTCCTGCAGCTCACTCCAGAAATATCATAGGTATAGTATTTGTTATTGATGTACTGAATTATTACCATGTTTCCTACCCATACAGTATGCATTAGTAAACTTGTTTCCATAAGTGAAGCATTCTTGTAAAATACTAATGCATTTGTATTATAATGGATTCATATTTTGACTGAAGGCTTATTCAAAGCAAGCTATTAAGGTATATTGTTTACATATTGCATTTTGATAAATGGTAATGTATCCAGTTCATACTTTGAGGACATTATTAGTGATTTATTAAAGCCAAGCTCTGAAGAATCTACAATTCCTACCAGCCAACACCAGGCTACTGCATCTTATCTTGAGGTGAATAAAACTATTACATGCCTGGCTTAACCTACTATTGGAATAACTCCCACCAGATGGCTTTCAGGGCAAAGGGCATCAAGTAGTTAATTGCTTCATTTGGCTCATCTTTGGCTGGGTGATTGTGTAGATGTGTGAAGCTATAAAAAATGCCATATTACGGAGTCAAAGAGATAGATCAGTATACATATAGAAAATCTACACTTTCAAAGATTTCATTATAAGTGAGATGGATTCTTAAAAAATAATCTTGAAATATATTCTATATTTGAAATGCCAAGCCTAAAAAAGAGGCTTTTCCTTTTTCTTCCAATGGCGTTATATTGTTTTTCTTTGGTCATCATCAACCTCGGGCTATTGTTGACAACATGTGAAGAGACCCTGAGTATGATGTCTTTATGCTCACCAAAATAGGTAAAAGTTAAAATTGAAGTGGCAATTCAAAAGATTCACTTCATGTGTGATCACAATGCCCACAAATTGGTTGAGTTATCAAAATTCTTTACTGAACAGATCCATTGCTGTTTAACTGTAGCCTAAACTCAAAACTTGCATTCCTCACTTATAATCAAGGACACCATGTTTATGATAGCCAGCCAATTGGTCCTGGTCTATCCAGGACATCAGTTTGATTGGATGGAACGTCATCACACAGATTGTTTGTTAAACTGTTAAACTTATTTTCCTGCTAACCAAGCAATGATGCTTGAAGAGGCAGACTTTCTGATGTCCCGGGAGAGTTCACTTTCAAAACTAGATCAATTTGCGGATTGTCTGCAAGTTCTGCTGAGATAAAGGTATAGTTAAAAACACAGTTTATTCTCTGATACATCAGAAACGCAGACGATGTTGGTGAGAATTAAACAATCCTATTTGGTGAATGGTGATTTTTGGCCTCTATAGTGTTCTTGGAGCCTCTCTTTCTCTTATTGAGTAAGTCATTTACCTTCATGTCCATCATGGAATTCAGATCGTTTTGGACACAGCTTTAATTGGACACTTCACCTAACCTTCTGACCTCAAACCCTGCTCACAATGTGGAATGATCTTTGTACATATGTACATACACCTAGAAGTGTGTTTTTAAAAAGGACTGTACTGTTCAGGGTCTCTCATCCATCTTGGGAATGGTCACAGGAGAGTGAGTCTCAGCTGCTAATTGGATGACCTGGAGACTATTTAAGATGCAGATTTAAATGTCACAGCTAACTTGAAATCTGCAACTTTTTAAGAGCTGAAAACAAGTAAAAAGGTCTTATTAACTAAATTATTAGTTCAATTAAGGGTTCAGTTAAATAATTGAGAGCTCATTTGGAATGAAAACTAGAAGCCCTAAACTAAGTCAAGAAGGTAAATGCCAAGGATCCCCTAAGGAAAAAACAACACCTTTCAAGAGACATTGCATAAAGGGGATAATTCTCTTTAAATCAAGATGGAAATAAGAATCGAACTGTGAAACATCAACTGTTTATTGGTACTTTTATATCAATGTTCTGTTCTGGAACAAAGCATACTCCAAGTCTAAAATGATGTTGCCAATTACTTTAAGACGCTACAGGTTTGAGAATAAAACGCTGTTAAGTGATGTTCATTAATAATTTAAACCAGAGACAAACTATCAATTAAAACTGACCCATCTAAACTCTGACAGAAAATCAATAGAGTCAACAAAAATAAAAGCAGTCTGGGAAATGATACCTTTGATGCTGCTGTTGTGGGGATTGTGTGAAAGCACAGACCTACTCTTGATTGCAGTGTAAATAAGCACATTGTGTGAACAGTGACATTCCACCGTGGAAACAAGCTACATTTTTCATCAGTAACAAATGGAGTGGTAAAAACAATATGGATTGTTATATGTTCAGACAAGCCTGTGCTCAGAGTCTGTGATGAGGCAACAATCTTTGCTGCAATTTCCTGGGTTTGAAAGACATAATCATCTACCTAATGGTGACAGTCTGAAACTCATGGCTTTATTTTACGCAAATAAATGTTTTGGTTTTGTTTACAATGGTGAGTATAAAGACTGACACCACACTTTGGGACATATTTTCATATCGTTATATGGTGGTGTTTGCTATAAACTCATTCCTGATTTTTCGTTACTATCCAAAAAAATCCATGCCTGTTGCATTATTCCCCTTGATGGCCTAAGGTCCATCCGCAGGGCTCAAGTGCAGGATCAGTCCAAGGCCAAGGAAGATAAAGACATGTGCAGGTCCATTGAAATACACATCCTGGCTTTATTATAGTAACAGGTTACACAGGTTATACATTACCCCTGTATCCTGTATACATACAGGTAACATTTTGTCTTGTCACTCTCTAACTCTCAAATAGTTTCAGTCCAGCAGTTGAGGGAAGTGCAAGCTTCATCCATTAGCGGGTATACAGAGATTATGCAGCATACAGGGAAGAAATCAACACACAGTAAAGGAATAATGATACCATACAAAATACAGAAAAAATACATTTGAAAACTCTGCCAACTTCCCATTCCCACATTGTTTATTTATTTATTTAACTCAAAATCCCCATTGCTGAAGACAGGTATTAATTACTATAATTTAAAAGCAAGCAAAAGAAGAGATTAAACTGCAGTCTTTTTTTCCAGTGTCCAGTCTGGGTACTTTCAAAAGGGATCATTACTGGTCAGCTTGAACCTTTATATTCCCATCAACAATCGTACATTTTAAGCATGTAATACAGTATGGTTTATTTTCTTTTGACACTACAAAAATGTATAATCCAATTCTGAAAAATGTGCCGAAGAGTCAGGGAACTGTTTTATTACTTTACTGCTCACCTTCAAATTCCATTTGCTGTCAAAAGCAGATTTAAAGTGGAGATGAATACGAATTACTTTGGAATAAGAGTGTCACTGCTGGGTCTCACAAAATGGATTTGCAATTATAGAGAGAGGACAGTATGTTCCCAAGGTAGAAGTAAAGCCAGGACTTATAGGACTGTAATTTCTTTTTAATAGTCCAGTACTGTACATATTTTAAATGATAAAAATCTGACTTACATGTGGGAAGTAATGTGTTAGCCTTAATGGCATTGTGCGACTAAAAAATGTTTTGGCTTTACAAAAAATGTTTTAAGAAAGACACATGTGTGATATCACAAATTCAGAAAGTTAAGCAGGCTAGAGTGGCTGTGTTGGGACAGTTTGCTGAATCACAGATCAATGATTCATTTAACTGGGTACCTCGGTCCCATCAGCTGTGAAAACACAAGTACAAAAAAAAGTGAATAGGAAGGAAGCATCTACTTGCTTTTGTAAAAAAAAAAAATACATGTTTAAAGAGAAGAACCTGGTAGCTCTTTATATTACACGCCATGAATAGCCGTGTAATTACATTGTAATAATCAAGTCATTACCAATTGCTCCTGCTCTATAACTACAGTGTAATTATATTGAAATGGCTTTATAAATAACCTTTTGTTACCATGTATAATTACATAATACTATGGCACAGATCATTTCATTTGAAGTTGTTGGCTGGGTTCTTTAACAGCTGTCAAATTTTAAAGCTTTAATAACCTATTTGACATTACTTTCTTAACTTTGTTCTTGACATAATTGACCTGCTATGTAAACACTGGTTTTAAGTTAGCATAACAATACACTACAGTGGACAGGATGTAAGGGATACAACTCAATAACAACTAAATTAAATACAAGTATATTTGCAGTACATTAAAAAAAAAAAATCACTATAATGTATTCCATGTCATGTTCCAAATATGAAAACCACATAATAAATAAAAGTACCTAGATCCACAAGGAGACACTTCTTAATGACTTGTGCTGGGAGAGGTGTTAGCTGTGTAGCTATTGTTTTACAATTATTACAGTGATGTTTAAAAATCTGTATGGAAATTGTGCTGTAAAACAAACAGAAAGCTTTTCACATATTGATAGGTATACCTGCAAACAAAAACAAAAGTATGACACAAAACACACACTTGTACTTGTGTGCACTTGCACATGTGCACAGCAATGAAGCAGAACAGTGGTGCTTGTAGCAAATGCAACTTAAATGATGTCATCATCAGTTCCTACAAACCAGTGTTATCTTTACTGGGATTTTATCATGTCTCCACCTTTTTGTTTTTCTCTGTCTATCACTTTTATGATTCAAGATAACCATTAGAGAGCAAATGCAATGTGTCTTTGCAGGGTGGTAGAAGGTTGAAAGGGGAATGATCAGGTTGTGGTTATACAGTTACAGAATTCATTATTTATCAATAATACAATACACTGTCACGTGCTTTAGTCCTGCAGCAATACATGATCTAGCACTTAACTCAGATCTGTTTCGATTGCTCTGACACAGGGATATCAGTTGTGGGCAGGATAAGATGCTCAATAGATGCAGCACCAATCAATACTTTAGCTATTCTCAGGCTGACCATCTATCAAAACCTTCATATACCAACTAAGCTATTTGGTAACATGTCAACTTCAAATTGCCCTAAGCCTGTCAAAAGTGATTATTGCGTCATTTTTTACTGACAAAATAATCCATGCAATCATTACAATGTTGCCTCTGTTGTGACAATTGAAGCTGACTTTTTTTTTTTTTTTTAAGAGTGACCACAGTTCTTTTACCCTGTTATGTTCCTTCATTGGATATCTCATAACAATACAGAGGGCATCTCCCGCTCCCACGGCCAAGTCACACACTTTATACCATAGGGCTCCACAGTAGATGTCGGTGAGCTACCAACCCCTAAACGTCGTCCTGTAGGTGACTGTCCACTGAGGTCCGCTGTAGTGTGGTGAGGTGGCACGGTCCAACCTTGCTCTCCCCTGGCAGTATAACTCGTGCCTTGACAAGGTGAGCCACTTTCTTTTTTTCTAGCTGGAACACATTTTATGCAAATGTGAAAACAGAATAGAAACTGTAACATTGTAACACCATCACTGAGGTATAATTAACTTTGAGACGCTCATAAACAATATTGTTTCGCATTCCTAAATCACACAAATGTGTACTCATGGGAATTGACCTTTAAGAATCATGAAGAAAATGGAACCCAGCAAGCAAATGCACAGACAGCTCATAAAAAAGTTAGTTGTAATTTATTTTCCTTCAACACATTTACTTTCTTTTTAGTCGTTTGAAGTAAACCTATGGGTATGGGAAACAACCTTTTAAAATGATTTATCTGTATAGATTAAATGTCAGCTGAGATAAATGGTAGTTTAAATTCTGTAGAACCACCACATGAAGCAGAACAAGTTGCATGGGTGATCTAAAGTAGTGCTGTTCAAAAGCTTATGTTCCCCTTACAGGGCAATAAATTACCGGGATGGACTGTTATTTCAGTTGTAAATATACTCCAGAGCATGCATAAACATTCATAGCTTTCCAAGTGCATACATCTGTCATTAAGTTGTTGTAATGCATACAGAAAATGTAAATTGAGTATAAATGGTTAATGATTTTGTTGCTTTAATTTTACAGGTACCATGTAAGATGCAAAATAAATATAAAGCACTCCTACGCATTCTGTAGTTTTCTATAGCTCCACTTAGTGGTGTAATAAAATAATTTTAAGTTTGCTGAGATACCTTGGATATTGAAGGTGCTCCTAGAGAACAACAAGGAAATGTGGATATAAAAACAGTGAAGCAAAAAAAAAATTAAAAATTAAAGTGCAACACAGCTTTCAGACATTTGAGGCAAAGCAGTACCTTTGTCAAACACATTTGTGTTTAATAAATTCATGTTTAATATTTGAACCAAAATATTTGGATATAATAAAGTTAAGTAGCATACATATGATTTTAGGGTAATGTGTGCCACTTCCTTATTTGGGATTGTTATAGATGTATACAGTAGATCAAGAAGGACTGCACAAGCTTGTGAGATGTGCTTTAAGCATCAGAAGTCTTTTGAAGTGTTTTCAAGGTTTTTTTTTTTTTTTTCTATGCTGGAATATTGATGGGAATTTTTATTATAAGAGGGTAGAAATTGGATATAGCTTTTGGCCACATGGATCTTTTAGTTACTGGTCCATTACAGCTTTTTATATTTTTTCCAGAAATCACAGTAGTCACAGTACATTAAGTATGGGCCAGAAAGTTTTACTTGATCATATGAACTAAAATATATTACAGGCCAGTTAGAAAAAACATACATGTCATTGTGATAGATAGACCTTTCCATGATAAGAGCCACAGCATGTTTAGTTCTTATCACCATTTGCCTTAAATTCAAGGTGACAACAAATGATGAGAATCAAAGCATATATACAGTACTGTGCAAAAGTTTTAGGCAGGTGTGAAAAAATGCTGTAAAGTAAGAATGCTTTCAAAAATAGACATGTTAATAGATTATATTTATCAATTAACTAAATGCAAAGTGAGTGAACAGAAGAAAAATCTAAATCAAATCCATATTTGGTGTGACCACCCTTTGCCTTCAAAACAGCATCAAGCATCAATTCTTCTAGGTACACTTGCACACAGTTTTTGAAGGAACTCGGCAGGTAGGTTGGCCCAAACATCTTGGATAACTAACCACAGTTCTTCTGTGGATTTAGGCAGCCTCAGTTGCTTCTCTCTCTTCATGTAATCCCAGACAGACTCGATGATGTTTAGATCAGGGCTCTGTGGGGGGCCATACCATCACTTCCAGGACTCCTTGTTCTTCTTTACGCTGAAGATAGTTCTTAATGACTTTCGCTGTATGTTTGGGGTCGTTGTCATGCTGCAGAATAAATTTGGGGCAAATCAGATGCCTCCCTGATGGTATTGCATGATGGATAAGTATCTGCCTGTACTTCTTAGCATTGAGGAGACCATTAATTCTGACCAAATCCCCAACTCCATTTGCAGAAATGCAGCCCCAAACTTGCAAGGAACCTCCACCATGCTTCACTGTTGCCTGCAGACACTCATTCGTGTACACTCTCCAGCCCTTGGCGAACAAACTGCCTTCTGCTACAGCCAAATATTTCAAATTTTGACTCATCAGTCCAGAGCACCTGCTGCCATTTTTCTGCACCCCAGTTCCTGTGTTTTCGTGCATAGTTGAGTCGCTTGGCCTTGTTTCCACGTCGGAGGTATGGCTTTTGGCCGCAAGTCTTCCATGAAGGCCACTTCTGACCAGACTTCTCGGACAGTAGATGGGTGTACCAGGGTCCCACTGTTTTCTGCCAGTTCTGAGCTAATGGCACTGCTGGACATCTTCTGATTGCGAAGGGAAGTAAGCATGATGTGTCTTTCATCTGCTGCAGTAAGTTTCCTTGGCCAACCACTGCGTCTACGGTCCTCAACGTTGCCCGTTTCTTTGTGCTTCTTCAAAAGAGCTTGGACAGCACATCTGGAAACCCCTGTCTGCCTTGAAATTTCTGCCTGGGAGAGACCTTGCTGATGCAGTATAACTACCTTGTGTCTTGTTGCTGTGCTCAGTCTTGCCATGGTGTATGACTTTTGACAGTAAACTGTCTTCAGCAACCTCACCTTGTTAGCTGAGTTTGGCTGTTCCTCACCCAGTTTTATTCCTCCTACACAGGTGTTTCTGTTTCAGTTAATGATTGTGTTTCAACCTACATATTGAATTGATGATCATTAGCACCTGTTTGGTATAATTGTTTAATCAAACACCTGACTATATGCCTACAAAATCCTGACTTTGTGCAAGTGTACCTAGAAGAATTGATGCTGTTTTGAAGGCAAAGGGTGGTCACACCAAATATGGATTTGATTTAGATTTTCTTCTGTTCACTCACTTTGCATTTAGTTAATTGATAAATATAATCTATTAACATGTCTATTTTGAAAGCATTCTTACTTTACAGCATTTTTTCACACCTGCCTAAAACTTTTGCACAGTACTGTATATATATATATATATATATATATATATATATATATACACACACACATATATATATATATATATATATATATATATATATATATATATATATATGTATATATATATATATATATATATATATATATATATATATATATATATATATATATATATATATATATATATATATATATATATATATATTAAAAGAAAACTTAAAATGTGAAATAACATAAATTAACTACACTTCAAATTCCGTTTAAAAATTTAGCAAAATGGCTGGATCCTTAAGATGGCGCTTTCCCAGCTTGGATAGATCTACAAGATTCAGACTGTGGATCATTACATGTTAGGGACTTGCCCTATGTAAGCGAAGAGATTAAAAAACATTCCTTCAATCACCCATATATCTCTGCTACAATTAAAGCATGGTTAAGAGCCCATAAAATTACTAAACTCAACCTGCACCCATCTCAATGCTCTCCCAGTTGGCAACAATTCTGCGTTGTCGGTGGCAGTTTCTTTGCATTTCAAAGGTGGCAACTCTACTATGTAGGCTTTTATTTATTTATTGATTGATTGATTGATTGATTGATTGATTTATTGTCCTGCGGTTGCCTTGAATTAATCTTTCTGCACATACAACTACTTTATATATGAATGACGTAGAATATGTTGTTGTAAACATCTAACACTAGTACATACAATACTCTTTTAAATAAATGTGCATGATTTTGAATGTGCGGTTTTTAAGAACGGTATTATTGTCACTGCTTGCGCCCTGGCACCTCTTTATTTACAAATTAAGCACTGCTTTTATCATTTGAGAGGCTGCAAGAAATATTTTGCTTTCATAAACGAGGCTTTAAAAACTAAACTATCCTCCAAACTGATACTTCTGTCCCTCACCGCTCTGGCTCAGAGTGTATTAAAATACAGAACAGTTTGTTTCTAATATATACTCTGTCTTGGGATTAAATGAAGGGGAGATTATTGCCTCCATTAATAAGTGGTTGAGGGATCGTACACTGTCATACGATTCTGTTTTCTGGGGAATATGCAGTAATTCTCTTTCAGTCTCTAGGAATGCTAAAGTGAACATTATCCAATATAAGGTTCATCACAAAGCAGAAAGTTGTTTCTCATGGGTCTTTGTGACAACCAGACTTACCAATACTGTTGAGGAGATGAGATTTTATTTTGTTACTTTAATTTTACAGGTACCATGTAAGATGCAAAATAAAAAATATAAAAGCACTCCTACGCATTATGTAGTTTTCTATAGCTCCACTTAGTGGGGGAAATAATTTGGATATAAAAACAGTGAAGCAAAAAAAAATTAAAAATGAAAGTGCAACACAGTTTTCAGACATTTGAGGCAAAGCAGTATGTTTACCTTTGTCAAACACATTTGTGTTTAATAAATTCATGTTTAATATTTGAACCAAAATATTTGGACTATAATAAAGTTAAGTAGCATACATATAATTTTAGTGTAATGTGTGCCACTTCCTTATTTGGGATTGTTATAGATGTAAAAAAAAAAAAAAAGTCTCTTTTAGAACCCTCAGCTACTGCAGCTCAGCAGGCTGTGAGGAATTTCATGCTGGCTCAAAATATTAGAATGCTGGCCAAAGAAAACAACTAAACAAAAAAGTATAGATCTACAATCTGCAATTGAGAGGTGTGGCAGGCAGAAGCCTTTCTGCTGTAAATAGTGTGTGTATGGGGGGAATGTAAGTTTGGCAGGGATAGGGTTAAATCTGTCTCTGCCAGCAATCACAGATGTGGCCATTACCCAATCAGGTAACTGAATGCTAATTGGGGAGTAGCCACGTGTATTTATAGGAGGAGAAATCCTTTGTCTGGGAGAAGGAGTTTGGTGTGTTAAACTGTTTTGTTTGTAACTGTTCAGTGAAGGTGAATGACTGGCCTGACAGCAGTGTTTGGATAAGGTATGGTTTTGTTTGAATCTTTATTTTGGCCCTTGTGCTAGTTGTTTGTTCCTGTGTTGTTTTTGTATTTAATAAATGTGCGCTTTAGCGCTTGAACTGCAGCTTCTGTTTCTGAGTCACAAGGGGCACTATCCCAAATCTGACACCGCAAGTGACAGGGTAGCGTCACGGCCCAGGCTGTTGTCACCGGCAGGAAATAGACCCAGAAACAGAAGCTGCAGTTAAAGCACAGATTTAATAGTTTGTGTGATTAGATAACGGAGAGTGGGGGAGACAGTCTGTGCCAGACACTGGCTTAGTCAGTCCCTCCAGTAACACAGGCCTCAGGCTAGAATGTACTTATCATCTTTAAGGACGATTAACCCAAACCAGGCCAAAACTGCTCATAAGTATTCAGGAAAGGTCTGAAGTCATAACCGTAACAAATCCGAATAAGAATTTGGCGTCAGCCTTACAAGAGATCTATCTGTTCACATTTTCTCTTTTGCAGTTTCTGGTGTTTCCATCAGGTCAGTGTGACCCAGTCAATTACAGAAGTGATCAGAGTTATTTTCAATTTCATTCTTCAATGGATGTGAACTGGTGTCAGGCCATAAACACAGGCATGAAGTCATGACATGCCTTAGTCCTCAGTTCAAGAGAGTATCTTGTATCTCTTCCAAACAAAAACCACTGGATCGAACTCTTAATTTATTTCATTAGTTAGTTTAAATACAACATTATCACTATTCTATTTCAGTTATTAACACTGATCTATTATCCTGCAGAACATGTTTGTAATTTTAACATGCAGACAGAATCCTGCTTCTGTCATTTTACAGCCAGATAGACAGCGTTGTCAAATAACTTGCTCAAGGTCACACAGTGAAGCAGTGGGTGACTGAAAGTCTAATGAAGGATCTCTTAGCTCTCAGCCCTTTTGCTCTAACCACAAGTTTGCCTACAACTGATATTATAACATCACTATCACAGCATTTACTCCTAGAGAAAAAAAGAAGAAAATAACTTTGTCTTTAATGATACAACAGAAGAGTACTTTTACTCAAGCCAAAGACTGACAACTCACATAGTCGATGATGGTAGGTGAGAGCATTTAAATTGGGTTTCCATTCATAGAAGCGATTAAAACTTGGATCTCATGTTAAAACAAGGCAACAAACCTAACTCTAAACTCTTACACACTACAATATATAATAAAAGCTTAAAATAACCTTGAAAACACTGAATAAAATATAGCAAAGAGGGTCATTAGAGAAGTACAATTGATCCTCAAATTGATGAACTTACAAGATAGCAGCTAAAAGCTGAAAAAGGCTGAAATGTGTTTTCTGTATGTTGTCATTCATTAAATGCGGGAATGCTTAAAAAAACATGTTTCTTATTGATTCAGTTGTACACAGTTTAGGTACAAAAATGATTGTTTAGTAAGAAAAAATAAAGTGAAAAGTATTGTGTATTGCTTTGTGGCAAAGCGCCCCCCCTGTGTATTATATGTTACGTGTTGTGTGTAAATGTTGGTGTATAGTCATCGGTACACGGGATATAAACGGGTCTGTGTTTCACGTGTGATTTAAAAATGTAGATTTGTATTTAGGCACGAGAAGGGCACAAATCACTTCACGTGCTGGTTAAAATGTAATGTGTGGTCACGGGAGTGCACTTAATTAATTCACGTGCAGTTGTACCGAGATTCCAATTGAATGATTGACTAGCAATCGAGTCTCGGTACAACTGCATAAAAGCAGCATGTTTTCACTCACTCGGGGTTGGGTGTTCGAGAGTGGAGAACGGGTGTGGAGAGAAGTAAATTAAATATAATAAGTGGTTTTTTACTCACCGTGTTTGTTTGTCTCCGTACACTGTTTGTTTAGTGTTAGTCCGTTTTTGTTTATCTATTTATTTTGGCGTAAGTGCCGTGTCCTGTTTTGTGTTCTGTTTAAATCTTTTATTTTATTATTAAATGCTGAGCGCAATCACGCGCTCAGCTTCATCAAAACCCAAGTCTCTGTCGTTAATTGTTCCTGCCTCTGCCGTGACGTCACCGCCCAGTCGTCTTTGTCACATGCTTTTACTATGGTGTTCACCATTCCCCTGTCACCCAGAGTAACTTCTTTGACCAATATGGAATGCACATGCCAGACAACGATAGCTATGGAAAATTCTGAGGCTTCCAAATTTTTTTTTTTAACCTGATTAACCTTTCACACTAACTTATGCTTAACCAGCTAAATTCATCACTAAATCATTTTTAATTAAATCAATTTAATTTAATTAAAACCTGGTTTGGCAATGAACAAAGAGGAGTCTATAAAATAGTATGTTCACCATACAAGTACACATATTTGTTTGCAAAATACATAGAAAATGTCTATAAGAAAACACAATCTGATACCAAGATTAACTCTAGTTAATTCGTTCAGCACAGGGAGCTTTTAGCAGCCGTCTTTAATTAATCAGCACCTCACAACTTTAAAAGAAATCAATGTTTATCTATTTAGAAAGTACAACTGTCATCCCCTTGTTTTGATCACTGTGCTGTGAAGTGAAATCTCAGAGCTAGCAGCAATGCAAATGACAGTAACCTAATGGAGCTCTATTACTGCAGCCTGCATTGCCAAAAGACAACTTTCATTCTGCAGGACTAACAGTTTGAGTTTTCCAGTACAGCGTACATCACAGCGACATTGATTTGATGCGTTCTGATACATTTTCATAAGCCATCTCTTATAAATATCAAGGACAATTTCATACAACAACAAAAATGAACAGAACGAAGCATAATTCGCTGTTAATATAGAATTTGCATCACTTTTTCCTTTTGTATTTTGTATGCAGTATTTTATCCACACTTCCTGCTTCAAGGGCCAGATGCTTTCTACTCAGCATAATGGTTTCCCTAAGCATTTCCTTTTGTTGTTCCGTTCACGTTAAACACACTTATTCAGACAGTAATCATTCACTTGAATCAACTCAAGAGGATGACAAGCTGCAAGGAAATGCATCTAACATATTACAAAATCAACATTCCTTTAATTGTGTTACCGAATATCCTAAATCTTGTTTCATTTCATTAACTGATCTCTCCACTGAGGATTGAAAGGGTTTTAAATTAAAATGAGAGATTGAACTGTGAACAAGACATTTGAAAATAATTCCAATGAAAGTTTCCTGTGAAAATTACTGGTTAATAATTTAAAGACATTTCAGCACACCATTATGGAGCATTCTCTGTAATGGAGTGTTACGTATATTAACACTACGCATTTAACAAAATCATTTTCCTGATTCTATAATTTACATATATTAAATAATGTGCAGAAGTTCAGTTTTGCTACATTGTAGTACCTGTATTTTGAAGTGGATCCATAATGGCTACAGAACCACTGTACACTATAAATATTAGAGATAGAATGCTGGTTTGTTCATTTTCTCCATGACAACTGGGATGAAGAATCTTGCAAACAACAAGACAGGTTACCATGGGGCTGTAACCAAGGTATTTGTAAAATCAAACTTTATACAAACCCAGGTTTTACAGTAATCCATTACCAGTAGCCTACCAGTTCTGTCTTATTTTCTGCCACCGTCCCTGTTTATTATGCTCTGTGAAACTGCCTGACTGAATGTTGACAAGGGAGCTGTCAGATGTATCTTACTGCTCAGCATGGGATTATAGTAACCTGCCTTTATGTAACAGGCTTGCAGTTGTAAGACTCGCCATGCTGTTACTTGAGCAGAAGGTCAGCAGTGTTATTGGCTGTGACTGTAAAGAACACGTTTCAGCTATATCACTTCTCCTACTTAAATGTTTTGAACAGGATGACAACCTTGCATGATAAAATAGATCCAAGCAGCTATTATTTGACAGGTTTCATTTTTTATTATAATTAGGGCGATGTGAGGCTTCATTCAAATGTATGCACATGGCAGGATGTGCCAGGGGAATGTTCAAACAAGTAAACAGATCCTAAGACCTACATTTTCTTTGTATATATAAAAAGCACAGCAATGCATCCAGGATAATAAATAACGCAGATATTAAGTGGTGGAAAATTATTTGCATTTAGTAGGTTTTTTTTTCTTCCAAAAATATAATTAGTCCTAATGATTGAAATTGCTTAAAATTCAGACTCTATCTGCACTTTGAATTCATGACTTACCAACCATTTTATTTAAAAAAATTATATATATATATATATATATATATATATATATATATATATATATATATATATATATATATATATATATATATAATATAAAATTTATCGGAAATCACCCTTTATTCATTCTCGATTTAGCAAGCTCACAGCCAAAACAGTTACAATACTGTGCAAATGTATTCGAACATTAGAAAATTGGTCATTTGCACTACATAAATTTGTTACATTTTATATTTACATTTTTGCAAACTCATCTTACATGAAGCTAATTAAAAACTAAAAAGACAGCTATGCCTGAAAGTGTCTCTAATGTTAATATTTAGTACAGCCACCTTTGGCATCAATAACAGCTTGGTATCTTTTTGGCATGTGTCTATGTACTGTTTCAAAATCTCTGGAGTAATTTGATTCCGTTTTTCTTGAAGTTGTATCCACAGACATTATTTTATACAGATGGTACTTTTCTCAAGCATGGAGTCCAATAAACTACAGAAGCAATGGAGTGTTCTGATAAATTTTCACACAACTGTATAGATGATAATGAAAACAGAACCCAGAACCACTGATAAGGATTGCAAGCACTATAAAATGTGGCACATGTTAAAAAGGAATTAAAATGTAATTTGATGCTTCTTACTCGTTAAACTGTTTCTAGGGATTAACGATGATGAAAAAGTAAGGTGTTTGTTCAAATAGCAATTTGAGATATCTCCTATTATTCTAAATATAGTGTCTTCTCCTTAAATGGGGATGTAATATGGTGGCCAACCAAAAAATATGTTATTTTCCCCCTACAACAATCAGGTCCCTTCTAGTGATTTATGAGCTAACAATTAAAATAAGGGAAACACATGGAGAGTCATTGTTCCAGATTATTGTGCTCACCAGTATTTCTCATCAGTAGAACCCAATGCTCAACAGCAGTAACTCACATACACCACAAATATGGTACTTTAGACAATGGACATTTCTGGATTTGCTCTGGGTTCCAATTTCCAAAATACAGTTTGGGCATCTTGGCATATCCCACCATGGCGCTTGGTTACTCATTGCTCACGCTCCAAGTGACAGCTGCAGAGTTCCGTGTTGTGATCTGCAATGCAAACCAGCATGGAATGCACAATAGCTGATCTTCTCGAGCGATGAGATCAGCAATTATTACTGTGAAAATGAGAAGTGATCATTCGAGGTACAAAGAGAATGCATGAATATTTTGTCCTTGCACTGCTAGCAGAACTTATAAAAAAGTTATTAATGCTGCAATAATTAGAGATATGCTTGTTTTTTAAAGGGCAATCAACAAGGACATGTTTTTTTATTTACTTTCATGCTGCTTTATTTTTGTATTTATTTTCAAAAATATCTAACATCTGCTAAGGGAAATGTTAGGAAACAAGCATTTGTGCTTCAAAAACATCCCATTTAGAATGTTATCAGTGAAAAACAAGGCATGTGTTTTGATGCAATGTGCATAATAGCTTAGCAGCTGAAGTATCAGTAGACACTTGAATGGAAATTAAGTAATGCTGTAGTTAGGTTAAATGAAAGCAGCTATGTAACCTGTTATGAAAAGTTTAATGTAATAGAAAAGGGGATTTAGAAAAAAGCAGACCTTAGCTGAGAAAGCAGTCTTGAGCAGGAAGCATGAATGAAACTTGTGTAGTGTAGTTCTAATGTATGCATGGCAGCTTTCATCACACATTAGAAGTTTTACAAAGCACCAGAGCCTTGTAAAAGGTATCAAGGTGGTGTTGAAGGCATGCAAAATATATAAATGCAGATGAGCATCTGTCTTGAAACACACACAAGCACACCGGGAGTCAAAGCCAAATAAATATACTGACTAAAACATATACGTTTAACACACACCTTAATTGTGGTAATGTACATGTTACTGATTTATGCAACAAGGCATTCAGATACAGTTAGTAATAAAGTGATATGAACAATTACTAAACATTTTGGAATACTTTAGAATACAAAAAATATTGTTGGAAACTAAAAGCTAAAGATATTTTCTACAAACCTTTTTTTTTTTCCCTCACAACCTTGCAAAAATAATCAGCTCAGTTCATCTTAGACTGTAGGTTTTAAATAGAATCCAACAAGAAACCCTGATATGAATTAAAGACATAGAATGACAAGTTTTCAGGCGATTGCTAAGATTTCTGATCTTTGCACTAATGAGGCAAGGTCCCTGGGTCAGCTGCTGCGTTGAAATAGTGGCATAAAGATCTCATTCTAATAAATCATGTTTTAGTTGGATCACTCTTGAGATTCATTTTAACATTAAGATGAAATAATTTTATTAAGCATAATACAATAAGCACCTCTCACCCCTAATTAAAGAAAAAAAATATATTGAGGATTATTTCTTGTGTTGCCATGTCCTCCAGAAACCAGTCCACAATTGTGAATGTGAAGTTTACGACTCCAAAAACTGTAATGCAAAAAAGTGATGGTCAACACCGGTTACCAAACCAAACTTGGCTTATAAACTGATGATCAGCGTGGCCTCCCTCAGTGTTTTTGATCAATTTGTTACTCTTATGACAAATAAAACATTTAATAATAACATGCATTTATTTTCGGGGGGGGGGGGGAATGCATTTTGTTATTAAATCTTTTATATGTTTTTAAATAGGTGTTTTTTTTTTTTTTTTTTTTTTTAAAGCATAGACTCTTACATAAGCCTTCATTGTTCATGTGGCTCCTGAGACAATCACTGATGCTTATGAAAGATGCCAAGCGCATCTTAGAAACAATACATTGGCTTTTAACCACTCTGCAAATATAAGGCCAACAAAGGAAACTGTTAAATGCTAAAACAAGGCATAATATAGTTTTTTCTACAAATAATAGTTATACATATGAACAATTAGAATATTTGCACTTGGTCAAATTTCATAGCCTCCCACCCCCCTTTGAACCATAAAGGATGTCATTTAAACCCTAAAGTTACAGTTTAGATATTAGTTTGGTTATTAAATTGATTTAAACTGTAATTAGCACCTGAACTATTATTACTTTTTACAAGCACCCAAAATACATGAAAAATCACTCACCTTAGCGTATTTGTTTTGAATCAATTTAATTGATCAGCTGCAATAAAGTGCGCAAGACAAGTGGGAGGAAGATGAGAGCCCGAATGTTAGATATCAATACTGCTACAACCCACCTTATCGGCACAGTTCTTATGGGCTGATGTCTAACTTGTAGAGTGAATCAGAAACCTGTAGTGATCTAGTCCTGTAAGTCATTTTTCTTTGCTATTAAACAGGCGCTCCCTACGTCCTTAATGGATTGACGCCCTTCACAACGGACGGGATCCTCCAACATAGCACTTTTTATGAAAGGCCCAATTCATGAATGAAGTAATGAAGTGATTAATCCTGTTGGTATTCTCCTTATTAATCGCCAAAGACAATAAAGATAGCCTTTAAAAAGCAGATTTTTATTGTACCATATAGAAAAAAATGACCCATTTTTCTTTTTGGCACCTGAAACTTCATGAACGTAGTGGCATTGTTGGGTTTATTTTTCTCATTATTTTAAGATAGTTACTATTTATTATAGGGTTACTCTTTATTGTAATTTTTTCAATTTTCAGTTTCTCCACACTAGCATTGACACACACTCAGGAGAAACACAACAGCTTTGCAATGTACTTTCTAAGTATGAACATTGTTATTCAGTGTTAATAGTCCCTAGGAAGCTCATGCCTACAGTATATGGAACACTTACTGATATAATATTCAACAATCATTGTGGCTCTTATTGCTCTTTTCATAGTGTTTTAAGGGTCACCATCATTAAATCTGTTAGCCACAGGCATATTACTAATAAGATTAGTCATTACTCTGCCAGTAACAGCAACATTTAATTTATACAGAGAAACAGAGAAAAACACATTCTTTGAATAACTCATGAGTTAAAGTTTTGCGAATAGTGGCCCTGTGTCCCAAGTACCTAGAATGAAGAAAGCTGTCTGAAGCACTACGGACAGGCAGGTCAAAGTTCATCTCTTCCCTGACAAACCTGCCAATCACATTTCCTATATGATTCTACAAAAAGGGAATGTGTGCTTTCACTTTATCGATTACAAAATAATGAAAAAAAAATATGTAAAGGTCAAAAAAGTGTTTTACAAAACCACAGTATTAAATTTGCATTTTTCTTTCTTAGAAATCAAAAAATGTCTGACTTGTCTGAAGAGTAGATTCTAGTGTTTTTTTGTTTTTTTTTTTACAGCTGATGCCTACAAAAACAAGAAAAGGATCAAATCGTATGCTTTGAACAAATGTGTGTATAAAACAAATTAGGTTTTTTGTTTATGTATGCTGCTGCTCTATAAAAAAAATTACAATCCTAAACCCCTCACTGGTGCAATATGTAATTAAATGTTATCAGTACAATACACAGGTAGTGGACAAAAAAATGGAAACACCTGGGTAAATGAGGGACACCAAGTATATTGAAAGCAAGGGCTTCCACACAGGTGTGGCTCATGCGTTAATTAAGAAAATAACATCCCAGAATGCTTAGGGTCATGTATAAAAATGCTGGACAGGCCTGGTTGCCTATAATTATGGCTAGCATGGCTGCAAGAGGAGACCTTAGTGACTTTGAAAGAGGGGTGATTGCTGGTGCGCGTTTGGCAGGAGCTTCAGTGACCAAGACAACTCAACTTGCTGATGTTTCACGAGCAACGGTGTCTAAGGTGATGTCGGCATGGAACTCTGAGGGAAAGACATCATCAGCAAAGGGCAACAGTGGGCAGAAGCGCATACTCCAGGATCGTGATATCCGTGCATTAATTTGAAGTGCAAGGCAAAACAGGCAAGCAACTGCAGATCAATTGACTGCAAATTTCAACCTGGGGTGCGAGCAGTCAGTTTTCATCAAAAACAGTCCGCCGAGAACTCCACAGAGCGGGGTACCATAGTGGCCCAACGCCCTATTAAGTGACTTTACATTGTTGTTTCCATTTTTTTTGTCCAACACCTGTATACAATAAAAACCTAACTGTATAAATGGGTAATTGTATGTAAAAAATAATGTGATATCTTGTAACAATTGTAAGTCGCCCTGGATAAGGGCATCTGCTAAGAAATAAAATAATAATAATATCAATAAATTAAAAAAAAATATATATATATATATATATATATATATATATATATATATATATATATATATATATATATATAAAACTAATACAAACTTGTTAAACAGCAAAGAAAAAAATGAGTGAAAAGCCACTGCAATAAGCTAAAAACAACCCCACATTCCCTACATTCTGATTGCTACAGTGAGTACTGATATGCGAACTCTGAATGTAGTGGGTCAATGCCCTAGCTTGATTGTATGTTCAACCACTGCTTGACTACTTTTTGATTTTTGCCAAAAATGTAAGCATGGCATCTTTTAAGCAAAATCATTTTCTTAGTTACTTCCATTACCACTTTGTTCTAGCTCGTTAAGTCCTCAGGATTCCTTTTTAAACCCCACTATTCAATGTACCTATGGGCTAATTACTTTCCCCAGGTCCCCGTAATTATTCTCTCTGTACATTCTTTTGCTGGCTGTAATTCATTTTACTGTGTTCTGCAAAGCAACAAAGCAATGCAATTTTATGAGGTATGTTTTGGGAATTAAGTTTTAAAAAGTGTTGTCTGGGCTGTTTAATTTTGCATGAACCATATAGATTTTCTTTTCCACGAATCACAAGGTAAATGCAGGCCCATGGTATCCAAGAATGCAGATGAAACCCCCCCCCCCCCACCAAAATGGAGAACCTCTGGTGATCCCAATGCTTTAGACTGTGGCACGTGAACTGCCACTTTCGCTAAAATAAGGCCAATCTCTGATTTACAGTATTACCATCATTCTTTGAGGATACATTTTTAGGGTCTGGTGGTGAAACACATCTAGTGTGGAAAGGGTTAATATCTTGTCAAGGACATTTTTAACTTCACCTACAGCAATGCCATTGATTTAAGTTAATACATTAATCATCTCTTATTTTTGTTATTTAAATTACCTGGCAATTGAAATGTCCATTAAGTCTATTGGTAATAACAATGTGGGTGTACTTTTTGTTGTATGTGATGGAAATTGATGTGCCATTAAAATATGTTATTATCATGTTGTTACCATGGGTTTAATACACACGTTTTACTACCTCATTCAGATTAATTATATGTTCATTACCATTGCTAATATAAAAGTTGTTAGTGTCCTGCATATGCACTCATTTTTTACCTACTCTAGATCTCAAAGACTCCTGATTATTTCACCACTGTAGTCAAGATCTTGCTGAACCTCAGCCTTGTTATGCATCCTTTCCATCTAACAAATCATGCAACAGATATTCCACCTATTCTCAATACAAATGTATATATAGATCAGAATTGCATGCACTTCTCACAGGAAAGTAGATAACTCTGAACATCTGTTTTATATTGTGTTACTTGGAATTGTTTTCAGGACAGAATGAACAGCACTATTGCACTTTTCCTTTTTCCTCTACTGACGCCGTATTGCTGCCATATGATGATGCAGAATCTATATGTAATAATAATATGTGTTTTTTCAGATTGCAACATTCTTCAGAGCCAATTCATGTTAAGCAATGCATGATCGCCATGAAGCAAAAAATTAGAACTGGTAATTCTACTAGTTCTTTTAGCACTCCGCTTCCCTGAAGACAGCACTCAGTGCTCTGGGTTGAAATTCACAAGAGGCATCATTAATATGAATATTCATGTGAAACTCACAGCCTTATAAAAGAATGAGCAAATTAATGAAGTTTTATTACTAATAAATGGGTAAGAATTTGAGCGCCAGGGCAATGGAAATAAGCCATTAAAAGTCTGAACCTTTAGTTTAATTTGCATTGCACCGATATTTTAAGGTCATCTATTGGAGTAGTGCTAACAAGGTGCTTTATACTTGAAAGTTTTTCTTTTGGTTTAGTTCAGATATGCTGAAGGTTGCATTGATGTCTGGATCCAATCAAAAATTCTTTCAGATCATTTGAATTTAGAATACTCAGCATCTAAGTTTCAGTTTTATTAAAGTGGAAGAAATGGCAGACCATTATGAACTATGTGAAAGTTAGATGACACGTTTGTTAACTGAGACAAGTCATTGCTTGTTATAAAGCTGAAGTGGATTTAGCTCAAAAGGTATTAAAGTTTTCTGTATATATATATATATATATATATATATATATATATATCTATATATATATAGACATATATATATATATATATATATATATATACTATCGATATAAATATATGTACATTATGTTGGCCTTCCAGACCTCATGTTAACAGCGTTTAATCTAAAAGTATTCATCAGCTTTGGAAAGTTATTTTCATTGTTGAAGGAGATGGAATCCCATTCTACCATTCAAGCTGGGATCCACATAAATACAAGTTCACTTTTATTAATACAACCCATAATGTTAACAGAAGCAGTTCCTGTATGCTTTCTTTCTCATGTCAGTTTGAAAGCCTAATGGTAATATGTCACTAAGAACTATAGTTAATCTTACATCTGATAGTCATTTGGGACATGACCTTGTGGTTTTGAGGTTTGACGTGTAAAGACAACAGTACTGATGTGGGAGATTGTCATATATGGTCCTTTCCATCCAAAGGATATGGTTGCTGACTAGACTTATGTCATTCACAGTTATTTATACAATAAGAGTCCTTGTCAGTCTTCTTTGTCTAACTCATCTTTAGTTCCTAAATTCTGTTATGCCACTGGTTGAATCCCATTGTGGATGAATGAGCTCACTAGTAAACGACTTCATTTTCTACCCATACACTTTGATTGGTTTGGCGTTTTCACTGAACAATTATTGTAAATGCATTTGGACGATTCAGTTTATATTTCTACACAGAGGAAACTAAAACAATTGTATTTAACATGTTAGACTGATATATTGTACATTTTGGCAATTTGGGGGACACAATATAAAGACATGCAATATCAACATAAATAAAAGTACTTTTGCAGTACAGAACTGCAGAAGTATTCACTATAGAGCTGAAAAATTGGCCATTGCTCATGCAGTGTGGACACCCATGCAGATAGAGACCATTGAGAAAATTACATTCTGGGTGATTAAATATGGTTTATGCAGTTGTATTATTTTCTTGGGGAAACACACTGACAGAATGAAGTCACTTGACTGCAATCACTGCAATAAGGACCTTCCATCTGGCAGTCTGAATCACCATTTATGCAGATATAGCTTTACTAAATCATGCTCTGGATGTGGTATGAGTACAGAAGAAATAGGCACATATTGCACAATGTCAGCTTTATCTCTGCACATTTTGCACCTCTAAAACTGAGGATGAAATGATTTCCCAAGAGGGTGACATCCCTTATCAAATAACAGGAGGCATTGCATGGATAACAACCTTTATGCAAATATGCTTTTAATATTGTAGCCCTGGCAGAGGTAAAGATGTGCTCATAGCTTAGGCGGAATTAAAAGCAAAAAATAAATAAGCAATGCAAATTGATGAATGGAATTGGCACCGCGTTTAGGCATTAAGTCTTCATTAACAGGAGCTCTTCTGATTTATTATGGGTATTCTCAGTTAATCAGTTGGCACTTTGACAGACAGTGGCTGGTTTACTGTATTTCTGTTCTCCGCCGTAATACATAGACAGTGCCAAAAAGGACACGCATACTTCATTTTTAAAGGGGCTTAGTAGCACAAAAATAAGTGACTCCAGTCATATAAAAAGATTAGAAAAATCAGAGTACAGCTGAGCATGGTGAAACAATCATACATTTTCTCTTTCAGGAAAACAAGTTGCCACTGTCCTGTTGTACAAGTGTATTATCACATAGTTATAATCTCTACACATGTTGGAATTATTTCTCAAATTGCTTGTATTCATAATGTCAACTTTATATAGTGTTACGGTACATGATTCACATATAACTTCACTTATAATGGATCCCTAAACTAGTGTTGTCCATTTTACACTGGATAAAATGGAGGTGTTGAAGGGTTGTGACCCACATGGCAGTTGGAATGAGTTACCTGTCTCAGAAAAGGTAATAGTTACTGTATCCCATATTATATTGAAAAATGCTACCTGACTTCTTTGAATATAATTGGCGCCCTGTGTTTAACCCACTTGACTAACCTATTTCCGGTTGATTCCCTTGTATAATGCTCCCCACAATATTATACTATATAGAACATTATAACCCATGTACATTACACTGCACACCTTGTATATAATAATATGCAAGTCTACATTTTGTAAAAGAGTATGCATGATACTATCAGAATTACAGTATTTGATTAAAAAATGCATACAAAGTACCATCTTAATGGTGATTTTTAAAAGTCATGGGATTATCGGCTCAAGGCTTTAAATGTGTCAGGCCTCCACTAAACTCCATTCACTATGGGGCGCCAAGTGTAAAAAAGCGTTAACATTTTAACATGTCTTTTTTCCCCAGATTTAGCCTACATCTTGTATTTTACTCAGTCAACTCGCTAAATGTTCAAAGACCAAAAGTTTGTTGTTGTTCTTCTGTAGATCAGGGGCTGCAATACACAGCATTTATTACAGCATTTAGCTAACGTTAGGCGTTTGAAGATGACAAAATTATTTAGTCTGCTTTTTATTTACTTATATGTTTATGGTCACGTGGTAGAGGTGTTGAGGGTGAATGAAGTACAGTTTGGCTTCAAGAGGATGACATAAATTACAAGTTGCGCACGCAGCACTACCCTCCTCCATGCAAACTCAAATGGGTGTAACTCAAATGGGTGGAACTCATTTCCATGCCAACTCCGGATTTAGCAAAAATGATATATTTAGCTAAATGTGTAAAACAGATTTAAAACGACATTTAGCTAAGTGTGCTCAGAGTGTAAAACAGATTTAAAACTGCCATTTAACTAAATGCTTTCATGAGTGTAAAACAGATTTAAAAACCGACATTTAGCTAAATGTGCTCGCAGAGTGTAAAACAGATTTAAAAACCGACATTTAGCTAAGTGCTTCATGAGTGTAAAACAGATTTAAAACCGACATTTACCTAAATGCGCCATGAGTGTAAAACAGATTTAAAAACCGACATTTAGCTAAATGTGCTCGCCGAGTGTAAAACAGATTTAAAAACCGACATTTAGCTAATTGCGCTCGCAGAGTGTAAAACAGATTTAAAAACCGACATTTAGCTAAATGTGCTCGCCGAGTGTAAAACAGATTTAAAAACTGGATCTCTTTCTCAGATTTATTTCACATGCTGGATTTAAATGTTGAAACTTTGCTGAATGTTTTTAGATTTATAAATTATATGTGAAAGTCCACATTTAATCATTTAAGAGATTTATAAATCTGAAAACATGCATGTCTGGATTTAGCAGTCAACATATATCTATTTTGAAAATAAATATTTATTTGCAAGCAGCAAAGATTTAGCTAGCTAAATCTCAACTCGCCAAGTGTAAATAAAAAATAAAAAAAGATTTAGAAACTGACCTGGATTTAAATGTTGAAACGTTGCTAAATATTTTCGGATTTACAAATTATATCTTAAAGTACACATTTCAACATTTATTTTAATGTTTTTCAAGAGATCTATAAATCTGAAAAGATAAAACTGTGAAAAAATACAAATTTGGCCTAAAATCTGTGCAAAAAAAGTGTTAATGGTAACGCTTTTTTTTAATTTTTTTTTTTTTTACACTCCCCATAATTCACCACCACCAAAATGAAAACAATTACAGATTCAAACTCTTACTAATGTCTCTAATCTTTGATTGGAATGTTCCCCACAGCTGATCATCCAATTACTGTTACTGCTAGATCAAATTAAACAGATGCTCATGTCTACGCTGGAAGTCAATAGCACACAGTTATAATCATAATGATCACTTATGTTTGTTGTACAGTCCTAAATCTTACACAGAGACACATTAAGGTGCACTTGTGGTAAATAAAAAAACAAAGATGTATGCCAAAAATTAAGTAGTTTTGGGTGATGCTAAGCATGCCAATTGATCTAACAGCATAATACACTGAAAACCTGACCTGGAAGTAAATCAGTGGAGATACATGCATGCATGCATTCATTATTACTTGAATTGAGTCGCTTTACTAAAAGGCTAATATAAGTTGACGTGTTTAGGTAGGTATCACCACAAATCATATTAAGTTAAATACAATTAGCTGCAGGGCCATAGTTTGATACCAAATATGCCAATAAGCTTGCAAAGGCTATATCTGAAATAATGCACTTTATTATAATCAAACCTATGTGCACTAATCTCCAGAGCCCCTGCGATTTGTATTTTATTTGTCCTGGAAATCTGTTTGTAGAATTTTTTTTATTATTATTATTATTATTATTTTTACCAGTAGTATCGTTGTCATGCAGCTTTGCTTAAATAATCAAATCTGTTGGCTCAGGAAGCATTACAGTGTGAAGTAAGAATTGATTAGGACCCTCTGTTCTTAGCACTGGGATTTAATATGATTGCATTTAAAATTCTAAGAATACTATAGGACTGCATTTGAAATATAGATTTGACTGTTGACTGTTACATTTATTTATTACTGATAAATTGTTGGGTTATGTGATAGTTGCTTTAATCTTTAAATGGATTAGTTCTGTACAACTACCAGCTGATAATACGGTGTTACAATTTAAAGTTAATGAAATTATGTTCAGCATAAAAATTGTGTGACTTCCCACAACACCTAACAAAGCCCATAGATCCAAACAGATCTAGCAAACACGTATAGAAAAGCAATCAAAAAAGCAATCAACTCCACCTTTCCCTGCTTTCAACTGGTCACAGCACTGTGAAGAAGACACTGTGTTCATTATTTAATTAAAATATATAACCTGGAAGAAACCTATCGAGATGTTGCAATAATGTCCAAGGAGGAACATCTATTTGCTCAAGTATCTCAGTTGTGAATGTCCAAAAATGTTATAGCTACAGAATTTGAATTCAAATACTAAGGTTTTAGGCAAGGTGTGGCAGGGCGGAAGCCCTACACATGGGAAATATGTAGTTTTATTGTATATTTTTGCATTATTTGTTTAAAATTGATTTAATTAATTGTTTAACTGATGTTGCGCTCTGCCGTGGGACGATTGCCTGTCTGCGTGGAGCAGCAGCTGAAAGCAATCAGCTGTTCCAGCCGGCAGGTGAGCGTGTCTCAGCGGAGCTTCAGTATAAAAACATAGCGATCACTGTGATCGGGGCTGCTGCAAGGCCTGCCGTTTTCACGGCACCTTTGATTTATAGTTTGTCATATTGTGTTTTATTTTGGGTGTTTGTACAGTCATGTATCATCCTCTGTGCGCTACCATCGCTGGTAGCGTCACATGGCATTATTGTTTACTTTTTGTTTATGTTCATTGATTAAATCCCGTGCGCCTGTGTCGGCGTATCAACGTCAATCTCTCTACCTCACTCTTCTGTGTTCTCCTCGGCCGCCTGGGGCAACTATACCAGGACTCTAGCACACAAGGGTAAACTATTTTTTCAGTGCTTGGAACGTCACTCTAGGCTGTCATTTGGCTTAAAGAAAATAAAGTACCCTCTAGCTCTAGGGTCACAACAATTTCTGTGGTTTTAAACCTAAGGGAATAACTACTTTTAAGCAGTAGCTGCCATTGGCCTAAATAGTGAAGCTTTTAAGAGTTTAGGGCAGTTAAAAACAAACACAAAAATCAGCCCAAGTTATCTTACATACAGTCAACCCAAGCCTGGTATTTCTTTGCCTCTCCAAGGCAATAAGCCTCTTCTGTCTCTATGTTGGCAGTGAACATCCTACAAAAAACAGAACATTCAGCCCCCCAAATTCTCTGTGCTTCAGAGTTTGGGTTTGCACACCTGCCTCTGAAACAGTAATAATGTATTTCTTGTTTTCATGCAAAATACATGCATATACAACATTGGTCAATTACCATTAACAATGAAAGAATTATCAGGTAAACTACGTTGGTTATTATGTAACTAGTTATTAACAGTTAATAAACAAAAAAGGACTGCTTAGAATAGAGTGGCCATGTATTGATCTTAGCAGTGGTATTAGATCCGGCGTCATTTAGATTAATTGAAAAGACTGACGTATGTTAACCTTTACAAACAATAGCAGCATTTATGTTTCCTAAATATTCTGATGAGGCTGGCAACAATGTGTGTCAGTCTGTGCTAATGGCATTTCCGGCTATAAACACATGGATATGTGGTGTTGTTTTTCCTCTTGAATACTGATATCCTTATCTGTTTTTTCCTGCAAAGTCTGTATGTAAGAAGACACAAGGTTTTATCCTTGTCCTTATAAAAGCCAGCTGGCCCTATGCTACAGGGATCATTTAACAAAGAGAATAAGAGATACCAAGTGAAGTTGATATGGAAATGTATATTTGTAAAGTGCGATCAAAATGGAAGGTGCCTGTTTCTCCTGCTGTGTATTCACGGGCTATCATCAAACCTAGCAGGTGCCAATTTAATAGATGAAAATAGATAAAGGAAATAAAAGATTTGAATAAAAGCTGTCATTGTAATGCTTTTGGGATGCTGCTGATCTAATCCTTCTAATTATATGCTTTATTCTGTCTGATGGTGTGGTGGTTGGTGTGTCACTATACATACAGGTATGGCATATTTTGCATTCAGTATTGAATATCTGTACATGACCTGTTACACGTTTTTAATATAAAACCATGTTTTTTAAAAAATTACTAAGAGTCAATTTTATAAAGGGGGGGAATTAGGGTGAACTGCATTTTGGAGTTTGAGAGTGCCTTTATTTAGTTAGTTTAGTTCATTAAAATGTAAATAATTTGTGACACAGATGTTGACTGATACACAGAAGTATCTGTGTAACTATAGAAACTGCCTGGTTCCTCCTAATGTCAGATTTAAGAAAGCAAAGAGATACATTTCTCCAAACAAAGAGATACTCCAAATCGTCATTATCGCAATTTTTATTTTCAGAAAGCACCCAATAAAATTACCAAACCAGAATGAGAACTCCTAATTTAGTGGCTTTTAACACTAGTATGACTTTGATGATTCTTAGTTGTTTAATATAATGGTGTTTTAAGAAAAATATATAATAAACATTAAATAAAGAAACATTTTTGTGACATTCCTTCATTTGAAAAAGAATTGTCCTTAGCAGAACAAAGGGTACATTGTACAGTGTTATTGGGTGCACATGAGGTACAAAGGAGGCATATTATAACTATGACATCAATCGTTATTCACTTTGTTACTTTCCTTGCAGGTGACTCACTCACAGTATTTACAGTACATGTTGTCCAGACAGCTCTATGATGTTAAGAAATTGCACATTCCATTAAAAAGAGTAATATTGATTATTGTCCACGCCATAACAAAAAACCCATTACTGGTTAGCTTCTTGCTACAACACAGTCAAAGTGGAATAAAGCTGGGAAGATGATTCTGTCAAGCTCATGTCCCAGCAAAGTGACAAAGAACATGTTTTACAGTCTCTTAGAACCCAAAGGGATCTATCTATCGATCTATCTATCTATCTATATCATTATAGCACACACCATACCACCAGGGCTATATACATTTTCACTAAAGACAGTTTCATTCATTGGTTCCAAAGTACTGGTCAAAAAATGTGATGGGGTTGACATGTGTTATCGGTAAACGGTTTAAAGGGGTCCAGCAGTTTAGTTGTATTCTGAGTTATTGTATATGTCTGACTGTGATAAAGATGATCCAGTTCTGCCATAATAAAAATATTCATGCTAGACATATTCGATGGGGAAACTACCATCTACTCGATACCACTAATCCCAATGAGTGCTCTCCCTAACTAGACATGTTAAACCTGACCGCATCTCTACAGAAACCTTCCTTTTAGACCAATACATGTGTAGGGAAGTTTTACTTTCAGGCCTAGCCAATCATTTTGGATTTGTGTTGGAAAAACAAAAACTTGATTGGCAAACTATTATCCCCTCAAAAACGAGATAAACACCAAAAAGCATAAAGTAATTGCATTATTTACTAACTTGTCCATATTATGTTGTTCATTTACCACAATGAACATTGTATGATAATGTAAAAAGGGCTTATAATCTTGCATTTGGCATCACACACACACACACGTAACCTGACAATAGTATCATGCATTTTACTATCACAGTAAGATAAGGGCTCTTTCACAGATGGTGCTCATAAAGCCACATGCTTACATTCAATTACCCTCAAGATATTTAAATCCTACAATACAATAAAAGCTGTGATTTGCCTGTCATCAGACTCAATGTGTTAAGCTCAAAGTAATGACATGCCTGCCATCTTTTGTAAGGCACAGTGCAGTTGCTACAATGATATTTTCTGTGTAAGTAACGGCTACAAGCAACAGAGTCCATCCCTGTCTTGCATTAACTTGTTTTAACCCTAACCCTATCCAGGACAGTCTTGCTTGTTTTAACCCTAACCCTATCCAGGACAGTCTTGCTTGTTTTAACCCTAACCAGGACAGTGCACGACTACACCGCAGGATGTGCTGCATTTCTTGAAGCTGCTGCTGATTATTTGTAGTAATTGCTGCTTATATAAACTTTACTACCCTACTCCTACCTTTTGGTGTCTATGTTCAGAATAAACATTTTATTTGAGCCTGTGTCTTTACTCCACTGATTATATCTACATTTGAACTGAGGATACAAGTCAATTTCTTCTATGCGCTGTTATGTTGAAATTACATTGGGTGTTGCTTACATTCACCAAAAACTTTGGCTGGGTTTACATGCACATGAAAATTGACTCTACAGTCTTGACTCTGTGACGTTGCCATGCAAAACAGCAAAAGAATGTCCTTTGGTCAGCACGACTTTAAGGGCAGGGTCAATCGCTTTCTCACAATAAAAATAGCCTGCTAAAAATCACCTTGCTTGAGGCGCTTGTGTCTTCTTCCTTCTTTTTTTTGTTTTCAAAATACCCTCTGTTTCCTATTGCAGACGCACAGGTCCTCTTAAAGGGAATGTTGAATCCTTATTGGTTGTAACTTTACTCCCCCCCTCCCCACTGTGCTCTGATTGGCTGGACGCATGATTCGCTATTTGATGTACGTTAGCCCACTCATCAGACCCGACTTCTAAATCACGTTTTCGTGCAATATCGCCGGGCTTTGCAAACACAGTAATTTTTAAACCCTAGTGATAGTGGCTGCGTACATATTTGCTAAATAGGGCCCAATGAGTCAGAATAGAAGCACAATCACCTGGAACACATGAATCTACTATATGAGAGAACTTACGGTAGTGCTATATTAAGATAGAACTACTGCAGACATGTCTAGTCTCAAGGTTTACCATTGACACTCATGTTTTTTCACAATTCTGAGGGCCTCACGTCTGTGCAATGGATTCTTAAGTTTTTTGTTGTCTACCTGGTTTCAGTCTGTTAAAGGACTATGCACACCGGACGCGAGCGAGCAAATAAAAAATAATTAAAAATATTGATTTAAATGGAGTAATGCACACCACAAGCAAAGTGAGTGAATATAGAAATACATTTTACATCAATGAGAATATAATGATCAAAGTCGAAAAATATAATGTTCTTTATGATGCCAGTGTCAGTGGTTATAAAGATAATAAAAAGAATGATGCCATATGGCAAGAAATAGCAGAACAATTGGAAATTGATGGCATGCCTGTCTCTTTATATCACTTTAATTTTGTGATGGGGAGCACCACTCACTGGTTTTGTATTTCTGTAAAATTACGCTTCTTTGTTTTAATAATGTTGACCAATAATAATAATGACATTCACACAATAACTGAGAAGATTTTATTAAAACTGAAAATCAATAAAAGTGTATTATATTAAGCTCTTTGTCTCAGTACAAAGAAATATGTGTAGACATATTCTTTTTGAATAATTAGAATAATTTACATGTTAAATTAGATCACATATAAACATTCACTGTTAAATTTCATTTTTTTTTTTAGTGTGTGGTGTACCCATAGGCTACTCTGTTTCATTGTTTTATTTATTTATTTCATCTCCACAAAAAGAGCAAAAGGAGACAGTATTTTCTTTTCGTGACTAGCTACAGTTATTCGTGTCGTTCGCTTCACTCCCGGTGAGAATATTTTATCTGCCTCCAATTTGTTCGCTCGCGTTGTTTGCGTCTGGTGAGCATAGCCCTAATAAGTATGGTTCAATGGCAAAACAAATGTCAGCCATGTGCAAAATTCTCGATCCACCATCAACCCCCCTCCACAGTCCCAAGGTTTTTCAGTAGGGGTCTCACTGGTGCAACCTCTTAGGGGCTGACATGCCTGCTGCTATACTAAAATACTGTAACTTTTTTTTTAAATTGGCTGCATTGATAAATCATTTCAAATAATTATTATAAGGAAGACAGCTTGACCAGCCAATCAGTGGCAGTTAGGCAGTTGCTCTCTGTTTTTTTCTACTCTGAAAGTTTTCACAATACAGTGCATCCTCTTTATTTCTCTATCTGACAAAAAACATAACATATTCTAAACAGTAAATTAGTAAAGGGCCCTAATATAGAAAATCATAGTACTTTTACAATGAGCGATTAACATGACCTAACAGACTAGTGAATTATCGAATGGGGAGGGAGCACTGTATATTTAGCAGGAAGATAAACAACAGCTGTGGATATTAAATACAGATAAACTGAGTATGTGTATTATACATGGCAGTACAGTAGACCACTGTTTTCTTTATTGACTATGTTTATTTTAATTATTTTGGAATTCAGGTTACCATACTTACATCAACAGTAAAAAAAAAAAAAGAAATTATACAAGACAAGTGCATTGTTTTTTGGATGTATACTTTTAATTAATTTACTAGAGTGTGATACCCATTATACTGGTAGATATTTAATTCTCAGAAACCAGAGTAAAGTGCAAGTATAAAGCTAGTTTGTAAGGCAATGTATTTACCATGCCTTCAGGAAACAGACTTGCCTACTTTTTCCTCCAGTATTTTAATTGAATGCGTCAGGTTTGTCTCGTGCCCCATACTGCATGTATGTTTTATGTGAAGATTACTGTGCTGAGGGAAAAGAATGGAGACAGGATGATATAGAATGACATGCTTTATTATTAAGATTGCTCCTGTGCTATTCCTTTCAGGCTCTGCCTGATTAACAGTGTTCCTGCTAACAGCTGTTTGTGGAACAGTGGTAACACTTCGGTCAGGCGGTTGTACTGCCACTGGACCAACTCTCTCTACTGACGTCCCAGGATGGAGGGGAGTAGTTGCAACATGTGTGTGATGCACATAGAGACTACATTTGTGATCTATAGATTTTTTTATTTTTCTTCCACTTGTAATCTGCTGATACACAAACTCTGGGTATAACCCACTGGTTTGCTTGTTATGATTAAGTTGCATTAAAAGTGTGGGAGGCAACTAAACAGATTTAAAACCCCAGGCAAAGAGAAGAAGATGTTCTAGAAGAGCAAGGAAAAGGCCAATGCTAGTAGCAGAATGTGGTAATTCAGAGCCCTGAGGCTCACAGACTAAAGGACATTCTGGGGTTATCTGATATTTAATCTTGCTTCCATCATGTTATGACTGTTGACAACAGAGTCGGGGATCAAAGAGTTGCACTCCCCAGAAGCTTATAAAAGTTGCCAAAGGTAGCAATTGATAAGATCCACTGCTAACTATTCCTAGGAGTGCAATTTTATTAGAAACCAAATCCTATTCTCTTTTATGGTTTGTCCTTGAATTGTTTCAGCTGAGCCAAATTTCTTTAAATGTGTCAAAGTTAAACTATACAAAAGTATTACTGTGTTTTAACAAAAAAAAAAAAATACAACTTACTTTCATCCAGCATCGCATTAAGGATTCATCAACATTTCAATGAATGGACCAAATGTTGATTGCATTTACAGTATTTACAAACCTGCCTTATATGCTCCCCTTTTAAAAGCATGCAATATAGTGCCCTTTATGTGTTTATTTTTGTGCACAATATACTGTAATAGATATACTCTCCTTTTGGAGAAACATATTCACCACTTACTGCAAAAAGGCAACATTACCACATTTCAGCTGTTCAGAAGCTAAATAATAAATGGAAAGGTATTGCATTGAAGTGGCTGAATGACTGCAACCTCTTGCATAATGACTAGATTCTGATCGAATTTACAATTACTCTAAATGTTGAGAGGTTTATTACAGTATTATGTACGAATATCTGCTCATGTGATTCAGTTCCCCCCTCAGTACATAATCAATGCATTGCCATTTAGATAAGTTGGTAAGTCTCTGAAATAGCAACCCCTGTATAGATAATGAGTAAATAACTCCAGTTCTGCTCATTTTGCCCATTTAATTTCCTGGAAATTATGTCAATGGCTGGAATACTTTGGGAACTACTTCCCCCAGTGCAAGAATACAAAACCTAAAATGAATAAAAAATAAACAAAGAAATGCACTTTCCATGTCTTCATTGGCATATAACAGCACTAATACCCCCAGCATGGAAATGGCAGGTTAATAATCTGATAAAACTGGTCATTGCTGACAAAACACATGCTGTAATCTCTGGTTATTCCTTTGTGTTGGGTAGTATTGCTTACATATCTGAATCCCAGTCTCTTAATACAAAGGGTTGTTCCCTTAGCGTTAAATTCAAGCTGAGGATGTCTTGCTTTGTGTTTTTGGTATTGTGAAGTCAATTAATAAAATAAAATTCTGGTGTACAGCATATTCGGTTGAGTTTAATGTGACCTAAGGAACATTCTTTCAGTTTGGAAGGGGTTAATGACCTCTCTCTGTAGCTGAGCAAAACATTTTAGTGAGCCACTACACAATGTTCTAAAGTGCATCTAAGGAAACCTTCTCAGATGGGAAAATTTTATGCTCTCATCTATATACTGTGACCATAGACGTGGGCTGGTCACGAATGATAAATATGTGGGTCCTAGCATATTATGGTATACAGGACCGGGGCACTGGAAAGTGCCGGATTGAGCAGGAAAAGACTACATCTCCCAAGAGACAATGCTGGAGTTGTAGTTAATAGGGCCTACAAAAATGGCAGCCACCAAAGAAACTATAAGGGCCAGGAGTACATAGGGTTTAATTGAAATGTAAACCAGCACAGCTGCAGGTGTTTAAGAGGTGTTAGTTTTGTAAGTGGCTGGACTGGTTGACAATAAAAGGAAATTATCTCCTTTGTTGAGGGTCGAGCTGGGGGAGGCTTATGGTGGTTGCGGTTAGACTTTGTGGAGAAAGGAGAAGTTAAGGAAAAGACAAAAAGAAATATGGTGGAACAGGCTTAAAACTGGTAAGTAGCTTAGCTACCCAGTGGATAAGATAGATAAAGGGGGAGGGGGGGGGAGTGAAGTCTGATCTCCAAATGGAGATAGATATTGTTTAGTTTTGTTTTGTTTGTTTCAAATAAATATACAGGCACCATACTGTTTTATTTAATTTCTGTGGTCCTGTGATTCTATCTTACACCAAAGAAGACAGTGGAAAAGGTCCTGCAAGTGGCAGACTTACCCCGGTGTGTCACAATACATACAATAGAATACGTCCTCCGGTTCCTGGTAACTCATTTGTTTTTCATTAGCATTACAAAATGCTTATTAAACTGGGCAACCAACATTGTTTTCCTAAACTACAAATAGCATAAATATCATAATTTATAAAGTAAATATATAATGACAGCTTATAACATTTCTTTAAGAATTTTTCTTTTGACAGGTTTTATTTTTATTGTATTTTAAAATTCATCACATTGATAATTACAATAATAATAATAAAAAAAAAACTTAAGAACCCTTTAAAAAAACATATTTTTGAGCCATGTTGAGTAATAAAATTAGGCATTTATTTCAGAAATAAGTTTGGGTAACACTTTACATTGTGTCTGTAATTACTATGTATGTACACAATAGTTACAAAGTAAAAACATGATCAAATGTAACTATTTACTTTTAAACTAATCACCAAATGTTAATCCAAATTACATGTATTCTGTTTACCAGGACTCTTCTCCAAAGAGATGATGTTCAACACAAACAAGCATTTTCAAAGAGTTTGTAACAACAGCAGACTTATCTCATTCCAAATCACGGTATTTAAATTGTATGATAAACTCATTGATGATCTGCAGTCTTCTAAGCATTACTCCAGACGACTCACCCTGAAATAAAACAAAGATAATCTAGTGGGCATGTCTTCAACACTGCAGAGCTGTCAGAATTTATTCATCTGTGTGTTAGTGTGGCATAAACTATCAGGCTCGACTGCAGTCAGACTGTTTGCTCTATAGATGAGACTAGTTTAATTAATTTGAATGATTTACTCCTCATTCAGTTCTCAAGATTATCTTTGCTCTTGTACTTATTCAGGGGCTCTTTACTTTTCAGTCCACAACCTTCGTTTGCTAAAAAAGTCATTTATATGCAGTAGGTGGATGCATTCTAGCACAATTTTTAGTGACCCCTTTCGTGACATTACTTTATGTCATGCATCTGGGTGCTTCACATTTTTCATAGTTCAATGGCTAGCTTGTAACAATGATGCCATAATAATCTGTTTAATCTGCAAACAAATATAAAAATAAATACATTTATCATAGGTAAATGGTTATTTATAGAAGACACAGTGGTTCTTTAAAGGTCACTGAAAATGATATATGTGTGGCGAATTCCCAATTGGAACAATTGTGTATCTTCTCCTGTACTTTAGTGAATATATTATATAACCAACTAAAAAGTGGATAATAACAATCCAGAGGCTGAAGTTCTATTGGCAAACAAAGAGTTAATTTGTGGTACTGTGACTTCCAGGAAGGTGTACTGTAGGTTACGTTACAGTAGACACGTTTTGTGGAAACTGTAAAGAACTACATAAAATGAATAAATCAGCCACAAGCGTATTATAAAATATTATTCCACGGTGTGTTTTTTTTATTTTGTTTACAGTAAGCCTGCAGCTTTCTCTACCTTATTATATTAACTTTGCAGTCTCAGGCTTTGCTGGTTGAGCTTCTGTCTGTATAAGTGGTTCTAAACTGGCAGTGTAATAAGATTGTGCCTCCTCCCAGTCACGGCTCCTGGCTTGTTTTCCCCTCCATCAACAGCGAAATTGAGGCTTTCAAACCTGGAGCCCACAGATAAGAGAAGGAACCACAAATTCAAGACTGTCAATATGTTCTACTCTGACCATGCAGGCCTGTTATCAGTACTGTGAAAATGGAAAACGACTTATACCAATAGCAATAAAATACCAATGTAAGTAAATGCATTTTCAAACAATAATAATTATTTATACAGTGTTACCCAAATGTCGAATCATGCAGTAGCAACAGAAATGAGACTGGCCACCCTCGCTCCTTCCAGATCTTTTCCAGTGCTCTGTTTTGCATCTTATCCAAGATGCGATCGTTGCAGCAGCTTGACCAAAAGCTTTTAAATTTTGCTCAGTCTTTGCTTATGCCAGGCATGTCTCATCTGGAGAGACTCTTATTCCTTACTGGGAGTAGTGAGGCTATACACATTTCTACCATCACTTGATAAAAAAAGTTTGCAAATAAACAAGTAAATCATGCAATTAATAATCATCCCTTGTTCGCATTTGTTCCCACTGGCAAATAGCTTTACATATCAATCAATCTTTATTTTATATAACACCTTTCATAGTAGAACACCATCACAAAGCGCTTTACAAGATGCAGGAACAACAAGAAAATCCATAATACATTAAATACAGAGAAAGGCCTAATACATGATATACAGTAAAAAAAAAATGTATAAAACAATACAGTGAAAAATGCATAATACATTAAGTACAGTGGAAAGTGCATAATACATGATAGTAGCATAATACATTAAATAGTACATTAAATACAGTGGAAAGTGCATAGTCCATGATAGTAACAGCATACATGAAATAGTAGCAGCAACTAATAGCAGATATCAGGCTTAAAGAGCATGGAAAGCAAGAGAGAACAGGTGGGTCTTGAGAGTTGATTTAAAGCAAGCGATGGTGGGAGCATCACGCACCAAAGCTGGGAGAGGGTTCCAGAGAGTCTGAGCCATGAAGTTAAATGAGTGTTCTCCAAGTGTGGAGCACATTTGCTTGGGGATAACAAGCAGACCAGAGTCGGAGGACCTCAGCTTGTGGGCAGGGACATAGCGGATCAGCTGGTTGAGGAGGTACTCTGGACCTGTGTGTTGAAGGGCATTGTAGGTGAGCAGGAGAGTTTTGAAAATAATCCTGAACTACAGGTAGCCAGTGCAGCTGGGCAAGAAGGGGGGTGATGTGATCACATTTTTTTACATCTGGTAAGGATCCTGGCAGCAGCATTCTGGACTAGCTGCAGTCGGTTTATGGTGTGTGCCATTAGACCGCCATATAGAGAGTTGCAGTAGTCGAGTCGAGAGGAGACAAATGCATGACAAAGTATCTGGGAGGAAAAGGTAGGGAAAAGGGAGATTGGAGATGGGACGGAAATTAGGTAAGTCAGCCGGGTCAAGGGAGGGTTTTTTGAGTACCGGCGTAACTCGGGCAAGCTTGAGGGAGCAGGAACCGAGCCAGAGTCCAGAGACAGGTTGAGAGTGTGCATAATGGAGGGAGCAAGGTCAGAAGCACAGAGACGGACAAGGTTAGTCGGCCAGGGGTCCAGGGGGCATGTGGCAGTAGTTGATTTCAACAGTAAGCCGAAAACATCAGCAATGGAGAGAGGAGAGAAGGAGGAGAGGGCAGGAGTTGAAACCGGAGGAGCGTCAAGGTGATCAAGCAGTAAACTGGGTTTGTGGTGGGTAGAATAGATGTTGTCGATTTTGTTCTGAAAGAAAGAGGAGAAATCATGACAGAAAAGAGAGGATGGACGGGAGTTGGATCTGTTATGTTGGATCTGGTATGCAGCACTGGTTAAAGAGGCGCTGGGCAAAGGGAAGAAAGTGTCGGATGTCAAAGTGAATATGAGAATGAGAATGGCAGTGTGGTGAAGCCAATTTACTTGAAAAAATTTAAAGCAGACCGGACATTTACATCAATGGATTTAGAAAATCTGGAATTTATGATGCACCCAGGAACTCTGAGACAATGTAAACTGCGCCTCCTACTGTGGTACCTGTACGAGTGTTCTTTTTTTTGTTAAGCAGTTTTGTGGGGTTTTTTTACAAGGGGTTAATTAAGTACTTGTAACAGCCAAAATAGTTTATTCCAGACTTGTTAGAAAGTCTGTAACAAGCAAATTTGCTTTGGATTGTTACTGTCGATTCGTTGTAGATACTACTATTTAGACACCCACTGTGCAGGTATTGTAACGTCCCTAAACAGTATGTATAAAAATGAGTTGGTTTTGCCAGTACTTGCTAGTCTATTAACTAGTTTTAAATTTAAAGCATTTTTGTTTCGGCTTTATTGTTAAAGTTTTCACACGTGGCAATACTGGCCTACAGTTACTAAATTATATTAAAAATAGACACAACATATGTGTAGCTTTACAAAGAACATCACTGTATACTAAAGCAAAAAATGTGACATACTGTGCAAGTTATAAGCAAAACTAAACAGAATGGCACATATAATGATTATATCAAACCCCTATATTAATTGTAAAGCTGTCTTAGGTAAGAAAGTATGTTATCTGTAATAAATGGTCTGTAACCTTTGACCTATATTCTATTTCATGTGAAGCTAGCAGTCCTACACACAGGTACAAACAGAGAACATAACGGTGTCAATGATGTGGGTTGAACAAGCGTTGGAACTTAGATGCTATTATCTTGGTTATCTTGTTGTATCAGCTAGATAAGAAATGTGAGCAGCTGCACACAAATAGACTGCTGTAATTTTACTGATGTTTCACAAGAAACAGTCTAAAAAGTGATGGCTCCAAAGGATCCTTCTACAGTGGTGACTTCGAGGCAGACTTCCCTGAAGGAATTAGAAGTGATATTCACTGAGGAATAAATAACCCTACAGAACAATTTAACCACCAAGTCACATAGACTTGTCACATCAAATCAGCTGTGCTGACTTCCCATGGTGTTCTTATGCCGTAGTATGGCTGTTTTTTTGTTTTTTTCTAAGAATATGTGTATTAAGCATAAGAACATCTAGAACAATGATAATGCAAGGGTGCTAAGGATGGTTAATCTCTGTGTCAGCTGACAACTTTTACCTAGTTACCTAAAAAAAACATCTCTTAGATATATTCTAAGAAATTATTAGTGAGGCAAAAAGCAAATTATTGAGTGTAATGTTTAATAGAGCAGTTGAAGATTGTAAAACACATCATGGGTATATAATGCTCAAGAAATGTGTTACTGTGTGCAATTGATCTCTTTTCATCTACATTTGCCAAGGCGAAATAATGAAAGTCAAAGAACATTAAATCCCACATAGTAATTATGTGGTGATACGTTTCATTTAAAGCCCACTGCACTGTTTAGTTGTCGGCGGTAAAGCAATAATTGTTTTCAATCATCCTGATTTTAAACTGGGGACATACTTAAGTAAGTTATTGTCAGATGAATAAACTGTAGCATTGCACACTAGGGAGGGGAAAGGCATTATTCTAGTTCAGCCATAAAAAGACTGTACAGACTTTCTCTACAGAGCTCTGTGGTTTTATGATTTGTTGTAGTGCTACTGTGAGTGGGCGATCTCATACATGACATGCTACTAGGACAAGGGAAATGAAAAGTCAATGCTCAGGGCATGTCTATAGCTGGAACAGATTTATTTGTCTATTTTGCTAGTAGTTGTGGGATACTCTGCATAATTAAATACAGTGAAATTAGACCAAGCATGCTTATATTTCCATTCAGTTTACCAAACCAGTATGCTTAATGTAGCCAGGCTGTAAATGTTTATTTTTATTCCCTGAAACCTTTCAAAAACGGCAATATTCAGATATTGCTTTCAGTCTCTTCATCGCAATATTTTGAAATAAAATATGATATCATATATGTTGGAAAAGGTACTGTCTCTTCTGTTTCTGCTATATTAAGTGCTACTACAGTAAAATCATAGAGATCTTTATAATCTAATACTACTGCATTAGCCGGGTTTAATTTGACTCCCTTCAGCATTGCCTCTTCTCCATTTTGTAGCTCCACAAATGTAATTTTTTTTTTGCTTGCACACACTCTTTGCTCTGTATTTATAAAAAAAAAACAAGTAGGTCTAAGAAATATGATCCCTTCATGAGAATTTCTGTTGCCAAGGGGGACACAAAAAACTACTAAGAACCTTGATGGCCACTAATAATCCAAGTGAATGTAGAAAAAATACATTCACTGGCTGGTACCTCGGTATGCTGTTTCTTAAATTATTAATATAATATGCCTATGTTATACACTTTAAAAAAAAAAAAAAAAAATCTTTAAAATTTTCAACTTAGTAACCTAAATTAGCATTTGGTAGTCCAAGATTAGTGCTAATAAGAGATCAGCATGTCATTTTGAACAGCATCTGTTGTACAGAGACTGTGATTTTCATTACCCTGCTAAAGTATAGGGGTACAAATGTGATTTAAAGTTTGTGTTATTTAGATATGCAGATGATACTGGAAGCATGGATGCTCCTGGAGCATTTTGGCTCTGGAATAATTGACAAGTCTTAGATCTTATCAGGACACTAGGATTAACACCCTTGCTCTTCTTCTTCTTCTTAAAAAAATATTCATTATGTGTTTGATATCCACAGAGTCCACTTCAGTTTAACATTAAAAAAACACACCTATTGTGTTTACATGTCAGTTTGTTTTTTTATCATAATCTTTCAGAACTAGGGATACCCCAAATACTCCAAACTCTCCAGTGGCCTTATAACGGCCTTGCATCCTCACTTACAATGTGACTTTAAGGTTTTGGCTTTTGCACACCCCAACGAAAACTAGGTCACAGAAAACCCTTTAACACCCTTAAAACACACCCTTGAAACCGTGGTGAGCCATCAAGCATGATAAATCACGGCAAGGAGTACTTAATGCATACTATAGTATGAGCATGGTAAAACTGATTAACTGCAAAATTGCTGTGCAGACATGCCATGATAAACTTCTACAGTACAAGGGATGAGTCTTGCCAAGGTTGCGTTGCTGTGCCCGTTCTAAAACCTGGGACTAATTTGGATAAAATGGCTTTGTTCTGCAGCATAGGGAGAAAATTGCATACAGTACGCTGGGTTTAATATGAAAGCATGCATGCTTTCTCGACATGTTGAAAACAACTGTCTTTAAATGCATTTAAAAAATGAGGTGATAGATTTCCCACAATCATGAAGCCATGAAAAATACATCACAATTGCCTAAGTCTTGAATCACTGGATTTATGATATATGACTTCATATTTTTGTCCAAGGCAATAAAATACTTTAAATGCAAATTCCATTTTAGAAATGGGCATATTCTTTAAAAGCGACATTTTAACTCCACTACGTATAATCATTCTTGCTTCTGTAAATGTACTGAATTTATCACATTAAATCGTTATATACATTATGTTCCTCAATAAATCAATTTGAACACAAGAGAGGAGACAAGTTGTATTTTCTAATGACAACCACATCTTGCTGGTTATGTACACTATATACATTATGCTTCTTTATCTTTTGTGCAAATCAGAAGTGGGAGGTACTATAAGAAATCTCAATGACTCAGTTTTTATTTATTTCCAAAAATAGTTTGAAAAATAACATAGCAATTGGACCCCCAAGCCAAAAGGTCTTCCATTGAACACAACAATGTGGTTAATAAGAGTGACTAGGCATTAGAAACATGGTTTTTCATAGCTTTCTGTCAAATAAATGGGGGCTCATATGTTGTGTTTTTGTGGTGTGCAATTGAATTTAGCAATGTACATGTGACATCCAGTTACAACTGTTTTTGGTGAAGGCTTCGTATTGTTGATATTTGTGTACAAGGGAGCTCTTACTGTTTGTATAGACAACCTATCAAGTCCCTCCCAATCATTTGCTTAGGATATATAACCCAAAAAGTAAATTTCCTTGTCATTGATAAATAAAGAACTACACAATTTCAGTTTTCTGTAATGATCTTAACACTTAAACTGGTGAAAAATAATGGAAACATAGCTTCTGTAAATTTGTGCCAAATATAAACATGTGGGCACAGATATTCGAAGCCATGCGCAATACCCTCGCAAAAATGTGTGCCTTGCACAAACATTTATATTTTCCACCACAGCACAAAACAGTTGCGCGAAGTTGGAAAATAGCAGTTTGTGCCTTGCAAAACCACCTGCGCATTCATTACCAATATAGCAGAAATGCACAAGAGCTACGCGTGAATGTGCAGAATTGGAATACTACACGACAATGGACTGTTAACAATACCCTGCCAAGCAGCTATCACAGGTGTACAGTACATACCAATATTCCTCAGACGTGTCTACACACAAATGTAACCTGCACATGGAATGCAGAATCAAAGCTCAACACACATCCGTAGCATTGGCACCCCCACAAATATATAAATAAGATAGTAAATGGAGAAATGAAACAATGGACCACAGGATAGTGTAGACTATTCAACATATAACTTAAATAATAATATACTGTAGCGACTTGCTAACTGGATAAGTGTCAACATGAAGGAGACAGACAAAATATCTCTGTAGCATCAAACTCCATTCTTTATTTTACAGAAACGCGCCCATCAGCCGGTGTTCTGAGTAGCTCCGACCCGTGCTCCTTACACTATACATAAACATATTTATAGAATTGTAGACTGTAAACTTATCCCACAATGCTGCAAACACTACTCTATTCGGAAGCCCCGACGACGGGAATCTCAGCATGGATGCAGTCTGCACATGTATATCCCTTACTCATACTACAGCTTCCCTGTTTATTTTTTAAACATGTATTAACACTAGTGATGCTGCTATCACAATCGTTCTTTTGAATATAATCATTATATAGATGTGGACAGAACCTTGTATGAACCCTGGGTCCATTGCTGTAATACCTCGGAAAGTGCCTGCATTTCACTTCATTGATTGGATGAGTGAGTCCTGGAGTGATGTGCGCAGAGTTAATGCTTGCTTTTTAAACGCGTTATTTTGTGCACAGTGCAAAACGGATTGTGGCACGCAAAAAGTTTTGAATATGGCACATTTTGCACATTCGCACAGAATGGCCATTTGTGACGTGCATAACCCTCTGTGCGGTGCACAAACCTTTCGAATATCTGGGCCATGTTCTTTATTTCAAACTGCTTCTATAGTATATGACCTAGAAAGAAGCTGAGCTCTTCAAATCACTATAAATGGAAACTGCTTTGTGTTTTGTGACATGTATCCACCGATGATATATAACTAGGTTCTGTTGGTCTGATAATGATGTATGAAGAGCAGATTAATTGATTTATTTGTATGCCTAAATATCTAAATATTGACCAATACATAGTATAGCACTTTACTGTAACTCACTGTAATAATTTCCAGAATGGGAAAACTAAAACAAAAATTGAATCATGCCTGGCATTCTTTCCATACCAACTGGCTAGCAGGGAGTATTAAGTACTTGAACTATATTACGTTTTGTATACTTGTAGAGAGAGATTAAGTTACACTTTCTAACAATATAATTGTGAAAAGTGTTTCTGAGGAGAAGTAGAAAGGTATTGAAGCAATGCAGGCTCATTATTATCAAATGCCTCAAGATACCACAGTTTCACCACTGTAAGAGCCAAAGAACCAAGCAAGCGTGTTGATGACAGCCGTGAACAAAGACAAAAGGCTTTTGGTACGGGGGGGAAAGACAGTCAGTACTCTGAGACTCAATGCTACTGCATGGTGAACAGACAGCAAGAAATCCACCAATCAATCAATTGAAAACACAAGGAAGTGGCCCAGGACAGCTCACATGCTCTGGTCCTTCAGGTCAGTTCTTTCTCTTTCTATTCAGAGAAGATGGGCATCACTAAAAAATAATTTGGAGAAGATGGGCATCACTAAAAATAAGTAGAAATGAGGCTGCAGAGGGTGAAGTCAAAAGATATCACGTCTCCTTGTACATCTATATAATATAAATGATGGATTTAACATCAGTGAAAGATAAAATCCTTGGAGCTTGGAGGACAGATTTAATAAATGAGACAATATACCCAGTTATCGATGGATTTTATTTTACTATAAATGCTTAGCTTTTCTGTGCTGAAAATAATTGGTATCAAAATATTCAGTGTTGTTACAAAATATTGATCTCACTAGCTCAGAGGTATTAAAACAATACAAAAACTCTATTCTATAGAGACCACAGAGCATACTATTTTCATTAGGTAACAAACAGATCTGCATTAAGTTTTCTCAATTTTAATAAAGCTTGGCATTATAATTTTTAAATCCTTAAATTACTATGTGTATGGATATTATGTTATTTCTGGTATATAAATGGGTACTCTTGGATAACTGTAAACTTTATAACTTTTCTCTTTTAATCTTTAAAGTAAACAATGCAGGATTGTATCCCTTTGATTATCTTAATGTTAGTGATTGACTATAGACTGTAACTCACAAGACCTTGAATTATTAACCATGTAATCTGACTTTTTTTTTTTACATGACTTCTAAATGGTGAATCTTTTTATAATCTCTATTTACGAAAACCACAGAACCCAATATATGCCAACCCTAAATACAAAATTGTTTAACTCACAATACCGATGAAGGCATTTGCTAAAACATGTGTAAGCTATTGTCCCTCACCAATATATGCACACTTAATCCAATATGTTTTGATTTAAATTTATTGAAGGAGATATATTGTACTTGCAAATGGATAATGTATCCATACTAATATATCAGAATGCATGTTGAACCAAAAAAATGGTGTACTGTATATTCATCCAGACCAATAGACATGACAAATGCTAGATGCATGATGACCTACATTTCTGAATCCCTCCCCAAAAAAATATACACTGTTGCAAGCTTAACTATCTGAACTACGAGCTAAGAAACATGAGTGATAAGCTGTCAAAAGCTGTGTCTGTGTGAAGTAATTACATTAAACGTAACACTCTGTAGTGGAGGTGAGGAGCAGGGGGTTGTCATGCTTTGCTGTCTCCTAACCAGGGAATCAAGAGCCCTGAAAAATGACTGAGTATGTTTAATTGATTGAAGAAACACTGAGAACTGTCCTTCACTTAAAAAAAAAAAAAAAAATAAAAAAATAATAATCTACCTGCATGGGAGGAAAAAAATAGCCACCAGTGTTTTCAGACAGAAAAGGTAAACAGAATATACGTTGAGCAGAATATAAGTTCTTTATACACATCAGAAGCCAGCTAAAGTCCAAATATGACACATTCAACGCCTTGGAAGAAGACTTGACACAATAGCTTTCTCAAAGCATCATTAAGCATTAGAGTACACTAGGGTGACTACAGACTGAGAGAGCACAACAGCGTGTTAGGAGGTCGTGACACTTAAGGTGTAGTCCCTCCAACCCCTCACCAGTGACTTAATAGAACACAGTAGAGTACCGTAATGCTGTTTTAAAACTACATTTATCATTTATAGTCAATAAACATTTCATTGCACACTTGATAATTAATGATGTATGTGGTACTGTCCAGCCAATCAAAATTAGCACGTGTATTGCCAAAGGTCCCATTGGGAACAGTCTTTTGTGTAGTAATGGGAATAACATTTTCTTGTTATAGCAATTTTCAACAGCTTCAAGTTTAATACATTTTGTCACTTCTGGTACCATAGTAGATGTGTTAAAAGGTACTTCTACTCAATTTTATAATTCTTCATTTTGTTGGAGAACTGATGGTTTTGGAGCAAGCACTCTCCCCAGATGGAAACATAACACAAAATTATCTTCTAATTGGAATAAGAATAGTTAGAATTGGAAATCTGAAAGCAAATGGCAAATCTTTATGGATTTGATATTAAATGGGTTGAAACAGACATAAATAGTATACTAAATAATGTATGTTATTAATTAGTTATTTTTTACAATGTAATTTTTTTTTTTGATTAATAGTTATTAAAACACATTGTATTGTTCAACTTATATAGGATATTAAGCCTGTATCTGGTAATGCACCACATTCACTTTAGTGTGAATTTTCCCCCATATCTGGATACCGTTACAAACACATTTCTGGCACTTGTAATTTATTCTTACCGTTGACTGTTGGTAAGGTAGTAGACAGACAGAAAAGAACAGCATACTGCCTGTGTATAACCAGGGTTTACATGAGTTCTTTACAGTCTCATCACCCGTTTAGCTAGTTGACAGAAAACCTAATAAAAGTAGTTTTCAGATATGAGAACAAAAGTTTTAATATGAGACAGAGAAGGTGTCACAGCCAGCAATAGACATGTGGCAGAACCTTCACCAAGCTATAAAAGAACCTTGTCCATTCTGAAGCTTCACTGGACAGTGAAGGTCAGTGATAAAGACGCTAGCATAAGCAGCTGTGGCTATGCTTCACTTTTCTCGTCCTGTTCTGGCAGCAGTATTCAGCCAGGGGTCTGTACATAGGTATTCATTGCAACCCTCTGCTGTATATAGCTATAATGAAAAAGCTACACGTTTTCTATTCATTAAACCATGTACAATAGGCACTACAATGAGAGCAAATCGTTAAACATGTAGAAATGTTGTCATCCAGCGGTGGCAATGTTATACCAATTTAATGCCATTAAATTTATTTTTCAAAGCTTCATTATTTTTTTCTGCTTGCTAGCACAGAATAACATTTCATTCTCCCTACAGAAGCTGAGACATGCAGGATGTATAAAATCACTGTAAAAATGTTTACTGTATCAGTGGTCATTAAGTATTCTTAATGTTCATTACATAAAAAGTGTTGCATTAGTAAATAAAAATAATGCCGAAGAAATGAAGAGGTAATGTAAATGCAAATGTGAGATTGAGTAAAGGCCCATTACCCAAGAAAGCTCATGCAGAAGTAAGCAAAACTTAATTTGGTGCATTCCATATACTCAGCATATCAAACTTTGTGTGGCAGCATCATGTGGTAGAGTAGTACAAACTTCATGTGAAGAAGAGTTGTGAGATAATTTAATTCTATTTTACTGAGAATGTGCAGTTGATCTGAAATGTAGCAATTCAATCTGTTTATCCCAAGTTTGTTATCTGTCTTGTCAGCAAGCTGTTTTGACCGCTGGGATTCAGTGTTTGTTACAGAAAAACAGACTGCTTGTTTCTGTCAGCAGACTTGTCTTTAAGCTTTTTACTGTCTTTTTAAACACATTATTGCACCAGGTTAGGCACCAGGTTATGGGCATCAAGGATGGGGGCAAAATGTAGGTGTCACTGTATCAGCAGCTCAGTGTGGCCACTGCTCACCTTGAGGACATTAAACTCACAGGAAGTGGTTTTCACCAGGGCACTGTAGCATAAACTTGACCAGATTAAATCTTAGCAAAATATGATTACAAACCATCAGACCTTTTAATGACTGCAGCCTTTGTTGAGTAGGCAGCCCGTTAGTGTATCACCTTTTCAGACAAGACATATGTTTGAATTACCAGAGGACTCATTTTGAACCTGCACCTGAGTCTGGAAAAGATAGAGAGATAAACCATATACGATGGGCACAGAGGAGATAGGAGGAAACCAGACATTCTAGTGCCAAACAATTAAGCACTCAGGGATCCGTCTATTAGTTACTCAGCAACTTCAACGAGAGAGCAATAGCTTCACATTCTTTTGTTGTTGTTGTTGTTTTTAACTGTTTAGTGTCACCTAGCCCAATTGGTATACAATCACACAGTTTTCAGCTTATATATATATATATATATGCAATATTTTATACAGAATTCATACCCGGGTTGGAAATAGAGACCCAGGATGGGATGGTTCTTTGCCTATGCTGACATTTTGTTTGGTACTAAATTGAAATCCATGCATACGCAACTTACATTGAGATTATGAAATGTCTTTGTTATAACTACAGGACTATAGGACAGTATGTGTCTCAATTTCTAAAATAACACTACAATGCAATATTATGCAATACTAAACATTGCTACAGTACTTGAAAGAGAAAATATATAATAGCTGTTATCGGTCTAATCCCCATCACATCCCCTCAAATGAGAAGACTAATGTGTGCAACGTGTGTTGTTAATGGCACCCATATAAAACCTAATTATCATATTGTTAAGTACCTGCATGCATAAACATCATGTTTTCCAGTAATTTGAAAATTTTAACATGGGAATTAGCCCAAAATATGAAGCATCATATTTGCTCTTAAGTTCTGTGCACTCCTTTTTGTTTTTGTAATGCTGATAAACATATGCCTCCAATTTTATAATTTGTTATGTCATTTTTCCCAAAACATAGCATTTTCCAAGCTCTCTATTCGCTATTTCTATTGCACACAAGCTTGGTTGTTTTGGGCAGTAGTTAAAATGCAAGGTCGAGGCCATGATCCTTTTTCTTTTCCGGACATATAACTACCAAAAAGCTGAAATAAAATCACATTAAATTCAAGATTGATCAACTGTCATAAAAACAGAGACCGAGAACACAGGGAGTGGTGTAATGACTTTAGTTCCCTTCCACATCAGTATTGCACCTGTCAACAAGGGCACAACAGTCATTTGCCCACTGGAACAGCTTTGAGGACCACTGTAATAGACTGATGTTTGACAGTTACAGAGGTTAAGGGTGGCCATTGGTGTATAAGGAAGCATTGTGTGATGATTGCCTTTGTGGCTTCCCCAGCAGGTGAGATGAGATTAAGCTCTATCACTTCTCATGCAGGTTTGTTCAGCAGTAAAGACGCTCATTTGCAGTGTGTGTGGCTTCTGTGATTCCTGTCCAGCTGTCATATTAATAAAAAACATGTATCTGCAGTCACTATTAAAATTAGACATTTTAACATCCATCTAGTCTTATGATTGTATGAATTAAAATTAAATCTGCATCATTTACCTTAAAAGAGCATGCTTTTACATGTAAGCTGTTGTAGTTACTCCCTGCAACCGTCCAGGAAGTCAAATTGTGTGGGTATTTTTTTTTTCCTTCAGTAAAGGCTTCCCATCAGCATGTATTGTATATCTACGCGTAAGTAGATGCATCCAATAGTTGTTATATTGTACAGTCTCTGAATACAGCAAGAAACCTATTTTTTTCTGAAATTGCAGAGTTTTGAAACTATGTTCCTGACTTTCTATCAGTTTCACATAGTGAGTCATCTTGTGTGAAATCATAATCCTATATTCACCGATTTGGTATATTTGTGAAGATTATATTTCCCAAAAGCCTGTAACATGTTTCATGCAATTTTGAGGATACTGCTTGTGCCAATTATGCCAGCTTCTTTGTGATGCTGGTCCACTATGAAAGGCACTATATAAAATACATATTGATTGATTGATATTGAATTTCTGGGGGTCATGCAAGGAGTGTCTTAAAAGTCATTTTTAAAAATTGGTTACCCATGCCATCCCAGATGAGAAGCTGAATCACCTTTCTAAAAGGGAGTTACAATTTGCTATGTCTGCGGCAGAACTAGGTAAAATGGCTTGTTTATGGTTATACAGTAAAGTCATGTAGCTATTCTGGGGTTTTAACAAAGGACATGCTGTCTTGCATATTCCATGCTCTTTTGGGATTTAAATATCTGAAAGGTTTGCATAAGATTATACACCCAACAGTGTGTTATAATTCAACAACATTTTTAAATAAAATGAAAATGAAAATGAAATGAACCAAAGGAAAGACATATGTAGCTGTTCCTTAAACACATTTCACCAAAGATTATGCTCGTGAAATAAACTCATTTTTTAGATCAATAAAGTTAATGTAATACATGCGCTTGTAATCACATTACAGTCTTGTATTAGGTTGTGTTGAGTCCTGGAAGTTTGACTGATTGGACTCATAAAGTAGTGCAGTAAAGTTATCAGGTAAAAGTATGCCCTTTAGTTATATACACTTTTTAACTTGATACAGCATGCTTCTGTTGAGTCTTGAAAGATACTAACTCATGAACACAGGCGATGATTGCAAGGGCAACGTCTTTGTTTAATCTACATCATGTTTTGCAATCAAAATATCCAGGATCTATAACAAATCCTATCCTGTAGATGGTCCTTGACCTGTTTTAGATATAGAAGAGATAGATGCCACTATTATAAGACTATCAAAATAATGACCATTTTTATAAGCCTAGAGGCAGAACTACAGGATTGTTCTATTGATATCCTAAACTGATTTGTAATGCACATTCTACAATGCTTAATTAGTAAGACTCTGTCTTTGCAGAATGTATTTGTCACTGCCATACTTTAACTAAACAAATGACACTGGTATTCTTTTTCAATTGTATAGTGTATTAATGTACAACTGTAGACACATCCTGAATGTTCTTTATGCATTTGATGACATGCTGTACCACACATAAATAAAGAAAATAAATCTCAGCACTATATGAATAATGCTATCTGTATAATCCAGGTAAACAACCTTTTTTCCTAAAAAAAAAGTCAAAGATATATTCATTAAAAAATCTGCTGTAAACATAAATAGCACTGATCTCTACAGTCCTTGCGATTCATGCCTCAATGAACATTTATGTTTAGCAGTTTCTATTAATGCCCCCTGTCACTAGTAATTCATTGAATTCCTAGGGTCTTTAATAAGCATTTAACTGTATAATCACAATACATAGTAATCATAAATGACATCTCATATTAGCAATCTAGTAATAGCAGGAAGCCTATGAAAATGTGCTCCATCTATAAAGTGCATGCCTCAGATATAATGGGATTTACTTCAGACTGCCTCCCATCTTTCAACTGATAACCTGGATTATTACTGGAGAAGTGATTCAATGTCATATTAGGTTAGCAGGTGAAAAGCATCAAAAGAGGGGGGTTTAAGCATAAAACTAATAATAACTATAATCATGTTTTGCCTTGCAAAAGATGGCAAGTATGACTTGCTTCTTTTTATTTAATTACAAGAGGTGTACACCAGTATTTTCTTACCTCCTGAAACAGTGATTTTGTATATATAAATATATAGAACATCCCAAAGTACAGAGAAGGTTTAACAACATTGCACACATTCAGATATTATTTTATTTATTTTAGAATTTTGAATTACAAGAAAATACATTTTGGTAATTTGGCTATTGGAAATATAGCATCACTGTACAGTAGAATTAGTGGGACCAGTAAAATAAGTTTGTCTCGACTACAACAAATCAAGTGTTTAGTAAAGTTGCTTTTGGATATTAAAAACCTATACTAAACCAGTAATTAAATTAAAAATTCTACAGGTGTAACTCTTGGGTAACGTATCTGAGACAATAGATATGTCAAACCAATAAGAGAAAGTAAGACTTTATTTTCACAACAATACAATTACAATTGAATTCAAAATTAGTGGTAAACCCAAATCTAACCTGAATTCATCTATTCAGCTGGGCTCACCTCGCTCAGCTAAGATTCCAGCAGCACTATAGATAATCAGAAAACAATACGCATAAACTACAAGAAAAACAGCTAGAATAACCTCTCTCTTGTTATCCCTTAATACCCTGTGCTTAATTGGTATGAATTATTTATCAAGAAAACCCCAAACTCTGAACAAAAATATTTGTATCCAAGTTTAAAAATAAAAAGCAGTTCAGGAATCCTTGAGTTTTTCTTAGTTTCCTATACAAAAGGAGCAGTAAGCAACATAACATAAATCCCTGTCCCAAGAATAAAATGTTTATATACAGTATACAAACATATATAACTGTATAAATGGCAAAATACAATTGTGTAACAAAATCAGTGTAACAAATGTACAATTTTCATAGAAGGACCTGCCTGGATGCTGGCGTTTCTAATCAATCCTTGTTCTTTACTTTCTATATGTTCCTGGACATCAGAGTTTAAACACTCAAACAACACTTTTTTTTTTTTTACAAAAAATGGAGCCAGTGTGGGAATGGGTACATGGTGGACGTTATCCAAAGCCATCTAAAGTTTACTATTACAAAATATCAAAACTATTTTCAATCAGAGCTGTGAAATAGCCCTGTCCCATGGGTTTATTTCATGGAACTCAGTGCTGTGGAAAAACAAAATCACAGTGGAATCTTCCTTCATTGACTGCTGTAATAAATCCTCAATTGGGCTATTACCTTTAGGTCTGATAGCTTACTGCTGGGTCAATGGAATGGATCCACAGAGGCTATAGCTTAGTAACCACTTTCAATTTTGTGTTTGAAAAAATGCACAAAAAGGCTAATATTGCTGAAAATACACAGCATTAAGTCACAATATAAACTAGTTTGTTTTGATCTAGGTAGGGGGCCATAGTTCTTTGCCACAGAGATTGAAAGTCATTTTGTTAAAGTAACAGCCTTCACAGTAATGCAATTAGTATGGTAACACAGTATGCCATACAAAGCATCTGTCCCCAGGTTTAATCCAACACAGCATTTGTGTCCCTCAGTACCTTTCATCTGTTCCTCTGTAACCCCTGAGAGATTAAAAAACGGTTTCTTCTGTCCTGTGAGCTCTCTTGTTTTGTCTGTCTGCTTGTATCTGACCACCTGAGCCATGCCAAAGGCTATTAAATAAAGCACTCCAAGACCTCCCAAAGGCACACTGCAACTAACAGTAACACACTCTATTTAGAAAGAGTTAATATACCTCCTTGTAATGAACACTGTTAATACACAACGCTCATAAGCTGCTACATAGTTAACTAAGCTGTGAGAAAAAAACAGGAAATAGTTATTTATCTTCAAACAATCCCCTTCAAATATTTATTATTTTATATCAAAATGAACCCTCAAATATTTGTTTAAAAGGTTATTTGACACTTTTGAGACAACTATGGATTTGATTAATATTCACCATTGCCTTTGAAATACAGTATAATGGTTAATATTACATTCCCTGTGGAAAATACAGTTTACGTTACTGTTTTGCCCACAATATATATATATATATATATATATATATATATATATATATATATATATATATATATATATATATATAATGACACATACCAGTCTTTTTACAAGAGATCCAAAGGTACCATCAACTTTAATTATTAACAACACGTAGCCTTGGCACAGGTTAACATATATTTTCCTAGTCCCTCCGGGAGTGTTTGGGAAAAGGTAAGTCATTTAAATGCACAGTACTTCCTATAACACTAAAATAAGAAAGTATCCCCGGATACTGTAATACAGCAATCACTATATTTTCTGCCCTCTGGGTGTGAAAAATGAGAAGCGAGTTATCGACATCCTATACTTGTAATGCCCTTTAATCTTTGCTTTTGAGGTTTATTAATTTGTTGCCAATGAAAGTAAGGGAATTAAAACACTAGTGGCTATATTTTCAAAGACTGAATCAACACAGGCAAGTGCAGTACTCCACTATCTTCATACGGCCATGGCAGTCACAATCTTGAACCACTGTTTTCTGAAAAAAAAATGTAAAGGTTATTTGCTGTTCAGCTGAGAGTCTATTCAAGACAAAGATAAATAATAAAAAGCCATTACTTTAGGATGTTGTATTTATTGTAAAATGAAGGTGCCAGCTTGATTTAATGCATGTCACTGTGTTTGATGGCCAATTGATTAATTAGTTAAAAAGCTGCTGTTCCACCATAAATGGATGGTTTCACTGATTTGGATTATCACTGATCTTAGACTACCTTACCTCAGTAAGGTCCAAGTAAAGTAAGCCAAGATTAGTGCTAATCAACGGCTGTGAAACCAGCCTAACATGTAACCAAGGTGCATCACAACAACCTTGAAACAGACAGAATGGAACACATTTATTTTAAGGAGTGGTAACTAAGGCTTTACAGATATCTCAAACACCATACAGTTGATGAAACATTGCTGTTGCTTCTATGCATCAAATTACTTTGTGTTGTTTTTCACTAACTTCAATGGTCTAGCTGTGTTGAGACCATGTAACATACAGGAATTGCACCACAACAGTACATCTGTAGCTGTAATTCAAATATTTGAATATCATGAAAAAAATGGGGACCAATAACAATAATAACTTGAACTGCCAGGCATTTCTACAGCTTCCAAGCTCAGTACCAGTTGGACATTTTGGCAAGCTGTAGCACTGCAGCACAAGTGTCAGCAACAGATCCGTTTTATGGAGCAGTTTCAATTCAAAATACTACATTAGTTCATTATCTCATGATACTTTATAACTTTCAACACCATAGTAACCATGACCCTATCTACACACTCTAAGGAGTTATAAGCTAGTTTTACATTTAACCTTAAGGAGAGGTCAAAGGTCATGATCAAGGTAATTTTTGATTAGAGCATATATGGATTCCTAAATGTGTTATATAGTAACCATAACCCTATGTACACTGTAAGGAGTTATAAGCTAGTTTTACATTTTAACTTAAGGAGAGGTCAAAGGTCGCAGGCAAGGACTGGATAGAGAATACATGGGTTACTATATGTGTTCCATAGTAACCATGGCCCTATCCACACTCTACAAGGAGTTATTTGCCAGTTTTGTTATGTTGATGATTTCATCCAACGTGGCCGCCATGTTTTTTGGTTCTGTCATCATCTGGCTCCAAACAACACCCTCCCTCAAAACCAGCCAGTCAAACTGCCAACCCTGCTTCAGTTCTTTCCACACCAGCCAATCCACTCCCTGCCAGCTTGAATGACGCCCCGCCTCCAACAACAAGCTTTGAGTCCAACTCAATACTACACGGACTATTCAACAATTGTATAGGTGAGTCATTGGGGACCCATTTGAGGTGGAAGCACCAAATAATGGGAAACAGCCCTGTAAGTCCCTGTAAGTGACACTTACTGTACAGGTAGAAGTGATATTGCATTCCATGGGCACTATGTGCCACGATGAAAGGGTTCTATCAATGATTGAGATCAAACAGAAACAGCAGGCTGAAGTATTTTCACGTCGAACCTGATGGTAGCCAACAGTAATGGCATTACCTACAATACTGTGTGGTATAAGCTTCACCAGACATCTAGGACCAGTAATGAACAGAACTGAAAATCCATTTTCAGCAAAGAGTAAAAGTAACTTTTTGCCAGCCGTTTAAAAGTTCGGATCACAAAGCATCCACACTGCAAAACAATGTGCACAATGTGCCCAGAAATGCATTAGACATGTATTAATGAGTCTGATTAATGTCATTCCCTTGAGGTATGACAAGGAGCTGTAGCTGCATAAGATCGATTTTTGATCTATCCTGGCCCAGAAGGGGAGAATACTACTAATGGTGTGATTCTTTTCAGCCTATTGGAAATGTGAAAAGCTTCGCAGTCCTCAGCTAATGTATTATTACACCACTATGTTATTTTATATACAACTTGTTATAATCCTAAATTGTTGCATCCTATTTCATATAGTATTCTATTAGTATTATTGCACTTACTGTAAACTATACTGTCTTTAATATAAATTTTGCATTGTAGCCCTATACTGCCCTGTAATACCTGTAAGTTGCATTGGATGAAGGCATTTGCCAAATAAATATTAATAATAATAATAATAATAATAATAATAATAATAATAATAATAATAATAATAATAATAACAGGCAGAAAACAAAATGACAAATTAAGGGTTCCCCTTAGAAGCTTCCATTAGAACATGTTCCAATCCTTTATCAAACAAGATGTTTGGTTTCTACACCTTTTCATTTGCACAGTCACCCTCAAAGTGACTTGTCAGTTTTTGTTAAATGCATGGAAAACTACAAAGCGGTATGTAAATCAATATGTTACCGTAACATTATTCAGCAGGTTTCATTCGACTTTATGAAGGAAAATTTGTTAATTATATAGGGTGATGCAAAACTAGTTCCCAATTGGGATACTAGCTGTACAGTTACATAAGTATTTTGTTTCTGTAGCCTTTAAGGTGGAATCCAGTGAAATAAAGCAGTAAGTCGCTTGGCAGGAAGCCCTGAAAGACTGCTTTGTGCAGGTAATACTTTCATATTATGAGATTACAGAGGAAGTGATAGCAATAGAATCACAAAGAAATGAGTCTTGGACCACAGGGGCTCACCTAAACACTTTTGTGCTTCACGGTGCCAGTCTTAATTCTGATATATTCTCCAGGACTACATCTACATTGTATCATTAATTCTCAGCGGTCTGTCTAAAAATGGGCTAAAGCATGTGTGCTCAACCTCTTGTTTTCTAGACCAGTAAGAGGGCTACACTGGTGGAGCAGCATAGTGGAGGAAGGCAGGATTGAGGAAACAAGAAAGCAAAGGTTTAAATAGAGAGATAGACAGATATTTTGATGGGACTGAACAGAGGAGGAGCCTTAGCTCCTGCCCCTTGAACCACACACAAGGTTACAAATAACTAGGTTGCAGTTAAATGCTTGAAAAGATTAATGCCTGACCTTTGCTCTGAGCCAAAGCTCAGTAAAGCCCAGTTGTTTTGAAGTGGTTCAAGACTTCCAAGCTTTATAGATGTATAAAGGGTTAGTGTTCTTTCAAGTCTAGACATAGAGCTGTATTTTTATTTCCAGACCGGCAAGTGACCTTTTTCATGCCATTTGGATCAGGTCTGAAAAAAACAAAGCAAAAATGATGGTTAAAAAAAGCTGGCTTAATTTTATTATTTTTTTTTTTAACTTGTTTTAATAACTGGGTTGAATTTGTGTTTGAAAAAGCTGAAGAAAAAAAGTTCAATATGGTCTCATAAAATCTTTTGATCTTTCCTCCTTTGCACACTTCATTGCTTCAACATTAACTTAATGTCTTCTTTTTTGTTTTGACAGTCATTCATTTAATTTCCATTCAATAACCTGCCATTTATCACAAGGCTTCTTATTGTTTGCTGTGCATGGCTTTACAATAAAATTTGTGAATTGACTTAATTGTTTAGAAATCATTTGTAGAATGTTAAATCACACTTTTTTATATCCACATTTATTCTTACAGTCTTTTCTCATATTCTCATTGCTAACTAATACACAGTGAATCTGTTCCTTATATTTCATATTTATTATTCATGACCATTATTTAAGCCATCCACAATCACCCCTTTCATCTATTTGAACTTTCATAGAATTCATTCTAATTGAATTTGATGTTCTAATCGTTTCCACATTTGTGGTTCATCAATTTAGCTATCTTGTGTTGCAGCAAGTATTTTAAAATATTTAATAGCCATGACTTTTTAATAAGTGTGCAATACAATTGCTTTTAACTAAAACTGAATACATTTTCTCTGTGCACATATAGTAGTGTGTCTTTATATATGGCTGTTTTGGATATAGGCTGTGGCAGCCCTCACCATGTGCCTCCACTGGTAGATGTTGCAGTGAATATTGTTATATTGTTGCTTCTTAACGCATACACTCAGAATAGATCATTAAGATTAAAAAAAAAAATCTATTATTGTATAGTTGCCATATTAGAGGTTGTGAGAAAACTCTTAGGTAATACATAGCAACATAGCAATAGCAAAAGACAAAAACATGGTAAATCAAATAGTTGTTTAAACAATTACAAATTAATTAAATTAACATTTGTCTTGCTGTTTGACTAAATATTGCACTAAACAAACAAAACTTTATGAAAACTACCTGTTTAGTAGCTGAAAGAGAGACATTTTTCAAGCATGACAGACCTGATATATTTCTTACTTATGCTTACTGTAGAAAAACAGCTAAAGGCTATCCAGGCATCCTGCAAACCCAGATGCTAAATTTCTCCTGGGAGACTTCCAGTCCATGTGATCTGGTAATTATACCACAGCTTAGACTGCCACACATGTAGAAAACACATTTTTCTTTTTAGCTGACGTTTCTATTAAAGCAATTTCAATTTTTTTTTTTTTAATGAAAAGAATATAGCTGTTGTGCACACCATCAATCTTAATGTGTCAGGAAGATTCAAAATGTCTTAATGTGACCGTTTCCCCCAATTGCACCAATTTGAAACGTAGCTTTTTAGGAGCTAAGCGGTGCAATTAAGTGTAGTGTATGACATTCTGCTGGTTAGTCCTGCAGATGTTCTGCCATCAGGTTACAGGTTCGGGTGCTGGTAGTGATACAGCATTATAATTAGGTTTAGGTAGCAGTTTCACAGCTTTAATATATGAGCAGTCTTAAAAGTGTTCCAGTCATCATTCAACAAACCTAAAAGCAGTTCACTGTATATATGTAAGAAATAAACCAGTGCACTCATACACAGAGGGTCCTCACAATCATGCAATAATCACACAGTAACTGAAACGCTGTATACAATTGTGTAAAATTAAGAGTTTATGATACAAGATGCAAATCAAGGCCGTTATCATGTTCACCATGTAGAGTGTGACAGACAGAAGAACACGATGAGACTCCATTAAAAAAAAATAATAATTGAAAAAAGCAATTTCCAACATTCATAGCAGGAAGAATATTTAAAAAAATGCTTTTTATTTTACATTTAGCTCAATTTGACATGTCACTGCTTGCTAGTCCTTTGCTTGAAATATGCTGATAAAGTTTGAAGTGTATTCATAAGTTGACAGTGCTGTACTCTGCATATGTATCCAACAGCCAACAGTTTGGTAGATGACTGAGAGACATGCTGGTGCGTGCTTCTTGAAACCCAGCATTCTGTTATGCATGAAATTAGGTTGCAAAGGTTTATGAGGCTGTCCCTGGTTCTTCCAGCCTCATCTTACTGCAGTGATTTATATTGAAGCAAACAGAGGACAGAAAAGCTTAGTACTGTACTAAGCCCATGTCATGAAGTCTTGGGATTAGTTTTTTTTGGCCTTTCTCTGTACATTCTGAATTGCAATAATGTATTTTTTGTAGCATCACCAGAGCCCGACACAGCATGTCAAGTCCGTTCTGAGAATGATATAATCAAAGCATGACTTTCCTAAACTTGTATTTCACACTTTTGGCTATGTATCCTAACATTCTGTTTGTCTTTAAATAAAATTAAAAAAACAGGGAAATAAAGTGGCACTGCATTTTTATTTTATATTTGTATCTTTTAAATGTTTTATTGGCTTTCCTGCAAATACTTTCATATACTGTTGATTCAATTGTACATGTAGATGCAAAATGTTCCCATATTTTGGTACACATTCAGTTGCATATTTTGCCCTTAGTTTCACAAATAAATGTCTAGTTTGAAATTAAATCTGATAATTATTTTACCCCCACTCCCCAATCTAGATGTCCAGTTATGTTTCATAACCAAAGCAATCACCATAGCAGTTCAAGATAACTGCAGAAAAACTCACAACTAACATTTACAAGTGCAAAAAAATACTCAATTATTAACTAAGTCAGTAAGTAAGAGATCCGATAGCAACAAAGTTTGATACAATCTTATTTTAGAGCTACCAAGGCAGCTAGACTACATTAAAACTTAGGGAATCATATTTACACAATGCAACACATTTTATTATTCATACCGAAAGTTTCAGTTATTAATTTATGGAAATCCAGCAATTAAATGCAGTTCAGACAAAGGTGAATACAAAATTATTTGATTAAAAGATCCACTAGGATAAAATAGTTCCCCAGAGTGTATATGAAGTCAAACAATTATATATATATATATATAATTTAGCAAGCAAGCATCACCTGTTTATACTCCACTGGAGACTATAGACATGAGAAGCAATCTATTATTATTATTATTATTATTATTATTATTATTATTATTATTTATTTCTTAGCAGACGCCCTTATCCAGCCCTATTATCAAATGCTATCCACTGTAGTACAGATATATTAATTTAAAATGCATTATATGAGCTCAGATACAATGTAAAATGGCAAAGACAATTCGATCTGATGGCAGATAAATCAGTGAGGCAATGAGACAAGATGTAATCTCAGTTCCTTTTGGGGTAAGCAAAAAGTAATCAGCCTAGGGTCAGAGATGCTGAAATAGATTATTGAGATTCACTGATCATTTATAAATAAGGCCTTGTGAAAATCGCAATTTCAGGGGCTACGCGGAAATCGTGAAATTCGCCCAATACCACGATTTTTACAATATTCTTAAAAAATAAAAATAATTTCATAATTATTTGTATTTCATACAACAACAACAAAAATCACATTAACAAAACTGTATAGCTCTACTATGTGCCTGCGTGTAATATTCGCCATGCACACAGTGCTGTGCAGTGATTATGTCATGTCACTATATGCAATCTAAGCGGGACATTAAAACTACACACTGTAAACAATAAAATGGATGTCTCTAAAAAGGCTAAAAATGTGTCTGCAGCAGATCACGTAAAGCAGTATCAAGCAGAAGTTTTACACAGCGATGGAGGTAAGCTCTTCTGTATGTCGTGCAACGTTATTGTAGATCGCTACCAAAACTCATCTTTTGACAGGCTTTTGGTTTAGATTCAAGCATTCCCTGAAAGAGAAAGGTTGGAAATCCAGAGCAGTACTGTGACTGCTTTACTTGCAAAGAAACAAAAAACAGTGACTTCCATATTCCAAAAGTCCACTTATTAAATTTTGACCTGACAGAGGCGTTTGTTTGCGCAAATATACTTTTTGAAAAATTGGACAACCAAAAGTTATGGAAAGTCTTCAGACAGAGTGTAGCAAATGGTGGAGCGCAGCCCAGTTGAGACATGAATACTTACCTAAAGTTGCCAAGTATCACAAGCAGGAGATTATGGAATTGGTAAAACAATCTGGTTGCTTGTCAGTGGGCACACTGACGAGTCGGCTGATGCACAGTTACACATTGTATTTGTTTTGCAAGACCTAAATTGTGAACATGCACTTGATGTACTTGAACTGAAAGCTGTCCTTGCAGATACACTTTACCTACAGGCTGTTAATTACAACACCGTTTCACAAGCTATTGTCAAGTGCTTGATTAACTTCGTGCATTTATATGTATATTTCAGTTCACACACCCTAGTCTCTGTAAGTCACCTTGGATAAAGGCATCTGCTAAATAAACAAATAATAATATTTGCTGTTTAAAAAAAAAAATCTGTACATGTAATTTATAACATGTTTCCGTGCATATTCTGCGAAATACAATACTTTACAAGCCTGCGATAAGAAAAATAAAATAAATGTATGTCACTTCCAGATATATTGGAATCCTTTTCGTCTATTGAACTTGTTCTCCAGCCTTAAAAAAAAAAAAAAAGTCTGTTACACCTAGGCATTAATCAAAGCTGTAGCTGATTGCTCGCTACAACCCATAAACAGGCAAATCTAAATCCAAGCTTGTATAATTATATATAACCAGTTCCCTGATAAATTAAAGGGAGTTCCTACAGAACAAAGCTCATTTCAAACGGCAAAGCATAAGTACAGATAACATTTTTTTTTCTTGCCTGAGGCACAGTTTGCTTAAGATCAGATGCTTTTAGCAACGACCATGTTTATTAGATGTCAGGCAATTTGAAACACAGAGAGGGAATACGAATATTACAGTGCATTAAATGAAGTAGACTTCAAAACAAGAGTGTAGGAATGCTAAATAAGTTATTTAAAGACTGATTTCAGTAAAGATGAAAAGGACAATGCTCACTCCACACAGGAAGCTTTGAAACATGAGTTCTGACAATGCAGTGGACGGGAATCAATCAAATGCATACAGATAGATATAGAAGGTGCTGAACCTGAAACATGCATGAACATGAACTGCGACTGTACTGGCAATGACGCTGGTAGATCAAATCATTTCAATTCACATCTTTAATATGTAAAGGACAAGACACTTGGTAACTCATTACTCCTAGATGATAGCTATCGGCCTGGGGCTTTTCAAGTATGTAAGTGGCAATTTAATCTACAGTATAAGGTATAGCAGGACAGTCATTTACCAGCAAGGAAAAAATAAAAAGAAGATCAACATTTTGGCATTAAGATGAACATTATGACAATACTGGTTTTCCTGGGCATTTGGAATACAGGGTACAGATAGGATATACTGTATTCAGAACAGAATATTCCATGTATCATACTTACAAATCTTAATATTTGACGTTCTGGTTTTGGATCAGAAACAGTATTCCCTATCACACAAATACTGTATGCTGCGGACTCAATTAAATCAGTAAATTTTATGGCAGTGCCACTTTATAATGGCTAAGGTGCCTCCATAATTTGTTTTAATCCCGGCCTATGTACATAACAACAAACTGTACTAATCACCTGCTTAAATTACATTGATCCATGTGCTTTGGAAACAAAAACACATTTTTAATACTCTGCAAATGAATGAATTACTTGTCATATTTTATGATTGATGCAGTGATGGAATTTTCTGATAAAGGAGTACAAAAAAATCTGTTTGGTGATCAATGGATGTAGAAATAGATGGTGTATTGCCACAGGAAAAAAAACTAAATCAGTAAGATAATTTGGTGTGATTGTGTATTTGAATATTAATGCAGATCACAGATTTGATTTAGTGAAATATTTGTTTTTACCATATTTAAAAAGAGTGTTCCATGTCCTAGTCAGGACCATACATGTGTGTGAGAGAAAATAGACTTAATAAAGTTTGTAATTTATTGTTACAACCAAGATTACAACCAGCATGCTTCTGATCGTAATCACCCTGTACTGTAGTGCCTTTACTGACTGAGCAACGGTGGAGCCACGTTCCAAAGGGCTTATAAATCAAAGTTGTACCACTAGTCTCAACTGCACAGCCACAAAAACAACACCAACATGTACTGAAAGTGAAGCATCTCATTGCCCTGACAGCTCTTTAGGGTAATTAACAAACACAGACAGTCAATGATGATAAAATGAAATAAAAGCTTAACCTTGGATTCACATATCATCCACTCATGTAATCACTTCAGGAGCAATACTCAAGTCAACAATGACAATGTCTGCAGAATAGTAAAACATGCTGTTTCATGCATGATAATTTTCTCTTCATACAAAATAAACCCCTTGGTCCGACCACACCTTCCCATCAGCAGGTCTTGATAATTCATTATATTAATATACTGTACCAACTTGGTACACATCACCATTACAGTGGAAAAAAAAAAAAACATTTTGTAAAAACTAGTACAAAAGTAAAACATTGCAAAATGTACAGGAAATAAATAAATAAATTGCCTTAATTTTTTTCTTCTTTTGAAAAATGAGGGCCAAGAAAAGATCCATTGACATGAACCAGAGTGAAGACAGGAGTATAAGTAGATAGTATTATGATTGTCAAATTAATGGACACCATGTCAGAAACCTTTATAGTGAGCTATTTTACAGAGTTACTCAGGTCAGGTAATAAACGTCCACTATATATCTTAATGTTTAACGGATTCATTTTATATGTTCTTCAGGCCATTACTACAATGGTCTGTTTCAGTTCCAGATACTTTGGCCATTTTGTCTTTCTGGCATACTGATAAAAGTGCATGCAAACAACCAGAAACCGTTTAAAGAACAGTAATATTTCACAGCAACACCCTTCCCTTGACTACATAAGATTTATGATTTTTTTTAAACCCCACAAACCTGCAATATCACATCGTGAGATTCTAAACACCACAACAGTGCAATATCAGATCATAAAATAATATATTTAAAATATATGTCTATTTAGCACTGCTGAGTGACCTTGCAATAATCTTTCTCTATCTGCATAATCTATCAGGACCGCTGTTAAACAGTTGTGTAGCCGAGTCAAACCTCACACCGAATCTTACACAAAGTGACAGCTGTAGAGTATACAGCTAGTGTACAGAGCTAGTGGAAAAGGTATTTGATAAGATGTGAGACGATAAGGGTGTTTAGAATGGTGAACAGGGGAGGTTCACTTCTGCTCTTTTCAGAACCAGAGATTTTGTTGTGTTGGTTCACTATCCCATACCTGCTTAGTAAAAGCAGAACATCAAGCTCATATTTGCCCATATATTTTGTTTCTTTATCCTAGTTTTGTTCTTAGCTCAAATAAGGAGTACTGGAGGTCTTAGTACCTTTGTAGGGTGACAGTCTAAGTAGTTTTAAATTGGTTGGTCATACACATCTTCTCAAACTGTGTTTAAATCTAAATCCTCTGTATGTCAGTGTAAGTGTAATCCTCTAAGATTCAGTGCTAAAGGGTGATATGAAATACAATTTAGATACAATGTATGTTAAAAGCTCCTTTTATCTCCTTAACACAGTAGGAAAATAGTACAGTTATTTCATGCTGTGTAAATTGCAAGGTGGTAGCAACAAGGATAAGGTTAGAAAGTGAAAGTTTGAAAGAAAATTCTGTACAAACATCACCTGAACAAGGCATCACCTGAACAAGGCATCCCCTGAACAAACCTGAACAAGGCATCACCTGAACAAGGCATCACCTGAACAAACCTGAACAAGGCATCACCTGAACAAACCTGAACAAGGCATCACCTGAACAAGGCATCACCTGAACAAACCTGAACAAGGCATCACCTGAACAAACCTGAACAAGGCATCACCTGAACAAACCTGAACAAGGCATCACCTGAACAAGGCATCACCTGAACAAACCTGAACAAGGCATCACCTGAACAAACCTGAACAAGGCATCACCTGAACAAGGCATCACCTGAACAAACCTGAACAAGGCATCACCTGAACAAACCTGAACAAGGCATCACCTGAACAAGGCATCACCTGAACAAACCTGAACAAGGCACCACCTGAACAAACCTGAACAAGGCATCACCTGAACAAGGCATCACCTAAACAAACCTGAACAAGGCATCACCTGAACAAACCTGAACAAGGCATCACCTGAACAAGGCATCACCTGAACAAACCTGAACAAGGCATCACCTGAACAAACCTGAACAAGGCATCACCTGAACAAACCTGAACAAGGCACCACCTGAACAAACCTGAACAAGGCATCACCTGAACAAACCTGAACAAGGCATCACCTGAACAAGGCATCACCTGAACAAACCTGAACAAGGCACCACCTGAACAAACCTGAACAAGGCATCACCTGAACAAACCTGAACATGCATCACCTGAACAAGGCATCACCTGAACAAACCTGAACAAGGCATCACCTGAACAAGGCATCACCTGAACAAACCTGAACAAGGCATCACCTGAACAAACCTGAACAAGGCATCACCTGAACAAGGCATCACCTGAACAAACCTGAACAAGGCATCACCTGAACAAGGCATCACCTGAACAAACCTGAACAAGGCATCACCTGAACAAACCTGAACAAGGCATCACCTGAACAAGGCATCACCTGAACAAACCTGAACAAGGCATCACCTGAACAAACCTGAACAAGGCATCACCTGAACAAGGCATCACCTGAACAAACCTGAACAAGGCATCACCTGAACAAACCTGAACAAGGCATCACCTGAACAAGGCATCACCTGAACAAACCTGAACAAGGCATCACCTGAACAAGGCATCACCTGAACAAGGCACCACCTATTGTTGGCTGTTTTTGCTACCTTATAAAAAACATGCTGATTTAGAATACACAAAGGGGAACAAGGAGTTGTGCTCTTTATTTTCTCTAAACTTGTAAAAAGATCAGTAAATATAAATACAGTGTATATAACACACTGAACATGTTTAAAGGAAGAAAAACAACATTCTTTTGGCTCAATTTTTCTCCAGCAGGACATTGGAACAACACAGAAAATATATGTATTTATGAATTATGTATTGGTAGTTACATAGAAAGAAACATGAACCTGAAATTCATATAACTGCATCAGAAACTGCATATTATTATTATTAAGTTCTTAACAGATGCCCTTATCTAGGGCGACTTACAATTTTTACAAGATATCACATTATTTTTACATACAATTACCCATTTATAGAGCTGGGTTTTTACTGGAGCAATCTACGTAAAGTACCTTGCTCAAAGGTACAGCAGCAGTGTCCCCCACCTGGGATTGAACTCACGACCCTCCGGTCAAGAGTCCAGAGCCCTAACCACTACTCTACACTGCTGCCCGTTTACAGCATATGTACTGTAAATAAAAAAATAAAAAACCTGAAAATCAGCCTTTGTAATATTTTAAGGTTCAACTGCCAAATACACAGTTATATAAATCTTGCTATTAATATCAGTTATCTATTGTAGGACAAGGACTGATCTACTAGAAAAAATAATTGTAAAGGATGGATAGTGAGAGATGCTTTCAAGGGTTTAGTGTTTTTCAACTGACATCCAGATAGACTGTCCATAATATGACTGGAGGGAAAACTCTCATAGTCTCTATGACTCAAGATTTAGACATTTTCAGGCAAATTATTCAATTCCCACATTGTGCTGCAGGTGTGAACAACTGAACATTTTGACATTAATATCGACTTTTATATTTATATATAAAAAATATGTTAATTGAAGTCCTTTGCTTTCTTCAAGAAAAAGTAAATGTCAAGTAATTGTATCTTTGTCTTTATTTATTTATTAATTTCTTTGTTTTTTCTTCAAACCTGTGTTTATTGTATGTTTTCACTTCATGTATCAGCCTCAGTCCAGTGGTCCAATGGTCTACCAGAGAAAGGCTGGTATATTGGGATCAGTTTACAGAGATGAGCTTCAGCACTGGTCATGACAGGGTCATTGGGGACAGGGTCATCTCTCACTATCCATCCTTTACAATTATTTTTTCTAGTAGATCAGTCCTTGTCCTACAATAGATAACTGATATTAATAGCAAGATTTATATAACTGTGTATTTGGCAGTTGAGATTGCTCCAGTAAAAACCCAACTGTATAAAGGAGGCTGTGTGGTCCGGTGGTTAAAGAAAAGGGCTTGTAACCAGGAGGTCCCTGGTTCAAATCCTACCTCAGCCACTGACTCCTTGTGCTCCGTCTTTCGGGTGAGATGTAGTTGTAAGTGACTCTGCAGCTGATGCATAGTTCACACGCCCTAGTCTCTGTAAGTTGCCTTGGATAAAGGCGTCTGCTAAATAAATAATTGTATTTCCAGTTTCACATTGAACTTGCACTTGCATTACAAGTTAAATACTGTGTAGCATTGTTTCTACACAATACAGTGCAGTTGAATTGTTGCCTTTAGTTAAATAAAAATGTAATATATTACCAGTACCAACTTTTTGGTCACTTTGAAATATGTAATGATAGTGTAATAGCATTTGGTGACATGAATTTTACTGTTTTGAGTATTGTGTATTGAACCATAAAACTTCCTGTTATTTCTCCTCTAACTCAGAGGTTTAAGATGGTAGTACATTGTTGTGGGATCTATGTTATGTTGTGTAAGTGCTTACACACAAAATGCTTGACAATGCCTGGCCAAATCTCCTCCAGGTGGTTTGTAATCCATACAAACCACGAAAGTGCAAAACCACTCAAGCATGATTCTATTCATGTTTCCTGAAAAACTATCTCAATTCATTGCCTTTGACCATCTGACAGCAGAAGAGAAATCTACCACTGTGTCTTCTTTAGCACATTCTAATTGAGTGGCTAATGGATAGTGAATGGGCTAGAGAAGAACAAATATTTGTATTGATCCATGATGTGTGGGTTGTAATATGTGCTGTGTAGTGTGGGCTGAATCCCAAATGAAATGTCCCAGCCAGCTGATTTTTCCACCAGATGATTCAGTGAGACAGGCTTCTGTGTAGTAAAGATGGATCTGGAAACTCTTGGAAACGAAAAGTGGAGCTCAACAGATTTTACCTGGTGAACTATTTTAAATAAATAAATACATTTTGCGCTATTGATTAAGCTTTAGTCAATGTTTTTGCCTGTCATATGAACTTGTTTCACTAAGTTTAAAATGAGTATACCCATGCATCATGATGTAAAATGTCTACATAGGCTATGGAGCAGCACATCCATTTTACACAAAAAATAATAAACATGTACAATTATTTCAGGTGTGATTTTTATGAAGCCAAATGAGCATCGTTTTTCAGTGCCATACAATCTCATCAATTCTACTAAAGAGTGCACTGTATGAAGTAATTACAATTGACATGAACATCCACAATAAAATCACAATATTCTCTAAGGCATAGCAATAAAAATGTTTGTATACAATCTGTACATTTGTAATAAGAATGTATTATGTTATAATGCTCAGCTGTAGTGTGTGAGGTGGTGGTGGGAGTGGGGTCTCTGTTTATACTGATCTCATTAAAACCAACATTTCACAATAAGGGCTAACAAGAAACTATTTAAATAGGTTTCATTGATTCAAGCATAATAGCATCTCTGGTACATTTGAAACTGATATTGTTATCTGTACTACATGTGACCTATGTTTTGATATACAAAGAATCAAACGTTTAAAACATAAATAGTACCATAAAACATAAATAATGACAGGTTTTTATGCTTTAATTCCATCTCAAGGATCTGATGGGGATTCATAATTTGAATTCTCCATAATAGCCTTGTTGGAACTATACAGCATTATAATACACCCCTTCTCATTTATGATTCTCTCTCTCTCTCTCTCTCTCTCTCTCTCTCTCTCTCTCTCTCTCTCTCTCTCTCTCTCTCTCTCTCTCTCTCTCCACCATAAATTAAATAAATACTTTCTATAATTAATGGATAACAAAATGTTTTTGTAAATGCTGTACTATAACCCATTTGTTTCTGTCAAGATTTCCTGGCTACAATTCTATGCACATGCTGTATTCCAAAGGGCATAGTTAGGGGTCTCTCTGAATCTGATACAAGTTTAAAGAATTCAGAACCTTGGTTTTGAATTTTTCATTACATAGTGTTGGAGGCTGTACACAATAAAAACAAACGAAAACATGTGCTAACAGAGACAGCATACACAGCTTAACATGACTTAAATATTTCTTAATTTTTTTAATAAGAAAATAGAAATGGTATGATTCTTATCTTATCAAATGACCTGTGTACATCAATTGTTCACACAGCTTGATAACATTTGACTCCTGTGGCTAATACAAAAAGATGTGCAGTCCAGATTTCAGCTGCGAACATTATGATTAATGACATGATGCTACCAAAGAGTGAAGAAAATGGACAATGTTATACATTGAGTCTTGTCATCACAATAAGAAACAAGAATCATGTAGCCTGGTATCTGCAGCTGTTGCATTCCATCTAGATCTTGCAGAAAGTATTGTTTACAAATGTTGCTTTAGGAATGTTGTGATCCAAGTGCCCCATCGGTCAGGTCGTAAGTGCTGAGCCAGGACCCAGACTTCCAGACACTAGACAGGAGTTGACACAAGTGGATTGTTTATATGACTTTGTCTTGACCTGAGCTGGGTATAGGCCCAAAGCAAAGTCAAACTCTGTACAATAACGTAAGTGTACTGAAAAGGTTCTACCACAGTGGTCCTGAGAAAATGATCCATAACAATAGCGCTGAATTAAGAATACTAGAAGAAACAAAAATCATCTTCTTGGTAAAATATTGAACACTGGGTCATATTCAGATTCCCTTCAACATGTTTTGCTATTTACTACACGTATGATACAACATACATTAAGTTTTTAACACTCTTTTTTTTTTGCTAAATGAATGCAACAAACAATATAACAAATGGTCACCGTGCAGATAATATTGATACTATATAGAATCTGTCTTACCTATAAACTTGGGGCTTATTTAATAATGAACTACTGCTTCAATCTCATATAATACTGTAACTGTGTATCTGAAATCCCACACTCATCTTTCTCTGTACTCAGTCCTTATATGGAGCACCTGGACATGATTGATTAGCCTGCTATGAACACTTTGCACAGATTCTCTGAAGATTGAGATTAGTTTTTTTTGGTTGCTGTGTAAGAGCCAAAATGTGATTAATTAGTAATTCAAATTGCTGCAGCCTCTATAGCAAGCCTCCTGCTTGACATTTCAGTCACTTATAAAGGTGAACATGGGACCTAATTGCCTCATTGTGTCAATAGCATGAGGTCATATTCGCTCTCTCGTCCACATTGTAAAATTACCTAAATTCAACCCCTTTTTCTATTGTTAGCATTGCAAATTGCAAATTGATAGCTCACCACAGATTAGAATATATGCTTTGCTTTTTATAATAGATTCAATTATCACATTTTGCATGTTGTACAGGGTAGTATTTATATAGTAGTTTTGATGAGAAGCACAACCAATGAGCAAAACAAGTTAAAATCCCAGAGTGCCACAGAAAGGCATCATTTTAATAGCTTTAATTGCCACACTGTAGAAAATGTCTTTACTGATGCAGAAATGTTGAGATAATGTTTTTTTGGCTTCCTCAGAGAGTTTATATGCTAATTTCTACAAGAATCACCAAAGAAAAAGATGTAATTTACCAAGTGTTTCAGATTGTTTTGCACGTGTGGAAACACTAATACTTCCTGTACCATATTGTAGTTTCAAGATTCTAAAGCTGACTTCTCCAATAATGAATGCAATGGACCTTTAGATGGGCAAATCTGCATCAGTATTAAACTCAGATCTCATGATAAAACTGAAAAAGCCTCAGAGTACCAGTTGTAGTTTGTGTCACAAATGCACAGTTTATCAAATCTAATTAGTCACAATATTGAAAGTTCCTCTGTTAGTGACTGCTTTACTTTGAAGAGATGACTCAGTTTATTTTGCATTACCACTCTCCCCAGAGGCTTTGACAGCAGCATTAATATTCTTTAAAGGCATACTCTTAAGCTTCTGTGGTTAATATGTATATATATATATATATATTTCCGGCTCCTAAAGTTATTACAAGGATGTTTTCTAGATGGAGCGGAAGAGAAATGTGAACTGACATGGTGGGTAAAAGGTTAAAACATTCACCCCCACAGGATTCCCACGGGCAGCATTAGTTCTACTGGATAATAGGTTTGGAAGTACCTTTCTTAGGTTGAATTGGAAATCTCATGTATTATTAAAGAGAAACAACAGCTTCTTACAGAATCTCCTGAATCACAAGTCCTAGCCTGTTTCTGCTATTTCAAAAGAAGACAGGTTTACATCCTTGCATTGCTCACACAATATTAAAATTAAGAATACAAAACTAAACTGGAGTTTAGATATTAATCCAGTGACCACAAATGATTGTCAGAAACAGCATGGCAATGACAACACACTTGATTACAACCTGCGATGAGCAGTGGTTCACCTAATAAAGTCTTATTGAATATATAAAGTAACTGGAGTTAATACATCTAAAACCATATCTGTAACTTGCTATTAAGGATTCACATGTTCATATTCAAAAAGGTTCAATACTTAAGGATTCACATGTTCATATTCAAAAAGGTTCAATACTAGCTCTCAGTTTCTATGGCTTATTTTTAGGTTGTCTGTTTTATGCTCTTCCTAAGTGATTTCACCTGGAGAGTTCCATCCTCCCCCCTCCTTTCACACCTTCTTTCCTTCAATAACCAACCAGTTTCTTCCCATAGTGACTGGAATACTTGGCTGCTAGAGCTAGTGAGATGCTTTGAGAAGAAATGACAGAAGTACAGCCTGAATGAAAGGTTTGCTTCCTTCAAAACTGCTCACAGAGTATGAGTTTTGCAAAGCACATGGAAGTGAATAGCATGTAAAATTGATGGAATTATTTCCATAGCTATCACCCCATTAAGTACCAGACTGTATAGAGACCCTTGCTGATGACTTTTGACAGTTTCGCTGTAATGCATAGTGTAAATATTGCCACTAGGGGTTTCTACTCATCAAATGGTGTCAGAAGAGTTGCTTTGTGTCTGATTTCAAACTTCATGAAAGACAATAAAGTAGCAGTTAGAATATCATAATATTCTACAAGACTGTTTGAAGCCATACCGACCTGCTTACATCTGCTAAAAAATAATCAATAGAGTGGAATGAATGGATGACATTAAATAATTCAGTAATAACCTAATACCATGCTGAGGGGTCCATATACACCATTTATTATTTACAAACACACAACTGGAAACCCATGGTTTCTAAACTATTTTAAAACTGATTTCATATGTAGTTCAACACTGATATTACATTTGTATTGTCTCTGCCCCTGATTTAAAACAACAGCTTTGTGTCATAAAGAAATTGGCCAAAATGCACATCAGTTCTGCCACTGTACAGTGCTAGTTAAAGTGGAATAACAGGGTCATGATGTGAACTGCAGTTCATGACATGTTTCATCTTTTGTCACTTGCAAAACTGAGAGATTTTGCACTTTCGGTATCTTAAAATTTGAGTGGATCATTTGTTCAATCCATCAGGCAAGCCCAACTTTGCAATATAAGTGTGATAGAAGCTTCATTTTCAAGTGTATTAGCCTGGTCTTTTAAAAGTGTCAATATATGCCTATGCTCTGACATAGAAAGCATTCTCTGAAAGTGTTATTACATATTAATTTACAGATTTCTCTTGAGAAGATCCAAAGTACAATGATTGTATTGGAGACAACTGATCTATTACAAAGTCAAATCAAGTAACTTAATCCTAAGTTACTCAATTCTGATATTGACTATTTCTTTTGAATGCAAATGAAACAGCATATTGAAAAAAAGAAGACTTTTTTATTCTAATGGATAACAATGTAAAAGTAGTATAGCAGGTTGTAACTGCCAACATAAATCAAACAACCTTAAAAGGTTACACACTTGTTATGATTGCTTTGTTTGAAATGCAATACATAACTTTAAGACTTGACTTCTCTATATCCACCTGTGGTCCCCTCTGTTCAATTCTAGTCAGACATGGCTTAACAGAGAGCTTCAAGAAATATACTACTACATTGTCAATGATGCATATATACATGTGTAATAAAGGATGTTATAAATAATATTACATGGTTATTAACAGTAATCATATATGTTTATTTTTCAAGGAAGAAGGCTAAAGCTTGGATAAACTAGCTTTCCCTTTGATGACAATGTGTGGTGATCTAATAGAGCAATGCCTACTTGAAAAACAAACAAAAAAAACTATTGATACTAAGGGGCAAACCGACTGGGAAGGACAGCTGTTTGCTATTTAAGACAGCCATAATGATGCATATACTTGCAAATGAAAACTGTGTGTGCTGTGCACCCCATTATAGCATGCCTGGTGAGACTGATTTGTTTTCTGTTTTCACAGGAAAATGAGCTTGCAGCATGCATAACTAATTGGTTTAGCAATTGAATCTCTTGTTGAGGTGCTATAAGAATTGAAAGACAGAGTCCATGCAATTTGCCTCTATCAAATTACAGTGCATCCACCCTCAGATAACACTGCCCAAGACTACATACAGTCTGGTCTTGCACCAGTTCAATTTTCATAAAATGTCTGTAGAGGCTATTTTTCTCTAGCTCATTAATATTAAATTGTTTTTCAAAAACACGGCATAAGCAACTTAATACTGGTAGAACATATTGTTTTAAGTTCAGTTTGGTGTTTGGGGGGCTGTGGTGTAGGATATGCTATCATCAGGTTACACATTAACTCAAAGTCCTGTTTACTTTGTGTATATTAAATAACTCATTACATCTTTCACTCAAGAGAAAAGGTGTTAACTAAATTTCACTTCAAGAAAAAACACTATCCAGGCAAAACAACTCTTTATTCTCCAGCTGCTGAAAGCAGACTCAGTTGATCTGTCCTGGTTTTATATCTTTAAATAAAAAAAAATACTATTAATACAGCTCGCCCATCTGAAATTCAGAAACACGTGGAAGTGGCAATCATTTATATTTACTTTTCTCAATGGCAATACTACAACTATGACTACTACGACTACGACGACTACCACTACTACCACTACTACCACTACTACAACTACTAATACTACTACTACTACTACTACTACTACTACTACTACTACTACTACTACTACTAATAATAATAATAATAATAATAATAATAATAATAATGCCAAAAAGTATATGTAATTGTTTCAAAATACATATTAGCATTGTACATTAAGGCTATCTTGGAATGGTAGTTTCTCTAAATTATGTACAGTTATATAGTTTAGAGGTTGACACTATCTTGAATAGGACCACAACTCTATCTCTACATCTCCATTGAGTTGGTGGGATAATCCAGTCACTCAAAATAATAATAGTCTTTGGTGGAGAACAGAGAAGATAATGACAATTTAAAACTGACAGTGACAAAAGTATTAAATACATTTCACACTTCATTTATTTGCATTGCACAGTTACATCCATTAATTTTGAGCTGATTAATTGTCACATATAGTTAATACAAATACTATTAAAAACCACTAAACCACTGTGGCTAAATCAACAACAGAGTATGTGATACTTCATAAGTACATTCAGCATTTTGTAGTTGCATTACTTTAACACAGTAATGTCTGTTATTCTAACAAATCAGCAAAGAGTATTTATTTATGGATTGACTTATTTTACTGATGGTTTCTGGTGCTCATAAATGTTGTTAATTGGCTTCTCTGAAGGTGGAGGACAAGCATGCTTTCTGCCTGCCCTGGTGGAGCCACCTCCTCAAGGGGTGAGTAATTCAGGCCACATTGTAATCAAACACACTTCAACTTCTTAAACGAAAGTGTCTATCGTGGCCTTGCCAGTGACTGTTTTAGCATTAACTTCCAACAAACTGACATCATCTTCACCCTATCCTTCCTTTCCTTTCTGGATTTCCAGAGCATTTCCACAGTATCAGCCAATACCAATTGCTGTTACATCTAGATTAGTTTCAAATTGAATTACTCAAAGGAAAACCAGCAGATTAAAGCAGAGTAGATATTTCACAGAATGAAAACAGGCAGATTAAATTTGTCCATGGAACGACCAATGTGAGTTTATGTATGGGGATTAACAAGTCTGGCCAAAAGTTCAAATGTAATAATACTGGAAGATATACAACAACAATATAACTCATAGAAAATCAATTTGTCTGGGGGCATACACTTTGTACATTGCTCAGGTCTAACCTTTGCTAACAGACAGGTAGCAGTGCTTAAACTCCAGCTGTTGCATAGTGTATTTTGCTTGGCAACACAACATTTACATTTGCAGAAGATGAGAAAAACAGTTTTCCAACACAGTTGCTTTACTTTTTATAGCCAATCAGGCAGCCTCAAAGTTTTTAACTATTTAAATCTGTTCAACTTTACCCATTAAACCTGGAGTAAATGGCCCTCCAGGCCACAAACTGGACCCTGCTTATTTAAATGAAGCAGTGGTGTTTAACTTCAAACAAACTATTTTATTAGGGAAACAGAGGTGTAGATTCTCAAAGCTATTTACACCAAGTTGTCATTGGTAAATGTTTTTGTCTGAAAGGAAAAAACACTAACTACAATTCTAAAACAAATAAGAAACTATCTATGAGAGCTTTACAAGGCCTTACATCTGAATGGTTTATTACCAGTTTGTTATCAGGTGTATTTTTTTCTCTTTCTTTTTTGTTGTAAATAGTTTTGAGAATCTGGCCTGGATTATCTTAAAAGCAATCACTCTATGGTGTAATATGTTGTGAATCAGACACCAAAGGCAAACTGTATAGTATTTAAAAGCTGAACATGATTGTGGGACATAGCATTAGTGAGACCCCAACAGCTAAAAGAAACTGCGGTGTGCAGTACTCTGGAATATTGTTAGAACAGGTGCAGATTAAATCAATCAAAGCAGAACTTTCACACGAAATTAGGAACTAACTTTAGAACTTGAGTTCTCAAGAGAACCAGCAGCTAATTAATCAAAATCAACTTTTGTACTTTGGCAAAAGTGAGCCTGTTCTAAAGGTGGTGTGATTCCCTTTGCTGTGCAGGACGAACAGCGTTATAACTCAGAACAGCACTAATGAAACATATTTTTATAGGACAGTCCCTAATATGTAAATATACGGTACTTTCTCACACTTGTGTTAAAACTGTTTAGAGTTCGATGTGTTAACAATCTGTTATTCTTGCAGTCTCTACTTTTTAACTTTAACAGAGATCATTAGCATTGTATATCTTAATTGTTTGTGTTTTTCATTGACATATTTATTTCAAAGATCATTTGTCCCAACTGTATTAATTTTCTTTTTGCTTTGAGCACATGTTCCATACCTTCCTAACCTCCTGGTACAGTACCTATGCAGCTTAGCATCCCCACACAATTCAAGTTTGAAGTAAATAAAACAAATCATATTATTGTTATTGTTTGTTAAATGCCACCTTTACTGTTATATAAATCAAATCTAAAACTACACACCCATGTGTTCACTACATCATAGCAAAAGGTTTAATAACGGGTCAAGGAAACGTATCACGATTCAACTAAAACACAAAGACTGAAAACCAATTATCTACACAGGTAAAAAATAAAATAAGTAACACAGATCATTGATTGGCAACACAGATATGTCACACATGACGGTTTCATGAAGTGACACAAAAAATGTCATTAAAATGCAACAGATGAAGGCATGCTGTTGTTCGAGATTATAATACAAAGTTTTTCTCATCAAAGAATGCTATTCAATTACATGTTAGAGACTTACAGCAGGGTGAGTCTCCTCCCCTAGCCTGCCATTGCCACTTTCAGTATGTTTGCTGATTGCTTGGAAGTACTCCATGAATGTGTGTAACTTGTTAGCATTTATTTGTGACTGAGTATGAGATGCTATATGGGGAGGATGCAAACCACTGCATTATCCCTTTATTGAGATCCAGTTACGGCTTAGCAGCACAAAAAAACAATTGCAATGATAAAAAAATACCAAACTGTGGGTTCTCAGGAAAATGTTAATATTACTGGTAACTTAAATTCCACATACAATGAATATTCTGTACTTTAAATAAACTGAAGGAAGACACAATACATCCTGTCAACAGGGTGATAGATTTTATTGGGATTTTCCACTTACTGTGTTTCAACTCACATTAGTTTTCTTTTTTTCTGTTTTAAATCCTTCAAATGGATGTTTGATTCTGAGTGCCTTGTGTATTGTTTGCCAACTACTTTTTTTAAAGGTATTTCTTTTTTAACAGTATTTTCCAAGATTTGTAAAATAAGTATCTGTGACATATTGATTACAAAATAAATGTCAAATGAATTAGCTCATTGCAACTTAAGTGAAGGCCATTTAACTTCCTGTATAAGTAAATGGAAGAAATGTGCTCATTGGGCAAAATGAACCTGTTCAGAAAGTTTAAATCTTATGTCCTTTGAATACTAATTGTTGTTTGAAAGTGACAGAAAATAACTCCAATACACACACTTGACACTGCAGAAGTTATCTAGGAGTTTATGTGGAATAGTAATTGGCTACTGTATGTCTATCTGAACCAAACTGGAGGCAGAAACTAAAAATTATACCATGCTCCAAATCCTTATTTTACCATTATAGCAAATTTCGATTTGTTGACCGTTTCCATCACAGCAATTGATGTCTAGTTTTATTTTTCTAAAGTGTCCTTGTTTCCTTGTGTTGGTGTCTTTCTGACCATGCTGTTCTGACTGTATCATTTGTTTGTTCATTGTAATGTATTTGAGCTGACAGACTTGCAAATGAGATGCATGTCATTGCCCAGTGTGGCAGCTGGGCATAGCAACCTAGAATCTGCAATATTAAAGCTTGTAGTACTGAAAGAGCTCTCTGCATTGGTTTCTGTCCAAGGTGCTGATTTCAACTTACACACTTCAGAGGGGAAGTCGGGCATTGTTCTTGAACTTGAAACTGCCAAGATTCCTTTGTGCTCAGCAAGTTTCTTTGTTTTATTTACTGTTTTTCTCAACAAAGCTCCACAGAGCATATTACCTATTTTTCTATAGATGTATAGATTCTAGGTTAATTACCTCACCTGGTACTAAACTGCCCATAGTTATTTACATACAGTGTCCCCACAACAAACACTCAAAGTCCACCCAAGTCAAGGTTTATAATACATATTACATTTATATATATATATATATATATATATATATATATATATATATATATATATATATATATATATATATATATATATATATATATATATATATATATATAAAATTCTGACAACATTGTATCATCCCTGGTATTTAAATAATTTAAATGAACATCAGCAGTTAATATTCAAACTGTTTAATCAGACAGGTTTTTGAGTCTAATTAGCTCTGGGTTGACTTGATCAATCATCTGTCTGGCAGGTCAAAAAGGAATAAAATCTGCCTGGCCATTCCTTAGAATTAACAAAACCTTTAAAAATAAGCCTTTATTCACATTGCAACCCTATCCAAATGTCAACATAATTTAAATCATGAATATCAATTTAAAAAGACAATCATGAATCATGAATCATGAATAGTTAGCATTGTCTGCTGAGCAAACCACAAATTGCATGTTATCCTGGATTGCTTATTTTGTAGGCAAAATGCATCAATTTAATTGAAAAAAGAATCCTATTTTATTTCATGATAGCATTCCAGAAAAATGTAGCTTCATTAAATGACCAATGCACTGTCAGCTAGAATAATAAAGCCATTAGGTTGTATGAAGCCTTCATTTTAAGGAACATTAAGCTCTAAGCCACTTTTATTTTTATTTCTGAAACAAAATTTAAGTGCAGTATTTATCCTTCTTTGTTCTACACAATATATAGAACAGCTAAGAATTTATTTAAAGCAATATGAATTGGTTACTGCAGACATAGGGTTTGCTATGGCTAAATGCACTTGTAATAATTTCTCACATGAAAATATTGCACTATAGTGAATTTGTATATATATATATATATATATATATATATATATATATATATATATATATATATATATATATATATATATATAGTGTGTGTGTGTGTGTACATTATGTAATGGATTGCATTTCTTTAATGTATTTGGTTATTCAAACTTGTTAATAATAACACAATAAAAATACTAAATCTGTAATGATGTCACATAAGTGCACAGTAACCCAAAAGGCAGTTTAAATCTATTCTATTCTACCTTTTTTTTTTAATAATCAAATAATTAAATAATTAAAATGTATTACTTGTTTATTTTAGAACGGGTTACCAATACAGCCCTGTGTATTTGTTTTTGTATTATGTTTAAATATGACGGCATAGCCGTGTTATTGTTTGTTTTTGTATTTATTGAAATATATACATATACTGTATATGACGTCGAGAAGCTGTAGCTTGTTTTTTGCAACGTCGATGGGAAGTCCCATCCACTTGAAAACCTCGTGTAGAAGGAGGCCGAATAAATTGTGATTAATTTGTTGCTAATCGGGAGATGGTCACCTGTTTAAAAAGCCTTCAGCTGTGCTTGTTCAGGATGGGTGTTCATTGAGGAGGAATGTGTGCGCGAGGTAGCAGAAACAGAAAGTAAACCCTAGCATCAGTGAACGCAATCTGCCCAGCCTCACCTGTGTGTTTTGTGTTATGTTTGTGTTCGAGATTTGTTTTTATTTAAAATCTTTATTTTTGCTCTGTGAGCACCGTGTTTTTGTTGCAACATTTTCTTTTCTTTTTGTAAAACGGCGCCGCAGCGATTTGCACAAAATCCATGCCGTGCCTGTATCTATGGAAGCCCATTTCCGCCACCAAAAAAACAAACAAAAAAAAAACGAAATACATTTTACATTTCCATTATAAGGTTGACATACTATCTCATTATTTTGACTTGGTAGCTCGTTATTTCGACTCACTATCTTGTTATTTCGACTTGGTATAGTAAGTCGAAATAACGTGATCTTAAGTCAAACTAACGAGATACTAAGTCAAAATAATGAGATAGTATATCACTTATAGAAATTTAAAATGGATTTAAAATGTTTTGGTTTTTTTGGTGGTGGAAATGGGCATCTATATCTGTTTCTTCCTGCATCTGGCCTGATGTCTCCACTTAGTCAGCCTGTCACAAGCGGTTATTATCCTGTACTGCAGATGCTATATAAAAGCTGTCTTTACTAATCCAAAATATAACCTCAAAACACATTTAATAATGTCTGCATACACAAAAACATTTGTTTGGCTTATGTAACTGTAGCTAGTCATGAAAATAAAATACTGTCTGCTTTTGTGGAGACAAAGTAAAATAAACAAAACAAAGACGTCTGGGTACACCACACAGTAACAAAAAAAGTCGGTAAATGTATATATGTGATCTGGTTTAACATGTAAATTACTCAAAAATAATATATCTACACATTTCTTTGTAAATACTGAAATTCTGGAATTAGTTTAATATAATACTTTTATTGATTTTCAGTTTTAATAAAATCTTCTCAGTTAGTGTGTGAATGTGATTATTATTATAAGTCAACATTATTAAAACAAAGAATCGTCATTTTACAGAAATACGAAACCAGTGTGTGGCGCTCCCCGTCTCTTAAAATTAAGGTGAAATAAAGAGAGATAGACATACCATCAATTTCCAATTGTTCTGCTATTTCTTGCCATATGGCGACTTTCTTTTTATTGTCTTTATAACCACTGACACTGGCATTCTAAAGAATATTATATTTTTCGACTTTAATAATTAAATTCTCATTGATGTCCGTTTCTCTTTTATTTCTGTGGTAATTTCTGCGTGAACGAGACAGTGACAGTCTGACAGCCTCTCCTTCGACTCTCTCCGAGAAATGACGTGTTGTATACAGAAACATAGCAGGCTCACGCAGACAAACCGTCAGTTTGAGACAACACGGCAATTCTATCTTTGGAGTAAGGGGGAGTTTGCGTAGCAGGTACAGGGATATCGAATGGTAATTTTGATTCATTACATCAGTAGTGTAACTCACATTTGTATACTTGTCTGCAGTGTCTAAAGATAGTATAAGCTTTTGATCTGATGCAGATTTGCACAAATACGTTAATGTTAATTATTCAGGCTAAACATACTGTGAAATAATAATAATACAGAACTACAAAACAAAACAAAACTGACCCGCTATTATTATTTCTGTATTTGTTGGATGAAAATTTGGTGCAGCTACATTTAGTATTGCAAGGCACATTGAACTTGACATGTCTCGCCAATTATCCTGTCCCAGCACACTCCAAAGGCTCAGGTAGGATACAAAAATGACAGCTGCCCTCAGTTCTATTTCTGAATAAACAACAAGAAATCTGTGACATTTGAGTCCAATCCGGACAGCCCTTGAGCAGTAGTGTGTTTATGACCTGTCATTAAAACAAGTCGGGAAGAAACTCAGATGGTATTTAATAATGGCATTTCCCATATGCATCCCTGTCTTGCAAGTGTTTACTTTGATGAGATTATGAGTTTGTAAAATAAGTTTATATTTTTTCTGATTTCCATATATTTCTTTCCTGGGAAATAAACACGTTTGCTTGTGAAAAGTGAATCATGTTGTTTATTTAGAACAAAAATGCTCACTTGCATCTTAGTCTTTTTTTTTTCTTTGCTATACTGAATATTAAATTGTAAAAGCATACAATTATGTAGCTGTGGTACTATTATACTGTATACTGTCCGAGAGTTGAGTGCATTCTGCCTGCAGCTAGTTCACTTGCTGCTCATTAATTTGGGTTCAGCTTCTCTCAAGCTGATGTCTCAAGTACACCCAATGCAGGGTTTCTGAGATTAGTTCTGCTACGCTTACCTCTAAATTATCTGGGCATTCAAAACTGAAGTAGCTTGTGGTGAGCTAGCACAAATTGGCTGCTACATTCAGCCCTGGATTTGACCTTCTTGTTTTAATTTTTTTGAGTGATGCATATATATATATGTCACTTTTTTGTAAGTCCTTGTTGATGAATTTGTATCTGCTGTATTCAGGGTAGTGCACCATCATGTTATTAATCATAGTCAACGTGGTTGTTAAACTATCGCTTAGACTGAGCATGTGGGTTGCATAGCTGAGTAGAATATTCTGTAGTTGGCTTCGCTGTCGGTCAGGTTGGGTCAGAGGAGTGGAGAAATATGTATGCATGGTGGAGCGGACTTTGTAGGGCTCGATTGAACTTTCTGTCAGTGTGAGGCAGTCAGGAAAGCAAAATGGACTCCTGCAGGGTTCCGCTAGGGTTACCTTGCCCATTGTGTTAAGGAAATGCAGAATCAAAGCTGCACTTTCCCAAGAATTTAAGACATACTAAGCAGTGACTTCCATTCAGCACTGCCAAAATGAGCACATCTCCACCCCTGTCATCACAATGTATTAATGACATATGTTGATAACATATAGTAATAACATGAGAGTCAAGTTCTAAAGAGAAATGTGCCACCTGATGGTTTTTTGGGGGGATTTTTCACAAAATGTAGTCTATGCATTTGAACAGAAAAAATCTATATCTAGCACTTACCACACCTACCTCAGTACCCAAGCATGCATGGACACCACTGTACTGTAGGTACACCAGTGTAGAAACGTTTTCACATCATAAAAGACAAACAAAAACAAGCTATTTGCTAATATATCTATGCATTCCATCCTCTTTTATGTAAGAAAGATTAAATAAACTAAACCCACATCTCACTTGAATCTTTGTTGCATTCTTTGGTGCAGTTATCTTGCAATTTCAATTTGACTGGTTTACTCAGTGGTACACAGTTATATATCAAGTGTTTATGTTGCCCTCGCATTGAATCATGTAACAAGGCCCTTGCTGTCTTACTTTCGAAATTGTCTCCCTGTACAGTTGATTATGCTTCGGATACCACACCTTGAAAATCGAGTGATGCAAGCTATTTCACTCAATATTTTTCTTTTTTTGTGCAAGTCAAGGTTGTTGTAATAGTAGAAAACACTAGTGGAGGTTTTGAGTAAATTGTTGATGCTCTTAATGCATCAGAGTAGAAAAATACAACATGTCTAATACTTTTGCACAGCAGTGTATATCCACATGTAACAGAGTTAGTGAGCAAAGAGCTTTCACTGTTTTTCTTTGTCATGTAATGGGTTATATTTTCATTCACTTACATATTCTACAGTACAAATGTGCATAATTATTCCACCAACTACATCAGTAACTGTGTTATCCTTTTTTCATGTTTAAATGTGTAATTAATTTTTTGTATCTTTTTTTATAGTGTTAGTCTTTGTGTGTTTATTAACTGAACCCAGGGAAGGGTTAAGTTTCATCCTTGATTTAAATACAATTTCCATGTGAGAATATGGTTGGAATTAATTATTCAATTTGGTTTGAAGGATGCAGGTGTGTATAAAGGGCTGCAGCAAGGCTGTTTGGTCAGTCTTATTGAAGCTGGCGCTTAGGAAGGAGCATTAGTGACAACTTGTTTATTAAATGTGTCTGACAGCTTGTGCCAAACCTTCATAGACTCTAAACAACACAATGTTAAAAAATAAAAATAAAATGCTTAGATGGAGATTTACAAATCTACGGTAGAAGCACTAATTAATAATTTCTGAACCATATCTCAGAGGTACTAAAATTAAGGCACATTAAATGACAGAACAATGAATAATGACCAAATATTGTATTCATCATGGAGTTTTAATAAACAAAGCTCATGCACCTACATCCACAACATCAAGTTAAGAAGCATGCTTACATAATTCGAACACTGTTGAAGTTCAAGAGATCAGCTAACAAGAGGGAGCCTTAAATTATGAACAGTGTAGCCTGCAGCATTCCATTTAAGCCTTGCTGACAGCACTGCATTGAAAGGATCTGTTGGGGTGTTATTGAAACCAAAAAATAGCACATTAATAACACATTCTTAGTATTTAAATACAATCCTCATTAGCAATCTTCAACAATGAATGTATACAAAATGCCATTTTTACATCCAGTAGTTAGCAAATGCGAGAGTGTGCTGCTGGCTTTGCTGCTTAGCTTACCAGTGCTGTCTGACACAACCTTTTAGCAATTCCAAAGATAGCAGTAGCGGAAGTAGGAGAGGGGTTGAGACGTTTCCCAAAATACTGAGATCCGCAGAGTTGTGTATCTCCTGAGGATTAACAGCTAGAAGGAGATAGTGATTGAATAAGGAAGAAGTGCTGAAGGGAATTGATTGAATCCCACAGCTAATCAGGGAAACCTGCTCAGTCTAAGTAGAGCTTGGATTTGTAGGGCTTTCTGGCTCCATTTGTTCACTAATATATTTAATACAATTAGTCAATTAGTGGCCAATTTAGTCATATGAGACAAGGAGGTTCCTATGGACATCCCCTTATAAAAGTTAATCACTGTATTTTTGCACACATGTTTTTGCAGTTTTATCATGTTTTTTTTGGTTTTTTACCCCATGCTTTTACTACAGTACACTCTGGTTTGTATATTACTATACTTGTTAGAATTCCTTATTCACATAAGTGTCCTACTTTCTGAATTCTACTGAATTCTATCCTGGGACCAAATTAGGTTTCTATTTCTGTAAATCATTTACATCTAACTACTGAAGCCTTATTAATGTATATGGCACTCCTATCTAACATAGTATAGAGATGACTGAGAATCTTATGGGAATAGTTTTCAATAGCTCACAATTAGTTGCAGACATGCCATGCGAAACTCTTTCAATGCTAATGAGAGATGGGCTGTGAGCAAGCATTACACCTTGTTCAGCACCAGATCAGTTTACATTACATACAGCACAAAAGCCTATCCTGAATGGAGAAAGAAGCAGCTGATATCATGAAGACAATAAGCTTCAATAAAAAGCTGAAATGACAAGATAGTAATCTCCCATGCCGGTCCCCCAAAATTAATTCTATTTTTGTAAAGATTAGTTCAGGGGAGGGGGTCTGCAGGTATCTGGGAGGTAGAGGCAGAGGAAGCAGAGCCTTCCCTTTGTTTATGGACAGTACCATAACCTGTCTGATGGGATTGGCGGGGGGGGGCACACTCATGTAGCTACCAGAGACTCACATATGTGTTGCCATAAAACTTCTCAAACAACTACCTAATCTCATCATCTGTACATTGTCTACTAACTGCACCAACAAATTTTACATTCCTTGTTACAGTACAATGTGCATAGTTTGTCAGTGGAACATTGGCAGGAATCAAAGTTTTAAAGCTCTCAGTGCAGTAGAATGCAGTATAGATGCTGGTATGAGTAAATCTTTGTTGATGGTAATGGTCACACCCATAGTTGACTTTTGTTATTGAACTGCCTGAATTGGTTTTGTTCTGACTGACAGCCACAACCAATATTCCACTTGACTGTACCTGTTGCATTACATGTTTAAGGAATTATCACATATCATCACTGCTGTCTCTTGACAAGCTCAGTAGCAGTTGTTTTTCCTTGGAGGTACATGGCTGTTTTTTTGTTTTTTATTCGTATTCGCTTCACTGATAATGATCAAATTATAGTCTATAGCATAATTCTCAAAGCTTTGCAGATACCACACTGAGAATATTTAACATCTGATTGCCCTACAATTCTGCCTTGAGTGAAGCAATCAATTTTACAGAACCATGTATGCTGCCCTGCTGTGTAACAGCCTGTTAGATGTGCTTGATAGGGCAACACATGCAAACTGAGAGCACATTTTGATCATACTTACTGTACACCTGGATCAATCTGGCTTAATTAGCATTTTATAGACATTACAATCAATCTTTGAGTGATGTGTTTTTAGTAACATACCATAGCACTGCACTAAACAAAAATGGTTAGTTTCTATTATAATACATAAATACATTGGGTCAATTGCAGAGTGCCAAATTTAGTTCACTTGATGTGTCTAACTAGTGGATTAAGCAGGTTTAGTCCACTTGATTGGACTAAAGTTATTACATCTACTAATCCCGATTGCAGCATACCAGAAGTTAATCATCACAGGTGGATCATGTGCTAAATGAGACTAAAGATCCTGATTGATCGTCCTAAGTATTTACTGCTTAAAATGTTTAGCAGACAGCTGCATTTTCCCCCTGAAATGACTAGTACATCTGAAAACTTTATTCCATATATTTCTTATGTCCATCACGTTCGGGAGGTCAGATCCGTGAGAATAAAACCTCACACAATAAGGTTATATATTTAGGACCTACATTTAAAATAAACTTTTTATGCATGTGCCTTTGCTACCATTTTCAGTTTAACGCAATGCAATTTCAATTAATATGCGTTAACTATAAGCATCTAATGGTCCATAATCACGCAATTCAACTTTTCTCTGCCTATACAGCAATGTTGTGTTTGGTCTGCCAGTTTGAAATTTCCTCAAAAAGGCATTACATTATTTTTTACTTAAATATATTTAATGTAATAAAAATGTGTCTTTCTTTTTGTACAAGGATCCCTTTATATATTTATGTGACATTGAATTCTGCATATCAAATTAGTAAAGAAGGGTTTATACAGCTATGGACACAAGTTTTGCATTACCTAGAAGTTTAGGATCGAGATATAACTATATGAACATAATTTATGCAGTCTTTTATTTAACATCATGTAATCAAAGAAGCTACAAAATGATATCGCAAAAGTATACTGGAAGCCATAACAGTAGTACAGTATTTCGTGTTAGATTTCAAAATGTCACATTTTTTCATTTTTGCTAGTTTTTTCATTTAGTATGTGGAAAACTACAAAGTGTTATGCAATATAATATATAAGCGTAACATTGTTCAGCAGGTTTCATTCGATTTTAAGAAGCAAAATGTATTGATTCTATAGGTTGATGCAAAACTTTTGGTCATAGCTTTAGGTTAGTCCTCATTATCGGTTTAACTTATTCCACATGTTTTTGATCAGTTAAACCAATTACCAGGATCATCTGTTTGGTACACTGCAATCAGGATTAAGTTAGTCCCCTTGAGGTGGACTAAATCACTGGTATGCTGCAATTGACGTAATGGTTAAATAAATAAATAAACAAAAAATATTTACTCTAAAGCTTTAGAATGATGAGTAAGGTATTTATGCCTTTTAAAAAACAAATTGTAGAGGCCTTTCAATAAAAACCAGTACAAAAGAAAGATTGATATGATACTAAAAATGCTCAACATGCACTATGGTATTCGATTTACTGGTGCAGTGCAGCAGTGAAATTGGAGCTAAAGATGTATCAGGGGGCTCAGTGGTGTGATCATCTGTTCCGAAATAAATGGCCTGAAAAGGAGTTAGGTATTCTCCTGATACAACTAGAACTAAAACTTTAAGAAAAAGTACATCATACTTGAAATTGTATTTAAGCCTTATGGCGATAAGTTTGACAAGCTGTACCCCAATGAGTGTGATAACAACAACAAGAAGGTATTCCACATTTAGTAACAATTTAAAAAGAAGACATTTTTAATTGTATTTAGTTCCAGTGATAAGATTTAATATTGTACTTTTCTGCCAGTGGATGAATACATATGCACACTCAAATATTAGAAGAATTTCTGAACAAAGGCTGTGTGTTATACAGTATATGTTTTATATTTTGAATATAACAGTACAGTAACCTGTTCATTAAGGGGACACACTCATGCAGCTGAATGTATTGTTCATTGTCTGCTAACCGCACTTGTTACAGTAAAAAAAACTCATATTAATGTAGGCAGGTATCTCAGTTTTAAGGCCCCCAGTGCAGTAGAACAGTATATTTGCAAGCTCGTGTAAACCTTAGTTTATGGTGAAGTCCACACTCGTAGTTAACTAATGTTATTGAAATGCCTGAATTGATTTCTTTCTGACTGACATCAGTGGCCAATGTCCCACTTGACTGTACCTGTTGCATTATGTGTTTTAATACTTATCAGCTATCATTACAGCTGTCTCTTGGTATGCTCACTAGCATTTTTTTCCACTTTACTTGACTGATAATGATCCTGTTCATTTGTGGGACCTATTTACAAAGCTGAGTGAATATGCGGTGTAACAAAATATGTGACACTACATTTTCCCAGTTCTCTTTCTCAAGTCTGGCCACCTTCAATTGGGTAGTTAGATGGTGCACCCTGATCTACTATCTTCTAAATTGTAATTGTAATACAGTATAATATTCTTACTCTCAGCATAAAACTTAAGTGTAAGTAGACACACATATTTATTCAAAGCATAAACACGTTTTATATTATCTACATATTTTATATTATAACTAACATCAAATGTTATTCCCTTACTTACATTGCACTGAGTTGTTTATGGCCATGAATAATACAGAAACAACGGTTTATTGCAATATAGTAGATCAATAAATACTTTCATTCTACACTGAGTTTATGTTTTTTCTGTATAACCCTTTCCTCAGAAAAGTCTTCCCAAGTGATATCAAATGCCGTAAACCCTGGAAGGCAAATTAATGGTGTATCACTGAATACATTCTCTGTAGTGAATATAATATTTGTACAGGAGACAAGGTACGTAAAAGCTGGAGATATTGCTTCAATTTTTCAGAAAGGACTATATTGCAGGTGCTCAAGTAATGTTGCAATCCCCAAAGAGTCACAACCACATAGGCAGAATTAGAAATGCTGGAGACACTTTGGTAGTAGCATGAAGTATATTTCTGTAGAACAACAAGACGTTATCCAATCAGTTTGGAATGGATACGTTTCCCTATGCTGAACTTAAAGATTGTTTCAGGGTCTGAACAAATCTCTCTTCCAATATGTTGGTAAATTGAAGGTAGGGTGCAATTCCTGTGATTTCTTATCAACATGCATCTGTAAATATACCTCACACAGATCAATCTTACTGAACTTCTGGGGAAGTAGGTATGGTTCTGCACACAACACCAGGTTAATGGTAACCTTGAAATCACCTAAGACCCTAATGGAAATGTCCTTCTTTAGTACTGGAACAATAGGCATTGCTCAATCACTCCGTAACAAATCGAAGGTTTTACCTACCTCCCATCACACTTTGTGACCTTCTTGTCATATACAATAGCATTTGCAACTACAAAGTACTCAAAACATTCAGTATGAGCTCCACTGCTCAACATTTCCGTCAAAATGTCCCATTGGTCCTTCTACTACAGCCGTTATCATGACTGATTTAGTTACTCAATATGTTTCACTGGTAACTTCAGTCAAAAATCCTCCTCCTAATTAACAATGCTTAATGAACAATATACTTCTTTGATCAGTCAAAATGGCAATCCAGTCCTTCATTAAGATTTTGCTTGGGGGGTAGCGACCCCACACTTCTAAATATAGCACTACACCACTACTTGTCGCCAATTTGTTATGTTCAAGGAGACAATACTATACTGTATTTTAAATTGCAAATTCAGCAGACATGAAGCAGAGGTGTGAATTCACAGCAGTTTCCTTTATTAACTTACTGCAGCAGAACAACAAAACCAGATAGCCCTGCCATCCCATAATTGACTAGCCTTCCAAGTACGACAAGCCACATAGTACATAACAACACCTTTAATACATTTTTGTAAAATGTAAATCTGCAAGCATTTTTGCATGCAGTAGTAATCCAGGAGCTTCTAAATTTACAAGTTAACTCAATCAGGTACCTGAAATGGCACAGTTGCATGCAGTGTTATGCAGTGGTTTGCCAAGGAGTTTACTGCAGGCACTGTAACAAAGCACACAATGCAAAACCAGCAAAACCACTAATTTAGTTGGATGAAACTCTGTAAACTCAATCCAAGGTAATCTTTGAACTCAATACAGTTTGTTGTTTAGTGATAACATATTTTCTTACCCTGAAGAACAGTGTGACTGGATAAACAGTAGGACTTGCCACACAAAATCAGAAGAGGCCACCTCCGGGTATGTAAAGCCATCTCTGTGTAAATACATTCTGATATTTCCAGCTATCTCAGAATGACTGTGCTCATCTTTATGTGTAGCCGCAACAGTTCATACCCCAAAGATGATGCCATGTTAAAGAGGGAGTATGCACCTTTAAAACATGCAAAAAGTGTGTCATGCAGGACATGACATGATGCTCAGCCATCAGGATCACCAGCAGAGTCACAAGATGTCAGCTGCACCAAGGATTGATGGGACACCTTGAATGCATGTACACCAGTTGTTTCAAGGCAATAACAGGACTTGTTGCTGAACCATATAGAGAAAATGAATGAACATGGCTATTTATTCATGATATTTAATTCTGTATTTCAGCTCTGCCCCTTTGAATGAATTTGTATGCAGCCATTGTAATGCAAGAGATGAGCTCTGGAAGTTAGAACCCTTTGCAATGTATGATGGAATAAGGTACTGTTTTAACTATTTTGTTGTGCTAATGTGTTAAATATCAAGGCCACCCTATATCAGCAAAGGTGACCTTTGTGTGATCTTTATTTATATAAGAAATACTTAAACCTGTTTCTTATCAGCAGATACAACTCTACTTTCTGATCATTGGATGGAACAATCTTCCTTTTCAGATTTCCAGCAAGTGATTTCCCCCTTGATTTGGCAACCTGTTAAACCAGTGAAGTAGGAGGCTCTGTACAGCAAATGAATTGTACTGCTGGCTTAGTTTAAAAAGGGATAAGTAGAAAAAATGTTAATTTTTTACTTTTCTTATGATATGATATATTATTCGAACATGAACATGCGTATTAGGCACTAATTCCTGACCTTCAGAGTCTTTTACAGGTCTGTTAATGACTGGCTGGAGGAGGGCCTGAGGCAGGCACAGAGGCACAGTTTACTGTCATATTCTATTTTTCAACAATACCCAGCTTGAACAATAGAAAACTGGAAGAGGCAAGACTTATAAGGTTGATAATTAATATTGGCATTCGTTCTATCTTGAATGGCACAATGGCTGCTTCAAATGACTAGGCCTTTTGGAAGGGTGAATCTACAAAAGGCATCCTCTCCACCAGTAACAGTGAGGAAGCTCTTCTTTGTAACTCCCTTTAAGGATAAAGCCTGCAGACAGACTTACCTTGGACACCCAGTGAGGCAACAGAGGCCAGTCAACTTCTAGATGCTCTTAAGGTGACCTGTCTTTTCTTCGATCCACAAATCCCTGAGGTGCACCATCTTACCTCCGGTTAACTCAAGCCTCGAGGCGCAATGCCTATTCTTGGATCCACACATGCCTTGAGGCATACTGCTCATTCATACCAAGTAAAATCCTCCCATTCGCTCACAACTCCTGAGGAAAGACAATGTTACCTGAACTGGATTGATAACATGATGTTCAAGCATTTGGACTTTAGTTCACTATAGGAACGTAGCAATTGGGAGCCGCTTTTATTCACGTCCGTTTTATTCGGCATCCAATTTGATCAGCCTTGAAATGCATTTTTGACCTGTATGAATGTTATTTACATAGCAGTCTTTTAATGTTTTATCAATGTGGCACTGAATGCTTAACAATTAGGTTAGAGGGATTGCTGATTCTGCTCTGTTTTGTTTTATTTTGTTCTTTACCCAAACAAGTACTATCCATTTTGTTTTTCTAAATGGATGAAATGAGTGCTCAATAGTAGTGCTGTAATAAAGTAGAATGCAACTATGTGTATATCTAATCTTAATCATCTCTGGTTCCATTAATTATGTTTAACACTAATTATGTTTAACGCTAAATTAATACTTATTAATTAGTTAGTCTAGTTTCGTATGTATCTAAATGTCATTAGAAGCAATAATTAAACCTGTAATGTCCTATGTAATGGAGTAAAATTACTTAAGCAAACGGGGTAAGTATCTAAAAGGTCTCAGCAAAGAAAATATATAATTTCCATACATCATAGATTGGGATTTAATTCTAATGCTGTAAATGACCCATTGTGATTTACAGCACCAACCTAAATGTCCCTGGGTGTGATAAGTAACTAAGCCACACAAAGAAGCTCAGTGAAATAACCCACTGAATGGTGTGCTTAGTTCCTTGTTTGCACCAAGCGCTACCACACAGTTTTCATCAGTGATCATGGTGTGGAGACCAGAATATGTGCTTATTAGGAATTCTCACTCTGAATCTAATCACATTCTTATGTCAGGTCTTTTTACTCATCAAGTGAAATAATGTGATAGCACCCATGCACTATTCATCTTTTACATTTTAAACATTTTAAAAAAGAGGAAAAAAAGAATAGACCTCAAATTAATACAAAGAAGCACTGTGGTTTATTTGTTGTGCTTGATGTATACCTTTATTTTTGGGAGAATAAATAAAACAAAATAGCTCAGAAATCAATTTTGTCACCAGAAGAAAACTAACCCTGAGGGTATACTCGCTGTGACCTGTTGTGAATAATGGTCTTCAGCATAAAAGCTGCTATGTCACAGGAGTATTTAATCATTTTAAAGGCAGTGGCATGCACACTGCAGCATGACAATATTGATTACATAAACACAGAAGAAAAATACATTCTAGCAAAGCAAACCAATGCAAATTCATAAACCTTTACTTAGAGTACAGTAGGCAAAATGCCTTCAGTGTTGACATTTTGGTTAGTCTGCTGCCATAGATTTTACATAAGAGGGCAATCGCCTCTTCTTTCCATCAACTATAAAAAATGGACCCTCTCACAGCTTTAATAATCAACACAATAGTACACAGTGACTGGTCACAAAGCACACCCTGGAGAGAAAAAAATACAGTATATATCTGTCCTCTCATCTATGTTTCTAATTGAAATATTAGCAGCTGTCTATGCTGATTGCTTAACTCTTCCAGTGAGACTACATTCTAATCGCAATAAAGGGGAGTTTAGTTTAGGGGACAGTTTCAATAACTGGTCTACTGTATACAAGCTTCTAATGCATTCCAAGTACTAACCGACTCTCGTGAGATCGCACTTGTGCAGCTCATGAAATATCCTGGCCCTCTTGTGAGTTGTGACAGTCAGTGCTGAATGGTCTATTATTGTTTGTGTTCCAAAGCAATGTAAAAAGGCGCAGTGCGCTGCATACACAGCTCATAAGATTCACGAAACTGGCAGGATTTATCATTGCACCAGGAGGTGCACAGCACCCCTGTACTTCATGCCCGGGGGTGCTGCCACACCCCCAACACCCCTAGTTTCCGGGCCCCGGAAGAGTAGAGAATTCCAGATCATATGAGCACAATGACTGAAAGCCCCAGTACTGTACCTTCAGTGTGACACGTCAACAAAAAAACAACACGCAGCATGAGATCAGAGAAATGAAAGGGTAGTGTGGGAGTGAAGTCACAATCAACCCACTGAGATATAGCTTACCAGTAGAAGACTGTGAAGAATTTTAAAAGAAAGATGAAAAACATTGAAGGTTGTCATGAAACTTACTGTCAGCAATTTGGCTGTGCTAGAACAGGTGCTTTACTCTCCAGTGGCCTGGTTCATGGCACACTAGTAGAAAGTTTCACATTTAGACTCATGCATGAACTCATAAACATTAACATATACAAATCACATGTTTGTTTGTTTTTTACTTTATTATTATTATTATTATTATTATTATTATTATTATTATTATTATTATTATTATTATTATTTTCAAAATATGACTATTTTAAAGTGCTACCTTAAAATAACCCCTGTCTTATTTTGAGGTTTGGGGCTATGTTAGATAAATATTTTAATATTTAAGGTGTTATAGAACTCTCCTCACACATGGCATTCTCACTATGGCATTCTCAGTAGACAGCAGACATGTGTTAACAGTGCATACAAATCTATTTTCTGTGTAAACTTCAGTCATACTAATTGGAATATTAATGAAGCATGGAGGGTGACTTATCAAATTCAATCTTAATAGCTTCTCTGGATTAAAAGTTACAGCATGGGAAAGTCAAGTATTAGGTAAAGGAGACTGCTTAACACAAATGCATAGTTCCAGTGCCACTGCACCAATTAACTGAGTGGTTTACTTCTGATAGTATTAGCATCTTCTATTTTGAAAATAAGTAATTAAAGCTGTAAGTTGATCACAGCAGTTCAACATATTCAGAGTTCAAATTGTTATGTTAAATGCATGTCCATGTTAAAATGTATGATTGCAGAAAGGGATTTTTTAGATGACAAAGGAGTGCTGAGGTTTTTACATCCATTTTCTTTCCTCATATAATATTGCTAGTGTGAGTAACAAATGAAAGCCTTGGTTAGCACTCCTTTATAATCCATTTTCTTTCAACATTAGCAGCATTATCATCTTGCAAATAAAATTGGTCATTATACACCTGCCAGTTTTAGGATAAATATATGCACCCCTTCCTATTAAAATGAGTTAGCAAAAGAATGATATAATATTTCCATAAAATGCTGAAAAGAAATGCTCATAAACCTGCTCATATAGTTCATGGATTATTTACTCTGATTTGAAGACATGCTCCATCAATTTAGTAGGAAATATCAAATATGTTACTTGACAGAGGCTCAGAATTCACTTATAAGTAAAAGCTCAACTTTAAAAAAAAAAAAGTTAGAATTTCTAATAATTGCTTCTTTTCCACCCTTATCAATGAATTGTGATATTGCTTAATAGGAAACCATTATACATTTGACAAACCATAAATCATTCCACTATTTTGACCATTTAATATGTTTGTATTTCTTAGTCTTGTTATACACATAAAAAAAGAAAACCCCAAAGGGAAAAGATACAAGTGGTAGTCTTTCACATGACACCTCTTCTCCGAATATGTGTGCATCTTTAAATAGAGCCTGTAAGATGTGAGTTTAATTGAAAACTTACCTTCTAGAAAGCATTGGATCATGTAAAATTCATGGCTGTCTGATTCCCTATCCAGTTCCACAGTAGATTATTTGACACTGAAGAATGTCCTCAATAGTCAATAAAGATTTCTGCTTGGTGCCTGGAAGAGATATAATGAAGATAAGGTTGAGGCAGGGTGGGTTTACAAGAATAATACCTGTACAGCAGGACTGGCTGGGAGCAGAATCAATTCAAATAAAATATATAGTAACATCAGGCCGATGCTAAGTGGGTCTCAACAGTCTCCACATACACATTGAGTATGTCTCAATCCTCTCCATCTCCTATTATAATGAACCATGTGTAAAAAAGCTGAAACTTTAGATGGACCTACCTAGCAAAAATCAGCTATACATTCTATCCAGCAGTGTGGAGTAGTGGTTAGGGCTCTGGACTCTTGACCGGAGGGTCGTGGGTTCAATCCCTGGTGGGGGACACTGCTGCTGTACCCTTGAGCAAGGTACTTTACCTAGATTGCTCCAGTAAAAACCCAACTGTATAAATGGGTAATTGTATGTAAAAAATAATGTGATATCTTGTAACAATTGTAAGTAGCCTTGGATAAGGGTGTCTGCTAAGAAATAAATAATAACAATAATATCCAGCTTAAGACAAATGGTATTGCATTTGCGCTCCAGATGTAAATATATTGTTTGCGGAAAATCTTTACTGACCCTTGTTGAATGAATAAATGATGAATTCACAGAAGGTGTATATGGGGATGATGTTATCTGGATATACACCTCTTTGTATGAGGAACGAATAGACAATGAATTACATTGTAATAAGTGGGTAATTACAAATGGTTACTGCTCTTACACGATTACTGCTGTGTAATTACATGGAAATGGCATTGAGAACAACATGCACACCCCACCAGCAGCTACTGTACCTGTAAGAGCAGGACATGTTAGAAGTCACAGTTGTTACCATATTATTACATGGTTATAAAAGCAACACATAGGACTGGATAACATATTTTACATAATGGCAAACTATTTTCCATTATAAAAAATATGTTTTACAAATACTCATTTTTGTTTTTGTATCTTACTCAATTTTATGTTTATAACTATAGTAAAAATTCATAGGTAATTGGGCAGACAAAAAAGCTCACAGTTTCACCTAATATGTAAACAAAACAAGGGGCAATGCATGCCAGCCCATCTGATGAAATATTGTCCTTTTGACCAGAATTATCCAGAATTGATAACTTTGCAACTGTTATTCATTAGCAATAATCACTTTACTGTAACTACACTGGGTTTCATTCAGGATCAACATGACAATTCTGTCTAACAGTCAGAGATGTGTTTGTTCAGTTTTATTTTCTCGCTAGCACTGGTAAAATCCTCTTTGCTTTTAGGATGTGTCATGTTGATTACCATGTCTTGTACCTTTGAACTACCAATGCATGTAATCCCTCCCCCATATTTATATTCTTGGTGCTGCACAGCATTTTAACTACCTTACAGCTTTCACACTGAAACCAAGTCTCAGTCACTAGCTTCCATGATGCCAACTATCTTCCTGCATATCTCCTTTCTCATACTGCTTTACTCTGTCTAGGAATGTCAACCCGACTTTTAATGTATTCATTCGTAGTCAATGACATTGGTGGGAATACTAAACCTTAAGGTTTCAAAGCACTCCTCTAGTGTTAATCATAGAAAAGGTTGATTAAAGGGGGAGGAAGGAACATTAAAATGCCATTTAAAGCAAATGATGTGCTAGCTTACTGCACCTGTGACATTTTCTTTAAAGAAGAGGGTGTTTCCTAATGCAGCAAATCACACCAATGTGCACTCACAGATGATAAGTGTACATGCATTTATTAAATGTCAATGTGTAGGTTTTTATGGTTTTGTTTTTTGTTGTCTGCACATTTTCAGATCATTCTAACAAAGCGTTCTGAAGACTCACTGTGACAGAAATACAATGATTCTTGGTTGTAAATCTCCCTCCCGACCTGTGAGGGCGCTAAGCAGTGAGAACAGAATTCCCTGGACGAGCTGGTCTGACAGTTCTTTCCCAGGGTTCAAGGGAAGTCGGCCAGCCAGGAAGGGGGCGAGACTCAGTTGCTATAACGCATTGACCCGGAAGGGAAATGACGTAGCAGCCGCAGATTGGAGAGGTGGTTGCACTCGTTTACCAAGGGGTCATGTGTGACAGCATAAAAGGGGACGGAGAATCGGAATCTGTTCTTTCATTTTGGTGACTGTATTGAGACTGGAAGGACCTGTGTTATTGTATTGTGAGTGTTTTGTTTTGTTTATCTAACTGTTGCTTGTTGTTTGTTAGACGGCTAAACACGTTCCGGAGCTGTCGCCAGAGGCCAGCACCGACCCGGAACATCACTGCACTAAAAAGCACACTGTATTATATATTCACCAGGGGCACTACTGCACTCACTAAAGGATTGGTGACTGTGTATGTTTTGTCTGTGTGGGTCTATTTTTGTGAACTTGTGTGGTATTATTTGGGACTACCTCGTGCATTATTTATACAGAGCAGTACCAGGCATTGGATACTACCTGTATTTCGTTATAGTTTCTGTTGGTCAGTTTCGACCATTGGATTATAAATAAAAACAACCATCATATCACCAGAACTGTGTTTGTCACTCTGCCACACTCAAACAAACAAGCAATCAATCAGAAATCCAAACGAAATAAAAACATATAAAAGGAGTATGTGCACTGCCCAACAGCTCGTACACTTCATAATGGCAGTAGCAGACAGAACAGGAAGGAATATAAACCTGTTCAGAACTAACAGACCTGTAAAATGCACATGATAGAAAACAATCCTTTCAAACCCACTTTTAGTCCCACTCACAACTGCAATCGCCGGTACCAAAAACAGAACTCTTGGTAGGTTGAAGTTGATATAGCACATTCAGGCATGCAGCAAAATTACTGGGAACCAGCACAATCATACTGAGAAAGATAGATGAAAGTATGCTAGCATGCTGCATAATCCTAGCTACATCTAATTGTTTGAATTTGCTTAATGGGGTATAGCTGGGAAATGCTGCATTCCTAATAAACACGTCCTTGTTAATATGCAAGTCAGGAAATGTAATCTAATCCCTCTGGTACAGGTATAGCAGTCGCTGGAGAAACTCTGCTTCCCTCAGTAGGAATTTGTAGCAGAGTAGCAGTCTTTTCTTTAATGTGCTTTTTTCAGCATTTGAAGATTTATCAGAGATGGTCCAATACTTTTTAAAGTGACAGTTTCTTCCTTAAGGCAAAGTCTCCAGTGGACATACCGGAGAACAATAGATTTATCGGGTTCCTTCTGCCTTAAGCTGTCCCTTGAGCTCTGACTGTGTTTAACAGGAACATTAAGATATGGTCATAATTTCCAGCCATATTCTAGTTTATTATGCATCATGCGGGGCTCTAGGCTTCAACATTTTAATGCTGTTTTCAGTTGTATTAATTTTAAAAGCGAAGACACTTGAGGCCATCAATTTCAGACATGTTGCCAATTATATTATTCATAATAAAATAAAAGCATGGCTGGCTTGTTTTGTTACACATTGCATCAATCTGGGAATTCCTGTTCTGATGATCTGAGAATTTGGAGACACAGAGGCATGAAAGAGGCATGGGGGTTTTGATCCTTTTAAATTGTTGACAGTATGTTTTGTTTCAAAGTCATATCATGCATTATCTGTTCGGTGTGTTGATTTATTGAAAAGGCAATACAGAATGACTGATTTTAAAGGCTTAATAAAGTGTGGGCACAGACACCTTACATTGGTTAGAATACACTCTTCTGTCTGTGTGTGTACTTTATCCCAATAGACTGTATATTCACCACCTACCTGAATCCAAGCCTTCTTTTATTCATATGTCCTCCCGGAGTATAAAAGTACAGTACCTTTTGTTGAGGTTCTCACATTAATCTATTCCTTTTGTCATGTGACAATTCATTTTTTTCTTTTTGATAAGATTAGACACCATCATACATGTCAGGATGTACCATATACTGTCTCAAAAATATTCAGATTTCTCAAAGCATGGTGTTCATTACAGACATTTTCTGTACTTTACTTGTTCTACCTGACCTGGTAACATTCTCACAACAGCTGATTTGAAGGTCAAAGAACAGAGAATATCTCTCCTTATACAACAAGTGTTGAAAGATGTCTTGCTGAATAACTTTTTCGTATTCAACACTACGATGAATCTACCCACTAATCACATATGTAATCAAACTGTTCCTTTAAATAGCCCACTCGTCGACGCCTCCTTGTAGTTTTTTTATTTGTTTGGTCCCCCTCCTCCTCTGCCTCCACCTTGCAGAGCGCCTTGTCTAGGGGGGAGGTGACCCAGAGTGCCACTGGTCCTGCCCGCTGGCATTAGTTATCATGCAATCAATATATATTACATCATAGTTTGGCCAGCGTATAGGGACGGCTATCGAGCTTCAGTAGACTAGGCCATGGGCCAAATTATATTACGTTTCATTATGGGCATGGTCATTTGTCAAATGTAATAAATAATTATTCATTTCAAATCTTGTGGATGTTTCTTTTCTGGAAAAATAACACTGCACTGCGAATCAAAAACAATTTATGATTTCAGCCTTTTCTATTCATTTTAAACATACTTTCTTTTCCATACATTGTATTTATTATAGAAAAATAATACAACTCAAACGTACTTGAACGTGTGCTTACAATTCACACTACTCTATAAACCTTCATCTAGTATCCTTTATTCTGAAAGAAACAATATTCACCCCAAAATCCATAAATTGTGAAATTTCAATTGTTTACAGATTGTTTATATGATTGCTTTGCTTTCACCTGTTTGGGTGACAATTTGTTTGCTGAATACCGGAAGAGTTAAACTAGTAAATACGTTTTGGTATTAAAAACACTTTGCAGTTTATCTGTTACTTTTAATTAGACAAATGTGAGATTCACAACAATTTTGCATTTCAATAAAAATATTTTACTACTAAATAACACAAGTAGTTTATATTGTACCTGTGAGTTAAACAAACAAACATCACCACAAGTTCAAAATATTACTACAATTACTATAATTTTAATAACCCCTTTCCATTACATACACACTGGTTGATGTTTGAACATTTTTGGTGGATATTATGACCAACAGTTTCTTGTTGTCCACACACCAAAAAAATGAGGCAAAACATTGAGAGGAGCTGTTCACAATATGATAATTCTTTTAACAATGCACTGGTAGACAGCAACATGAGCGAATCAAAATGCTGTTGTTTTCTCAGGAATTCTTATGGATGCTGCAGAGAATCAAAGATCAATTGTTCTTTTTTTTTAAAACATCGATAGTGTCTGCCTAACTACAAACCTATAGCGGAACTATAATATTTAGGTTAATATATTACATTGGGATTTGCATAAGTGATACATCATTTATAGTGATTTGAATGCATAACACCGACTTTATAAAGAGCTTCAATATGAAACAGATTAAATCTGAGAACTGATTTACTTCATATCGTGTACAACTGAATCACACATTACCATTAGAAAACTGAAAACAGAGTGGAATTTCTAGAAGTTTGAACGTACTATGATCAGTTGCATCAGTCTCTGGAATCGCGATTGGGATTTTATAAAACAGACAATCGGATTTAGTGTTCTGCAATTCTGTCACAGTATTTGGAATCCTCTGTTGCAGAGTTGATGTTCATTTCATCTCATCTTCCTCAGTCTTAGTCTGTTTTCCTTATCTCGCTTTTTCAAACTGTTTATAAATTGATTGAAGAAATGTTCTTGATCTTTCTTCTTCTGAACTTTTTTAAAACGTTGGTCTCTGCCGTATTTCTCTGCAAATTCCTTGAATGTTGACCTAAAGAAAACAAAAAAACGAAAGCTTTGAACAAGTTGTCTGATCATCAGCTTTGGATATAGTGGAGAAAGATACTGTAGCAGTACAATATGTTCTGTATTTGTAAAATCCATCACAAACACTTAGCCAATGTTGTCAAAGCATAGTTAAAGATTAGACAGGTTGTTCACACATGTCTTTGTATCATTATTTAGTTTATTGCTGTATCAGTGAAACAAATATTTATCAAAATCAACAGGAACAGTGATATAAATGTTTAAGTTCATTTTTATATAGTTGGAAGGACATATGACTACATTCAATACTACCTGGATGTTATCTTAGATTCCTCAAGAAGTGTTCGAAATTCTTCTTTGGCCTGCTGTAATTTGCTTTTTTTCTCCTTATATTCTTCTTTTATTCTGGTCTTGACAAACTGTTCAAATACCTTGAGCATGAATGAAAATAATTATATAAAAAACATGTTTTTTCTTGTATGTTATAAATATATGCATACTGTACCTGCACAGAATGGGTATTGTGAGAGACTTCTCAGAAAATGTACCATCAGTGAGCTTGGCTAAAGTCAGGTTGCACCCATGTAAAATTATTCTGAATTATCAACAGTATACAACAAAATGAAACCCCAGTAATCATATGCTATAAAACAATCTGAAATGTTTATGTGTTCTGTTTTATTTACATTCAACTGTTTTGTCTTTCAACTCGTTGACCGATTTTTTGTCTGATTTTACTATCAACTCACCTCAGTGTCCCTGATCAATTTTAAGTATTGATGCAGTGAATGAGAATTTAAACCCAATGTGAAGTCTATTGCCCTAAAAGAGCCAAGGTCAATTTGCATGACTTTTTATAACTGAAAGTAGTATTGGATGACTGCAGAATATACAGTAAGCTATTTTTAATACCTACTTTATACTTAGACCAAGTAAAAAATAAAAAAATAAAACATACATTTTAAAACATATGACAAATGAATCATTATATTTAAAACAAAATAATATTGAAGCAAAAAAGACCACTGATATAAATTAGAAGTAATGCTTCAATGGGGTCTCCAACCCTGGTCCTGAAGGGCCAGTGTCCCTCCTGGTTTTTGTTCCAACTGTACCCTAAATTACTGAAATTGAAAAAGTAAGTGCTTATTAGAAGCTTAATTAGTCAAATTAATTAATTTAATGTACAGTTAAAACAAAAACCAGGAGGTACACCGGCCCTCCAGGACCAGGGTTGGAGACCCTGTTTAATGGGTATTACCTGTTTCCTTTCTTCTGAATTCAGCAGGAGATAGCGAGGATCAAAAACTATTTTGTGCAACTCTTTTTCCCAAGTGGAAAATGCTGAAACCTATAATTTAAATAGTTAAATAAATAAACACATATACAACATGTTAATATTTATTTTAGAAATATGTGTTACATTCCATTTGACACACACATGTATTAAGACCCTTTCACACTGGCACTCGTACCCAGGTCATAATCCTGCGTAGTGTGAAACCACATCCTTGGGTCATATCCAGGTTGACCCGGGTCCCAGTGACACACAGGTTGAGCGAGACAAAATGCATGAAGGCAGTTCGTAAGCTGACAAAATAACAAAGCAACACCTGCGTGAAAGTTTCACTTCTGCAAGGAACATTTCTGCTTATTCTGTTTAGCCATATTTTTGTTGCTTGAGACACACCATTAACCAGATTGCAGCAGGGATGAAGAAACATTTGCTCTAATCAACATGTAGATGGAAGCATCACTAACAATGCTGCTTCTGGGGCATTGATACACGCATTGTGTACTTCATGCCTGTCACCCAGGTCAACCCTGCTTTATAAAAAGCAGTGTGAAATCACGTAGCCAATCCGCATGACACCGGGTCCTGACCCAGGTAGGTTCTGATCCAGATAGAGCATGTCAGTGTGAAAAGAGAACAGCTGGGTAAATGAAACATGTAGGTCTCTAAACAAAAGATAATATTCTCAAAAACAGAAGAACACCAAAAATACATGTAAGTGTATCTCACATTTTGAAAAGGGAACCAAGATTAAATTGAGGGAACAGTCAGGGAGTCTCCACTGTGGTTACTTCACAACATGTAAGGATTAAGATTAACATGCTGTCTAGTTTGTCCCATAAGCGTCCTACCAAAAAGCATGTACCCTACTTGTACCTTCCAATTTGGTCATAGACTTTTAAAATACTTGCTACAGGGAAATATATATATATATATACGCATTATCATTGCTCACGTAAAAAAGGTAATATTAGTATTTCTTGAACTGTGGTTTGTTTATAACAACTGTAATTGCAATTGTAATTGCTCTGCTATGTCAGTCTGCTGTACATACTGAGCTACGTATCACAGCAAACCTTACATGATTATATTACATGATTCTTTCAAGATTAGTTAGCTTTGACCGACCCCTCTCTCAAGAAGCATATCTCTGAAGTGAGTGGTGCGCACTTCCAAAGGAAGGATGGTCCAAAAGGGACACTTTGAAGGGTTTCTCCTCTGTATCGTTTTTCTCCTGCTCCAGCTCTACAGGCTCCTCAATTCTTAAAAAGAAAAAGCATATACTCAATGATAACTGTAAATTATCCATCATGTTTGTGTATGCCATAGCCATCCCTTTTAAAACATCTTTGTGATATTCATGTTTGCTTATAATTGCCTGTTATCAACTTGCCAAAAACATGTCATTTATTGTTCTAGCTGGGCTTATATATGACCAAGCAGCAGTACATATGGTGAATTGGTTTAATACTGCATCTCCTTGAATACTCCAAAATAAGATAATCAATCAACTTTTATATTGTAGTAATTATCTGCCATGTCCTTATTAGAACATGTAAGTGGCAACTACACATATCATATTGCTGTGAATGTCATCTCACGCTCTGAATTTCTCATAATCACACTTCATTACCAACAGTGCCAGCAAACATTCTTTTTTTAACAGTTTAATAATTAATGTTCATACGCTACCAATCAAATCCTAAGTTTAATGGACCTCTCGATTTATCTCACAGGTAAAAAAAAAAAAAAGCTTTTATTCAGGTAGTATTGGTAACATTATTTTACACACTCTGATATGCTTATTAGATAAAGCAAATGCATTATACGTACTTGTTTCTTTTTGTTTTGGTGGTGTGCTCCTCATGTATGTCTTCTGTATGATAATTAGACCTTTCACCTGCTGTAAGAATGGCAAATAAAATACATTCATTCATTATGGAATCTAGTAAACTGATACAGCAATGGTTTACACACTTCATAACATCCTTTTGTTGTAAGATGTGTAACCCTATAAACATGGTATAAATATTATAAACCATTAATGGCATTAAAAGCTTATAGTTCACAGTGTATATAAAAAGCATGCAAGGTTATATTTATAATTGTATTACAATACACTGCAATCCTATGAGGTAGCATTACATGTATTTCAAATTCATGACTTGCTTCTCATAGGACTCACACAATGAAAGTGGCAGCTGCTATGAAGTGCTGCTATTGACTAAAACCCTGACTACTCTGTTCCCAGGAGCTAATGTTTCTATTGCTTCTTTCAATCTGTACTGTCATTGCACACTCTCTGTCCTTGTTCATTCTTGGTCAATTGGCGCTGTGGACCACTTGTTGGCAACACCATGTCGAAGGCAGCAAATACACTTTGGAAAATGACTGTTTGAACAGTCACGTTTAAATACTTTAGGTCATCTAAAAATAATTACCCAGTAACTGGAATAATACTAAAACTAAAGTACCTTTAGACCTGAAATACCAATTAAATAGATTGCTGATTAGGCATGTTCAATGTTGCCTGCTTTGCAAGACCTTATGCTCCAGTATTTATACTCTTAATGGTTTGACCTTGTTTAAAAAAGTGAAATCTAAATTAATTTCCGAAATCACATCCATTGACGTTCGAAATTGTATACATCACCCATGGTTGCATTGGCAGTTATTCTGTGTATAGGGTTCAGCAAGACCACAGCATGAGAAAACAGTCACACATTACCTTGTTTCTTAAGCCACACATAATTGTTAAAAGCAAATAGCTTTAAATACCTTGCTTGCTAAATGCTACTGTAATTAGACTGAAATACACAAAATATTCAAGCAACAAAATACATACCGATAGTAAAGGCAAAACAAACATTAAAGTTGCATTGAGAGCTACAATATTTACTATTTTATCTTCTAGCCTTAACGGCACACAGGATGAAAAACAATGTGTAAAAGCAACGGGATACAGTATAATATGTATATTTTGTGCCGAAAGTGGTATTATAATTATAATTTTTATTTTTATTTTTTTGGATAATCTTGATTAAAACATCATGGAACATGTTAAGTGTGTACCAGATTGCAGAGGCTTCGCTATAATTTATTCTTCTTTTCCGACCAGCTGCATTTAACATTGTAACTGATTGGGGCAAAGATACCTAATACTGAAAGCAAGGAAACAAGCATATCTATCACATGCCATGTCTGGCTGAGATACAGAGAGCGTCCTAAAAATCTTCAGGAATCTTTTTTAATTGGCTGTTATCAAGTTATATAATAGCCTAAGGTTCTTACTGGAAAATTGGTCGAAGTCTGTTGTTATTATTAATAATTCAAATAAACTTACTGCATTTTACAATAGTAAATACATATATAATTGAATAATTAAATAACTAACATGCCTTTATGTTTGGTTTGAGATTTTTTTTAACACAAAATAATTCTAATGTTATTTACTTGGTGATGCTTCCTTTTTGCGCTTGTGCGGTGGGTCTTCAATAATTCTGTTGAGGTCTCCCCGACTTTTAAGGTCAACTGGCTTGTCCCATACAGACAGCTGCATTGTGGGATTGAAGAAGAAGACTCGATCATCCCCAGTCCAGACCACACACCTGTGTATATGAACAAAAAATATACAAAAAAGATTTTCAAAAATTATATAGATATATGCATAAAACTCTAGGGGTCTAATTTAATTAAAACTGCAAGAGTTTTCTTTTGCAATTAATAATTATTATCAGTGCCATGAATAAAGTTCTGCTAAATAAATAAATAAATTAATTAATTAATAAATAATGCTGTATATGAATGTATAAATTAATAAATACTCCCCCAAAAAACTATGAATATATCGGGTGGATATGAAGTCAGGACCAAAGGGAGGAGTCAGTACCTGTAATCATTATTTCATGCATTGCTTGATAGGGCACCAACACCCTCAAGGACATTTCCTCAGCAAATCTCATCACCTCATGGCAGATGGCTTCCACAGTGATTATACTGTATAGCCAACATGTATTTATAGCACTGCACATTGATTTACTGTAGTTATTATGTGCTGACAACACTAAGTATAGTAACTTGTTGGGTTTGCAAAAACATGCTATTAAGTGTTAGTTGGATTCCTCTGGCATTTCCACAGGCTGCTCAACACACAAGGGGTTGCTCAGAACCCAGAACTTGGTCAATATGCAGGTACTGCGGAGGCATTTCCCACCACAATATAACCGCTAGTAGAGTCCATTCCCAACAGGCTGCCAAATCCCCCACCAGCTCCCTTAGCATACAAACACACCCATTCCTACTGGCAGTGAGGGTGTTCAGTGCCTCACCTTTGACAAGCAGACACAGGTGGCAGAATGGACTTATCATTGAAGCCTCAGATGTAATTTAAAAATGAAATACATGACTCTGAATCAAATATTAATTTGTATTATAATCAAACCAACTATTTTAAAATGGCTCTGCACATGGGTACATGTGTGTTTGGGTGTGTGGTGATGGAAATTGTGTTTAATTGTGTTTAATTGAGTGATTGTGGAATGTGGCCAGCTGGTAATGGAATAATTAGTTGCCAATTACCTCTGGTCATGGTCTATAAAAGAACAAAGGAATGAATGTTTGATGTGTGTTGTGTAGAAGAGTTAGGAGCGGAGAAGGAGCGGAAAAGGAGCAGAGAAAGAGTATAGGAGCAGAGAAGGAGCAGAAAAGGAGTGTGCTGTGAGTAAAAAATTAGTAACTATGCTTTGGTGTTGTACTTGTGCTGTGTGTATTTAGGAGTGTTTTGTTCAGACTGCTATTTTGTTCGTGTGTGTGTGTTTTGATTGTGTTTGTAAACATTAAAAGTGCTCAACGGTGCTTAATTGCAGTTACTGTGTCTGGTTTGCTATCTCTGCTGCTGGCAGATGTATACATCATCCAAAAGGAAAAGTTATAGATTTCCCTAACCCCAGGGCTAGCTGTTAGCCTAACATAAATGCAAAACAAGGTTTGATTTTGCAATTCACTTTTCTATTTGTCTTGGAAATATCTGCAGTTTGACTTTAATAATAAAGATTCATCTTCTGCTGTTCCCTTCCTTTAATTGAGTTACTGTGTAAGCTGAATTGTGTGCTGCTGCCTTAATAAAATATCAAACCATGCTCCCTTTTGTGTGAGATATTGTCCTCTAACATTTAAATATGTGCATTAAGTCCTATTTGCAGCTGTTATCCAGAACAATTTGTAAAAAAAAAAAAAATCTTATGTGAAACATTGGGTTGTTTAAAAGTTGTTGACTAGACCACTGCATGGATGGAATAAAAGCATGCTGCATAGACCTTTTGTCACATACCATCTTCTCTTGTGGTGAATTGTTACATCTGAAATAACACATAAAAAATGCCTTTTTTTCTTCAATGTATATAAAACGTTGAACTCAAAGATTTACCAATGAGTAATTTGAAGGTTTTGGAATGGACAAAACTGTTATGAGTTAAAGCTTTGTGAATATAGCCCATCATCACAAAAAATCTAACTAAGCAAAGGGGGAAGCTGACTTTCTTTCAAAAGTGATGCATGACAATTATGACCTTTGCAAAACCACTGTTAACATAATGTCATTCAAATTAAACATTAGATTAAGCACAGCCATTTAGAAGGAAACCAAGCTCAATGAAAGATACATTAATGTACCATTGTGACCCGGGAACAGGAGTAGATGCCACAGGTCTGTTATCCTTGGGAGAGATTTCTTCTTTAATAGTCATCTTGCTAGAATCCTCCTAAAATGGCAGGGAATTTCAAAAGTCAGTTAAAACTGAACAAATCAATGACACCAGCAGTGTAAACATCTGCATATAACATACATAGGGGAAAAGAGTTGTAAAAATGTAGTTAAAACATAATTTTGTAGTCATTTTAAGCCTGTGGAGTAATGCAGTGATGAGATACATGCCACTGTAAATTAGTACTGTAAATCTATTTTTTTTTTCTGGATTTAAATTTTTGAAAGTCTGCTGCCACTCTGATCGCCTGAATTCAAGGTAGCTGAACGGGCAGGAGAGCAAAATTGGCAGAAGGCTAGCAGCATGAGCAAGGTTATTCCACACTAAACAAATGACTCATGTTTCAAACTGAACAGTCTAAGTCTTTGAAAAACATACTTTGCTGCAGGAAATTAGAGAATTTAAACAATCGATCTCTTCAGAAAGAAAATGTAAATAACTTGTTGATACTCAGCATGCTGCTGTTTCCTTGGAGTTTTTAGATGTGACTGATTAATTGCATTCATTGGAAACATCAGAAAACTAATGTGCTTGTTTTGATTTTACCAACTGTTCTTTAAAACCAAAACTACAAAAAAGCATATATTTCCTTGATAGACCTATTACATTACATTTTACAGGTTCTCGAGGTTGCTAAATGAAAATAAACTCAGAGGATGGACAAGGTGGAAACATGGGACCAACTTTAACACATTTGTTGTATTACTTATTTATTTATTTATTTTTTTTTTGCATCTTCAAGTTGATGTCCTGGATCTGAGGAAGAAAAATCGCCTTACACTTCAACTGCAGTGCAAGCCTCAGTTCATAGAGTGTAGATACGTCAGGATGGCTCTCAAGCACATCTCCAAAACATCCCACAACTGTTTCATTGGAGACAGGTCAGGAGATCAGGCTGGCCATGGCACGATATATGTGGTGTTTTGTGGCAGGATATACAGTAGTATGTTCATTGTCCAGGCAGGAGCTTTTATGTCTTGCTAATGCTTGAAAAGAGACTACTTGGTGAGGACCTGGGGATAACACATCACTCTAGTGTTAGACCGATAAAATATTGAAAAAAATGAATTGAATCACAGATGTATCCATCGCATTTGATTAAACGTTAGCTCATCCACCTGTCTGCTGCCAGGCAGCAGCACAAGGCGTTTTTCTCAACATCCCTGACAGAGGTGTGAGTGGCATGTTTTCATGTAATTTTAGAAATTTGTTTGTTTTTATTTGGTGAAAGTCCACATACATTGTTCATAAAAAGAAAACAGAATATTAAATAAAATGTAAAAAGTTAAAACCTCAATAAAACAGATCAGCAGTGAGACAATTCTTACAAAGTCCAAAAATGTACATCAAAATCATAAAAATAAATAGATAGTATGTCGACCTATTACCCAGGATGACCCAAAAAGTCAACTAAGTCGACTTATTTCCATTGGGGTCCTGTTGAAATGAAATGGATGGAAACCATATATGAAAAGAAATTACATATTGAAATGAAAATGTTATACTATGGGTCACATGGGCATTCGGGAAGACATGGTTTCTTCCATCTGAAGTCTCATATTAGATAAAAATGTATTTACCTGAATTGGGTGCAGGCTGGTGTCATAGAAACCTGTTCACTTGGAAATGGGCTAAATGCACCAGAATTAGCTTCACACGCTCTGGGCTTAAAGGTTCAACTGCTTCACATCCCTCTGCCAGTCCATTATGCCATCTAACCACGACCTCTGAATACGTGCTGAGATCACCCACCTCATTTTTGCTTTCAGTTGATTTAGTCTGCCGATCCGTATGCAAAATTAGTGTCCCAGTGCATAAAGTTGTATTAGCCTCAATGCTCTTATCTGTAAATGTAAATGGAGAAAATATTAACTACTAAAACAGATGACAAAACAAACAGAAACAACCCGAAAACAAAACAAAACTACTTGGGTACATTAAGAAATGCTTGTCACAGTAAAGCAGTTCATACAAAGTTGTTATTTAATTAGTTTTATTTTTTAATAATTGAACAATGCCTAACTTCTGGACAAGTTGCTGCCTTTAATTTGAATTTGCTCTAAAACCCTTTTGATTTGTTTGATTAAATATAAATCTAAACCAGAATTCTATTTGACCTGATAGTTGATTCTACAAATCACTACTTGATTTAATCAACCAATTAAGCAACCACAACAGGCCTTTGTTTCAACTTGTTTCAAGTGACAGATCTGCGGGTATTCTGCAGGCTTTGGTTAGGACTGGTAAAAGGTTACACTGAATGGGACTATTGGTTTTAGCTGAATGTTTTATTTTTTATTAAGCTATTGTAATTCATGAAGCAGGCCTGCATACTTGTACAAATGTTTTCTGAATTATTTCACACAGGTCTTGGAAATGTTGGTCAACACTTGCATTGTGAATTAGTCATTATTCTGATAGATTAATCATACTGCAGGCTTTGAACCTGAAATGAATACGCAATGTTAAATTAAACACCAGTATCTTTTTTTTTTGTTTGTTTATTTTTTCACTTATGCGTTTTGGCATTTGCTTTTTAATTCAAAACCGTTAAGTAAATGTTAGACCTGAAAGCAAAGGCAACAGCCATGCAAAACTATTCTGAGCGACAAAAAAAAGAAAGTTCATTTGGTTCTTTTCACAAAGCATGACATATGAACTGATCACTTGCTTTGGGGGGTGGTGATTTTTTTCTACAAAATAATCACAAGTTGACAACAAAATATTATGTATGTCAGCTATCAACAAGATATTGATTAATATTTAGGTTTGGAGGAAAAGGAAATGATGAATGTGGCATTTGAATGTGTCAGTGTTTTAAACCAGAGGCAGCACAAATCAATTCTATTAAGTGTACACACGTGCCACAGGGGACTTGTAATGAAGAACATACTGTAATGGCTACATAAATCATTATAAAAGGTAGACAAAAAGGACCACTACTTATACAAACCCAGTACAAGTTAAATCGTTAAATCAACAATATTTCATATTCAGTTAACTGCTTGAAACAGACCTAATAAACAGCTTTGTGTGAGTGCCAGGCTATCCAAATAAAGCCTTATGAGTCCTTGTATAACTAGAATAATCCATACCATGTGAATTGGATTATAAGAAAGTGATACAGAGCAATTTTTTTCAGCATGTGATTATCTGAATGTTGTGCTTTTTTTTTAAAAAAAGCATTGCACATGTCCTGCATGTAAATAGTCTTTGCTTTAAGCAGGGGAGAAACACAGAAAGATGCATTTACTTTTAAGTTCTGTGAAACCCTTGAGTATTTCATTGATCTCAGCTGGATTTCGTATGGAGTTAAACAAAGAAGAAGAAAGGCATTTACCAGTAAAGGGGATTAGATGGTGAACTGCTCAAATATTGATAACTGGATACATGTAAAATCTTCAGTGAGGTAAAAGAATATCAAACAGCTCAGTACATGGAAATGAGAAAACTCTTCATTGCTCTCTCAAGTATAGTGCCAGTCAATGAATGTACTCTAGTTCTAATGGAGAGGGTGACAGCTGAAAGTTATTGAGTCCCAAAATATGTCATCATTGGTCATTTAATAGGTTGTTTTTTTCTGTTTAATTTAAGATAAAGGTCATTCTGTTTTAGAGAGAAAAATATAACACTAAAATTAATTCCAAAAAACCTTCTTATGAACCTTCTGCCTAATAAATTGACAGACTTATTCATCAGCCTTTCCATTGACGCTCTTGTTTATAACGCCCAATAGCAGTGTTCCTCTGGTTGGTGCTGCTCTCACTTTTAAATCACTTGTCTAACGCTAACATGTTTCCCCAAATCACTTCAGACGTTAAAGCTTCGAATAACAGGCATTCCTTTCAGCAGGTATCCTCAACAACAACAGTACAACAATGTTATAATCAAAGATACTATCAATCAATACAAACGCAGATGTAAATGCCTACAGTATTTACAATTTTTACATTTTTTTTTTTTAAATTGAAAACTCAGCAATTTTAGTTAAGGAAATGAAAACATTACTTTAAAGACCATAATTGTATTTCTTTTTTAATTTAAACTCGCTGTGAGTTTTGTCTCAAGCTAATATATATTTTGTTTTAAACATATATTATAACATAATTGACAACTACAAATTTGCCTTTGTGGCACACTTTTATTCTTTCTGAGTAGACAAAGGTCTATGAGTCAGGCATATGCTGTTTTCTTTTCTCAAAGAGACTGTATTTTGTCAATGTGCCTAATAATATATTTTTTTAGTATCATACCTGCTGGTGTTTGATCTGTCCAGTCACTAGCCATGAAAGACACAGCTGGAGCTGAGACTCCCGTTACCCTGGCGACTTGTGCTGGCAACTGTCCATCGATCCCAGAAATAGCTGCTGCATACAGACAATATAGGAAAAAGTTCAATCATTCATTTTAATAAAAGAATGTCTTGCATGAAACAGAATGTGGCATGAAAAGCAGTGAGCAAGTGAGCAAAAGCCTTCATCAGAGGATCGGTGTGTGAGGTTAAGACACTCTCAACTACCAAGGGCTAGAAATAGTACTTTTTCTTTTTTTAGTCATCTATAGTTCATATTTCAAACTCTCTAATATTCCACTTTCTGAATTGTTTCCCTATTTTTAAATCGATTTAATGATATGACCTTTTTTTAGGACCTTTTGTCAAGTATCTTTTTATTAACGTAAAATCACAACCCAAGAACGGCAGTTTAAAAACAATGAAAAAAAACATTTTTTTCCTTTTTTTCATGTCGTCTTTTTCATGTCATCTTTTTCTCTTAAAAAATACCACAGATAATGCTAACAAAAAGAAATTGATTTTCACACAGAAGAACGATTAATGTAATTGTTCTGGTATTGTCCACTCTAACTACATGTCAAATTGCTGCTTATCCTGGTATCTGTTTGTAGAACAAAAAGCACCAGATGCAGTACGTTTTCTGCTTGGAATTGACAGTTTCTTTGAGAGTGTCATTTGCATTATACTGTATATACACCAGGTATAATTATGGAAATGACCTGCGACTTCATATTCTCTTGTTGAGTGTATTCTTGTCAAACTGCAGCAATTTGTCAACTGAAGGTTTAATCAGCTTTAACCAAATCACCAACCCAATTTTGAGTGATGTAGCCACAAGCTTTACAGATTCATCACCATGGGTCTCAGTACACTATGTATGAACTGATGCCTTGTTTATCATACAGCTCCCCTCTGTCTTCATAACATGCCACTGACGTTTCAAAAGATTCAAACGAAAATTAAATATTGTGCCGTGTAATGATATGATCTTTGTTTTTCCAACACCTCTTGGGATCAATAGACTGTACCCACATTTGCCCTTGATTGTGCCTTTATAAAATGAACTTGTTTATCATAATAGAAAGCATTTGAATACATTGAATGAGCAATCAGTCTATGCACATTTCCCATGGATCTGTCAAGTCTCCTACAAAGTTAAAAGGAGAATCCATCATTTACATTTTACTTTAAAGCCATCATTTAAATCACAAATTTGCATAAACAGTACTATATGTATATTGGTTAAATGCCACACTTCCAATGAATCTCAATCATTCTCTGCTGTTGTGATATTGGAAAGAGGTATTTCATTTACTCACTCGCAGTAGCCACAGGTTCAGAAGGGGCAGACATTACAGTTGCACTCCCCTGGTGGTCATCTTACAGAATGAGTCTGGTAAATGTCAAAGGCACTGGGAGTTTATTTATTGTTTTCTCACTATGAAACATACAACCTTTTTTTTTTTTTACATTCTGTTGTCTTTTGATGGACATTAAATCATTACAGACAAGTAATGTTTTAATAAAGGTTGTCAGAACTAAAGTAAATATCATGCAATTTAAACTATTTTAGAATATGAATTTAATAATTAGCCTTTTAGGTCAGATGGTCTTGTCTTAATGCAAAATTTTACAGAAAAATGGTCTAGGAGTTAATCTTTAATAAGCAGCTGTTACCATAGCTAAAAAAAAGAAGAAAAATAAATAAACTAACATGAATATAATAACTGTCTGGTGAAACATTTATGAGTGATAATGAAACGGATAATTATTCAAAGCTTTGTTATTCTCTACAAATTCTTCTGATGAATTTGTTTAATTAGGTTTCATAAACATTAGTATTGCAAAATAATTTATACAGCGAGATAGAAATATTTTATTCAAAGGAAGCAAGAAACATTGCTAAATCAAATTAACAAAACAGTGACTGTATTAATAATAACTGCAATAATTCCGTGAGGTCCACCTTTTTATTAGAGATAATTGATTGTAGTTCTCGTTGGACCACATTTTGGAATCAGCAACAAGCATGTTGAACCACATTCATTCCCAGTTATATCAGCTGGAACAAAGCCACTCAGGTACAGTAGGTTTTTACATACTGAGTAGCTGTTGGAAGCAGCTGTCATCTCAGTTGGATTTAATAGTTCACCCTCAGGTACTGAGACAAAAAGGCACTGATTAAAAACTAGGGGCTTGATTAAGTCTGAAACATTTCCAGATTTATTTATTTTTTTCTGGCCGATTTAAGATTGTTGTTAATGTTTTCAGAGTGATCTCATCCGGCTGTGGGCAGTGTGAGTCTTGTTTAGAATACACATGGCTAACAACCTTACAGCAGCCTTAATTGATCATTTTCACTGAGGTCCAATGGAGACCAAGTGGTAACCCCTACTTTGGTGCCACAGATAGACACTTGCCTGGCCTGTTAGATTAGAAAGTTTGAATAAAATATTCCAGACTCATCATATCGAATCAGTGCAACCCTGTCTGCCCACAAGTACCCATAGGGCTAAGGTGTTGCTAATATATGTTGTGATGTCAATATAAGTATTGGGCATACTCTTCCCAGTGACTGAAGCTTAACAAAAGAATGTTTTCCGTCTCGACTGATTGCTAACATCTTTGTCAAGTGACTGATCCATAACAGCAAAAAAAAAGAAAAAAAAAGTTAAAAGGGTTCCATTAAATGTTCATTGGCAACAATTTTAAACCTTTCTACAGTTGTGACCCAAACATCAGAAGGGAGGGTTCAACACAAGAACTTAGGGTCAATAAACAGCAGATATTACTTAAAGAAGACTAAAGGATTTCGGAGCCCTATTAAAAACTGAAGCGACTCGACAAAAGGAGACAGGAGAACATTATATTCACAGATTTCCAATCTGTTCAGCTATTGAGTTGCTGGAGTGCCACAGTTTAATTTAGATACACTGATCCTTAGCCTTGGACTGTGCATTTGGAACTATTACCTGAAATAGAAACGTGTATAATCTTTGAGATGTACATGAAGTACATCTGAAAGACAACTGGTCAATATTAAAATAGCAATACATCCAAATATTGAACTGTCGGATGGCAATGAAATGAAAGAAAGCGGGGGTTAAACTACAAGTTTGACTGCTGTGTACTGATCTGTTAAACTGCCTGACACAGTAGATGCCAAGATATTTCCTGCATTACAATCTTGTTTTATAAAGTAAATTATGGATTTGTTTTATACAGTAAATTACGGGTTAGTTTTATACAGTAAATCAAAAAAAAAAAGTTTATCCAATAGCTGATTACCACAAATGTTCTGATACCTCAGTGCATTCCTACACCTAAGATCTTTTGAAGAGTTGCACACTGTCCACACATTATAAAGTAATATTAATGCTATTGCTGCTAGTAACATGATGCACAATGGTTATGATTTTCTGAAATTGCATGCCACCTCCCATCTATGTAATGTATTACAGTTAAGATCCAGCATAAGGGCACTTGCTAAGAAATAATAATAATAATAATAATATTATTATTATTATTATTATTATTATTATTATTATTATTATTATTATGTACAAAAGGTGTGAGGTCTGGGGGCAATATGGTAATGGCTTTATATATGGTCATTCAGACAGATTCTAAAATTCAATTTCACATTCAGACTACTGAAACAATTGTCTTTAGATGGAAAATTTCAACATCCTTCAGCAGTTTTGCTCTGAGCCAATATATCCTCTGTTTGCCAAGAAATCTCAAATTGTACTTATGATGTAATTTTAAAAAGGAATTGTGAACTGCAAGGCTATCAGGATTCACAATGCATGTCAATGTTCATTTATTATTGTATTTGCTTTACTTTTTGCCAATACTGAAAAGGCTGAAAGCGCACTGGAGGATATAAACTGCAGTTCTGCTCAATTAAAAAGTAAACAGATTGTTAACATTATTAATGCATTCAAATCTAAAATAGAGAAGGCCAGTAATAACAGTATGAACTAAGACATACTTTCCAGTCAACAAGAGATTTAATAATATTAATTTAGAGTTATAGCTGCAAAACCTAGGTCTTCCAGACACATAATCACATTTAGACTGCAAAATTCAGTTCAATGATGTTATGAACTAAAAAAAGACACCTTGTCAAATAAATGAAGACAGGTGTGATTTATAGCTAAGAATTTCACACTTCTCAAATTTGCCATATTCTTTCTCAGTCTAACAAAGCGCTGGTTTCCCAAACATTCCATTATAACACATTTTGACCTAAGTTTGATCTTGTGCATGGAAATTCAACTGTACCATTCCCATTCTTCAAAGAAGGGGAGATGCTATTAATTGTGTAGGATTAAATGTTAATCGTTTACAAACATGTTTCCTGATTTCCTTTGGGGAGCAAGAGATCTGGGTTGAGTAACTCAGACTCTCATACTAGAGGACAGAGATAGGCAACCCCATTCCTGCAGTGCCTTTTCATTACATTGTAAATACAATTAAATTAAGTGCCTACCCCTTCCATATGCAGATCTAAAAACTAACAATTGCTTAAATAATTGTGATACCATGTGCAGGGTTTCCGTGGTGCGCAGAAAACAGGTAGCTCAAGTCTTGCTCTTTAAACTATGTCATTTTGCTTTATGACTGGGTACAACAATTAGAAAATATACTTCTTTTTGAAGATGGTCAGAATAGATTGATTACCAGAATAGATTGATTACCAAACTAATTTGGATGGAACTCTATTATTATTATTCCTGGGAACTTTCGTTTTCAAATTACCATTTGCGTCATTCACAAGAGCATGTTCTGCCTGAAAAGCAGATCAAGTCTGGAAGAAAAGTGCTGTAAGCCTTTTTTGACAGATTGAGGGGTCTAGTTCAAATCCAAACATCAAAGCCCTTTGTGTTTCTGTCTTTATAACAATATTGAGTGCATCATCATAGACAGTCAAAGACAGCCTTGTGATTGCATCAGTATAAAATCTACTGCCATTTCAATGTACTCCATTCATTTTGAGCTTTGATGATACATCTGCAAATGTTTAATATTTTCAACTGTTTTATTCATTCATTTTTGTAGGGAGAGTGTGGATGTCTTCACTAAAAAGAAGCTTGAGAGACAAATGTCCCCCAAGTTGATACTCCTGAATGATTTATAATTGGTTTCAATACGCAAAGCAGGTTCTCTTATATGTTTGGAGGCAAAATCTTTCAAACCTTGAATGTGAAGTGCATTTATTTTTACCCTTTTTTAGAAATGTGATTAGAATATCACAAAGGACATATCAATGAAAAAGGTCAAAACAAAACAAAAATGTATATAATTACTGGATGTGTAAAGGCAGACATTTGTGATGTGTGAGTGTGTGTACTGCGTATATGACAGTGAAATAGGAGACTTAGATTTGATAATAGCTATTAACATTAACAACATTTATTCAAAAACAGATAATAACAAAAGCAAAATAGATATGAAGTCATAACATCTCTATTATGGACAATTACAATGACAGGCCAAATGGTCTTGGTGAAATAAACAGTATACAAAACCCCTTTTTGCTAATGTCAAGTATCCGTCTGTTAATAAATAAAGCGATAGAACCAACTTTATTTCTCGGAGTGTTCCCCCACTGATGATGGAGATGATAATGAGGTCTGGGAACCCTCTGATATGAAAAATAACAAATTCTGACCAACTCAGATATTTTGGATGGAAGGAATACCTAATAAAATAGCTCTCTGTGATCAAATTAAAATGTATGAACAAAATAGTCATCAGTCCTGAGCCATTACTCCCTGTGGGAAACTCTCTGAAAAGGGGGATAGACAGGCATGTGTCTAGACCAGTGGTTTTTAAACTTTTTAGGCCCCATACCCCTTTCCAAATAATCTAGTCTACCGTGAACCCCCATCTGAGATAGGGTCATAATATACATAGAAAAACAGGAAACAATATGGTATTTTCTAATTACTGGATGAAGTACTGTAAATAGAAAAATGCAGTTAAAAATGAATGAGATAAAATACAATTAGTTAACCACTAACTAACAAACTAAGCCACTAACTAACTAACCACTAACTAACTAAGTTAACTGAAAATGCCGTGTAAAATTATTTCAAAATCCAGACTCCAAATAAGTGTGCCGAAATGAATCAAAATTAAGAGTCCAAAAACAGGTTATGCTTCTGAAAAGATTCCAATTTAAAACAAAATCATAAAGCAGTGTAGAGAAAACAGATTTCTTTTTTAAATTTACAAATATAGAATTTTTCTTTTTTTTTATTGAACTTGAATTTTATCATTGAACACTTGAGCCGAGACAATGTAAAATGCTGTGTTTGTGCAGTATCCAATCCAGCCAGAATAAGCACATTGTTTTGAAGTGAATATTTCCAGAAGCTAATTTGTTGAAAGTAGAAATGGGATATTTAGATCAGGCAGTCAAAAATGACTTTTAGCAAAATGCTTGCATGCTAAAGTGTTCAGTAAAGTAGTCTGTTTGTGTTTACCAGCTGAAAGACAATTAAAGCTTGTGTGATATAAACACACTCAATAGGTCTGGAGTAGGGAATCAAATTCTGGACACTTTTCCCAATACCAGGATTTAGGAATTGATTTTTTTTTTTTTAATCCTTTGTTTCCATTTTTGAAATAATAATAATATTGTGCTTTTGCTTTTATTAATAATTACCGGTGTGGCGGCATAGGGTAATGCACTCACACGACAAAGGCATTCTTCAATGAATTAATTAATAATGGAAAAACAAATAAAGCATTGTACATAAAGATAACTGTCGTGTAGCTCCAGCTCCAGGACAGAACAAGTGAGTGGTTTCACTGTCTAAGTAGGGTGGCCCAGCTGCCTGCGCCTTAATAAAGAAAGGGGTTCCAGGTTCAATCCCAGCCACTGTCTCACTGTGTGTGACCCTGAGCAAGTCACAAGTCACTTGTGCTCTGTCCTTTGGATGAGACATACAATCGAGGTCCTATTGCAAGTGACTCTGCAGCAACAGCAGTTGTGATGCATAGTTCACACCCAGGTCTCTGTAAGTCGCTTTGGATAAAAGCGTCTGGTAAATGACTTAATAATAATAATAATAATAATAATAATAACTCAATACTGTTATTTAAAAATGTAAAATAGATAAAACACTAAACTGATTAAACTACTAACAGTGAACATTAAACTCAAAGTAAACTTACCTAGTAAATACAACACATTTTTTAAAGATGCAATATCATACAATGAGAACCTTTTGATTTTTTTTTTTTAGCCCACAGACTGCAGTAACCAACGCCCTTTGTCAGCAGATGGCTGGGTGTTTATAGAACTTCGCCCAACAGAAAGAAAACGTCCACCAGTAAGGCTGTGGTTTTACTTGAAAGGAGATTCAACATTGTTGATTCGATTGCTAAGTCTCAAAGTACTACAACGTGGTAAAAAAAAAAGCATTAGCCGCCATTACAGGATTTTTGAAAACCGCTAGTCTAGACTAATATATGGATGTCAAAGATGTAGAACTGGGCTGCCACAAGCATAAACAAAAACATGTCCTGCAAGTACTCATATGGTAAAGCATTGTAGAATCATGTTTGAATGTAATGATCCACAAGGATTATCATTTTCTCATTTGAATCTTAAAACAGACAATGTAAAGAGAATTGCATGTATGGGGTGTGATTCAGCTCACCAAATAAAGTGGGCTCATCTGGGAAAACTGGAATGCAAAGATGGGAGACCTGCTACCAGAATTCAGGTCTCATGCACATATCAAATACTAAAAACTGTTACACACACTTGCGATGCTCAGCAACCTATAGTGCCGGAGGACAACACAGATCTGAATGGCTCCACTGCAGACCCGCAGGTGCCCTCTCAGCCACAGGGGTCGCTGGTGTGCAGTGTATATTATTATTATTATTATTATTATTATTATTATTATTATTATTTTAATTAGAAACTCAAAAATCAATGACAAGCAAATAAAAGGGGGGTTACAGTATAACATACCTGCATACAAGGGGAAATCAGCACTTTAGTTTCATTTGAGTTTCCTGTTTGTTTGTTTGTTTGTTTGTTTGTTTTAGGGTACTATGATTTATAAACAGTAAGTTATTTTTCTATCACAAGTCTAAGAAGTGGTTTTGATTATTATTATTATTATTATTATTATTATTATTATTATTATTATTATTATTATTATTATTATTATTATATTTTAATCAGTCACGTACATGTTATGAACAAAAGTAATGGATATAGTGCGTTCCTTCAGGCATCATAAAAAGGAAATTACTGATCTGTGTTACAAGACACAATATCATGAAAAATAGTCCAAATCCAATTTCTTTAAAAATGGTAATGACATTTTAATCCAAGGCCTCCAGCTAAAAGTAATAAAAGGCTATTCAGTTGCCAGTCACAGATAACCCTTACTTTATTGTTAATGGATTCAATTAAGTCTATTTTTTTTTTTTGTAACATAAAATTAAAATCTCACAGACATTGTATAACAATACATAACTGTAAAAGGAAAAAAAGTAGATTAAGTTAGTACACAAATAAAAAATTAATACTGCTATACATTCAAAGAAAAAACCTGGAAGAAGAAAGAACTTCACTCCTAGTGATAGGATGATGTATGTTATTGGTAGATCTGTAATGGCCCTTGGGAAATATTGGGCATTTCAGGAAGTAAACATGAACAGTAAAGCTATTTCTACAATCAATACACATGTAATCAATCTGGACACTGTCTGACACATATTTAGAATGCTAAAATGTTGTGATACATTCCGGAACTTCTGCTTTGCAGTCCATAGTTCTTTATGCTAAGCAAGTTGGGATTGAATGTTATCTGTCTATTGGAGAAGCCTGCAGGTACTGGGCATCCTCCCAAAGTTGTTGTAAGTGATTTTTGGTTCACAATGCAACAATACCCTTACATTAGGATGTGCCTTCCTTTGAATGAAACGTTGACTACGGTTCAGTCCACCATCTGGTATTAAAGTTCCCTGACTACCTGGATGAATTCCCTAACTACATTACATTAATGTTTTCAAATACATTGCATTTCAGTGTGTCTATCTTGAGAATTAAAGTGAAGATTTGTTTTATACTGCTGGATTAAATCAAGATGAAGATCCATGACATTGTTATCTAACCTTGCGTGGATGGATAGCTTAACAGGCAGAGTGTGTGCTTGCTGTGTTCACTAGGAGCTTCCATGAGGCATTAGAATATGTTTGTTGTGGCAAAGAAACGCAGGGCTCTAAATTTTACTCGGGAAGAGTATAAGATTTTGATCGCAGAAAAATCCACAATAAAATCTAGTTAACAACAATAAATAAATACCGGTATTTAAAAAATAATAATAATTAAGCAATACTTATTCAATTTCAGTCATAAACACCATTTGATTTTAATTAGGCCAACATACAACAATATCTCATAGGCTAAAGTAAAGGTAAAAATAAAAACAGTCCTGTGAAGTTCGTGCCTCCGGTGTGAAAGAAATTGTTTTAATATAATTGTGTACATTATAATTGTGTACATTAAGAGTCCAAACAAGTATTTTATGAGTTAATTTACATATATGAGCCGCTGGTTATTGTTCAATGGAGCGTCTTGCTAAGTAATACAATAACACGCCAGAATTAACGCAGACTACTTCATATCTTATTCCTCAGTAAAGTTTAAAATATCAATAATCATACTTCTCCTAATCACGGACAGTAACTTGTGAGAGTGTCTAACTTCAACGCCATGCTGTTCTATACATAACACAATGAATCACCTTCTCTCACGGGACGTTATCTAGACGTTACATGTAGCTTACTGTTAAAGGTATGCATCACAAAATATACTAATGGATCATTATAGTTCACTATAGAACATGCTGTATATAATAAGAGATAAATGTCGAGAAATATTTGTGCAATGCAAAACTTCAATAATACATGTTTGTTCAGATCTTGCAAACTAACCATTTTCTTTTTCTAACCAACAGATAGGACAGGTTCCAAAAAGTCCTAAATGTTAGGAAAAAAATTTAGGAAATTACCAAATTAGGAACATTCTGTAATATGCTATTTCCTTTCTGATAGGAGAATAAGTTGGGCGAGCATTTTCTGTAATATCAACTCTCCTAAACTTGTAGTGAGGACATTCTATCTCTGAAGATAAGATACGAATGTTACTTAGGATATTTTTGTAATATGGTCCCAGAGCTGTAGCAGTTCAAGGCACAGTAGTAAATTCCTCCTATCTCTAAATCAGTGCATAATCTATTATTTCCTTGCAACATTTTAGAAAATAAAGTTCTGCACAGATGTTCACTTCAAACAGGTAATTTATTTCTAAACTAATATTATTATTCACTCTCCTGGGTAAGCGGACACAGTTATTCTGAGTGATCTTATTTTCACTGAGAACTATCAGGCAACGACAGGATCTAAAGTTGAAGACAGAACTGCATTTTACTAAATATTAACAAGCTCCTCCTTTGCTGTCACCCCCTAAGGGAAAAAAAAGAAAAACACATTATCGCAGACAATAAGAAGGTAACAGCAGATGGTGAGCTTGAGCAGTGAAACTGTGTTCCGCTAACAGCATATACAAATTCTAATGCCAGGTACAATAGTGAGTTCAAGCACCACCAGGCTTAGAAAATCAATGTCTTTCTTTCATCCCTCCTCTTTCAACTTATTATACAATACTACAAAGCCATTTCCCTTCTATTTTCTGTGGAAAATGTGTGTCTATATATATTCTTGTTTTAATAAATCCTTCTTTACCACACACTAAAGGAGAACAGGCAAACTGGATGTCAATTTACACTAAATCAGAGTTTTGGAGGGGGGTGTATGCATTCTTAATAGAAGTGTACTGGATCAGATCATCTACATCCAGTGCTGAATTCATGCTTCCCCACCCCTCCACCCCTTTTGATGAAAAACCTCTTTATATACAAAATGTCCATTACTAAGAAATCAGTGTCATACACTTTTCATTACACTGTATTATTCAGAAACGAGAATCCATGATTGATGTAGAATGATAATTTCTTGATTTAAAAGAAACATTCCCATATGATATACAGTATGAAACTTTTGGCCCATGGCCTTGTCCATAGGAGCTTGTTAGCCGTCTCTATGCTGGCAGAATATGCAATATCAAAAAAATGCTGGTGGGCAGGACAAGTGGCTTCAGATCACCTTCACCCAAAAAGGACAAGGCCACCTCTACCTTCACCACCTTTCGGAATAAAACCACCTGGTGCTCAGGTAAGGGGAAAAAAAACAACTCAAACGGTAGGGGAAAACCTTAGGGAATCCATGGCCAAGGGTGGCCCTTCCTCTAGGCTCCAAAAGAAAACTTCTTAAGGCTAAAATTAATTAACCACATAATGTTTTTTGCGCCGTTAACATGTCATTGTCATTTTTTCAAATTTATATTTCATATGCTCCTGATGTCCATCTCCCCATAGCTTGAATTAGAGGAATGTTTCGTGAAGCAGCAGGAGTAGCTGCGCTGATTCTGAATAACTATTGGGCGAAAATCCAGCGCGGAGAAGATGGCGCATTGGATATGCGTCACAGAGAATGTCCCTGTAGAGATTGAAGGCAGTAACAAATTCTGAGAGGGTTCATTTTTTAAGCAGACATGGGTCTTTAGATTTCAGTACGACAAACTTCACCGCAATCCAAAATTCTATTCATAGGCTTCTAGGGAAGAGAGTAACAGAAGGACAAGATTAACGCCCTTACCTTCCTGGATTTGTGCACAAATTTTACTGGAAACCAGGGATGGATGGGGCAACAAACTGATGATTGAGATTCAGTGCTGCAACTTGAAGGAGGGAGGGGCACTGGTAGCATTGCTGGGACCAGGCGGGGTACTTGAATATGGAATTGCTGTAGACTGGAAAGCACCGCCAGAGCCAAGACTGAGTGGGCTGAGATGATTTATGGCGGGTCTCAATAGTAGAAAGGCACTTATCTAAACCAGAAATAATGGATTGTAGTGACTGGAGAGCTTGAAAAATGACGTTGGAAATGTCGCCGGTGGAATGAATTGGACTATTTGGGAGAGATGCATGAGAATCCAAACTTGATTGAGGGGTTTGTAATGAAGGACTGTGATCATCTGGAATCCACAACAGTGATGAAGCAGCTGGATGAATAGCTTTGGATGTGGAAGCGTTGGAACAAAGCAGCAAAGCAATCAGATCTTTACAGGAGGTGCTGGCATTGGAGGATACTTTCCTTTTGAACAATTTATTCAGAATACGAGGAATTGACCAAGATTTGTATCCTTTATCAGAATCCTGATGGGAAGTCAGCCTTGGACTTTTCCGCTTGCCGGATTTTGGAGCTGGAGATAAAGTATTCTCGGCGTTTGGAATGCTAGGTTTAACGCTTGGAGGAGTCGCAATTATGCAAGGCAAGTCAAAAGACGCTAAACAATACAAAAACGACAAGAGGATGTAGACAAACTAGGCTTTTATAGGGCTGATGATATGTTATTGATTAATGGGTGGATTCTCCTATTCAGAAAAACAAGTTTCCAAAGAAACACTGATCCAGAATTATATATTGGGCCTTTTATCTGGCCATTTGGATATAAAAAAAGCAGAAATCCCTCAGGCACTGCCTATTAACTACAAGATTTTAAATCACTGCTGATATGCATTAGTATAGAATTAATCTTGGAATGGCTGACATGTTGTAATTGGCAATATCCAAATTATGAACTGCTTACTGTAATAATTTCCTGGGCGCTGATCTCATTAATCTCCAAGGGCTGACTTTCTTTAAGTTATCCTCCCGTGCAAAATGTACACCTCCAGTGAAAAATAAAAATATTGGTACTTCAAAACTAGCAATAAACAACTCCTAAAAAAAAAAGCATGCAAATGATTACATTTTATCTAGATGAAGCTAAAAATGTCCATGATAATCAATTCGTTTTTATTTATTTTTTTTTTTATAAATTTAGTCGTTGCCAATTTTTTTTATTATTATTATTATTTTCTCCCAATTTAGAATGGCCAACTATTTTTTAATCTCAGCTCACAGCTACCACCCCTGCGCTGACTCGGGAGGGCGAAGACGAACACACACTGTTCTCCAAAGCGTGTGCCGTCAGCCGACTGCTTTTTTTCACACTTCGGACTCACCATGCAGCCACCCAAGAGCTACAGCGTTGGAGGACAACGCAGCTGTCGGGTAGCTTACAGGCAAGCCCACAGGCGCCTGTCCAGACTACAGGGGTCGCTGGTGTGCGGTGAGCCGAGCACACCCTGGTCGACCTAACCCTTAATTATAAAAAATGTTTTTTTTTTCTGTTTATAGTAATTTATTTCTCTTTTTTTCTAGTTGTTCTACTTTCCACAATGTCTATGCTGTTCTTTTCAAATATATATATATATATATTTCAGAGACCAGCATATTCAGAGACCAGATGGGGAAATCTAGGAGAGGGTCAGCAGTGTATACTGCATATTGTATATAGTGTGGTAACAGAAAAAGTATAGTCGATGTTTGTGTTTTTCTGCCCCTTACACAAGCATGCTCATTACCACTAGAATTGAAAAGGGATGTATACACAACTTGCTTTCTTTCATGTCTGAGGAAAATTCTAGACTCTGATTCTGTGTTTGCTGATTTTACATGCCTCCCGATGTGTCCTTAGTGTGCTCTGTATAATTTAGTGAGAATCCACTACTGGAAGCAACTATTATAGAGTCTACAGTTCCCTACAAACATTCATAATGGACTTTTCCATCCACATTTTTTCATGCATTATTTCTAATATTTGGTTATATGGATTTGTACACAAAAGGCACATATGGATGTAAATCAAATAATAAAAGTCTCTGGAATTGTGGAATGTGGAATATATCACAAATCAAACAGCAGCACAGATAACTATAGTGTACAATGCAAATGTTCCAAGCCGTAACCATTTATTTACTTTACCCTGAGTGATGTAGATATTAGGCATAGCTGCTATGGACTCAATCGCTTTTTGAAAGATTTGTACATTAAAGTTATTAATTTAACAGCAAAGGTGGCCTACTAAAAACTTTCAAGAACACAGCAGTTTTCTTTTGCCATTATTTAGAATCAGTCAGTTGTTTTTCAGGTAAAAAGCGCAGATTGGTTTTTGAATATGAATAGATAAAAAATAAACAAATACAGGACAATTCTAAAGTTATCATTTGTCCTGCATACCATTAAAAGATTATTGCGATAAAAGCATAGCAAGATTTCAGTTCAGCACAGTGCAAACATGCACGGCATAATCATTCAAAATGACTGTGAAAATGTACATGGCTTGACTAATGCATTTCATGTTGAGGAATAAGATGTGATTCACAATCCACTTGAGAGTAGAACAGTGTGCTATGTATGTGTGTTAGTCCATCACCTTCTTTTTTAGAATACTGTATCCTGGGAAAATGCATTCCTTACCTGATTCCCTTCAGGGTGTTACCATTCTATCAAGGATTTAAGTATGTACCAGTACAAATTCCAAATGGTAGCTCTATTCCTAGAATGTCTAATCCTATTGGATTGGAATCTCTACCCATAGTTTATATAACATAACATTTGCCTGCATCATTACAAGCCATATCGCCATTGGGCTCAACAATCAACAACCAATGCCAAACCAAACTCCACTGATCAATAAAATAGACTGTAAAGGATGAAGAAAGGGTCAACCCAAAACATGAAAATGATAGTTAACATGGAGAATAGTAGCACTCTTTTTTTTTTTTTTTTTTTTTTTTTAAAGATGCCCTATTTCTTTAGCAAATGAGATTGAAATTGTGCACACTGATGTTTTCATTTCTACAAAGGCCTTTCAAGTGGTTTACTGAAATGCAAATGAAACTAAAGAATATTATACATGAATAAGTTAGCAGGTTGTTTTAAAAGCTCAAGTCGTTGCCTAAAGGAACTTCCTTGCTGAATCCAAAACACATTTCAAAAACAATATCTTCTTAATATAAAATAGCTCTGGATTCCAGAGACACATGGTATGCAAAGTTCAATATGAACCTTTACTGAAACCCTGTGCCTAGGAATGAAAGGGTAAGTTCACCTCTCTGATGGGTGTGACACATGTAAAGACAATGAATAGCTTCCATTAAATTCCAATGAAGAACAACAAAAAAAAGAATATGTTCCACTCAAAGGTAAGTGATTTATTACAATAATTTGGGCACACGTAGAAAAAATAAACCTGAAGTACTGTATATCCTGTAGTAGTGCTTTGCATGAGTGGTGATGTTGACTTGTAGACAGGGTTAGGGTTAGGCTTATGTGATGTTGACTTGTAGACAGGGTTAGGTGATGTTGACTTGTAGACAGGGTTAGGGTTAGGGTTAGGTGATGTTGACTTGTAGACAGGGTTAGGGTTAGGTGATGTTGACTTGTAGACAGGGTTAGGGTTAGGTGATGTTGACTTGTAGACAGGGTTAGGGTTAGGGTTAGGTGATGCTGACTTGTAGACAGGGTTAGGGTTAGGGTTAGGTGATGCTGACTTGTAGAACGGTCATGCAGTGTAATTTGGAACAGGTGCACAAAGATGAAAATCACTCTATAATATAGCCTGCTACATTTGCATATCTGGATTAACCATAATAGTATATATGCATATTTATATGAAGCACTTACAGTAAAAGTTTAGCTGGAGGATGCAACATTATGACACTGCTACCAACAGCCTATGAATTTGGCATAATTTACAATATAATAGACACTTGGATATAACAGTAATTTATACAGAAAGGCTCAAATGTCATATTGTTTCGCTAGCCAACTGTACATGCTGGGAAGCAATCAAGTGAAGCATCATCCAAAACCATCCCCAGTTATTAACATGACTTAGAGTATGAAGCAACAATCAAGCCGTCTGCTAACACGGTTAAGCTGTTTGTATTCCTCTGAGCTGTCTTTGAGCTCCCTGCCGCAGGCTACAGGAACTTTTGATGGTTCACTAGCCCAGCTGACAGAGTTCACTAGCTCAGCTGACAGCACATTATTGTTTCTCATTGGCAGCTGATGATTTAAATTAGCATGTGCAGGCTTGTGACAGAGAAAGAATGAATCTTGGTTATAAATCTCCTTCCAGACCTGTGAGGGCACTGTGTAAAGGGAACAATTGTTTCCGGGGAAACGTGGAAGTCGGCTATCTAGAAAGGGGACAGAGCCACACTACACCAAGTCACCGCCCTAGAAGGGTGGCGATGTGGCATCGCGGACTGGAGGAAAAGCGATTGACTCGCTAACCAAGGGGGCATGGGTGAAGGTACAAAAGGGGATGTGGCCGAGCGAACTGTTCCTTTGTTATGGTTACAAGAGAACTGCTGAAGGACTGTGATATAACCGTGAGTGTTTTGTGCTTGTTTGTTTGTCGTTTTAATTGTACTCGTTTGTCATTGTTAGATGGCTAACACGATCCGGGAGCTGTCGCTGAAGCCCAGCACCAAACCCGGACAGAACTGCACTACTGTTCACTCTAAACTGTATTTCACCACTTGCACGTATAGCACTCACTCTGGATTTGTGATCGTGTTTGTGTTCTGTGTGTGTTTACACTCTGTTTATTATTTCAGGACTGAATCCCGTGTTTTTAACTGTGCAGTACACATTGCTGTGTAATGTCAGTTACTATTATTTATGGTTGCCAAACAACCTGGATTATAAAACAGCAAAGGATTGTTTGGACTGTGAACTTTGTTTGTTTGAGCATTGCATCACCTCTACACCTACACTACAGAAGGCTACAGAAACCTAAGAAGCATTAAAAGGTATTCCCATTCACCACATCACCAACCAAAAGCAAATGGATAGAAATACAAATTCTCACTTTTCTATCTCTTTTCTGGTAGTTTTCCACTTTTCAATTGTTTATCCTGGACCTATAAAAACAATAATACACATTTCTACAATCTTTCTTTTTTTTCTTTTTAAAACCAATAATCTCGAAAATCAGGAAAATGTATGGAATTGGGAATACAGGTAATACTTGTATGAACATGATACCTGCAGTTAGAAAGGTAAAGATACTGCACCTTTAATATTTATGAACACACTAAAAAAAATATTATTATCCATACATGAAATACTACACTGGCACCATAGGAACAAACCACACTCCTATCCCTATTCCCCTAATCACTGTATTTCAAGAGTTTAAAATGAATAACACACATAATCATAAGGTGAGAAAAGTCTTTCAAAGATATGTCATTACTTAACCCTGATGTCTAATTGAACTTCATGTAGTCTCTCTGTGCTCCAACATTTCGTTGGCCCGGTGGTGCAATAATACCCCTCAGCAGGGTGTAAGTCTGCTGTCCTTTCTTCTTAATTTGGTACCAATTTCAATTAAGGATTCTTGCCCCTGGTGCTGTTAAAAATGCCCCATGTTCCTAAGAATGTCTATGCCCTTTCATTGACCCGAGCAGTTCAAAGCTAATTTTGTTGACTTGGTGCATTCTGGCATGGCTTCTCAAGACCATTTCACGCAGTGTCAATGGTAAAGGGTTATTGGGTGCTCATAAATATAATGTATTGTATCTGACACTGTGTAACCACAATGTAATTAGCTGTCCCTGGGTAATGGATTGTTAATTATTGTGTGCTGTATCTACTACTGCATTCCTCAGCTAAATCTTGACCCAAGTTCATGAAACAGACAGGGCTGGAAATAACTGTACATACACAACACTGAATTTATAGCATGTGTGGAAAGATCAGTAGTATTATGGACACTGGTATGTGCCACTACATCTAAATTGGTACTCACATGACAAAATTACAAAATGAGAAAATAAAAACAGCAAAGTGCAAAAGTGTTGGGTATTTAGAATACGTGAGTATTCGGAATACTACAAATAAGGCAACCATGTTAACATACTATAAAATACTGTACTTGGAATACTATCAGATTACAGTGTATATAATTCATCCAACAGAGATTACCATTATACCTGTAAATGTTATATTCAAAATAGAAATAAATGAACGTCTTATCAATCCAGGTATAAATAAAATTGTCCCAGAAGAGCCAAATGAATTGCAAATGGAAAAAGGATGTTTCTCATGACACAGATTTGGTTTTTGTTGAAACGTTCCTCAACTAGACTACTCTTTGACTCTTGATGGGGACAGACTTCCTAGAACTCAAACAGACACTGAGTATAAATAATACAGGCAGCAACTACTTTACAGAGCCATCAGTGCAATGACTTTACGATTTCAGACCGTATGTGAACCTTTATAGTGTAATAGTTATCATGAGCATTTAACTCCAGTGGCATTTAACGTATTGTAGGTAATTTGTGAGAAAAAAAACTGAACATTATGCAATACATAAGATTGATTTCCATCAGTATTTTCACCAATTATGACAATTTGCCGTACTGATGAAAACAGCTGCTTTATGATGCAAATCCAAGGTGTTTTATTGTATACAGCCTTACCTTAATAATAGCATTGATGCAGAGTTGAGAATGGTAACTTGGATAAAGGTGTCTGCTAAATAAACAAATAAACAACTATTTGTATAAATATGTTTTATACTATGTGTATTACACGCCTGCACCCGAGGATCACTGAACGCTGGTGAGCATCAGTGAGGCACTGTTTCGAATGCGTGTATCGGCTGGAAAAAGAGTGGAAGAATGCAAAATAATGAGACTCATGCACTCATCTGTGAATTCAACACTGCTCTTACAAAACCAAACAATCAATTGCTGTTGCAGAAAGCTGTCAGTAAGAGGAGAACAGATGTGTCTTTAGCAAACATGCCTCCACTTATTAAACAGACAGGACACTGTACTTCACCAGACAGGGGAAACAAGGTAAATGATGATCTCTGAAAGGCAGAGGGTAAATAGAAAGTGCTTATTACACAACTTCATACAAAACATGACCCTATGCTGTATAAAACAAAAGTTTTAACATTGAGTACCAGCTTCTGATGATTTGGAATAAATAGCTTTGATAATCCAGCCCTTAGATTGAATGGAGCTTTCCAAAACTTGTTATAATAGAATCAACATTTTAAATAGAATTTTAAATTTTAAAACACAAAATAAAAAAATACATTTTTAAAACAGTGGCTGAAATGGGAATGTTTTGAACTAGAACATGTTGTGACCAAATGCATGAACTATGAAAAAGTAGCTTCAATTGTCTGGTACAGGATCTCCTAATTAATGAGAGGTTAATTAAACTGGTGACAGATTTGTAGCGTTTGTCAAATTGTCAATGTTATTAACTCAAAAGCATCTCTGTTTTATCAGCATTGAGTTTTCCTGAATGTAAAGGTATCCATATGGATGTCATTAAGTCGACTGATAATCTTTAAGCTTATCATAGGTTGAGATACTTGTAACAGGTCAATATTTATTTCTAATTTAATTTAAAATAGACTATGTTTCTGCTTAATTACACATTGTATATGTATATATATATATATATATATATATATATATATATATATATATATATATATATATATATATATATATATATAAATACACAAGGGACAGTTAAGGGTAGACAGGAATTGTCCCCAGCAAGTGTGAATAGTTGAGTTTTGCTTATGGCCATTACTTATCACCTTAACAAATAACTTACGTATGTATTTAACTACAGTATCATTATTCATTGCCTCCTAAGAAGATTATATTTTTAGCAAACATTTGTATATATTAATCAGTTCAGCCTATTGTTATTTTTTATCAAGCTAATCATAGCGGGGTACCTAAGCTCACTAGCGTTAGTTTCCTGTTGTTGCAAGTAATGTAGCAGCTTTGTTCATGATGGCACTTACAGTGAGAACACGTACATTACACAGTAATGTAACCAACAATAAAAGCTAATGTATTTAGTCATAGTAGTAAGGTAGACATTATAAGCCATGTACAATACATTGAATCTATTGTGAAGAAAGTCCCTGGAGAATGCATTGAGAACAAAGTGGTTATGCATGTGACAGGCATTTGAGGTTTGGGAATTGATTGTGTTTTTATAGTTTTATTATCACAGATTTCATGAATGAGTGTTTGATGTTACACATGATAACCAGTTCCGTACAATGTAATCACACAGTGTTAAATCTGGGTTCTATTGAAATAACTATAATAGAAAATGTTAATATTAAGCTCCTCAGAAATATGTTTTTTTTTTATTTTATCAGCGGGATGGGATTTTTCTTACCATGACATATTTATAAACTGCTGTAGCATAACTGAGTAATAGATACATGCCTCAGATTTCAGTCCAATAAAAATCAGCTGTAATCTTCCCAAGTCAGAAATATGGAAATACAAAATGATGGACCAATGATCACCCAGGCTAATTTCTGAGTGTCGAAATACCACCCATGTTGGAGTCCATATACTGCATTCTACTGATATTATAGATACTTCACATTTGTATCTGCCTGTTTGTTTAGTGATGGTGTAAGTAGAATAACAGATGACCTTAGCCCAAAGAATTCAGCTTGACCTTTAAAACTAATTGCCTCAGTGCATTGAGCCCAATCAGTCTAAAATATGTGACAAGGGTGGCATGCCACACTACCAGTACCAGACTGTGAAAAGACCCCAAACTAACTCGGGTAAATGGGCCTCTCTTTTAAGAGCGATCCAAATCTTTTTAAACTATTTATTTTCAGAATGGGATAGGGAAATGCTGTAGTTCAAGGAGAAGGAGCAGAGAGCAATCAGAATGGCAAGTTTTTAATTGATTTGAATACTTTTGCTTTTTTTCACTACTTTTGATTAATCACTGGTGTCCAATTCAGACTCATTCAATATCTGATGTAAACTTTGGTTCCCCAAAAGTTCAACATTTACGTTGTATTATATGTATGTATGATTCTATTGCCTTTTAAATAAATTGTTTTACTATTTCACATATCCCTCTGATTATGAAATGTGTAGGTAGTCATTGCACATATTTAAGTCATTTTTTGACAAGAGACTGCAGTTATTATGAAGTTGCAAAATACTGTAAGTTTACAATGTAAAATAAACAAGTACATGTGTATTAAATGTGTTTCTTTATCTAAACTGCACTATAATTTAATTGAATGAGGCCAACATTTTAAATCCTGTAATAAAATGCAATAAGATGTTTACATTGAACTCAAAACAAGGAATCATGTATGTGATGCTCATTAATCTAATTGCCTCCCACAAAGTTCATGTAGCACATGGCTTTGTCTTTCATGGCAGTGCAATATCTCAAACTGCCAACATAATTAACTACTGCCATTCAAGATAACCTAATTATTTCCCAATCTTGCCAACAAAACACATCTGGCCCAAGGTGCTTACTGTCTATTTACAAAACAGATGGAGTGCCTTTGAAAGAAATCTAGAAGTCAATGTGCCCACTGGGAATTTCTGATACATAAATGATTCCAGGGATTCCAAAAAGTGAAGGTATTAAACATGTCTGAGTGCTAGATGTTCAAGTTATGCACAAGTGTCTTAAAATGAGACTGATCAATAACAATGCAATAATAATTCATTATGATTAATTTTCTTAAAACGTCAAATGTAAAGAACACCTAATCCACAACACTATGCACTGCATATATATATATTTAAACCAAGACAGGTATTTAAACCAAGAAAAATGTTTGTTCGAGGCAGTCTAAAGTCTGTGCGAAACGAGGCTGTCACAGAGAAGAAAAAAAAGGAAAGGAGGTGAGGAGCCCACCTCCACTACAGCCCCGACCACCACTCCTGCGATCCAGTCCAGCACTGCTGGGTATGGTCCCTTGTAATTAACAAAGTTCTTGTTAAAAGAAGCAGCATATATAAAGTTTGTATGTGCACAATAAGCGCAATGCACAGGTAAGCACCCTTTTGTGTTAATTTCAATCAGTACCAGTGTCAGTTTTCATGTGAAATAGTGTGGAACTTCCCCACAGTTATTCATCATCATTGATAAGAGTTGCCTATTTAGCACTGGTGCAAGATGTTACCTGAGACAGGGGTAGACAGAAGTGGTATCTTGATTGGAGACAGTGTTAGTACATGATAAGGCTGGGTGCTGGCAGAAGATGGGCCCTGACATGCTTCTGATTCGACTGCCACCATGGCCGCTGTGGCTGCTGCAGCAGCTGCTAATGCAAACCTCTTGTTGCTTCCAACCTGTTTGATAGCAATTGGACAGCCCCCTGCAAAAGAGATAGTTTTCAGTCAAACATCCAAACATATTCCTGTCACCTTATAAACTGTGCTGCACACACATGTTGCAAATTTCATTCCAATATTCAAGGCAAGTATAACACAGAAACGTATTCTTAGTGCCATTTTGCACCAATGACACAAAACATAATTTATTACCTTTCAATATACCATACTGTGTGTATATATATATGTATTATAAACTTGCACACATGCACTCACCACATACAAGCCTCAATAGATCATACCCATTTAAATTAAACCATAGGCTGAAGCCCCCGGAACCATATAGATAAAACTCTTTGTCAGGAGAGTTGCTTATCTTAGCACACTCTTGCAAAGCTGCAGTTCTGCAGCATTATAAACAAGTGTGCTCATTTCTTCTTATTTACAGTGTGTATGTACAGTAGTTGTGTTCATATTCTCTCTCTCTCTCTCTCTCTCTCTCTCTCTCTCTCTCTCTCTATATATATATATATATATATATATATATAGATATATATAGATATATATATATATATATATATATATATATATATATATATATATATATATATATATATATAGATATAGATATATAGGCCATTCTAGAACAACACGCCTACCTTTCAAGTAATTGATCACTAGATAGCAAGGCAAATGTAAAATTAAATGATTAAGGAGTAGGAGCAATAAAGTAATTACAAACTGACACTTTCTTATTAGCAGGCTACTATAACACACAAGATAAGTGAATGTATTCAAATACATTCTCACTATCAATAATACAAGAAGCAGCATACTGAGAAAGTAATATGACATTCTATTTACTTGGCCCCTCTCTAATGTTTGCAAACAAATTTACTCAAATCAAGATTGTTTAGATACTGAACAATTCAAATTGTGAAAATTGCTTTAAAATGTCACCTACATGTTGCTTCATTAGTTGCCTGGTGTGCATTACGCATGGGACAGGACTACATCCAATGTAAGACTAAACATAATGCTATTCGTTCATTGAAAGTACTTTGCTTTTCCTGCTGTGTTTATTGGGCAATGAGTCCCAGCCAGGCCAATGATCTTTTAAATGTCTTCTAGGGCAGAGCCAGATAATTACAAACTCTCCAGTAGGGAGAGAAATGAGCGCCCACATTACTGCACAGGAATATAAAGGCTCACAGGGAAACAATCTGTGAGACTGATAATGTAATACCAAATTTGAAAATGTCAGATAGCTGAGCCAAGGTAATGCATATTACTGTCTACAGACTGGGAACCCTGGAGACTGAATTCCTCTCTGTTAATCCACAGAAAAGTGATGATGGGAGTAGCAGTGTGAGCTTCCCTACACTGCCCTGGGCTAGGCCTCAAGCCTGGCTTGGAGGGACAAACCTCTTAGGGGACATGGTAGCAGATCAGTCTTCATTTTCTTTTGGTTTTGGGATGTGAGTTGGCTGTTTGTGACCATCACCTATACCGTAGCCATTTTTTAATTTAAATGTATACATAGTAGCCATAAACCTTTTCATTGTATTTGTATTGTATTTAGAGATATTAATGGACAGTGTTGAGATCTGTCACTCGTTAGAAAAAAAAAACAGACTCCTAGAAGTGGAAAATACAAATACTAAGAGTGTACTCCAAACATGTATGCATACTAGCAGTAATTCTACACTCACTTTTTAACTTTCCTTTTTTTAGAAATGACTATAACATATACTAAAAGAGTAAAGGCAAAAAACATATATTTAGTTACACAACATTTGTTAGTTTTATGACCCAATGAGAAAACAGGCTCATGGTTTATGGGAATGTATAGCCTGTTTTGGCAGCTTGACCTCAAAGTGGAGCTCTGGATAACAGACTGATAGAGCAATTTTACACTAGAGGCACAAAGACAGTGAGAATCAATACACATCATGACAAGTATCACAATTGGCCATGCTTTGCTGTACAACTCAAGTGTACTTTGCAAAAACAACAAACAATGACAGATCTTAATACCACCACCCTTGACTTCCTTCCATTGTATTTCTATTGCATTTAAGATTAAATATCTGTCATGGCTATCACTTTTGCACAAATGTATGTGGTAAGAAGCACATACATTTGGTAAATGTATATTCTTACATTTATTAAGTTCCTCCTAAAAACATGGCTTGGATCAGATTCATGTAATTGCTGCCTGCGACAAATAAACATATACAAAATATATATATATATATATATATATATATATATATATATATATATATATATATGCTATTCTAGAATATATATTAGGGCTGTCAATTAATCACAATTAACTTCTGCAATTATTGCGTTCATTTCTTTGGAGATTCAATTTTTAACTCATGTTAATCACACTCCTCTGTCGTAACCCTCTTAGCATACTCATTCCCTGCATCACCATTTTAATATACTTGAATGCATGCAACGCAATGAGTGCAGTTGGCATTTGCATAGAAAGTTTGTCATATAACTGCATTATGGAGCAAAGTACTAAAAGTGAAGGACTTGCTGTGAATGGGAAGGTTATTTAAAACTTTCTGACATATTTACTGTCAAATTGAAACTTTCAGTATCACAAATGTAGGCTACATCTAATTTGAAGCACCATCTGTTTGCTATACACACTTTCACTTCTCAAAATACACTTTCTAGGAACAACACAAATGAAATCTGTCAGTTTCGACAGAGCACAATTTTAGAAATTCAGGATCGCTGCAAGTCCATTAATCAAGATAGGCATGATAATATAACCAATATATATATATATATATATATATATATATATATATATATATATATATATATATATATATATATATATATATATATATATATATATATATATAATAGTATTTACAATTAAGGAGAATATAACCGGTACTCAATGTTGCCGTTTACATGCACAAGTCATTACAGTTTTCCTGTTTGCCATACTTTTCAGCAAATGTGTTGCTATGCAGTTCTGATTTCAGAAAAAAAATCATCCGTACCAATGCAGATTACTCAATTCAAGAGAACTGAATTCACGTGTTGTTGCACACATTCTGAATTACGCCAGGCATTTGCTACTTGTTTGTCTGGTTATCTTTACAACACCCCCCCACACACGCAATTATATGAAATATAATTTCCACAAGTTTTACTATATATATACAGTACTGTGCAAAAGTTTTAGGCAGGTGTGAAAAAATGCTGTAAAGTAAGAATGCTTTCAAAAATAGACATGTTAATAGATCATATTTATCAATTAACAAAATGCAAAGTGAGTGAACAGAAGAAAAATCTAAATCAAATCCATATTTGGTGTGACAACCCTTTGCCTTCAAAACAGCATCAATTCTTCTAGGTACACTTGCACAAAGTCAGGGATTTTGTAGGCATATAGTCAGGTGTATGATTAAACAATTATACCAAACAGGTGCTAATGATCATCAATTCAATATGTAGGTTGAAACACAATGATTAACTGAAACAGAAACAGTTGTGTAGGAGGAATAAAACTGGGTGAGGAATAGCCAGACTCAGCTAACAAGGTGAGGTTGCTGAAGACAGTTTGCTGTCAAAAGTCATACACCATGGCAATACTGAGCACAGCAACAAGACACAAGGTAGTTATACTGCATCAGCAAGGTCTCTCCCAGGCAGAAATTTCAAGGCAGACAGGGGTTTCCAGATGTGCTGTCCAAGCTCTTTTGAAGAAGCACAAAGAAACGGGCAACGTTGAGGACCGTAGACGCAGTGGTCGGCCAAGGAAACTTACTGCAGCAGATGAAAGACACATCATGCTTACTTCCCTTCGCAATTGGAAGATGTCCAGCAGTGCCATCAGCAGAAAACAGTGGGACCCTGGTACACCCATCTACTGTCCGGAGAAGTCTGGTCAGAAGTGGCCTTCATGGAAGACTTGCGACCAAAAAGCCATACCTCCGACGTGGAAACAAGGCCAAGCGACTCAACTATGCACGAAAACACAGGAACTGGGGTGCAGAAAAATGGCAGCAGGTGCTCTGGACTGATGAGTCAAAATTTGAAATATTTGGCTGTAGCAGAAGGCAGTTTGTTTGCCGAAGGGCTGGAGAGCGTACACGAATGAGTGTCTGCAGGCAACAGTGAAGCATGGTGGAGGTTCTTTGCAAGTTTGGGGCTGCATTTCTGCAAATGGAGTTGGGGATTTGGTCAGAATTAATGGTCTCCTCAATGCTGAGAAGTACAGGCAGATACTTATCCATCATGCAATACCATCAGGGAGGCATCTGATTGGCCCCAAATTTATTCTGCAGCATGACAACGACCCCAAACATACAGCGAAAGTCATTAAGAACTATCTTCAGCATAAAGAAGAACAAGGAGTCCTGGAAGAGATGGTATGGCCCCCACAGAGCCCTGATCTCAACATCATCGAGTCTGTCTGGGATTACATGAAGAGAGAGAAGCAACTGAGGCTGCCGAAATCCACAGAAGAACTGTGGTTAGTTCTCCAAGATGTTTGGGCCAACCTACCTGCCGAGTTCCTTCAAAAACTGTGTGCAAGTGTACCTAGAAGAATTGATGCTTGATGCTGTTTTGAAGGCAAAGGGTGGTCACACCAAATATGGATTTGATTTAGATTTTTCTTCTGTTCACTCACTTTGCATTTAGTTAATTGATAAATATAATCTATTAACATGTCTATTTTTGAAAGCATTCTTACTTTACAGCATTTTTCACACCTGCCTAAAACTTTTGCACAGTACTGTATATATATATATATATATATATATATATATATATATATATATATATATATATATATATATATATATATATATATATACACAAGCCTGTTGTTATCTCTACTGGACCTGGCAACCATCAATTCCTTCGTTTTGTACAAGGTAGGAGAGATTTCATCTTGAAGCTAGCCACAGCGCTTCAGCAGAAACATTTCGATCACAGAACTGCAAAGCTGCATGCTGCAGCAGATCAACCTGGATTCTGTGCTGCGAGTGACACACACACAAGATAAATCAAATGTTACTTTCATTTTAGATTAAAAACTACTTTTATTTTTATAGTTTTGTATGTGCATATACCTGTTTACATATTAGTTTATTTTTAACTATTTACGTATTTTATTATAGTTTTTCATTTTTTTGAAGTAGTGCTTTATATGTGGAAAATAAACCCTTTTATATTTAATTGTTCATTTAAATATGGTGTTTCGGCTGTGCAGATGTTTGATATGATGTGTTTGAATAAAACTTTTGAGTTGTATCAGATAGTTTGTCTTTCATTTTAATATTGATGATGTTTAAAATGTACCGGTGGTTGTAGGTATGAGTATAACCACGGCAGTTCTAGTGTTGAAGTAGTCCATAAATGTACTGTGTGTGTGTATGTGTGTGTGTGTGTATGTTTTTTATGGCCTTTCTGCTGCAGATTACGTGATATTAAGTCATAAAAACTGGATCTTGACTGCTGAAACCTCGTGAGCCAGAAACGCGATTTCTGCTCCAGTTTACATGGGGTTTTACAGTTATTTTTATCGTGAGAAAATGATTGATCCTGCCCTTAAAGTCGCGCTGCCAAAAGGAATTCCTTTTGTTGTTTCACGATGTATTTGCGTGACAACGTCACACAGTCATGTCTGTAGAGTCGATTTTCAAGAGCATGTAAACCAAGTCAATGAAGGCTTTGTTTTATTTAGACAATTTTAAGTTAAGGATACAAGAGAATTTTCTTTTTTAAATGGCAATGAAAAACATCAGTAAAAGATACCCTTTTAAAGATAACTGATAAGAACATATACAATATAATTTGAAATGCATTAAGGTGATTAATAAACTGGCTCCATTATGATTTAGTAGTTGGTTCAAACAATTTACAGCAAATGCTGAAGTTTTTTTCTGTATAATGCTGTACAAATAAATATTAAACTATAAAGAGGCAACAATATTAATCCAGAAATAGGACAACAGTTTTAAAGGCACAAGAAATCCCTTACACCCAGCTTATGAAAAACTGGCTTTCTTACAGCATACAAATATCAATGGGCTGACCTGACCTGCGTTTCCACCTGATTTAAACCCCATTCAGCATTCATGTAATGAATTATGATGGAGACTTCAATTCTGGCAAATAAAAAATAATTAGGAACATATGAAAATGTGTACATGTAATATTCTTGGCCCCTGCTGTATATCAGCTTGTGGTCCAGCTCTTTACTCAGTGCAGCAGCATGTCTGTCAGGACCATGGACAGCACTACACCACTCAGTACAGCAGCAAGGCTGTCAGGACCATGGACAGCACTACACCACTCAGTGTAGCAGCATGACTGTCAGTACCATGGACAGCACTACACCACTCAGTGCAGCAGCATGGCTGTCAGGACCACGGACAGCACTACACCACTCAGTGTAGCAGCAAGGTTGTCAGGACCATGGACAGCACTACACCACTCAGTACAGCAGCATATACGGTAGGTTTCAAAGAGAAAGTAATCTTGTGTCCCGGCGATGCGCATGCATGTTTGGGAGAATTACTCATGTAAATCAGGTTTGTGGCAGAACAAAAAAACAAAAGCCAAAGCGAGGGATAGGGTAAATCTCATTTACTCATGTAAATGACGAAACACCCTGGAAAATCCACGCACAGTTTCGCATGGAAACCCGCATTTCACATGTAAATGTGAATGAACTTGTTTACCCTTAAGTGACATCACTATAAATATTGCAAGGGCGCAGGTCAGTTGTTACTGTGGATTCCAAGAAGGCAGAAAGTAAGTGGCTGATGGGATGTTTTATGATTAGCAGTAGTGTAGTTCACCTTAATGATAATGCGGGCAGCTTTTTTATTATTGTTTTTGCTGTGTCTGGTCTGTCATCTCTTGTTTGTTTACAGTTCTGAATAAAACCATGATTTGCATCATTAATATTTAACACAACAGTAAATCCAACAGAATTTAAAAGAAAGGAGAGAATCTCTGACAGAACAAGCCTCCTCAGATAGCTGCTGTCCAATTGAAACTGGCGGCTGAGGTAACCTTCACAGTTGCCAAGTCCACTTATAATAAGTATAATTGGGCTTGTTTTTTGAGAGTCATGGGTTGGAATTTGAATGAACGCCCATACTCTAACATGGGTTGTGTTTGTTTTGAAAGGCAGTGCTTCTTTTTTTCTAGTGAGACTTAGCAACACTGGTAACCTTCCCCGTGTGTCTCACAAGCAGCCTGATTCCTGAACACCTCATTTTGTTGTTGACAAGAGTTTGTGCAGGATACAGCAGGCAGTGGCAATTTTGGGAACAAATTAATGCACTTCAGTCCATTTCATCAGTATCTGCCACCTCCCTTTCAAGTGCCCACTACCCATATTTGCCCAAGCTTGGTGTTGAATGCACCCTCAGCAGTGGTCAGCCATCTGGATGGCTAGAGTTTCTATGCCAGGGTAGTATACACAGCATCACCTGATCTCCTATATGCGTCTCCGCCGGTTTTCAGCCATGGTGATCTGCAATACCTGTTGGTCAGTTTCATTTTATACCATTTCATTTGTAATTAATGAGTCATAAGATAAATTAGTTGAAACAGTATTCACTATTAATGACATGACACTCCACTAATGACATCTGAAAAACAATTTGGGCAAGAGCAACCAGGCACAAGGAATTTTGTTTTATTACAGCAGCTTAGATTCACTCGTGTACCAGCTCTCTGCGCATGGAAACCACATTTTCACAAAATTTTAGTAATCTTCAAAAACAGCACAAGTACTTTACGCATTGCTAATTTACATATCAACCCCCACTGTTCTCATTCATTTGCATGACATTGGGTGAAACTCCACCTGTGTTACATATGTCTGTGGCATGCAAGCTGAACTGAAGAGCTCTTGAATGCAGGAAAAAGGACAAACTTATCAAGTAAAACAAACACATGAAATCTGAGTAACTGCAATAAGATTCACTCATAACGATTGCAAACATTAAAAAAAGGTAAGAGAATAGTTAGATGTTCCCTTTTCTTTGAATTCTGAAACACAGCTAAAATGTTATTTTTTTCACACAGACACTTATTCCTTATTTTACTGTGCTTATTTTGTGCACGAATAGCAACATGAGAGTAAAACATACATGTCCTGGTATGAGAGCTTCATTCCATGTCTAGCAATATGACTTTATTTGCTCAAGCTGTATTCTTCAAACCAGAGCAAAGCATTGATGCAAAACAGATCAGTATAAATCTCACCACAGAGCAATTTGAAGGTTACTGGTTCAAAGTCAGTTCTGTCTTACAGGTGACTCAGTGCCTTCATTTGAAAGAATTTGTCATTTTCTGGCTGTTCATGAAGCAGCTGGTAATGCACAACGCCGAGTGCTTAGGAGCAAAAGGGTAACTGGGGAGCACATGGATTGGCTTTTTTTAAGAGTACATCTCTATACAAATGGGTAAATAAAAGGCTGTACCTCATCTGAACCAAGGATTTATGAACTCTGTGACAATGGCACCCTGTCTGGCAAACACAATAGTTGCTATTGGTAGACTATACAGACCTTCTGTTAAAAAAGACAACACAACCAACAATGTTTGACAGGAAACCTACAAGCCTGGGCTATCTGTTGATGTTTTTTTTTCAGCAGGATTGCTCTGCTTTACATCTCCTAATATCAAATCAACAAAGGTCTAAACGACAATACAAAAATCAATGGATCTGATTACTCTGTAAGGACCTTATGCATCCTTGTTCATGGAAATCATTAAGGGTCATGGATGACAGCACAGTACTGTACAACTGCATAGTATACTCTCCTAACATTAGTCACACGATCCAAAACAAAACTGTTTCAAACCAATAGTAAAAAACAAACAAACAAAAAAAACAACATTTCATTTCAACCTTCTATTTTTTTATAATAATACACCATATTATTATTGGTAATTGATTTTTCAATTGCAGCAAATCAGGAAGCATAGCATGTTTGCAGTAGCATGAATGGAAGATTCAACAATGCATTTCCATTTGTTAACATAGATGAACGGCCTTGTGTATTTGAGTTTCAGAATAAATTACGTATGTCAGCCAACATACATTTTACGCATGTTATTTTAAAGAGTAATGTTAATTGTCACTGAATTCCACAATAAAAAGAGAACTTTACCAGGTCTAAGCTGGTAGACATGTTAAATGCAATCAGATTGAATACTAACCTGATAGAGACTGAGGTGTTACCAAAAGCGTGTGGAGATTCGTTGAGGCTGGTCGAGGTCTACTCATTGCTACTTGATTTGTTATCAGAAGTGGTTTTTCATGCCTCTGGAAAAGTCTTACTTCTTCAGGATGTATCCATGTTGTATCCATTGCAAGTGAATTATTTAGGTACACCTGAAACCCATTCAAGGAATTAGCAATGGTAATAGTCCATTACGCTTCAATATTCTAAGTTAAGTTATCATTTATGTATACCTAAACCATAAAATCTCTTAACAGCAATAAACAAAATGAGCCTTAATATTAATGTAATATCTACTGTATATTCACAAAAAGATACTTGAAAACTAGCTGTCTTCAAACACTCAAACAAAAGTATGATTATGTGTATGTGAACCTCTGTTTTGTTACAAATAATCTGCTTACAGCACTGTACTGAGATAATTGTCCATTATTAACATGTAATAACACAATGGCTTTAGTTAAAAGTCATACTGATGGAATACAAGCGTGTCCAAATATGCATTTGTATATTACTAATTGACCATGTCATGCAATATGCTTTCAAGCACAAGCAATGCTTTCTCTAGTTTACCTTGTATTCTGGTATCCTTTTCTCTATCCATCCCTTCCGAAAACGGGGTGGCAGGACTGATGTGTAAACTTGGGGGAATATGGGAAGTAAATCCATGTTTGTAGAATGGTGGAATCTCACAACAGGTGGTTGAGAAGTCAGTTCCCACTAAAAATGCATGGAAATATATTTATGAATTATTGACAGACAGTAAACATCACTTCAGCATGTTAACACACTATCCATTAAACTGAAATGCTAAAAAAAGAAGAAAACATATGTATATATTCATGGTAATCTTTATGCTAGTGGTAATTGGTCATATTGATTCTTAACCACATAGCAATCAATTAAGCTCTATTCAACTCTAAGTTATAGGGTTATAATAGAGGCTGCAAATCCTATAATAGCAAATACTATTCATTTATCTGCTATACACTTAATCCTATGATTAAGTCCATATGCCAGGACTGCCATAGTGAAACAGCAGATTACTAGGATTTCCTCAAACAGCCATAGCATATGAAATCCTTTTCATTTCATTACTCCCAGTAATTCCATCACTAAAGCAATGTTCGTGGTGGATAAGAATTTTGCACATGTACAGTAATATGTATAAAGTGCACATTACACTGTGAAACAGACGACTTAGATTGTGTGTTGGTGCTGATTTTTAATGGGTTTACAACAGGCACAGTTGTAATACTAGAATTCATTTTAAATAAAAAATGTACTGGTGTTTAGTGGACTTTCTGTAAAATAATAATATAGTAAGAAAGTATAATCATCATCTGACTGCTAGGCTAAAGCACAATCTGGCCCTTGTGTTATATAGTCATATTTCTAGTAGCTTGGTAATGCTCTTTAATACCTGTGAAAATATACATTATATATATATATATATATATATATATATATATATATATATATATATATATATAGGGCTTCTGTTTTTTGGTTTTGCTTATTTTTGAGTTTTATGTAAATCTTTTGCTTTTTATATACTGTATGAAATTATTGTTTTTGGTTACTTTCCAAAATGCTTGGGCACTTTTTTCTGTCACAATATGAATAGTAGTAACTCAACAGTACTTGCACACTACCACAATGAAATCCTTATGGGCACATTCTTCTGGGGTTTTTGTGTGTCTACATTTCACCACAATTTGCTATCTTGTTTTAAATTCTCCCTATAACTGTAATAGCTTTAAATCCCACGATCAAGCCTTCTAATTGTAATCTCATTTTAAATCTTGCAAGCGAATTAGAATGTAGGAATTTGCTGCCACTCAGTAGTTGGGGTGGGTTTAAAGTATTCAGAATGAATCAATGATAGCTACAAGCCAGGAAGGAGGGACATTGGCGAACAGCAGGTAGTTTGTTTAAGTTTTTTGTAGGTTTTTTTTTTTTTTTATGGGAAAGGGGTGGAGTCAATGCTAATTGAGTAACCATTTCCAGTGTTTTTCCGGTGTTTTGCATGTGTTCATTGGCTATATGCCGATTTCATTTGTTTTGTATAGGGGGTGTTTTATCATTTTTTTATTGGTTAAAACCAAAAATCAGAAGCCCGAATTATATACAGCAATTGAGGAAACAGATTGACGTGAATGCTAAAAACATAATTTTGTTATGTTATTACATTATGTGATGCTATAGATACGTGAGCGTTGAAATATACAATACACTCTGCCCTGTCAACCCTTAAAATAACTTTGATTATTCATCAGAGAAATTCAGTAAAACGTCAAGGTCTAATCTTCCCCAATTCCCTCTAACTGTGATGTTAAAGATCTCCAACTTCCCCTTGAAATATTGCTGCAGTTGGTGACAGACCACAGGGAGAATCTGATCACCTCTAGTGGCTAATCAGTGGCATGACAAGTCATTTGTAGCATATAACACTGTATTATGCCTGTATTATATAAATAACAAGCTGCATTACTCAATTACCACTCTACAGTGATTGAGCAAGTAAAAAAAGGTGTAGAATTACTTATGTATGTATCGTTATTTGCCTTGCACCTGAATGAGCAAGGAAGCATACAAAGTTTCTAAAACAAACAGAAAAGAGCTGCATATGAGTTTTGTAAATTATTGTAAGTGAAAATGTAAGGTAGAGTATGACTCACTTTTTAAAAACATGTGTTTCTTAATTGAAAGCAAAAGAAAGGGAACATTTCAGTAGACAAGCAACGCCATACATTAGCGCACCTGAATATTAGGCACAGGGAACTGATGAACAGCAGCTTCTGGTGCAGAGCGCATTGGCATCAAAGGCAGAAAGGGATCACAAGGAAGTTGCCAACCAGCAACAGCTTGCAGTAGAGGAGGGGGGTGATGAGAAGAGACTAAGAAAGGAGGGGGCGCCCCACCGATCCTGTACAGCCCAGATGCAGCTGGGATCCTCCAAATCCAGGGAGGGGGTTCTCCGTTCATCTGCCACAGCTGCGGCTGTCCTTTTAATCTCAGAATAGGAATCATTCTACATCCTACACCCAATGGACTCAGTGGGTTGCCTTTGAGGAACATTACCAAAAAAAAGATGTAAAATGTACACACAGAAGAGACCAAACAACAGCAGAACCAGTTTACATGGAACACACAAAACATGCCTATAGGTTAATATAACAGATTCTGTGCTTCCACAGATAATTACTATACATGTAAGTATTACTCTGGATTGGCTGTAAGTAAGTATGAAGAAGAAACAGAAGAAGAACAACAACAACAACAACAACCAAAACCACAAACATGTTTGAGCATGTAAAGATAATTGTTGTATTTAGTTGTATAATGTGATTTATTCTCAAAACACAGTATTGTTATTTATTTCTTAGCAGATGCCCTTATCCAGGGCGACTTACAATTGTTACAAGATAGCACATTATTTTTACATACAATTACATTATTTTTACATACAATTACCCATTTATACAGTTGGGTTTTTACTGGAGCAATCTAGGTAAAGTACCTTGCTCAAGGGTACAGCAGCGGTGTCCCCCACCTGGGATTGAACCCACAACCCTCCAGTCAAGAGTCCAGAGCCCTAACCACTACTCCACACTGCTGCCCTATGCAACAAAACGCATCTCCCACTCAGTAGCACTCAGCATTCGCTATACATTCGCGTACACCTTATTTTGTACACATTCTTAAGAGACCCTAGTAAACTAGCAATACCACAGTGGTTGGTCCCCAGATAAAGTCACTGCCACTTTGCCACCTTATTTAATAGCATGGAAATACAGATCAAGTCTGTTCACAAAAGTGCAACATAGGCTACAATATTATGTGCGTGAACTCAAAGTAGCAGAGTCAATGTTTTTCAAGTCTGGATTTACATGTAACATAATGTGACTGTTTGGAAGAACAGTTTAAACTTGATTTTATCAGTACAGTAGCCCACATAAGTGTTTATGTCAAAGTGATAATAACCTTGCAAATAATTTCTGATTAATGCATTCCTCAGGTTTAAGTATATATTATATTTGAAGTGTTAAACGTCTAGCTCCGAATTTAATAAAGCATGCAATAAAATGTTTTAAAATAAAACATGCTGTCATTTTCACCACCGTTCTGCCAAAATAAATACTTACATACATACATACACACACACACACACACATACATACATACATACATACATGCATACATACCTCTCAGCAAAGTATTTAACGTTTGAAATATATATTAGCATACTTATGCATGTGTAACCCGACCATATTAGATCTGAAAATAACAAAGTATCATAAAACATAAAAAGTTATAAAATAAAATAAAAATTATGCAAAATGCAAATTTGTATTTGAAAAAAAAGAAAAAAGAAAACGTAACTTACCTTAAATGTGCTTCATCAATTGCCCAGGCAACTATCCTTGCATATGCTTAATTTTCTCTCGGCTTCTCCCTTGAAATTAGCACATTGTAAGCATTAGCATCCAAAACCCGTCTGCTGCTGCTCAATGCGATTTCGATCCCCCACTCACTCAGCAATGATAGAATAATCAGATGCTTCTAATGTAGAAAATACACGTTTCCCATATACATCCTTATCAGGTCCGTGGTAGAATCTGCTGTTGTTTTGGGGAAATGAGGCGACAGTTATCAGCCAAAGTAGCTGTTCACTCACAGTCCCTGGTTCAGTGATGATAAAGAGGCGATCTCTCACTTCCCACTTCTGCCTTCTGATCACCTCCTTGCAAAAGTGAGCCACCTCTCCCACTGTACCCCTCTTCACATCTAGCGTCAGCAAGGAAAGAACACGACGCTGATGTAGGTTATGCGATTTGTGCACCGCTTCATTTGAGGACGCATTTGAATTAGTTGAAATGCTAATTAATACTACTACGACGACTACTACTACTACTACTACTAATAATAATAATAATAATAATAATAATAATAATAATAATAATAATAATAATAATAATAATAATAATGTTTTAGGTACGATCCAGACTCAAATTATAGAGGTGCATGAGATACACTGTCTGTTTGAAGTAAGCTATATTAAGTATTGCGTCTTTATACGACAGTGCCCTGCAACTGAATGCGCAGGAGGCTCAGGCTGTGCATGAAAGGTTTTATTCGTGCTGTACAATAAGTGAACGATTTGCAGCAACTGCACACATTATTCAATCCATTAATAGTCTTTGTTTTAACAGGACAGAGATGACAGCAATATTTTACATTGAAGTTATTGAAGTTGAATAGCAAAATATTGATCAGACGACAAAAGTCCAAATAAAGGCAGAATACAATCTGTAAATGCCTGGAAATTAAGCAGCTATTCTGTGTGTGTGTGTGTGTGTGTGTGTGTGTGTGTGTGTGTGTGTGTGTGTGTGTATCTGTGTCTCTTTCTCCATTGAAAAGTCCATTACAATGTACAACAGTGTTAAACATGACTAGTCATGTATTTTGTGATAACATTTGTGATAAAAATAGAGATACAATGCTTTTCAAGAAGCCCCGGGATTAAAGCATATGCCATGGTTTATAACCTGTTTTTTTATTATCTGGCACTGCAGTTGACCTTAAAAAATATGAATTACATAAGAACAGTTCTTTCCACTCTATTTTCACTAAATAATTTAATGACAGTATTGAGCTGCATCTTTGTTCTTTTACGAAACACAAGGTACTGGAATGGTAAGACAGGTACAAATCTATTACTTGAGTTGCTTTAAAGGACTAGCTAATCACCTTTTAGTCCAACAAATGGTCCATCAAAGCTGTCTTTATGCCATCTCTTTTGTACTCCTTCACTAAAATGTTTTTGTTTTTTTAATGCACTAATTTTAACATATAAGAAACATGGGGGCAGTGCTGAAACCTTCTTAAAGAAGTATTCACCCAGGTTTTAAAATCAGTTTTCTTATATCTTATTAGCACTTGCTATGTTGCGGTTCTTTAGTTAAGACAATGCTCTTAAAGAAAGTGCTTGCTGCTTGTTGGTACCTAGTCATTTCATGTGATACAGTTCAAACTGGCTCCAGTGGTCCAGTGCAATCAGATCATACAATCTAAATAAAATATATCATGATGCAGTAGTGTATCTATGGTGTTATAAAAATGTTTTTTAAAAAAGACATTATGGGCCTCATTCACTAAAGGGCAGTATGTTTCCCTTTTTATTGTTTGTTAACTGTTTCCACACTGCGTGGTATTTTTTCTAGTTAATTGCCGTTTTCATCAAAAATGTTGCTGGAAAAAAAAAAAATCACGTGCTAAAATACCACATTAGCATATCCCACCACCACTTAAGACTCAGTATTTTACTATGCATTAGGACAGTTTATCACGTGGCGAAAACTCTACTGCCCTTTAGTGAATGAGCCCCTATATCAGATTTAATGAAAATATATTTTAGAAACTGAATTTTGCAGATGCTTCTTAGGCAGTTAGTAAGTTATGGGAATGGGTTTTGTACTGCGATTCCAGAAACACATTACACAGGCGCATGAGGATTATTGTGTGTTTGAAGTAAGTCTTGCGCCTTTAAATGACAATGACCTGCAACTGAATTTGCACGGGACTCAGGCTGTGCATGAAAGTTTCCGCATGTTTTTTTTTTTATTTTTTTTTATTTTACCGTACATGCAAATGTATAAAGAGATCACTACCTTAGAACTCTGTATTGTGTTGACAGAGCATGCTTTCAGAATGAAGGCCAGAGTGCTCTTTAGTAATGAAGTATGATTTATTAAATGCTGCCGCAATACAATTGGCCCAAGACCTTATTCCTTGTGGAGCATAATATTTAAATAATCTAAATTGATGTACTTAGACTGTGAGCGAGGCATGTGATGTGAGCCAGGCAGGTGATGTGAGCGAGGCATGTGATGTGAGCCAGGCATGTGATGTGAGCGAGGCAGGTGATGTGAGCCAGACAGGTGACCTGGCTTCCTGTCTTCTGGATTGAGGGCAATTGCAAGATGGAGTAAAGGGGCTTGGAGGGCTGATCAATGACATGACTGCCTGGTCCCATTGTTTAATTGATTGATTGGTTAGGGGCATCATTCCTTTCATAAAAGTCCTTTAGGTTTACAGTACATCCATTTTTACCTTGTGGGCAGCTGGTGAGAGGAACATCATGTCACAAGTATCTCTTCAGAGAACAGAGTTTGTGAATATAGCCTGGTTTTCTCCACAGCTCAAAATATGTTAAGTTGAGGTCACATAAATACATGTCTTTGAAAGCTAAACAGAACTAAAAAAAAAAAAAAAACATTTTAGATATTGTTCACAAAGCTTTAAATAATACAGTTTGATATACAGAACTGTTCTAGATTGTTGCTAAGGAAGCATACCACATAACTAGTGAGTTAAAGCTTTGTGAATAGGTCTGAAGAGGATATTTTCTACTTTTTTCTGCTTTGCCGCAATAGGCTTTAAGGACTTTAATAAAGAGTGTTTCAAGGAATGTTTTAGGGGTGTTTTATTTTGATGTAATGTTTTTAATAAACTAATAGAGTTAAAAAAAAGTTGAATGAATCAGCAGATGTTATTAAATTAATCAAAAGGGGACAGTCTTCCAGTTTTTGAATAGGTCCCAACGGCTCAACTAAACACGCTAGACAAGCTTTGTATGACACATTCTGTCAGTTTCCGTATTCCCTTTATAACAGATCAGTAAAGTCTCGCCTGCCTTGTGTTCATCCTGTCTTTCAGTGATTTCATTGAAGTTTATAAGAACAACATTCATTTTGCATCATGTTTTTTTATCTCTCCATCTGATTAAAAACTGTAACATTTAAAAATGTGAGAAAAGTATTGTTACAACAACTATAAACATATTCTCTGCAGAAGTGTTCTTAATATGCGCAATCCTATATCTGGGCAGAGAAGATGCCTTTTAGACATTTAAAGGTACTTCACCTTTAAGAAGCCTTTCATACCTACAGTATAATAGCCTTCTAATCGCTCCATTTTCTTTTGGCAGACACCAGCTATCTAGCAGCTGGGTACATTTTAACAATGCAGCACTTAATAATTGATGAATAGTTATTAAAGAAAAAAGTACATATAACTTTCAAGCAGGGACACAACTGATGATGACAAAAAAATTCAGTGTTGTACTTTATTGATCCATTTGCTGGAAAATAGCCTCTAATGGAACATAACAGCTGCCTCTAATTTTGTTAGGAGCTCAAGGGTACTTAAAGCTAGTGCTGCCAAATGAAAAACATGAGTACATGTATATACAGTAATCTCTTAACCCCAAACAGTATCTGCACCACAGGCAGGTTTATTTCTTAATATAAACACTGCCAATTTTGGTTTATTTTCTATTATTTGTTTATTTAGTAGACACCTTTATCCAAGGCGACACAGAGACTAGGGTGTGTGAACTATGCAGTCACTTGCAACAACATCTCACCCAAAAGACAGAGCACAAGGAGGTTAAGTGACTTCCTCAAGGTCACACAGTGAGTCAAGTGAGTGAGCCAGGATATAAACTGGGGACCTCCTGGTTACAAGCCCTTTTCTTTAACCACCGGACCACACAGCTGCCTGTGTTAATAATCTATTGTGCAGGTGTGTGAACTGTACGCTACAAAGTCCTGAAAGCGCTTCCGCAAAAATTCTATGCCCTTCCTGAATAACATGCTCATTAATTGTACAATTATTTGTTTAGCTTGCAAGCTTAAAACAACAAACAGTGTGTGAGAAGGAACTGCACTCTCAACATGATTGGAGGTAGCCAACTAGAACTTTCAAAGAAGCACATGATGCTTACTGTTTACACACAGTTACTGTGTATTATTAATGGATATATGGAGTATTATAAAGTTCAAAGTCTTGGCATACATTGGTTTGCATGGAGTACAGTACATCCACACATCATGCAGTGGCTTTTTTAGACAACATAGAATGCTGAACTTTGGTACTAAAACACAATGATGGAACAATTGCACATAGGGTCTGCTGTTGAATCCTATATGTGCATAGAACATAAGAACATAAGAAAGTTTACAAACGAGAGGAGGCCATTCAGCCCATCTTGCTAGTTTGATTGTTAGTAGCTTATTGATCCCAGGATCTCATCAAGCAGCTTTTTGAAGGATCCCAGGGTGTCAGCTTTCTGGCATATAGGAGATATACACATAATTAACTGTTTTGCGTCATTGTTTTCCCCATGGCTTGTTTTTGTTAATACTCTACTTTGGATAGATAAGCAACAGCTGGATTGTACATACCCCATGTGACTTCATGCCAGGCATTTCAGCTACCTTGTGTGTTCTTGCAGTGCTTAGACAAAGTGATGATACCAGTAACTGACCCTTTGCATACCAGCAGAGCTTAAACTGTAAATTCAATGTAAACTATTCTATTAGATAGAATATGCTGACCTTCTGCTAAGCGTCATAGTCTATTACTTCAGATAAGTAAGTTTTTTTATTTGTATTATTATTTTTTATTGTTTTTTTTAGATGAATAAATCAATGATGGTATCACAGGAGTCTTTAGAAAAATAAACACCTTAGCCAAAGCTAGATTTGTGCCAGTCAGTAGTGAAACAGCAACAGGTGTCCAGCAGCTGTACAGTTTCATTAGAGAGGAAGTCAATCCACACAGAACTGTTTTAAAGCTAGTTCACAAGCTAAGTCTATACTAACATGAAGTAATAGGTCATAATGAAATGAGAATGGGTTAAATTACAACTTCTTCAATGCTTACACCCAGCTCTGCTCAGAAGCAAACAATCTTTCTTTTTAAACATCTGTTTTTCACTGAAGCTGCCTGTTTGAAATTCAAATTAAAAACCTGTCACTGAATCATCAAATATTCACAATCTTAATGCTACACATCTGGCCGAAACATAAACATGTTAAAATGTGGGTTACAAGATTGGCATTTGACAGTAATGCATGTTGACATTTTCAACTCTAAATGTTTTTTTTGTTTGTTTATAATAGGTTATTGCTATGTAAAAATTTAATCGCCAGTTTAGTTAAAATACCTTGTGGTGCCTATATTGTGAAACTCTGTGACATTTTTTGTCACTGGTATCAATTGTACGGATTTGCTGCTTATTCTTCCATTTATTCAGTCTATGAATCTACAAATATGATTCATAAAACAATTAGTGTAAAGTATTTCTATCAGAACTGTCAACAATGCAAGATACAATCACATCAAATATAAGATAGGATAATAATCTACGCTGCATGTTCTCTGGTAATTGGAACATGATTCATAAATGATGTGTAGGTTGCTTCTCAATTTGCATAATAGACCGGTCAGTGCTAAAGTGGCAGTAGTGGGGAAACAAATGTTATTTGTGTCTATCAATGCATGCTAATGTGTCTTTTTATGAGTTAGTAAGCAACTAATGGGTTTTAATGGGTAAGGTAATGGGTATATGCACGCAATCAGATGTCATAAGATACAGGCCACTAATCACTTGTAATGAAAGGTAAGGCTGAAAATTAAATACAAGTAGAACATATGCCTCAGTAATTCAAATACAAATTGAAAGGGACATCATTTGTCTACTACAGTAAGTGACATTTTCCAAAGTGGACATCTGTATACTTGAAACAGTTTAAGTGTAAATCGTGTTCATCAGTTAGTGTGGGCAGCCCTAAAGTTGCACTACATTGACATTTCACTAACTGATAAATGATGATGCAGAATGTGGTTTCAAAATTAAAATAGAAGATGATTCAAACATTCCCTGGTTGCCATTGCCTAGCTGTTGCCCACTGGGTTTTTATTTTTGTCTGGGTAGTCAAGCATGAATAATCTAAGCCCATTAAATTACCAATTATCCATACAGCCCTTCAGTCATTACTTCCCTTGTGATTTTACAGTATCGGTTTCTGATTCTCAATTCCAAGGAGTTCAGGCATTGCCCGGAATGTGACAGTTAGCTATATACAACAGATATAACATAGGGCATGAATTAATTAAAACATATTCTTAGTAATTAGATATGTACCAAGGTTAATGCATTGAACAACACATTTTTGGAGTTGTGGGCAAAGCACAGAAAAAACATTTGGGTAAACCTAAAGACATTGTTTGCACCATATTTTATGAACCAGTAAAATTCAAAATAAAATGTAACAAAACTAGAACAAAACAATTATTTAAAGGAACATTTTTATTTTTTTACATTTTAGTTCCCAATTATTTTATTCCCAATTTTATTCCCAATTCAGACTGTCTAATCCAGGGCTTCTCAAACTCGGTCCTGGGGACCCCCTGTGGCTGCTGGTTTTCATTCCAACCGAGCTCTCAATTACTTAAATATACCCTTAATTAACTGATCGTTTGCTTAATTAGACCTTTTTACTTGTTTTCAGCTCTTAAACAGTTGCAGATTTCAAGTTAGCTATAACATTTTACCTCATTAATTCCATACAACAGCTTAGGAGAATGAAAGGTCAGTGGGCATCCACCGATCCCCCCACCACACAAGAGCCTCTGCAGGACAAAGGCCAGCCCTGCAGGTGTCTGCTTCAGCTCACGGGGCGCCTAGCCAGTAGGTACCCCTTTTTTAAGCTTTTAACATAAAATAAACTGGTGTTAACTTGGTGGTGGTGGTAAATGTGTCCAACAATTGTGTTCCATCTTACATACCACAGTAACACAATGCAATACAACATACAACAACATATACAATCATTAAGTCATGTATCAAATAAACTTAACGTAAGAAAACGTGTAGGACACAGTCGAGGAAATTAAATTACTTAAAAACACAGGCATAGATAGAAGAATATGCCCTGGATATTTGTATTCCTTACAATCACTATTTAGAACACAATTAGAGTGTCCCTGTGTGTATTTTTCCCTTAGTTTTTCTTGATTTGTTTCTGTAATTGGACATCTAATTTCCTAAGGGTATTCTGAGAAATAATTAGGACTTTGCCAACCAGTGACCTTATGATTCTAAATTGTATTGGCAATTGATTATATTTTATGAGTAAAATATCAATGAAGCGGAGAAATGTTTTTTCTTGTATTGTTTGGTTACCGTCTGTTGTTTATTTATTCAAAAATCCTTGTGTTTACATTCCATTAGACTATTAAAAGGCCACTTTAATCAATATTTGATTTGGGTGGCATATATTCAAACTCCTCAATGATTTATCTGGGATATAGAGTAGCTTGTATTGTGCATTACATTCATTAACCTTTGACCATCCCCCCTGTAGTGTAACAGACAACTCATTGGAGTACAACAGATAAAATGCAATTGCTGAATAGGGAAATGTTCAGTCTGAACTCCCCTTAGTAACTATAAGTTCTATAATCACCACAGGACATTGCACAGAATACTAGAAGTGTTGTTCATTTTATTAAACATCCTGTGTCAGTGGTGTTAAACCAATTACTTCAAACAATCAGTCATGAGTTAAACTTATCAGAAACAAGCATTAAATATAATTAGGGCTTCTGTTTTTCAGGTTTTATTAATTGTATTTTTCGGTGCTTATTTTTAGCTATTTTCGAGTTTTATGTAAATCTTTTTTTTTTCAGGGCTTTTGTTTTTGATATACTGTATGAAATTAGTGTTTTCGGTTACTTTCCAAAATGCTTGAGCATTTTTTTCTGTCAATATGTATAGTAGTAACTTGACAGTACTTGCACACTTAAGTTGAACCTTCTTTCCATTGCTGTCTTCCACAACGAAATCCCTATGGTCACGGGCACTTTCTTCTGGGGTTTTTGTGTGTAGGCATTTTTGTACATTTTGTACATTTTCTGTTTTAAATCCTCCATATCTTAACTGTAATACAGCTTTAAGTCCCGCTACCATGCCTCCATCCTGATTGTAATCTCATTTTAAATCTCGCAAGCGGAGTCTCCAATAGAAATATAGGAATGTGCTGTCACTCAGTAGTTGGGGCGGGTTTAAAGTATTCAGAACGAGGAAGGCGGGACATTGCCCAGCAGCACTGGGAAATGTATTTATTATTATTTTTGTAGTAGCTTTTATTTTTTAATGGGAAAAGGGTAAAATCAACGTGAATTCGGGTTTTATCGGTTAAAACCAAAAATCAGAAGCCCTGCATATAATGTACAGCACAGGGATCTTGGTAACAACTAATTGTTATTTTAGACAGTATAGACTCCAATGGGTTAAAATGCCACTTCCTATAAATGGTGGCTCGATAACATGCACTGTCCTTTCTTTTTAATATTATTTTAAAGGTTACATTGTTACCATTGATCCAGTTAACCTGTAAGGTGTACCTGATACATTTCAAATGTTTAACTAATGGCAATTAGTAAATCTAATTGACTATGACCCAAAGAAACAAGAGACAGATACTTTACCCTGTACACTAGGGACAGTAAATAACCAGAGAATGAATGTTGTGGTATCATTTCTTAGGGTACATATATTTAATAATAATGGATTTACATTTTCATCTGTTTCACTTGTGAAAATAGAGACAACAGGTGCTTATAATCATTTGTCCATAGAAGACTGTGGATATTATAGAATCACTTGTGTCATCAGAGACCAGGGAAGAATTAAAGGAAACACACACACACACACACACACACACACATATATATATATATATATATATATATATATATATATATATATATATATATATATATATATATAGAGTGCCTATAGAAAGTCTACACCCCCTTTCAAAATGTTCACCTTTTGTTGCCTTATAGCCTGGAATTGCATTAAAATATATATATTTTTTTATTTATCTACACATCCTACCCCACATCTTCCAAGTGAAAAAAATATTCTAGATATTTGTAGAAAATTAATTAAAAATAAAAACTGAAATAGCTTGGTTGGATAAGTGTCCACCCCCCTTGTAATAGCAATCCTAAATTAGCTCAGGTGTAACCAATCACCTTGAAAATCACACACCCAGTTAAGTGGCCTCCACCTGTGTTAAACTGTAGTGATTCACATGATTTCAGGATACATTCAGCTGTTCCTGTAGGTTCCCTCTGCTGGTTAGTGCATTTCAAAGCAAAGACTCAACCATGAGCACCAAGGCGATTTCAGAAGAACTCCGGGACAAAGTTGTTGAAAGGCACAGATCAGGGGATGGGTATAAAAAAATATCAAAGGCCTTGAATATCCCTTGGAGCACGGTCAAGACGATTATTAAGAAGTGGAAGGTGTATGGCACCACCAAGACCCTGCCTAGATCAGGCCGTCCCTCCAAACTGGATGACCGAGCAAGAAGGAGACTGATCAGAGAGGCTACCAAGAGGCCAATGGCAACTTTGCAAGAGCTACAGGCTTTTATGGCCAAGACTGGTCAAAGTGTGCATGTGACAACAATATCCCAAGCACTCCACAAATCTGGCCTGTATGGTAGGGTGGCAAGAAGGAAGCCATTACTCAAGAAAGCCCACCTTGAATCCCGTTTGAAGTATGCAAAAAAACACTCAGGAGATTCTGTAGCCATTTGGCACGCCCCCAGTGCATCAGCCAAGCAGTCACGGCTTTCTGCTCTCGATCCCTGATGGTTGCAACTTGGTACCACTCGTGTGGCAAGCTGAGCCCCTGATTGGTGGTGATTCTCCCATCTCTGACATCCCCGAACACCTGCTGCATTCGACGAAACCTTCCTGAACGCGAGCAGCAGACCCAGGGTTATTACTATATATATATATGTATATATATTGTATCCACTGCTAAAACATTGGTGGGAATAAAGATAATGTCAAGCTCATAGGTGTAAAGAGCCGATTGGATTGAAAGTGTTATAGAAGGACACCCACAGACCTTAAGTTCTCCTGAGCTGTTGTGAGGAATTGCTGTGGTCAAGAAACATTCTAAATTGGTGTAAAAAAGGGGGTAAAATTATTGGACACTCTAAAATGTATTTTTTAATAGATCACTTTGGTTGACACAATCTGCATTAGCTGAGTACATTAAATTAGATTTTTTCTGCTTTTTTTTAAATATTTGTTGTTGTTGTTTGGTACATTGATAAAATAGATGTACTGGCACATTGATAGAGTAATACACATATATTGCAGTTAACATGTAGTATGTTACCATATGTAAATGAACATAACCCCCCCTGGTTTAGAATTAAGAGATTGAATCTTAACTAAGAAGCACTTACAATTCAAGTGAGGTCTCACCCCCCATGGGAATCCTATGTTTGTCACTGACTACCTCTCTGGCTTTAACACTTTAAAACATCCATTCCTACATAATTCCATGCATTCACTGAGCTAATGCAAGAAAATATTAACTTGTTTGCACATTGCAATCAAAGGTGACCTACTGCATCAGCATACTGAATCTGCCTGCTAATTGTGTACATGCGAATACAATGAATACTGAAACAGTCCTTAGTAACCTTTGCTCCAAAGAGAGATTCCATCTATATTAGGCTTCACATCTAATTTGGGTCCTGCCTTGCATTAACAGCTTGATCACTTTAAGCTGTACACTGTTAATAGGCTGTAATATCTACTGTGAATCTTTTTATACAGTCTATCAGTAGAAAAACTCACTTTCACTTGGAGGGTCCATTTAGAATCCAAACAGCCCATATAAAGTTCTCACCTCATTCTTTACAGTATATTCATGTAACCCAATATGGACTGGTGTCATGGTTGAAATGTTAATGTATTTTGTTTTATTCTACGTAAGCCTATATAACTTTTTAAATGTATTAATGCTCCACTGATTGCAATGGGACTGTGTGTTGGTATGATGATCTGTTTGATGAATGCATTGGAATTCCCTTCAATTCCACTTCATAAATGTTTTCAGCTGTACTGTATACCACAATAAAAGCTTAGCAAAATGAAAGCGCAGTGAAAGTATGATGCGTATTTGCAACCAGCATGATGATCATTGCAGCTTCTGAGCCCTGCCAGTACGATGGGTTATACAACAGCAGAGGTCTGTCCTTTCACATAAGCTTGATAAAATGATTAGGCACAACAAACACAAACACTTCCTCAAAATACTTGCCTAATTTTATAACTACAGTAGGTTTCACTCCCACAAAAAGGTACATTCCTATTGGATGATGTCCATAGCCAAGCGTTAGCTTCTCCTAGAGAACCATATAATATAGTTGTGTACCAAATGATGAACCAAAATCTCAAAGCAAACAAAGTCACACAATCACAATACGACATTGAACATGGCATCACATTTTTCTAGAGGAGTTTCATGAAACCTCAATATTTCTTGACCTCACATAGTTTATGAGAGAATGGAGGTGACTGCATTCACTTCTGACACATCTGATCTCGTAACCTAATATAGAAGCATTTTTAGAAGATTTGTATTTTTTTTTAAGCACCTGCATTTGAAAGTCCTAGATATGGTAGGGTTTGTTTGTGACATTTTCTTTAATGTTATAGCTTAGTGTATGGTTAGGATGTTGTGCTCTGTGTAAGATCCCTCAAATTTTTTTACCACTTGCACATTGTGATACTTGCTGATTCTGCATTGTGCTATCGACAGCATAATGGTGATTAGAATGTAATTGTTTATTAAAATACTTTTTTGGGAGTGCTGGGCTACCAGGCTTTGACCTCTGAGCAGCACTGCTGTCAGGTACTGCTGTTCACCATCAAGGGCCATTCCTCACAGTGACGCTGGATTTAGACTGCTTTTAAGCATTTCCTCAATAAACAGCAATCGTGGACTACCTTACCTAACATTAGGCAGTCCAAGATCAGTGCTAATCGAGGACTGCAAAACCTTTGGTACATAATGTATCACCCATTTATTGAATGTATTTGGTATAAATACAATGACCAAAGTCATTGTATTTATCTTGCTCTTAATTGTATTATTAGTTGTACTGTGATACTTGAAATGTACTTGCTTACGATTGTAAGTCGCCCTGGATAAGGGCATCTGCTAATAAATAAATAATAATAATAATAATGTATTAATTAACCTCAGAACACTAGTTTTGGATTTTACCTAGGCTTTCCTGGATATTGTCAATTCTTTAGCCATAGGCTTTTCCCTACCTACAGAATGCAACATGGTACCTTATCAAATTATCACAGTGCTTAATCAAATTATTTATCTTGTACCCATGTATGATATTGGAATGTAAAAATTGTGACACAAATTCTCAATTTGTAATGTGCTATACCAGTGCAATGTGAGGTTTCCAAATACTGCGGTCATTTAAATCATCAAAAAAGGACCATCCTTGGCATTTTACACATTTTTACAGACTAAACTTTTATAGACATCTGCTCTGAGAAATCAAAACCCAATATTATTACCTATAATTAATTTCATATATCATTTTTAGACATTATTATTATACCCAAATCTTAAAATGAATTACTCATGAAAATGAAACAGCGTTATCATGGACAGCCACAGCTCGACAAAATCATGGATTAATGTTTGCTTCATTTAAATTCAATATGAAGTAAATGATTAAGTAGGAAATTGTGTGTTGGTTCATATGTAATCATATTGTAATCAATGGGACTTTTAGATAAACCTACCTACAGAAGACGTGCTTTTCTGGTGAAGTGATCCAGAAGGACATAAATAGATATTTTATAATATTTTATAAATGTTTGTGTGGGATTTATTAGATATACATTACAGCAGGTTTTTACACTGATTCGAAATGTACAGACACCCACTTTGCCATGAATTGAGAACTGTCCTACTCACACTGAAAGTAGGATGGCTCAGTCACATTCATTTTGGCTGGATTTCCTTAGCCTGGTCTTGTGCCAAATCCCTACACCATTGTCACTGCAATGTAATTAGTCTTGTTCTTTTTATAGTTGTTTTTAAATGGTTCAGCTCTTTGATCTTAATCAAAAGATAATGTCAAAAAAGTATTTCAGAATTCTCTGCTGTTTCACACATTATTAACAACTCTCACCTTGGATTTTCAACTCTATCAGTCAAAATGATTTGCAGGAACCTGATGTAGAAAACAGATTGAATTACTTAGATGCATGACAGACCCAAAAAGAGATGCCAGCTAGCCTACTTTCCACGTAACTAGTGCATAGCATTATGAAAGGGTGAGTTAATCGATGAAAAAATGCAAATTATTTTTCTTCCCAATATTTCTGTTATAAAATGCATTTGGTGGCCTTTGCTTCAGGTGGAAAACCAATTAAAACGTTCTAGTAGCTCTTTTTATTTTACAGTATGCAGCCTAGTCCATGCAATGTATCCATTGCTGTGTAATATGTAGTTCCCTGTGAAAATTCCCATTCCTGAAAGAAAAGTGTAGATATACAGTACATTTTTTTTTATCACGTAAAAATAAATACAGCAAATGTTTGCCTTATTGACACACTACCTGTTTTTTACACTGCATTTAGGAACCTGGCAGCCGGGTAAATGATTGATTAGTTTGCTTCCGGTAAATGATAGAACACACTGCATAGAGCTGCACGATTTCTTTAAAATGTCTTCTACGAAAAAGAGATCAGTTGCATCAAAGATCAGAAATATTTCTGATAAAGATCACTCTGTCCAGTACAAGATGAGGACATTTCACCTGTCTGATGGTGAAAATAGAATGTCTTTAACAGGTGGACATAAAAAAAAACCCTCAATTTTATACAATTTAACATTTACACTTTTTGGGGTAAACATTTAAATATTTAGGAACATTCATGTTGCGCATTGTTTTTCTAAGAATACAGAAGGAATATATTCTATAATAAAGAAGGAAAAAAGATAACTCTGATAAAAACATCAAACAAACAATGCAATGTCTTTTTTTTTTTTGTAAAGCCCACTTATATAGTAGGTATATATATAGCATATGAAGTTTTGAAGTAAAACAAGAAACACCCCCAAGAACGGTCTAACTGGTATAATGGTTTTAAATGCAATTCTACTGATAATGCATTTCAAACAAAAGAACATCGATCATATGGGGGAAGATTGACTAAATCCTAACAATACAGTAGTATGCAAACTGATTCTGTCAGTTAAATACGGTTACCCTGTATTTCTTTCTGCTGATTTCCACCATACTCTCTTATGCATCTGTAATTCTATGTTCTAAGGTCAGAAGACTAAATCATTAAAACAATTTACAAACTATGTAAAATGTATCATTGACTTGAATGAGCAGATTCAGTACATTTCAAGTCCATTTTCAATTCAAGCCAAGCACATCATGCAGAGACAGCCACAACTGTTCAGCTGTGTGGTTGCCTAGAATTCAGTTGTCTTTGTTGTCCATCACACAATACTTCAATAGGAGCTAGATCAGTAGGTTGTGTGGGACAGTCCATGCATTTCTCCCAGCACAGCATGTCTCCATTCTTCAACCAAAGCTTTCTGCAATATAAAAATAAGAAACATCCTAAGAATGGTTCAAAACACACATGTTTTGCATTTCTACTGACAATGCATTTAAAATAACTATCATATGGGGGACGGTTGTAGCCTACATGGAAAAGCACTCTTTCTGAGCATCATACCTCTTTCTTCCCAAACTGCAATGCAACATCCAATCCAGCACATACCTTCTCCTTGTATTGTACTTTACAATTCTCAATCTGTTTGCTGAAGTTTAATTATACGCACACCTGCAGAAGTGAAAATGGATGTTTCCCAAGAGACTTGTGAGTGAAGAAAAGCAAATGCTTGTGTGAATCTCTAAACATATGTTAAATCCCCCCTTAGGTTTTTGGAAAACGCACTTCAAGATCAATCAGTAGTGGTTGCACTTTACTCAAGTGATTAATCTTGAAGGTTGCACTGCTGTTATTGGGAAACAGTCCTGAGAACCAGCACTAATAGCACCACTAGGGACTGAAGTGAGACAAGAATACAGAACATGTCCCCAAAAATAATGATAATAAAAACCAAACAAACAGAAGGAACATTAACACATCTCACAAATAATTATTTATGAACAATATATCTCCACTGGGCAGGTGACTTAATGCAGAGTACTTCTAGCCCTCTCAAATGGATTGCTTGCTTATTATCTTGGTTTCCTTGAAGAGATCATTGCCCACTCTGCAAATACAGTAAATGCAGAAGATATTAAAAGGCAAGCTTTCTCACATGAGAAGTGGTCACCCACAATGTTATCCAGTTTCTAGAAATGAGGGCTGACTGAGGGTTGGAACATCAATTTCTTTTTTTTAGCCCAAAAATGACTTTCTGTAATGGTGACTGTCAGGGTTTCACTTTGAATCTTTTGGGGGCTAAAATAAAGAATAAATATCCCACCCAATCCTGCATTGGTATTTGTTCTGTGTGTATTCATCTCTCTCGATACTTGTGTATGGTAGTGTCCAGTATACAGATAATCTGAATGTTCACAACACTTGTAAACAAAATGCCATATATATATTTCATAGTCTCCAATAATATCTCATTTTAAAACCCATTGCAAGAATTTTGCATAAACAACAATATACACTTAAAAATGTAACTAATATATCTCAGTTTTACTAATTAACCTATTATCGTGTCACTTGGGATATTTAAATGGTGATTTTGCCTCAGTACTGATGTTACCCAAGGGAGTTCAAGTTCTATTTTCTTCAATCCCCACACTTCATCAGGAAAATATGTATTATTTATGAAGTTGTATATTGTAAGTTAAATATTTAAGCTTTATAGTTTCAGCTTTACTGTTTTTGCAAGATAACTGAACCATATTTATAGTCCCACAGTCATATCTCATTATAGCACAACAGATAATAATATTTCTTATAAATAATTAAAACATGCAGCAAGGAAAACACATCTCTCTAAACAAATGGCTACTGCCCAATTCCTTAGTGGAGATACATACCTTCATACATACATGTGGGAAAGCAGGGTAAATTGTGTAGATTATTTTTATTTAATTATATTATGCCCATAGTTTCCAGTTTGTCATATACCTTTTTGTAGTTCTCCCTGTTCTAATTGTGAAGTAATTATTATATGCTAATCCAAATTTTACATTCTCTAAATAATCAGTGTTGGGAAGTTACTTTTAAAAAGGAATCCATTACTTGAACAGTACCGGTAACTTATTGCTTTGAAAAAAATGTAAATAGTTACAGTTACTGTTACAAATAGTTACTTCTCAGGCTAATTTACATTTCACAGAGATATTGGTCAGTCTGCAGCTTGAAATACTCTTTTAAGGTTTTTCTAGCAAGATGATATGAAAAGCGTATTCAAGTGATATGTATGGTTTGGCAAGCACTATTTAAGTGCTTTCTAATTTTCACATCACGCATTAGCAGTAGTCCTATTTTTAAAAGTAACTAAAAGTAACTTTTTCACATACAATGTAAAACATAACTACATTTTGTTGCATGTCTGAAAAAGCAAGCATTACAGATTAGTGAAAAATGTTATCAGATTACGTAATGGGTTACATATAGGGGTAGATATAAGTATAGGCACAGTGCAAAAAACTGCAGATGCGAAATTAAATATGCATTGCGGCAATTATTTTTCACTGCTTCCTATGTAAGCTTAAGCAACACTCACAAATAATGATCCGCAATTACGATAATAAGGGTCAATGAGTGCATCAATCTATTTAGCAGCCACACTTGCAGCCCAGAGGTGACGAAGTTAGGTGTACAGAGAGCAGTAGGTGCTGCATGACATTTGTGGAGCATGAAATATGTCAGAGGAAGGCCAGCAAAGTCCTCTTGGCGCCCGGAAAAGAAAACACAAGTTTTCTGAGAAGGAATATAGAGTCCTTAAGGCTGAGGTCACAGCATGAAACAGAGTTTGTAAAAGCACAGAGGTGGGTGGGTGTACCACGGCAGCCATCCTGAAGCCAGTGACAGGTCTCTGCACGGTGTGTGCTTTGATACAGCTCTTAATTACTCGCTTCTACAATGGTTTGCACCTTGTAAGAAGAGGTGTAAAGTTTTTGGATGGTCAGCAATTGCCTAAGTGGAAGGCAGAATCCTTACATCACATTATAATGTTTGTGCCCACTTAGTATCCTGCCCAATTCCATGCTCTTTTCTTCATTTGAATGCATTTCAATACAATTTTAATGGATTCATGATGGCAAAGTGAAAATTTTATAGTGGGTGGAGAATGCCAGGTGAACACCATTCTTTACACACACTGCATTTTTAGCATCCGCTAAATCAGACTTTACAGCTGCTAAACACGATTTACAGTAGCATTATGGGGGGTTTGCACCTGCAAATCACTTTGTGGGTATCCTTACATCTACCCCATAATGTGTAACTCCCCAGCGTATTAATGCTTCATTCACTGAAGTACTAGTCTGCATCATAGGGTAAATAGCTACAGGATAGCATACCAGTGAAAAAAAAAAAAAAGTTGCCTGATGTAGTTAAGGTTCTTTCATGCCAGCAAAATATCTCATACTGCTGTGCAACTGTAAGAAAATGCTACAAGGCAAAGCTATGAGCAGCATTTTTATTTTCTCTATGTTGTAAAATATTTTTGAATGTATGAAGTTAGTGTCGTCTTTACTTTGAAAAAGTGACTGCTTTTTTGATTTTTTTTTTTTGTTGGTGTAACTGCAAATATCTAAAATAATATGAATTTCTACACTGTATACACTATCAAACATTTCTGAATATATTGTAACCCAACATTGAATAGTATACAGTATGTGATAATCAGTTATGAAACTTTCTAGCTTTTCAGTAGTTTTATATATAACTCTATCCTTAAATGTATTTCATCCAGGCATAGCTACAGTAGCTCTTGCCAATACAAAAGGTAGGAAGATAATATGCTTATTTTGTCTGCTCTCCACATATATTTGTAGTTTTTTGTGTTCGTTTTTTGCGTGAAAACCTGTATTAATTAAACAAAGTGGAAGACCCAGTGGCGACCAATCTAGAAATTTGTGAAGAAAAATAAGCAACAGCATGTATTTTGATATAAATAAAGGTTAAATTACTAAAATAATGATACATGCAATTTTGGTAAATGGTTCTGTTATTAAACTGCCGTATTATCAATCACGGTTTGAATTTGTATTTATAAATCTGAATGGTTTTCAAAAGGGCCAGCACATTCTTAAAACACAGCTCCAGCCAGAGCTTGATTCCTAAAATGGATCCCTCTTTGCAACTCGTGACCCAGATACAGGCAGTAATAAATGAACTTCATCAGTGTCTACAAGTGCAACATCTGTACAGGGCAGCTGGTGTGAAGTTAAACTCAATTACTACAGCTTTGTTTCATGTGCCTTATGCATTAAGACTGCAATTAATTAACACCTGAAGACTAAGGCAAAATATAAAGTAACAATTGATTCAGAACAAATGCTCATATTACACACGTAGCCTTTCAAATCTGGTTAATAAAAACTGTTTCACTGGCTGTTTATATTCATCCCTCGTCAAAGAATGACCTTCCCTTCAACATCTTTTCATGTTTCTGGCTGGCTACAGGACACGTGGACATTTCTAACTTTCACACAGAAAATGTAGATGACTCACATTCTAACAGTGACCAATGGCCACGGCTCTTTTTTGGTCTCAAGCCAAGTCCTGTCAAACAACTGTGGAGCAACATGAATGTGTAAATGAAGCACTCCCTGGTAACTTAAATCTCCCAGTGCTGAGGGTGAGGGTGTCAAACTGGAATGTGAATACAACATTCATTAATTCTAGTAATACTCCTAAGGCACCCTGTACATGTAACAGTGTAACATGTAACATATTCACAATATCTAAATAAAGCATGATCAGAACGTTTTGAAATGTAATTAGGAATAAGTGAAGTGAGTAGCAATCGTGTGGTTATTTTGGAAAGAATATAATAAACTAGGAAGATATGCATTCAACAAATAGGCTGCCATATTATGCAATATGAAAATATGAGAAAAAGATTAATATGAGGCAAAAGTACCAAATGTCACCTTTTATTTCTGGCTGTTTCAACACATATATGTTTTACCAACTAAGAATAACAGCACTTTTAGAGTTCCATCCCCCCATTTTATGTGAGTATACTTCTCATATTTGCTTTAAGTTGAATTGTCCCAATACTTATGCTCACATAAAATGGGAGGATGGAACTCTAAAAGTGCTGTTATTCTTAGTTGGTAAAACATATATGTGTTGAAACAGCCAGAAATAAAAGGTGACATTTGGTACTTGCCTCATATTAATCTTTCTCATATTTTCATATTGCTTGAGTGTACAGCAAAAATAGCAATTTTGACTTCACTGTCCCAATACTTATGGAGGGCACAGTATATATATATATATATATATATATATATATATATATATATATATATATATATATATATATATAGATAGATAGATAGATAGATAGATAGATAGATAGATAGATAGATAGATAGATAGATAGATAGATAGATAGATAGATAATCAAGTGCAAATAAACCTTGTGAAACAAAATGAATATGAGCATATACTGCATACACACAACTTTTACCTGTTCAGTTTTTCATGTAATAATAATCTCTAAAAATAATACTGTATAGAAAAAGATATCAACCATGTGATATGACCATATAGGCTTCAACGTGCTCTCTATGGCTTGTACTGGTATGCCAGAAAATCCATCACTCAGCAAGATACTGTACCCTGAGAGTCCTTGCCCCTGCATATATTTCAACTCTCAGAATGAATACCGTTTATCCACTTTTCTGTAGCTTCCAAAAGAGACCTCAAACCCATTAAGAGGCCTTAATGGGCTTGACAGTTAGACTGGAAATCAATTAAGAGGTAAATAGGTTCCATATGCTTTTGACCAAGTCTGCTTTCACAGTGCTCTCTGGACACAATCATTTTAAATACATCAGTGTGCAGAGCTTCGTCATTCACATCTCCCTGAATCGGCTGTAGAGAACCACCCCAGACAAAAGAACCAATGAACCACAGAAAAAAAAACACATGGTGGACAACAACACTGGGGTTGTAATGCCCTGATTATGGAAGCAGCATAAAAGACCCAGAGCCCCTGCTCTAACCTGTGATAAGCCCTCAACTAAATGTATCTGTATCATATTAATCATAAAGGCTACGCAATTATTTATTTTCAAGCCAAGAAGAAACAATATTGTAAACAGGATACATCATTTAAGAATTGTGCAGTAAGCGTGTAGCATTCCAGAATTTTAATTTGCCCTTTGAGAGCAAAAAAATATAGACTTGCACTGCAGAGCAACATATTGTGAAAAAAATAGCTGTACTGGTATACTGTACGTGAATAATGCAATGCTTTTATATTTTTATATTCTGATATTCAGGGGTAAGAGGTTACTAGAAGTGTAGTTAGCAATTACATGAGACTATTAAACCATGTAAGTGGTTGTAAAATGTCGTGTATGTGTCATTATATAGGCTATTACGTATAAAACCATCATATATTTATTTTTTCTGCCTCATGTCATTCGTTTTTTTAAGATAAGGCTGTTTGAAAAACAAAAGTGGTTAATGAAAACTGTGAATAGCTCAATAAGAGCACTTTCTGTCTATCAGGGGTGATGTAAGTAGAGGCACAGTATCCACATCCCGCCCAATTCCATGCTCTTTCTTTCATTTGAATGCATTTCAATATAATTTTAATGGCTTAATGATGGTAAAATGCAAATTTCATAATGGGTGCAGAACGCCATGTGAACACCATTCTTTACATACACCGCATTTTTAGAGACCGGTAAAATCAGATGGTTTCTAAACACAATTCTGGCAGCATTATGGGGGGTGGCACCCGCAAATCACTATGCGCATATTCTTACATCACCCCCTGTGTGGCTTAGTTGCTTGTCCTTCATAGATGTGACAGGTTTAAGGAAAGTCTGAAAACCACTGGTGTAAAGAATTTGTATGAGAATAAAATGTATGGCTAGTGTTAATAAAGGTGATTTATGGCATAGGTAGAACAACTTAGATTTAAAATGATTGAAGAGACAAAGCATGTGCAAAAATGTATAGAATAAAATATAGTAAACAATTAACCATGTCTTGGTTTACATGCACTTGAAAATCGATTCTACTGTCATGACTCTGTGACGTTGTCACGCCAATACATTGTGAAACAGCAAAAGGATGTCCTTTTGGCAGCGTGACTTTAAGGGCAGGGTCAATGGCTTTCTCACGATTGAAAATAGCTGTAAAAACACATGTAAATGAAGCAGGAATCGTGCTTGTGGCTCACGAGATTTCAGCTAAGTCCCATTCTTCTGACTTAATATCACATAATCTGGAGCAGAAAGGCTGTAAAAAAGACCCCCTCCCGTGTGTTGGAAAGATAACCAGACAAACAAGTATCTAATGCCTGGCGTAATTCAAAATATGCGCGACAACACGTGAATTAATTCCTCTTGTTAAATGTTTTTATCTTCATAGCAAAAGAAGCTCTCTTTACAATATTCAGAGTCGGTCTTTTCCTACTTAGTAAGCAGACACGGACATTTAAATATCCCCAGCCCTAAATGACTATGAATAGAGTAATCTGCATTGATACGGCCATTTTTTTTCCTAAATCAGAACTGCATAGCAACGCATTTCCTGAAAAGTATAGCAAACTCGTTGTGAGGAAAACTGTCATGACTTGTGCATGTAAATGCCGCCCATGATAGCCTTGTAAAAGAGATGGTTAATGGTCAGTTGCACTTGAATGGAGTAACAGCTAAAGGGCTAAACTCTATTGATAATTAGTAAGATAACAAAAATAAACTGTAGTCCTAAGCCCATCTGGTATAAAAACGTGGCATAGAGGTAACATAGACAGAGAAGCCTCTAATACCTCCAGGATCATCGTGGACCATCGGTGAATCAGTCTGTGGGCTCTCTCCAGGGGTTGAGGTAACTTGATCAATTGTCTATTTCTGTTAATACTAGTGGCACATATTGTATCAAAATAATAATGTTAAATGTAGTTTAAATGTGAAACACGATCTGGTCTTATCCTTCTAACATAACAAAGTAGTTAATTCCATGTTTACCTGAATTCTTAAACATACACAAAATAACATATTTCCACAGTTCCGTAGATATCTACCACATATATAAAAGGAGTACTGTATTCTTTAAAAATAAAAATAATAAAGATTTAATAGCCATAAATATAATGAACAGAGGCTGTTAACTGCTGTTTTATTGTCATCAATTTTGTTACAATAGCAAGCCTTGAGCCCAATAAAGGACAATATGCGCTTGCACATAGCTGGGGGACTTTGAGGCAGATTCCTGCACATATTTTTTCTTCCGTAATTTGTTTGTCTTCTACAGCATAACAGAAGACCATCACAGCAGGAGACATGAGTTAAACATACAACGAGATCCTTAAGATCTTATCTTTCAACACTACCTCATTATTATTATTATTATTATTATTATTATTATTATTATTATTATTATTATTATTATTATTATTATATTTTGTTCAGAAAAAAGATGATAAAAAGTATGACTTGACAAAAATATTTCTCCAGTTTCACATAAGTGACATCCTGGAAGACATACTTTATACAGTCAGTGTGAAAATTATCCCCAACAGGCATGCAGAAGGTAGGCAAAAACAAAAGTACAAAGCTTTTCATTTTCTGGATGGACAGCTCAGGTGTCTTGGGTAGCTAAAGCTAGAATCTGTCACACAGTGTTTGATTGAAGAAAGACTATGTAAGTATGTGCCCCAAGGCAGATCTGAATGTACCTCTTGCCCATCCTCCAACTCCCCCACACATACAATAAAATATAAAAGTGTCTACTCTCTTTTTCTAAAGCTGCACCATTTATCACATAAGAAAATATCTTGAATTATCAATATTGTACAGTACTATAAATATACAGTAGGCTCCCCCCACCACAGTAGGGTCATTATGGGCAGTCAACACTGGTTGGATGAATCTGCGCGGTCTTTAAATGATTTCAGAGGGATACTTTTCCTCAATGACTTTTATTATTTAGCAGACACCTTTATCCAAGGTGACTTACAGAGACTAGAGTGTGTAAACTATGCATCAGCTGCAGTCACTTACAACAATGTCTCACCTGAAAGATGGAGCACAAAGAGGTTAAGTGACTTGCTCAAGGTCACACAATGAGTCAATGGCTGAGCTGGGATTTGAACCTGGGATTTGAGACTTCCTGGTTACAAGCCCATTTCTTTAACCACCAGACCACACAGACGTCCACCTATAAAGCCTTAGATGAAGATTGAGTGGTAAAATATATACAGCACAATGTATTATTCAGAATGGTTACTTGTGAGGCATCAGTCATTGGTGCAGCACTGGATACGGACGGACCTGACAGCAGAGAATCCAAAAAAGATATAGGCTTAAATGTTTATAGATATTTATCTTGTAAATAAACTTTTGATAAATGTGTCAAGGTTGGGGTCAGAATTCGCCCCCTGCTGAAACATGTGTGGAATGTGACAAGGTGCTAATTGATGCATTGATGATCAATTAGACCTGCCCATGTGCTATAAAAACTCACTCACTTACTCACAGCGGATTCACAGACTCTTTTTACAGATACCCTAAATAATTATTTTTGCATTGCTAATTCTTAAAACCTTCTCCTTAAAAAAAAAACCTAACCTTGACTCCCCAGAGTTGTCTTCATTTCCACAGGGAATTGGCATTCTTCATTGAAGGTTGTCTTGTTTTTGCATTGGCATTCTTCATTCAAGGTTGTCTTGTTTTTGCAAGGTCGTGGCTTGGCAACAAACAAAGAAAAAGTAGCCTTAAGGATGAGGCCATGGGCAAAAAGTCTTCAATGTGATTTTTATGATTTGTAGCATCATTTTATATAACCAGGACGCAAATGTATAAATGCATCCTAAAAATGTGGCAGCAGCTTTTAATGCCAATGCAAAAGACAGAGCGGATATTCCAGCAAGTATGATAAAAGTCGATGTACAATCAGAATCAGGACATTTGCTTTAATAAAAAAGTTAATGGGTGACAGGGGACGACAGATGTTTTTTTTTTCTCTTCTGTTTTAGAAATTGAACTTGTGGGACTTCAAATTCTAGCTGATTCCCTGAATCATCTAGACACTGCCCTCCTTTCATATATGTAACCTACTTCACGGACTATGTAGTTTCTCATTGTGCTGAAACTGTTAAACATAATTCAGCCTTTAACTAGGAAATGAAGAATTGTAGAGTGTCATACGTGAATTGAAGCCAACAATTACATACACATTAGTTGAAATTATTATTATTATTATTATTATTATTATTATTATTATTATTATTATTATTATTTTGGCATGGTAACAGTTTGTCTTAGCCATATTCGGAAGTGCAGGGAACTGTTAAGTTTAACGTAGATATTTTCTTTGCTATTCATCTTTTTATTATGTTCAAATACAAGAGGGTCTATTTATAAATGTGATGTTCATTTTTAATACCATGTATACAGTATAATCTAAAACATTTATATTCTCCTTGAGCACATAGCTGTAAACTGAAGGCTGCTGTTATTGCTAATACCTGAAAGCATTTCCAGTAACAAGTAATTTCTGTGCAGTGTTTCCTAATAGAAGTTAATCAATAAGGTCAGTAACACAGGGAACTAAATCAGGATGTGTAGGGTAAGCAATAATGAGAAGTCTCAAAGGAAAACAGTGGACAGAGACATTACATACAAGTATCTACACAAGCACAAATTATTTGAAAGCTGTTCTGTATTGCCAAGCACACATTATTAGAAAGATGTTCTGCATTGGCAATCGTAAATTATTAGGAAGGCATTCTGCATTGTGAAGGTCATTTTTAGGATTTTAGGGCACTTAGGACCAGTATTTGTTGACCTCAGACTTTTTTTTTTAGAATTTGTATCATGCAACTGAAGACATAAAATTATGTAGGGACATTTTTCGAATCCAAGAAAAATATATATTTTTTTCAAAAATAGGGTAAGAATTGATTCTTCCTTTAGATGAAATACACAACTGCAGACTGCATTTCTTATGAGTTTCCCCTCTGCCAGCAATACAACAAACTATTTGTTTTCTAAATCCCCTGCATAAAAAATGACTTTAGAGCCTTCAATGTAGCATGGTCTCAGTGTAGCTCCAAGCGTTATTACTTGGTGTACCAGCAAAGGATTTAGCATAACAAAACATGCCTCAGAGGTTTGTTTTAACCCTGAGCGATACTCTCAAATGCGGCAAAACTCCAGTATTAAGGTATCTGGAACAGCTTTTGGAGTAATACTGAAGTCATTGTATTTTATCTTGCTCTTAATTGTATTAATAATTGTACTGTGATTCTTGTATTTGTTTACGACTGTAAGTAGCCCTGAATAAAGGCGTCTGCTAATAAATAAATAATAATAATAGAAAGATGTTCAAATGGTTTGGCGGATGCCAGATTAAATGAAAATACACATACACTCACATATGCAGCTTTTAAAGGTGTACTAACCCAGACTTTTTCAGTTTGTATGATGGCATTCTCACAAATCCTTTATTGTTTTTACTACCACAAGTAAAAACAATTAGCACTATTCTCGGACTAGCCACTGTTAATTTAGGTAAGGCGGTAGTCCAAGACTAGTGCAAATTGTGGTCTGTGAAACCAGCTGTTCACAGTTATTAGAACCACACAGAGTTATGATTCAATGATGCATACATGAAACTTTCTGAGTCAAGAGGGGAGATAAATTAAGTACACAAAAGTCAAAGAAAAAAAAAAAAAAAAGCTATACCAAAACAATATGGGATTCATGAGAAGGATGTTACGCTAGTGTTACAGTAGTTAAAAAATGTTTTATATAAAGCTTTCGTTATTATATACATTTTCTATTGATAGCTATGAGTTAAGTGTCCATGGAGTGGAGTGCAGAATCAGGGTGGTAGTGCATCGTTTATTCTTAATCAGTCCGTAGATCTCTTAAACCGCTTGTTGTGTTAAGAGTAAAGAATAATCATTGATAAGGTAGTTCTTTACTGAGATCAAATATAAAATATACCCTTTCTTCTTTAAAAAAAGAAGAACATTGGGAATACATTTTATGGAGACTGTTTCCTTTTTTGATTGGCTTTCACCCCATATTCCTTGTTAAGTTTCTTAGTTCTTTCTAGACAAGACAGGGTGCTTGGTATAAGAAGATATGACTCACTACATACTGTATTGAAGTGTGTCTACATGCAACTTATTCTTGCCTAGGTATCTTTATACTTTTTTTTTTGTCTTTTCACTGCAGTTCAGAAATGTAGGTCATAGACAAACACTTTAGTTCACAACTGTAGTATGCTCGTGTGTACCAGGCTGATTGCCAGATTTTATATCCTGATTAACAACATTTCTTTAAGATGAATTCAAAAGTCAGTTTTAAGTGAGAGATACTTAAGCATAGTAAGCTGCCCTTTTAGAAAAAAAAAAAACTTTTAGGAATTTGATTAATAATTCCCTGTGTAATTCAACACTCTTAAACTAGTCGTAATATATCAGTGTATCTATTGTAATACGTAAAGCTGGAAATGCACAGCAATTTTTTAATCATTATTTTCTTGGCAAATCAAATTGACAATAAAAACCATCTGTCAATAATTGACAACTCAAGCTGTCAATTGGCAACTGAGTTGCTAGAATAGACACATTTCTAAGTGCACTCAGCCAATGATATTGCATGTTCTAATCACATGATTTCACTCACCATTTTGCTGAATAAGAAATAGAGCTACAGACAAGTGGACACATGGGGAAACTTTTCAATTGATTTTTTTTTCATGGTAGAAAATGTTTATGGATATTAGATGAACGGAATATAAAGGCCACAATAAAAAAAGAAGCTGAATATAAGGAATTCGCAAACATTTTTAGGAAATCAGCAACAGAGGTAAAAAGTAATGGTTATACAATTATTGTTGCCACACTATTGTCGTTCAATTTTTATATTTTGATTTACTCTATCATTTAGCATAACAGGGGTGTACTGTACATGTGGCTTGTTTTAATGATTGTGTGAGAAATTTTGTATCAATAAGCAATACTGTATGACAGGGTGTGCAGTAAGACATATCTTACACATGCCCATGTGCATTGTGAAGCACAAGGCCATAGCCCATCGGCCGACTGCTTTCAACCACCAGAAGAGATAAAGATTTTAAATTCACTGCAGTCGCTTTCTGTTTTTTTTTACATTTCTATTTAATTTCTGTTATTGTTTGACTATAAAAGGAATATTAAAATGTTGAATATCTACTTAGCTCTAAATCCTTAACTGCCAGTATGGCGGCGAGAATTATTATTTTTTAAGCTGTCGACCCAAACGCACTTTGATCTTTAGAGGTGATTCACCCCTAGCCATCCATGACCATTCTTACTACACAGTCATGTGATCTTGTTCAGCCAATCATAGCATTTAATTTATCCAAGCCATTTTATAAATGTATATAATACTTTCTGCTCACTCAGATACAGAGTCATCCTAGTGCCAAAAAAAAGAAATAAAAGTAGCTTCTACATAGAACATAATATCTCCTACATAAGACCTTTTATAAAAAGTCCTACATAGGAGGAACTTTCTTTTTTTTCTTCATTGGCACAAGGACACTTCTGTACTGAGATGTATTGTAACCTGTACTAATTTAATATTAACATCCAACATGTCATAACGGAGAAACAGAAGAACATATTCAATGTATGATAATAAGGCTTTGGCAAGACCCTGATGTAAATGTTAGATTTTAATTCTTGATTTACTCCTGTAACATGACGGTGTTTTCTTGCCATCAAAGTGAGATAATCCTGGAAGACATATAGCTGAAGCACATCACTTTTCAGCACTGACATTGCCGGGAGATCAATTACAAATACTGTGCTCTTGCAGGTGGCTCGTCATGCACTTCATGCTTTCCTGTAGCATCCAACCTATATATGAACCTCATGCTCTCGAACAAAACGATGCAAAATTAGGATACACTGCTTAACCTTGCCTGGGGTCCACTCTCAAATTGGTTTCAGTAAAAGTACAGAGTACAGTGCGTGCAATGGTTGTGTTTGGAAAATTAAAAAGAGGCATTTGATCTGCTAACTGACATGGGTTTTATGCCAATTTACAAAATATGTTCAATCTGCACTTTGAGTTAATAGTGTCTGTTTAATATTCTTTGCATCCTGACAGTTTCAGTATTGAATACACCACAAAAAATAAATACCTAGTGCACTGCTAACAAATGTAATCTTCTCCCTAATATTTTCTGAATCTAGTTGTCAGAGTAAGTGGTAGTAATGGTCAGTAAATCATTCAAAGTAAAGGGATAAGAATTAATGAGCTGTCTATCAGAATTTGAATTTTTAAATAAGCACGTGATGACTGTGGGAATGGCAATTAAATAAAATGACCATTGTATAGTGCTGTTGTCTTTTTTGCATGGCTAAAAACATTTAAGAACAGTCTAGTGACTGAAAGCGTTTCATTTCCTTGGCTCCCTGTCTGTCAGAACAATATATTACATTTCTTTGCTTGGATATTTTTCCCCTGTTTGAAGCAGGAAACAATAACTATTTGGAAAAGTATTTCCTCTTCAGAACCTTATTAAACCAACATAAAACTCTAACAAGTGCATATCCAATTATTTTGAATTGGTCAACTGTACTGTAACCCTTAGTGAAAAGGTCGTTTCTATATCTGATCCTAGACATTCATGTACATCACAGTGTTAATTATCATCAACATAATTCTTCCCTGTCTAAAGTTATAACTTTTCAAATTAGATATCTACATGTATTATATTAGAACTGCTCATCAGCCTACAAACCAAGTGGCACTTTTGATCTGGAACTAATTTGTTGCAACGTCTTCTTCAAAAGGAATATTTTACATCATCAGGAGACAAAGGATTATTTCTGCAGCTGGAATACCAAGGGTTTCAGTAATTACATTCTTAAATAGCTTAATTCTGACCTACAAATAGGAGGTTGTGTGGTCCAATGGTTAAAGAAAAGGTCTTGTAACCAGGAGGTCCCCGATTCGAATTCCAGCTCAGCCACTGACTCACTGTGTGACCCTGAGCAAGTCATTTAACCTCCTTGTGCTCCGTCTTTCGGGTGAGACGTTGTTGTAAGTGACTCTGCAGCTGATGCATTGTTCACACACCCTAGTCTCTATAAGTTGCCACGGATAAAGGCATCTGCTAAATAAACAATGACATCTTAAAAAGCATTGAAGCAGTGATAGAGCCAAGCATTGAAACCTTATTACAACATTCTTGCAAGTCTCTTATCATACTTGTAAGTGTGCTACAAACATGTGTGCCATGCATTATCCATTGCATCAATATGCTGTGGAAATTTTGGAGAAAGTGTCAGGGATGTTGTGGGCAATGTAATGCACTTAGACACACATAGCGGAACCCAGGGTCACTTTTACGTAACCTGACATTTGCAGTTGTTTTGTGTTTACCTGTTACCTCTTAACTGTTATGATCATCTCATAGTTGACCATCTTTAAGTACAATTTAGCACTTAAAAAAAATGTGTCATTCTCTGAATTTGGGGTGATCTATATATCTCAAAGTGCATATCATCTTGTGAGAAAAAAATATTTCTAATGAGATAAATATACATTATTATTAAGGCTTAGGCATGCTGTATTCAGCCTGAGCATTCATGAAAGCTTTCAACCTTCACTGCATGTTGTCTTGATGAGTGTTTATGTGCTCCCTTCATGCTGTAGCTAATTCATCCCTGTGATTGTGTCTAAAGTCTCTGGATCAAGTCAGGGAAATCTTTGAATGTGTGTATTTGTGTACTACTGTATTATAGTATGGCTTGAAGGGTGTAATCAATGCCATTAACTGCACCACAAACCACAGCAGTTCTATCTCAATCCTCTTGGACAGATCAACCTCAGGAAAGCACTCACCCTGGATCCCCCAAATAAGCAACTTTATATATTTGAATATGACAAGCAGGTCTTTGTCATGGGATGGTCAACATTGGAGTTTCACGACATGTTTTACACCCAGTGGTTGCATGTGGCTACTTCAGTTGCATCAGAAAATGCAGTCAACAGATTTAACTTAAAATAGGTGATGTTAAATAAGGTGAAATGCTGATACATGTTAGAGGCAATAATAGAAATAACTATACCCTAGCTTGCACTTTAACCTGCAATTGTAAAGTTAAAAATGTAAACTCCTCTCTTAGTGTGCATTGACTGTTATTAGGATAGAAGGTAGAACAACAGACTAGTTTTAAAGCTACCATGACTATGTAAATGTCATCTGCTTCAGCAATATATTTTACAGCAAAATAAATAGAATTATACAGTACAAAAGGATGAAGACATGTAATTTATTCAACAAAAGCTGGAACACACTTATCTGTGGTTTCACAACTCATTCCAATTGTGAGTGTTGGAAATCAATAGTAACAGCACACCGAATAAGACCTAATTGGTACAGCTGTGAATCTCTAGATAACAGCTTATTAAGCAAAACATCAGCAACATTCAAAACAACAGATGTCCTTTACAGGTGACTTTTAAAATTGCAAGGTCAACAGAAAGCTTGTGTTTCATCTGCAATAGGAATTATTGTACAGAACCAGTTTTTGGAAATTCAGTTTGGATATAGCTGGTGTTTCATGGTTATAGTTTGAATCTGTTCAACAGAAAGCATCTAAGCTTACCTGAAAAACCTTCATTTTGTTCTATCAATTGGTATCTCCATGGTACATGCTTAACGCCCATGTGAAATATGCTGCTTTTATATCACGCTAAGCATCTGGAGTTAAGTATACTGTAGGCTTAAAACTGCTCCACTAAAAGAAGCTTATTAATTATTTTGATTTATTTTAGCAGTGGATTAATAAGGTGCTAAGTACAGTAAGACTGCAATCAAGACATTAAATGTCTGAAAAACACACAGAAATGCTTGCAATTTACCTAAGTAAAATAAAAAGGTGATGGCAGATTATTAGTTACATAGCGAAGTGTAGTATAGATGACATTGTTCGACCCTATTAGTTCTCTGCTTCAGTGTAGCTGTAATGTAAGAAGACAAGTGACTGTGACTCCAAGGGACTTTTCCTGACCTTGCCAAAACAAGCCTTTCGTTCTTTTTATTACAATGTCAGTTCTAGAGAAATCTGAGTTATCACCACTGGTTCACACATGGGTCATTTCATCAGTAGACTCAACTTGTTCAAGAAAATAAATAAATAAATAAATAAATACAAAACTACAGGCTGCTAAGCCAATATAATGAATTATCTGCAGTAGCTGACTTAAGTTGAGCAATATAAAGATGCATCTGTCACTGCTGTATGCAAATTGAGCCCAGCTCTTTTGACAAAGTATGCTTTGGTTACTGAATCTGGAGACAAAGATTCAATACTCAGGGTCCCCGAGTGGCTCCATAGTTTACAGTCATACAGTCAGGTGAGTGCAGGTTTGCCTCCTGGCTGGCACTCCCGCAGGTTTGGGAGACAAAGCCGGCAGGGACGTTTTCATCTCACCGCGCTACAGCGAATCCTACCGGCCAGGCCTATAGTGAGCTCAGGCTGACCTTCATCCTCCAGAGGTCAGTAGCGTGTAAAAGAGGAAACTGGCTCGTTCGTGGAATCGGGGGACACCCACTGAACCTTCAGTTCTGATCTTTGTGGGGAATTGCTGCAGAGAGGGGCAAAAAATAATTGGACATTCTAAATTGGGGAGAAAATGGTTTGGTCTAAGACATACATTCCTAGCAGGTAATGTGTAGCTGTGGATGAAGGTAACTATTACATTCAACATAAAACTGTTTTCTCTTTTCTTTCTGTGCTACTGGGAAATAATTATCTCCATGTAAAATTTGTATGCAAATATACTGATTTAAAACAGAATGATCTTAGCTGTGCATAAAATTATATGTTTCCAATTGAGTTGGCTACATACACCCAAATGATGGTTATATCTAGGTGGCAGTGGGATAAAGTAGGTGGATGACACTGTTGCTGATCTACAGAAAGGGAACTGCAGCAGTCAAACTTCAATTTTATAATGGTAACAATGCAAAGCAGCACCTGAGTTGTACGTTCTTTAGGACTCATGATAAAACAGAAATAGATGGCAGCTGCTGTGTTTGGCAGAATGAAAGCAAACTGCTTTTGACAAAATAAGTGAGTGAGGGGTGAATGGAAAAACATCATTTGCCATCTGTTCCATCTATTATTAAAAGCAAACTGTTAATAATATTTAAAACAGAGGTATTTATGTTTGGATATATCTCTTTTAAAAGTATGGTAGGAATAGGATCTAATGTGCAAGTTGTGGGTTTCACTTTTCTAAACAAGGAATCCAGCTCTACTTCAGACTTCAAGGAAAAAAACTCAAGGATCTGTTTCGGTTCAGTACCAGTAATTTGGTTTGCTGACAAGTCTCGATTTAATACAGAGTTACTAATCTGATTTCTAATGTCAGTCACTTTTTTGTTAAAGTGATTCATAAACTCATCACAGCTTACTGAGAGAGTATTTGGGTGACACATGCCGATTGAGGAGTTTTTAATTTTGCTATCGACTCAAAGAGAAATCTTGAGTTATTCCTGTTTTTATCAATGACATTTGATAGATAAACTGATCGAGCTTGAGACAGTGCAGCCCTATATTTAGAAACACTGTCTTTCCAATTAAGATAGTGTACCTGGAGTCCAGTGGCTCTCCATCTACACTCTGCTTTACGGCAAATACGTTTGTGTATGCGTGTTGTTTCATTAAACCAGGGAAAAAATCTTTTCGTTGCTCATTTCTTAAGTTTATAAGGTGCAATACTATCGAGTGTATTTGTAAGAGTTGTGTTATAACTATCCACCAGCTCCCCAACTGCTCCTGAATGGGTGAACGCTGGAACAGTCAAAACTTCCAGGAACTTATCAGCTGTTGATGCATTCAGTTCTAGTTTTAACACAGCGTGGGGGATGTTTTATCGATACTGTCAATAATATATCAGAGATAACAGGAGAATGATCTGAAACTGTTAGATCCTTAATAGAAAGATTCTGGATATTTAAATCACGAGATATACCCAGGTCTAGAGTATCGCCATGAACATGAGTAGAACCCAGTGACATGCTGAGTAAAGCCAAACGATTCAAGCACTCCCATATTACAATGCATCAGGATTGAAATATGAATCTTCATTTGTCATCTAAAATTAGTTTTTAAACTGTATTATACTTTATTAGATTTCAAAATGAAGGGAGACAATTACTTTCTTACAAAAGAAGTCCACATCCTTCAGTTCCTTTTCACTGGATTTATACAAGAGAGAGGTTTAAATAATGTAATAAAAACGGGAGCTCATAGGATTGTTATTCTCTTCTTCCCTGACAAGAGAAGAAAATAATCTTTATAAATGGTCACATTTTATAATAAAGGGGAATCTTCTATGTACTGTATTCTTCATTTATTGTACTTATTTTTTATTTTCTTTGGTTAGATTGGAAGTATGTTCATTACTGCCTTAAAATAACACTACCAACTGTCTCTTGTTATTAAATCCCCATCACCCTTGTTGCTATATTTGCAGTGAACAATACTATTTCCAAACACAATACCCTTTTAATTCTGAAGATGCAGTTTGGCGGTCATGTCCCGACTAGTTCAATTCCCTCCGAAGAAGAAGTTTGAGTCATTGGCCCTGGTTTCCAAAACATTCAATCCCTCTCTCTCTTGTGTTTTTGTTCTTGTTTTGTTGGAACAAGTGTGTACAGCGCAGATAATGGCTTGCTGTACTTTTACTGTACTGTTCTTGCCTTAACGCACAATACAATACTTCAGGCTTAATTCTGTAGAAATGCTACCTTTGGGGTAGCATTGATTAATTCAGGAGTCTGGGGAATCACTCCACATTCCTGTAATGCGAAGACAAATAGTAACGAGACTAGCCTGAGGGAGGTCTCGCTACTGTATTAAAGCCTAGTGTGAAAACAAAATGTATTTATTTTTTGCTTGTAACTGCACCTATTAAATTAGTGTAAAGGTGTAATAAACCTTAAAGTCATTTAGGTAATTGTGGGTTAAATAATACAATAAAGATGATTGTACCATTTAGTAACCTCAGCATCTGCCTTATGCCCCAAATCCATCTGGTACTCTATTGATTCTTCTCGACAGCAGCAAAGGCAGATCCTCAGTGAGTTCAGCTTGTTTTATGCATCTTTAAAGGCAGATCTGTGAGAATTTGTGTAAGAGGGCTTAGGCTTTCATTGCAGCAAATTTAATTAAAAAGATCAATTGAGTTGAATAGAGTTTGATCACCACAGCAGTCCTGGATGCTGACTTTATTATCCCTAAAACGCAGTGGTATCAAATATTTATGCCAAGAACATATCTTTAGTTTTCCTTCGTACTGCAGTAGATCTATAGAGGGTAGGTTGAGATTCATAAAGAAACTCACCAAGAAAACCCCCACCCAGCTGTGTAGGATTTTAAAGACACTGTTTAGTGGTCAGAAATGTTCTTTCTTTCTTTCTTCTTTTAATGCATTAAACATCACCATAGGCAATACATTCACTACAAAAGAAAATGTATCATAATATCAGAAAACTCATCTTGGATCAGAATTGCATATTTTAAAGATTGCAAGTATTTACATTTGAATAATGAAGTAATTTAATCCCTAGGCTCCTGCATTAATAAACAGTCCACCAACACACCTCAGATTGGCATATTCTGTAGAACAGCATATACTATGTTTGATGCATTCTGTATGATAACAAAATGCAAAACACACATTTGTATTCAGTCTGGCATAAGTCATTTAAACCTATAACCCTAATTGTGAATTGTATTCATCATTATAACTGTGGATCAATAGCTTGTTCCTCATCAATGTCACATATAACTAGATCAATTTAAGCTGAAAGATCAAACTTCATAAGCTTTAAAAAGTTTAACCTGCATGTTCTGTTCTGTTATTTCAATTTGCCATATATACAATGTTGACACCTGCTAGTTTACATGTAGAAGGGTCATTAGTTTAATTTGGTACATTTGCTATATATAGTCTGTGCAGTTCATCTGTTATGTTGCACAAACCTATTGTATACTATCATCATAGTGGAATATATTGAATCCTATATCCTATAATGCTGGTATACTGCACAGCTAATTTACAACCCATATACAACAAGTGCATGTACCTTGTTAATATACAGTACCATATCTAATGGTATGGTAATATTTAGATTTCTTAGTAATTGTAGTAGTAGTAGTATTCAATTTTAGCCAGTTCATGTAAACGTATGTGTTAAATTGAATTATACTTGCTGAATAAAGTATTTGACATCTTGTTAATTTCCATTCTCATTGTTCTCCTTGGTTCAAGAGGTATAGATAATTGCAACATTTCATTAACTTGTAGAGAGGAAGTTGCTGACTCTGTTAAGTCTTTTAGAAAGTCAATCTTCTGGGCATTACTTGCTGTGAGGATGGCAGCTGCAGATATAAAATGTGTTAGATTTCTAACATTCACAAACAGTGAAAATAGAACACCTTATATCAATTTCATACACTTGGTTGAATAAGAAAATAGAGTTTATTTATAAATTTGCTTAAAGTTTAGACGTATGAAGTTTCCCTCACTGATAAGTTTTGTTCCGCAATCACTGATATGTGGTTGAAAAAAAGAATGATCTAAATCTACCAAGTTTATCTTAGGGTATGCCCTACTTATTGTACTTAATTATTCCTTGCAGAACTGCCTTATGCAACAAATGTGCAAGTCAGTGCAAAAGTTGATGGTAGTGTGTATAAATGCTATACATTTGGGCATTCAGATTGTGCATAATGATGTTTCTTATAATTAATTAGTCATTTAGCAGATGCTTTTATCCAAAGCGATTTACAGAGATTTGGGGATGAACTGTGCATCACAACTGCTGCTGCAAATTCACTTGCAATACAGAAAATTACTGAAATAAACAGGACAGAAATCAGGGAGAGAAAGCGACGTGTCTGTAAGATAGCTGAAACAGATGAAATGCAGTTAGTCAAAAGCGTCACATCCAAATAATTACAGCAATCGTTTGCTTGTAGTCTTTAGTCCTATTTTGCTTGGTAAAAAAACAAACAAAAAAAAAAAAGATCCACTTCTGCCTCGAATCAAATATACTGTATAGATCATAAATCAATGTGACTTTTCAAAAATAAAGCCAAAGCCTGGATCTTACTAAACAATTCAGGCCCTGCTGTCTAAACAGGGAGACCCCTACAGGTAATCAGTGGATGGGCATCCCTTACCTAGGTTTTCTTAAAGCATGGGCTTTATTTCAGTAACCCTACTTACTGCACGTAGTATCTACTACATCTTATTGGATCACCTCGTCAGACAAATGCTGATACCCATACAACCTAATGAACTATAAAGAAAAATAAATACGGTATTTACATTTTAACATGATCATTTTTTTCAAGGCCATAATATAACCTTCATGCAGTAAATATATTTTTGTACTGCACTGCAAGAAATCAAACGAATCAGGATATGACGGTTAACTTTTTACATCAATGACTCCAATCCAATACTGCATCTGTTTCCTTCAGTAATGATAGATCAGAATGGACAGAATTACTGGGCGCAGATCTTAGAGAACAATCTCTGTTCAGTGAAGCAAGTGGGCCTGCACTTGCATTTTAAATCTGCTAGCATGCATTTTCATATTGAATGATGAGCACAATCATTTTCTAAACACCAGCGATTAGCCTTTTCATCCATAAGGAAAAACATTAACGACAAGGAGATGAGATGTGTCTATATTGCATCATGTGCTTAATTCACATGTTCGTTTTCTCCTGGAGGAATCTTGAATACATTTTCCTCTAGGGTATAACTGAACAAAGACAATGATTTGAAGTCTTCCCAACAAAGAGTTTGGGTTTGGAAATGCCATCTGCCACCCCATTCTTGAACAACTAACCAGAAGAGGATTAGTTAGAGGATTAGTTATGCTAATAGCTGTTTGTCCCCACAGGAGGAATCAAACAGCCTAAAGATGTAGCAGGAAATCTGAATGCATCAAGTGTGGGATATAAACTTTAATTATAATAGTGTTGGAAGAACCTTTTTAGGTTATGATTAATGCTGTTTGAAACTGGCTTGCAAATCCAAATACATCACTGGTTATTGAGCATGGATTTTCATGAATAATGTTTGTTTTTTTGGGGTTTTTTTTTAAATTCAAGAGGATGCATAAAACATCATTCATCATCTAACCCTGTCAGCTCTTCTTTAAAGTTGCACTCCAGCATTAATTGTTTGTGGATGTCCGGCTTTGGAGTAGCACTTGCTGTCCACCTCATCATGTGTCCAGATGAGTTATTTGATAAAGGAAAATATGCACTAAAATAGATAGAGGTGTCTTGAATTATATGTCCTGACAAAATTGACAAAATTGTAAAAAACAAAACCGCTTGAACAGGGGAAGATGTCACTTTACATCAGATGGTATGAAATAATTGTGAAGGGCAGCACTGTGCAAAATGCCAGGGGTAATAAAATACAGCAAGACACAGAATGGACAGTAACATTAAATCTGTGTTCATATAGCCACCATCATTTCACATTGACATTACTTCTATACATGCACTTTTAGTTGGTAGAAACTATAGACAGACACCTCAGCAGCATGACTAAGATCATAGGCATATAAAATGATGGGATAACTGTTCTTTACCAATCTGAAGGTTGTTTTTTTGCTGTAATTTTTTAGATGGACAATCAGATAATGGGAAATAATGTCATAGCATGATTGTCCTGCATATTATCCAGTGCAATGAGAATAACAGATTCTCATCTTGTATAACTCCAACTGATATTCAATGAAAGCTAGTAAGTTATCTTTCTTCTTCCTTGTTTAATGTGCATGTGTTCAGTAATGTCATATTGCAAACATATTATGTTCAGTTTTTGATGCTTGGCTTTGTATTTGTACTACTATGTTCTAAATGTATGTAAATTACAGCCCCCCTATCATATCATCAATGATATTAAGGATCAAGACATCCAGACAGGCAAATGATTACTAGAGAGTTTGCAAGTTTTTACTGTCTTTTAAATCAAAATTTGTATTGCTGATCAAAAAAAGATTTTCAATTATAATCTCCTATTATTTCTATTTCAATTTCTCATCCTAATTAAAATGATATATTCATCTTTCATATCGTTCTACCTGTCTGCATAAGAAATCTTTGTACCAGTATCTGGAATTTAAATATTTTGCTCTTAGATGCTTATGCCATTGTTTATGAAAAATTAATCAAAGATGTATTTGTTCTCTCTTTATGTTTTGTTATATGAGCATTTTGTTGTGTATCTCACTTGTTGAGACAGAAAGAGCTGGCAGATTCATCTGTGCTTATTAGGGGGTTAATTAGAATATACAATGGAGATTTCCTTTAAAGAGATAGAGGCAACTGAGAAAGAAAGTGTAAGGGGAAGTGATAGAAGTGCTAATTACCAATTATAAGATGTCGTTGACTTTGAATTTAAAAATGTAATTTCCACCAGAGGTAGTCATTTAAATACTTTAACTTCACATCTGGTAAAGCACACCACATTATTATATTAAACAGCATAGAGAAGGAAAAGTAAACTGCACCAAGATGATGTTACATATAGTGCTGAATGCATTGTTTATCCACGGGAAATGAAACACCTTTAGAAAAATATGGGAGATTTACAGTTGAACGCTAAGTTAAAAGCTAATGGTGATGTTTCTTCTGTATTTAGTATATTCATCATATATCTTGACTAATTTTTTTATTATCTTTCTTTATGTACCAGTGATATTGATTTTCAAAATGCAGCCCTTGGAATCATCATCCAGCTGCTGTGCTCTTGTATTCATCGTAATCATCTAAGGAGCTCTGATGAATAGTAATTTCTGCAACAGGGATTGTCTGTGGTCTAGTAATATGGGTACTGCATCGAACAACTCTTGCATATATTCAACATTGGAAATACCATCTGGATACTGGCTTCAGACTTCTGCTGTATCCTAAGAGAACAAGACTTGGATGTAACTTTGATATCCTATTTCAAATAAAGAAGTGTGATAATGATTGGCTTCAACCCTTCATTGGATGTGCATTGATTTGTTATAGTCGCTATACATGCAGTACATACAGCCTTATGCAATATATGGCACATATTGTTTGCAAGCAGAAATAAATTCAGGAATTGCTGTAGAGGTATGGTGGACATGCTATAACCAAAAGGATGCCAGAAGATTCTGAAAATGAACCAAACAAATCCCTAATTGGCAAATAAAATTCATGTGCATTCATCTGAATAATGTATTCATTGTTCATATTTTTTTGCACTTTGAAGAGCTGGCAGGTGCTTGATTAGAAGAGAGATTTTACAACAGCCAAATGGATCCTCTTGTTTTGCATACTATAGCTATAGATTTTATATTTTTCATTAGCGAGGACTCTGAAAGGCACACTTGGAAGGTTATACATGCAGATATTTTTGGTTTCTTTGCCACTTGCAATTTCATCCATAAGACATCAAGTTGATGAATGCTGCACAGATGAAATAAGGATTTTTTAAATAATACATACAGTTTGATATTCAAGAAAATATTTGAGATTGTTGTTTAAATTATTTGGTGCAAAAAAAGTTTCTAGAATGTTTTAACAAGCATATCAGTGGCATTCATCCCATCCCATACTGTAAATTCAAGATTAGAGCCATCCGAAGCATGAAAAGGGTTTATAGATTCTTATATATATATATATATATATACAGCTTCATAGACAAGCTGATGAGACACATCAAATGGGGTAATTCATTCTTCACTGCCATATCAGCTAACTTCTGCAACATTGAATTCAGTTTGTTAAATATTTTAATCTACCTACACTGCATCCTTACTTTAATTATTTTTTTCCTGCACTACTGCAGCATCCTGAGCTAAAAATATATATTTTTTAGGATTTTCAAAGAGCATGTGACTTAGCTGGTTTGTTATAACTTATGTACGCCCCGTAATGGGTTGCAGTGTGTCATCAATTTGCAGTGTTTATCACAATGCTAGGTATCAAAAAATGAAGCCTTATTCCACACAAACAGGTATTTAATCACAGCAATGCAAATGCTTGATTGTGAGTCTGATAACTGAGACTGAGAACTAATCTAATAAGAAAAAAATAAGGGGAAGCTGCTAAAAACACAAAATGCAGACAAACTGCCTTCAGATAACCAGTTATAAATCCCTCAAACCAGAAAGACAGATCTTCTGCTGTTCCCGTGAACAGCGGCATACAGATTCATTGCTATTATCAGACCTACGTCTCTGTCCTTATCTTAGAATGCCACACAGGCATGTGGGACAATGACAAAAAATAGTGAGACATAAATTTCATTGAATCGCTTACTCAGAAAAGAAGCAGTTATCTTGAATAATGTCACTCAAAATGCTTAGTATTCAGATATAAAGACAGCCCCTGTCTTTTCTTCCATTCTCATTATGGTATGATAGTTATTGCCGATGCATTACATATTGTTGCACAGTAAAGATAGTGTTGTTATTTTCATCCTTGTTGTTTAGGTTCCTTATTTAAAAGATTCAATGCAGTTTGTTGTTGCCCACCTTCTGAATCATATATTGCGGCATGGTTCTGTGTAAGACACTTGTTATTGAAACAAAGAAAATAGAAATGTGACTGATACTGTACATGGATGCTGAAAGTACTGTTAAATGAAAATAAACACAGATGGCTAGCCAAAACTGTACCAGGTTGTGTGTTACCTTTTTGATACAAGTAATTGTTCAATTGGGATTAATCTCTCCCAATGCATTACCCTTTTACTGCGAATGCATGCAGATAAAAAGCTTTAGACTGTTTTTCAGCTGTTCTTACAATATACCTGTACAGGTAAATGGTGTGGGTTTTTGTAGGTGTGTTAATACAAATTATATATTTTGAATTTGTTTGGCAGGGATGATGTTATATTTTCCGCAAACAATAACCTCAGCAATTACCCAATAAATAAAAAGTTGACAATAGTTAGGATCCTATTTTGAAGTCAGTGCAAAGGTAAAGGATCTCCACCAGTACCTCTTACTGTAATTTGTCTCTTTAAGAAACAGAAAACATGTGTGCTGCTTCCTCGTTAGCATACTGTTCCTCTAAAGAACGTTAGGTGGCTGGGCTTTAAACCAAGGGTTTAAAATCCTTAGGGTTTTTGGTTTTTATCCTTTAACTCAGGATATACAGCCATTTCAAATTCAGATCCATAGCTGAAAAGTTCCTGATTCTTTCTGGTTCCTAATCACTCCTTGTGTTGTAGTTGAAAGTCACTCCAATTTCATTCATTTTGAACTTCTTAAAATATATATTCTCCTCAGTAAACACAGAATGTCTCATTTTATTTAATGCAGCAGATATAAACTGTGCAAATTCCATTTGTATCTTATATGTTTAAAGTTTTTAATGCAGTACATTTGATTCAAATGGAGACAGTTACAGCAGCCACCTTAGAAACATATTACCATCTGAAGCGGTGATAAAATGCGGAATGCGCCATGTTATAAAGCTAGGGACATTTAGATACTCTTTTGAGGACTAGCATTGTTTATACATTTAAAAGCCATAATTATTACTTTGGAAATAAAGTCAGTACAGAATAAAATAATAATAATTTAATTAGACCTGGGCACACATTTATCTTGATGAAGGCCCAGCTATTGAACAAAAGGGTCAGCTTATGTCTTAAAACTATTTGGCTGGATCACTGATTTAAAAAGATATGGCTGTACCAACAGCTTGCTTTGATGAGCGCAGATAAGTTATATACGTACTTGCATGTGTATGTTGCAGAACATACATATAAATAAGGCTTAGGTAATGTACTTGTACTGCAATTATTGCCTCTCAATAAATTAACGGGACAGTAATGACCTGTTTCATTGTAATACTTGATTGGGTTTAAGGTTAGGGTCACAGATCAGGTGGGCTTTGATACAATTATAGAGCTGCTAGCCTCGGAAGCTCATGGAAATATATGGACTGTGCTTACTATTATTCAGAGGAAACAACAGTATATTGAGTTATCTTTTTGGCCTTTTTTATAACATTCTTTATAAGTCATTAAATGATGTAGTACACATTTTAAATGGGACAGTTTGTACATTTTCTTATGACTTTAATACATGTAGCCATAATAGCTTGACACAATGAAAAAACGATGTCGGAAACAACAGGTTTGGACTGTGCTAAGAGTGCTTAAGTGTTTCAGGTAATGCACAAAATGTTACTGATGTTATATAAATGTACTTTTATAGCTGTCCTTATCATGGTACAACGAGCAATTGTTGAGTTGGAAAATTTGTTTTCAGTCAATGCAGAGAATTATGAGTTAATTAAATACACAAGCACAGAACAAATAAATGCAATTACATTAGAACAAGGCAATTGGGCTTCATTTTCCACTGTGCTGCAATGATAATTATAAAGTATTTTGAATTTAGTGGTGTCAATAATGTATGCTATAATCACACTAATTCCCTTATACTCTTAAATTATATTTAAATCACTTGAAAGATCATTCACATGTACTTGAAACCCCAGGTTAACAATATAACGCTGTTTTTCTATGTTTCTCCTTAATTTCCATGCAATTAAATATTCAAGTTAAAATACAGTTGTTTCACCCCCATTGCAAGTCTTATTTTATTGTTGTAGCCAATGCCCTGTATCAATTGTTTAAATCCAAACATAATTCCACTTGCAAGCCATTGACTTTTGATGTATTGACTGACAAGTACTTCTACATAAACATGTACACAGTAAAAAGACTCCAATCCCTGAATAGTAACAGAAATCTGCTGTATGAAAGGGGAAAAGGCAACACAGCAGAAGGAAAAAGGGAATGGGAAATGGTACTGACTTGAAAAGCCACAGTGCAGCCAAAGAACTGCTCATAAAAGAGAAGATTACCATATTCTTCAGTCTGCAAGTAAACAGCATCCCAGGCAGAAAACCATGAGCATTCAGGGGATGAGAAGTGGCAGTATGATGCATCTGTTTGTCTGGGCAATTGCTCTTCTTCTTCATCGCTTAATACATTAATTCTGTAAAATAAACCGTTACTTCTCCAAGAGATACATTTGAGAGAGTGTCCAGATGAATATTACAATACATCTGTTATAATGGCCACATGTTAATCAACAAGACACAACTTGCTGGCATCTCCTTTTTTTACACTAACGCTTAAGAAATACTAAGTAAACAGGTAATTATGATTTTTACACAAAATGTATGACACAAACGCCCATAAAAAATAAAAAAAAACCTATGTAGGATGAAGATATTGTATTTACTTCCAATAACAGTGATACATTTTATAACATGAAACAATAGATCCAGTCATTGGTAACACAGTACTACTAAATACCACATGCTTTTCTCAGCTACTGGAAAAAAAAAATGATATGGAAAAAACAATCAAATCATGTCTTGATGAGTTATCCACCATATTCAGTAGAGAAATATGCAGACATACTTTGCAAAGTAATATCATTTTTGAGAGTTTACACTTCTTTAATACAATCAGGAGAAGATATGAACACTAATCAATATATATGTTTTTTCATGGCAGAAATATCCCCTCTAGCTATATAATTGCATATGCTTTTTGGATATGGATTTTCATTCTCCCTTCTTCTGTATGATTGCTCATTTATATTTTCAGGATACAGATTGCTTCTGCAGTAATGTTTTTTTTTCTTTCTTGTTGTTGCTCAAAGCAATGTGTACTCATACAGTATGCAATTTTCTACTATGATTGAAGTCCTCTACCTCTAAAGTAAGACGCATTTTAATCCAATTTTACTTGGGGATTCCGAGGGGAGCATTGAATTGGATCTGGCGCTCCTATTGGCTAGGGAGGCAAAACCAGCAGGGACTGTTTCTACTCATCACGCTACAGTGAACCCTGCTGGCCAGGCACCCAATGAACTCAAAGGTGGACACCTGCAGGGCTGGCCTTTGTCCTCCAGAGGTCGGTAGTTTGCTGACATTGACTCTCGAGTGTAAAGAGGAAACTGGTTTTGGGATCAGAGGACGCCTACTGAACCTTCAGTTCTCCTGAGCTATGTGGGGAATTGCTGCAGTGAGGGGAAAAAAATTATTGGACATTCCAAATTGGGGAGAAAATTGGGGGTAAAATAATTGGGCATGCTAAATTTTTTTTTTTTTTAAACATACAATGTGTATAGTCCTTTTCAGCGAGGATGTTGAATACATGCAGTACAGAGTAAGCTGGTGCTATTGGTCTTTAATGCATTATAATAGTCATTACTTTTAAATTATCTTAAACTCTGTTCTTTCGTTGACCTTTTCCGCTGCATTTGTGTTGTTTTTACCGAGTGTAAGAAGTTGTTAAATAAATCACCGATCTGGAGCCAATGAGATTACAGTGAGGCAGATGTGAGAGACGATCTGGAGCCAATGAGATTACAGTGAGGCAGATGTGAGAGACCCAATCAGAGTTTAGGATTATTTTGTTTGTTGTTTTACATTTGTGTAGTTTACTGGCCTATCAGTAGAAACATGTTTCAATAATCAAATACACGTGGAAATAAATATAAAACAGGAAATAAAATTCCTGTCTTACAAATCAATTATGAAATACAAAAAGTTTAAGTGAGTTTAACAAACCTGTGTTACAAACTCAAAGCCAAAATCTTAAGTTTCATGCCATAACAACAATATATGCTGTGTGTGAAAGGAAAAATAACAAAATCAAACCCGAAGAGTTCATGTACACACTTGATAGCTCTGGTTAATGACCTTGTTATGTTATTTTTATTGAGCATGATTACTATATTTAATGTATTTAATGTCTTCCCCGTGCTAGGGGATAAGATGCTGACACAATTCTTCATCAAAATTTATGGATATGCACTTGCATAGCTTAGGTATCTAGAATAAAATTAATTTCGATTTTAGTGAGTCATTTTAAACGTTTTATGATAATGTCATTTTAGGTCAAATCATTAAACTTAGCTTTTAAGATGTACAATTAATATTTGATTCATGTGAGTTTAATGCATTTGTGCTTCCATGCTATCAATCAAAACTTTCCAGTGGGTTTGCCATCAATGCCCTACTTGTAGCTATAAAAAACTAAACACAATACCATTTCACACACATTTATATATATATATATATATATATATATATATATATATATATATATATATATATATATATATATATATATATATATATAGATATACACCCTTTCAGTATGTGTGGAGGTTGTCATGGCATTTACAGCGCACTGGGGTACAAGTTGGGAAGGTTGGCATCCACGTAACCCAAATGAAGAAGAAATTAAAATGAATGCCTGGTGTTCTTCTGTAGCACATAAACAAAGATCCTACCCAGTGCGCATATATATATATATATATATATATATATACATATATACATACATACATACATACATACATACATACACACACCGGCAGGGGTGAAATTCACAACAAAAAAGTACAGATACTCATATGCACAGCTGGGTTTGCCCCAGAAATAACTGATCAATTATAACCAATTCACCATAAACAAAGAAGCTGAAAATACTGAAAACTGTACCCTCTGCTTAAGTTAAATCTTAAATGGCAAGCATTAAGAAATATTATACTATGCAGTAACTGCTGTAGAGAGGGAGTTTTGTTTCAAGATATCCTAAAAAAAGGGATGATGTTATAAAAAATGGTATAAAAAAAACAACTGTGCTATGAAAAAATGATACAAAAAAGTCTAAGTCAAATAATGCACAATAGGGGCTAAAATACCCCTCAAATGTATTATGTAACAGGCACTGCTACTACTAATGATGTACTTGGCCATTTTAATCTCCTTAGTATTCTCTGAAATCATCCCCATACTTTCCAGACCCTGGATACTCACCTACAACAGGACCTGGCCATGCTACAATAACAGCCTTGGATTAGCACATATATCCCTGTTTCATTTATTTATTTAGTACTTATTACGTATCTTACAATAATATGTTCTGTGTGCTTCCCTGTTGTGTTTCTGTGTAGATTAATTACCATGATCTATTCCAGAAAAAATATTTTTCAGGCAGAAACAGTATAAAAGTCGACTTTTTATTTTATTTTATCCCTGGCATTGTGGTTTCTGCACAAGAAACAAAGTGGCAAAAGACACATTTTCATAAAGTAATATCATTACTGTGGTTTACTTTAATGAAAGCGCATTTGAGAAACGTCGCGCCAGTGGACTGTGTGGAATGCATCCGCGTTGGATGAAAGCAGATTATTACTTATTTATTTAGCAGACGCCTTTCTCCATGGCGACTTACAGAGACTAGGGTGTGTGAACTATGCATCAGCTGCAGAGTCACTTACAATTACGTCTCACCCGAAAGACGGAGCACAAGGAGGTTAAGTAACTTGCTCAGGGTCACACAACGAGTCAGTGGCTGAGGTGGGATTTGAACCGGGGACTTCCTGGTTACAAGCTTGTTTCTTTAACCACTGGACCACACAGCCTCCTATAAGTCTTGGTATCCTGTAAAGGCATCAAAATAAGTCCCAGTACAGAGTACCGTGAGTACCGTAGAATTTCACCCTATATATATATATATATATATATATATTTTTTTTTTAACTGAAGACTCAGATTGTTTGCTTTGCACAAACTGCAGGTACTGCAAACCTTATATACTGAATATGTTCAGAAGTCCAAATGTTTTAATTTTGGATGGGGGAGGGGGTGTTTCTGCATCGGGGAACAGGTGTAACTTTTTTTGCTTGATCGATGTAAAATCCCAGAAGGCTCTACAGGCCTTTTTAGGACTCTGTATAAGGTATACAGCAACATCAATGATTTTCCATTTTGTTAAGCATTACCAAAAAGGTGACATGACCATTTAATGGCGTGTTATAAAAACTCCCATAGGCCATTTGGTGTCAATGTTCTGTTTTGAAATAACTTCAGTCATGTGAGAAAAAGCATAAAGCTTGCCATATTAAAGGGAAAAAATAGCTTTTTGCTGTGGTTTTGTTCACAGAAATGTTAAGAGAGAGGTCTCTAGAGGACGTGTTACTTAATGATCCAGATAGCCAAACCATTTTATTCTCCTTCATGTTTTGAAGATGTACTGTCTTAATAGAACAGCCCTCATGGATTGCAAACTGCCTTCATCATTTATTTTATACTCCTCTTAATGATCATTGTGTTTCTTAAGCCTCTTCTGGAGGTGGTTACTTGACATCTGGAGTGTCCAGAGACCTGCGTCACACATCTGCTTGGTGTGGCTTAAATCTGTGTTTACTTTACAAGAGGGAGGTTTGATGCTATGCTACTATTTGACTTATAAAAACAAAGTTCCAACAATCCTTTCTAGTACAATCATCTTTCAGAAAGAATTGCTCAGTTTTCCTTTTTAATCAATTACAACCATATCAACAACATTATTCATGGTTTTGCCAACAGTTCAAAAGCAATGAAAGACAAACATAAATCACATAACTTTTTTAGGTAGCCAGGAAACTGGCTTTTATACAGTATCAACACATGTGCAATATTCTTCTTTTTTTAACATATTGAGCTAGATTCTGAATGAAATTTCCTGCAAATCATTTATTTGAAATGACCGAAATGATTTAGGTTGTTTATTTCAGTAACTTTATTGAATGGGATTTTCCTTTCTGAATGAAATGCACTAACATGATTTGGATTAAAGAGTGTTGTGAATCTAGCCCATGGTGAATGTAGGTTAACTTTTTGCCAAATACAATATCTCTCTGAAAATGATAGCTGTACAGTAAAAAATAAAAATAAAAAACAACATTATCTTTCAGAGAGAGAGAGAGATAAAATGGAGCACGAAAACATTCCTGACACCCTAATGCAAGTTGGGTTAAAGCTCATTTTATTTGATAATGATCCCTTACAAAATCTGGGCATCAGTTTCAAGAACATGACAAATGACATTAAGTGCTGTTCATATTTGCACCACATACTATTCTTAATGGCTCCAGTAGTAAACAAATTGGCTAGAACCCAGCAGCCCCTAAATGATTTACAGAATCGAAGATTTGTGTGATTAGTTCTTAATTGTATCTTTAACGATAACGTAGATAGAAACTCAATCATGATGAAGAGGCCTTGATTATACTGCAAGGCAAAAGAGAATTAAAAGCAGCTTTTTGCCCTCGAACTATTGGTTACATAGCCTTGAACACATTTACCATGATACAGCAGACCGGACAGACCTGACCAATCGGACCTGGCGAAACAGTTCCATGTTCCATCCCTGGAAGGCGTTCCCCTTATTTGGATGAACATTCCTGTCTACTCAATGAGCAATCCTGAAACGAGAACCTGTGAATTTAGTTAATCTAAGGTATGAGCTATGAGGAGAAGTAAAAAATAAAAGTAATTTGTATTAAAACCATGGATTAAAATCTAAAAATACTAGTGTATAGCTGCCATGTCAAGTTACTACTTCAGATTCTTCACAGAGTACTTAGTTAGAGGGTAATGTTTTCACTCTGGTAATAATAAATGTGTGGATCAGAGAGGACTGTAGGGTTCAGACACTGGGTTCATGTAAGAAGCAATTAAATGCTATTCTGATAAAAATGATGAACTGTAAAGGAATGAGCTTTCATAGGCCATGGCCTCTCCTCATTCTCAGCATTTCTTATGTTATGTACCCTACGGCTCATTTTCTGAAGGTGTACCAAAGGGGTATGGCAAAGTCTACTAACATGGATAATTATACCATGTATATATCATCACATTTGGTAAAATAACACTTAATAATGCTGTACAAGGTTTCAAACTCAACTTTTAAATGCTACACTAGTGTAATAGTGGAATTGATAATTTGACATAACACTATATGCATTTGGACTTTGGTAAAGCCCATTTATACCAACCAATAAATTAATGTTAGAAAACTCTCAGTTTGTTATATTGTTGTATTGCAATGCACCGTTTATGTTTCAATACCAGTGCACACATGGGGCTAGTTGCCTGGACCTTGACTTGAAGACACCATTAACCATTAAGCATTTTCAAATACATAATAATAGTTTAACATGTACTGTACTGGATGTTTAAACATACAATATACTGTACCATAGAGTATTGAAGAATTGATTATTAAGTACAGCAGTAGCATTAACAAATGTGTCCCAAGTAATGCACTGCACTACAGTACAATACAATACACTTTAAAAATGTACAGTATATGCAATTGTGTAGCATAGCATTAGAGTGTAACATTAAAAATAATTTCTAGCTGTATGAATTGCATTTCTTTACACTCAGAAACTGGAAAACGAAAAGAGTACTTGAAGCCACTCACAACATTCGTTCATGCTGGACAATGGTAGCGATTCTTCTCAAAGTTAGATCACCAATGTCAAAACATGTTACTTAGAAACGACTGTGCTCTGGATACCATCCTGAAGTGGGGCACCAGTCCGGATGCACATTCATCATGTCACTCCATTGATCCCAGTTTCCTGAATGTGCTTTCAGGATACAACTTCTATTTTTAGCTTATTTTTTAGTCTAAACCAGATAAGTCATTATTGAATGATTACACATGCCACAGCATATTTTCACACGTTACACAATCACTGCAATTGCATGATGGCATCTGATGTAGATGCTAGTTGTCCTGATTACTGTCAAGTGTAAATCGTGGATGATCAACATCCGGTTCTGTTGTTTACCAGATTATCTGGTGCGAGTCAGATCTTGAAGTGAAGCGCACAGCTCGCAAATTAGCAGCCACGATTTTACTTACAAATTTTTTCACAAACACCCAAACAGCTCTCTCAGTCAGGAACATAAGAAAAATGTTGCTGGTGGTTAGACGTTGCTGTCTGATTGATCAGCCATCCGTATCCACATAGCGAGACTTGAAAGCAGGTTCCTAGCCAGTCTCTAATGGTGGCGTTTGGTACCAAGGCACCAGCTATCATATTGGATGTGTATACTGAACTACCAGTCCCAGGTGAAAAAAATACGGAAATGAGACACTTCAATAATGAGCTACAGTATATTCCAACAAAAACGATTGCATTTTTAAAAAAAAAGCATTTTACTTTGATAATGTATTTGTTATTGCTTTCACGCTTTTTAATACCTGCAGTAAAAAGCTTTGTAAAAAAAAAAAAATTATAATACAGTATATGATTGAGTTGTTCTACAGTAAATAAGGAAGTATGGCTGTTTATGTAATTATATATATTAATCCTTTTTTTGGACAGATTTTCGATTCAATTCAAAGACAGCGACAGACCAATTCCATCTATTGTCAGCCTTGGGATCAATGTTGGCATTCTCTACACTTTTAGGCTTATAACTTGAATCAAAATGGGATTGTTTATTGCAAATTAACATGAACGCATGGTATTCATCTGGGTTATATTTCAAATGTAGAGTTTTGTGGTTGAACTCTTGATCCTTCCACACACAAGATCCCATATCATGTATCTGCTTTATAGGAGCTATTCATTGCAAACACCCCCTCTTTTTCATTCAAATCTCTTCAACCTCCACCATACACACACTGTTACCAGTAAGGTGTTGTGTTTTTTTTGGTCAGGACAGTTTGCCCATCAGTTAATAGTCACAACATTTAAATGTACGGAGAGCATGGGGGTGATGCTGATACACATAAACTGTACAAATGCATAAAGGACCCTTCCAGTTGCAAACACTCACTGCTGAATACTAATGAGTATCAATATAATGTGTTATACTGCAATAGACATTTTAACTTTAAAAAGTCTAGACATTTCTAATCTCCCATCACTTCTCAGAGCAAGAAATTTAATTTGATTTTTTCTTCTCATTATATATTTCAATATACACCCGTCTCTTATAAATATCTTCACTTCATATTTCCATCATGATTAAGGACCATGTATTCTATTGTAATGGCATATTGATTTACTTTATATAGTGAATATTCATTAATATTTCTGCTGGTTCTCCTATTGCACTGTCATTACAGAAACACAAGGTTTATTTCATTATTCAGTAGGGAATGTATTGGGCTTTTAGGAAAAAAAATGCAAGTTGCAAGTTGTATAAATAATTAATCAAGCAAACAAACTCCTGCATAAATATGCCTATAAGTGTAAATAACAATTATGTGAAGCTGTTGTCATAATTCTTTATCATAGAAATACAGATTAAACTTTGTCACCTTCAAACATGCCTTTTGAGGAAATATATTTGAACTACAACTGCTTTGATCGTTGAAGCTCTAAAAATAACTCATTGTGGTCTGTAATGAAGCAACTGACAGAACTGAAAGGTATGTTTTACACCAGATATTTCCATTTTTGTCTGAATACTGCCATCTGTTGTTAACATTTTGTCCTTTTTTTGCTTTGCAAATGTGTGCAAAATTGGATTTTATGTTTTGTGGAGATTACTGTTATTATTGATAGTATTTAGTATGTTTTTAAATGTGTCTACAAAAATAATATTTCCTTTATAAATACATCAATTCACTATTTTTCTTTAGATACTTTCAATAGTTCTGATGTTTCAACACTGTATTATTATTATTATTATTATTATTATTATTATTATTATTATTATTATTATATGTTTTGCATATCAACTGATGTCTACTGAGAGCACAGTTGAGACCATGCTGTACAAGAGTCTCAAACTAGTCCTCACTTGAGACCTAAACTGGATTTAAACCCAAGTGGTGATGGACTAGCGCATTAATGCAGTTCCCCACCCAGCCCACTCTGCCCTTAGGGCTAAATTCAATAAAAAATAAGAATGTGTTCATATAATATTCTTATTAGGGAGTCACATTCCCTTAGCTACAACTTAATTTGTGGCTTGTAACCCCCCAAAAATGTTAACTTTGTACAATTCCACATTAGATGTACACAGTTGAATCTGTTACTGAACAGAACAGGGTCTCTTTGCTGCTCATCATTGACATCTAGTGGTCATAAACAATGTAGTTACTTTCTCTAAAATGGCAGTGGTGATCTGCTGCAGATTATGGGGCTGATGTAAGGATACCTGCAAAATGTCTTGCGGCTGCAAAACACCCATATTGCGGCCAAAATCAAATGCAAACCGTGTTTAGCTGCCGTAAAGTGGGACTTTAGCGGCCACTAAAAATGCAGCGAATATAAAGAATGGTTTTCACCTGCCGTTCTGCACCTGCTATCAGATTAGCACCTAGGCATTATTAATCCATTTAAATGATATTGAAATGCATTCAAATGAAGAAAAAAGCATTGAATTGGGCAGGGATCTGGAATACTAAGCGAGCACAAACATTCTAATGACATGTAAGGATTTTGCCTTGCACTCGGGCAATTGCTGACCCTCCAAAAACTTTGCACCTCCTCTTACAAGGTGCAAACCATTGTAGAAGCGAGTAATTAAGAGCTGTATAACAAAACACACCTTCAGAGACCTGTCATTGGCCTCAGGATGGCTGCTGTGCTATACTTCCTGAGGTGGCGACGGGCAGGAAAACCATCGGAGGAGAAGGGCAAGAAGGAGAAGACCCTGCATATTCAAACCCAGGGTCACTTTATTTGGGATGCTGGAGGATGCGGTGGTAAAGCATTATCATCTCACTCCGCAGGTCATCCTAGACCTAATAGCTGAATTCCACCTTTCAATCACCTGCTTGACTGTCCTCCTGGTAACACCGACAGCATTGACTTTCTCCTCTTTGGTAACATAACTGATGTAGGCTGAGGCTTTTCCGAATTTCATGCTGAGCGACCTCAGTTGTAAGGACTCTTTTCTTTTCCGTGCGTCAAGAGGACTTTACTGTCCTTCCTCTGACATATTTTTTTGTTTGCTTTGATTTTTGTCCTCCACAAATCTCATACAGCACCTACTGCTCTCTGTACTCCTAACTCACCTCACCTCTGGACTGTAAGTGTGGCTGCTGAATACCCCGATGCACAGGCGGCGCTCATTGCGACCCTCATTATCATGATGGCGGATCATTATTTGTGCATGTTGAGTAATTTGCATTGCTCTTAAGTTTACACAGACCGCAGTGCAAAATAATTGTCTGGCCGCTAGGCAATTTGAATTTTGCAGCCACAATTGTTTGCACTATGCCTATACTTACATCCACCCCTATATGATCATTGAAATCGCTCTGACAGTCACTTTCATTTGGGTCCAAAAGGATAAACACAACACAGTACAGTCCATTGATAGCAAAGAAAAAGGAGCCTGTCACTGAATGACTGCATGACTGATTCACAAAGATGAAGCAGTGACCTTAAAAAAATGACTTGTCATATACAGTAGTAACGTCTATAACTAGAGGATGCATTTCATATATTTGGAGACAACTGTCTCTCTCACCAATATAACATCCTTAATGTTGACTAAGATGCTGTGTTGTGAATTTTCATAAGGAATGACTTCTGCTATATGGATTTACATCATTAATTTTTACAATAAAACCAAGTGCTGGGAAGAAAGACGAAAAAAATATGCAGCAGTCATAACTCTCCCCCTGAGAAAGACAAGAAAAATAATGCAGCAATTTATTCCAATAATTAGGAACATTCATTATTTAAACTGCATTCTAAAATGTATAACTTGGTTCTACCAGACCTGTGATTTTGCATAGACAAGAGAAGAGAAAGCCTTGAATACATTGTTTAACCCCATATGAAGACTATTTGTAAGAAGTTTTTTTTAACTAGACACATATCAAAAATCACCAGTGTTAAAGAAGGAGCTGTTACAAATACATTAGTTATTTAGTTGTATAATGATCTCACTGAGAAGCATAAATGGTCATCCCAATAGGACAACTACAATTTTCTGCCAACATGGCCTAATTGTTATTCAACCAAACTTGTAAATTATTGAATCATCATGTACACCAGCCATGGCTCAAAGGATATTCTTCTGGACTGTCATGCTTTGCTTGCCAATTCGTCAAAGACATTTTGTTTTTGTTTTATAGCTAACAGTTTACATTGGAGCCAAAAGATGTACAATATGTACGTGAAGCCACAATGACATGATCTATTTAAACATGTATTACCTTACAAAATACAAAACATATTTTCTGACTTTGCTTAGGAAAAAAAAGGTCTTTGCAATTAAACGCAAGCTTTAACTGACCATCTGTTCATAAGTGGGGGAAAAAAACATAACAGATTGCACTGAAATACTAGATAGTATATCAATGTTCCTTTAACTTGATCAACTTTATTGGGCTTCCTTTATCAATTTAGTTTGTTGTTTGCCCAAAGCCAGTACATCTTTAAGACTGTCGTTGGTCATCCTGGTAATGCATTTTGATTTACGGGGCAGCAGTGTGGAGTAGTGGTTAGGGTTCTGAACTCCTGACCTGAGGGTCGTTGGTTCAATCCCAGGTGGGGGACACTGCAGCTTTACCCTTGAGCAAAGTACTTTACCTAGATTGCTCCAATAAAAACCCAACTGTAATGGGTAATTGTATGTAAAAAAAAACAAGTAATGTGATATGATTGTAACAATTGTAAGTCTCCCTGAATAAGGGTGTCTGCTAAGAAATTAATAATAATGTAGTGTGGCAGACTTGGTGGTGGAGGAGAGAAAAATGTAGTCCAGGGGGCTAAAGGACTCCATGCCACAAGAGGGCGCCAGGATGAGGTTCACCTGCCTCAAATATTTAATGACTATCACCTGCCTGTAATTTGCAGGCAGGTATATAAATAGGAGAAATGTTCGTTCAGGGCAGTCTGTGGGAAGGCAAGAGGCTGTGTTTGTGTTTGTGTTTGTGTTTGTGTTTGTGTTTGTGTTTGTGTTTGTGTTTGTGTTTGTGTTTGTGTGTGCAATAACGGGTAAGAAGTGTTGTGTCCGATCTAGTTAAAAACGTGAGAAAAAGTATAGTTTAGTACTCCATATGGGAGTTAAGTTTTGTTTTGTTTATTTTTGTTTTGTGTAAATAAAAGTGCACGCAAGTGCTAAAGTGCAGTTCTTTGTCTATGTACAGTATTTCTCAGGTGGAAAGTTAATTGAACTGAACAAATCGGGCCCCATTTCAAAGCCAGTACAAAGACAAGTGAGGCTATTATATGAAAATGTAATGTTTGTTACATTGTGTAAGTCCTCAAAATCAAACTACAGGCAAGCCCACAACTTCGTGATGAATATAACTGTCTGTCATAAGATATAATAAACAATCTTAAAACAGAGGGGGTAACATCAGTTTATTCTGAGGTTGCTACATTATAACACACAGCCATCAGTGCATCAATACACATTGCTTAATGCTGGGGAAAGTGTAAACATCAGTTGATTATTGCAATCTGAAGTAAAGATCGTGTTCCCATGTCAGTGGCATATTTTGAAGCTTCTCTGTGATAGAAAATCACAAAATTAAACTATTCAAGAGAACAATTCTCATTTAGATTATTTTATTTGTATCCAATTGTATTTTCTAGTTCATTTGAGACCAAAGATACAAATGTAATACCCAAAAGAGACAGATCAATTCTTTTGAATGTGAAGGTCTGACAGTCAAAATGAAATGCAGTTTATTCTGGTGGAACAAGAAAGGCTCGTTTACTTACACACTATTTAGTCCAAAATAAATTGTCCTGACTTTTTTTCATAAATTCACAGTTATGCTGGTGATTACATTTTCAGATTTTTATTGTTAGGTTTGTATTAATATATTTAAAAACAGGAGGGGGTGGTGTTCTATCCCCCAGCCTTGATTGACATTTGACAGTTGCTGTCAGTCTTGGCTGCAGGAGTCAGAAGACACAAACTGTCTAGTATTGTAGCATGCCAATACTCAACTCAAATGAAAAGACACTCACCCAGAACAAGCACAATAAGTCATAAACAAGTCATTTCATTCACTATGATTAGTTCCTTAATTTCCTCTTACCAGTTGTATCATTATTTTTGAAAGGCCAATTCAAAAATGTATCGGTGACTTTATAATAAACTGACTGTATTACCTCTGACAGAGCATAGCAAACATAGATATTAGAAATGAGAAAAAAATCATCTTTCAACTGACCTGAGAAACAAAATTGCTGAAATGTTAAAATTAAAATGCTTTCAATAGTAAGCAGTTGTTGCTTGCCATCTTGATGGTTTGAATCAAGAATAGTCAGACAGAAAGACGTATATAATGTGTGTGGGTCACATTTAATTCAATGGTGTAGCTGCATCTGAAGGTGCTACCCACACACATGAACATTATGCATTTGAAGGAACTTCAATAATATCCTTTATTCCTTTAGTAATTTGTTTTTAAAGCCAAACTTACTGTTACTTACCAGCACTCACACGTAGAAATCCAGATATATTAGTACGCAAGTCCCACAGAACTGTATGATGCATAAATAAGAGGACGTTCCTTTATGTTCAAAACAAAACAATAAAAAGACGCCCTTCAAATTTTAAAGAAATGACAATTACTGTTTTTTTTTTTTGGGGTTGTATCTAAGATTACGAAAAACAGTAAATATTAGTTCTGAACTCATGTTGGCCGCAGCAGTAGTTTGGAAACAGGAAAGAAAAAGCTCATTAAACTTTTATTGTCAGTCCAATCCACCAGAGGGCGCAATTGCATCATGCAATGCAAACCAATGTTTCAGTTTTCTAAAATTTACAAAACCAAACATACAGTACTTTGAAACCCTTCACCAATAGGTATAAATTGCCTCATGATCAGGACCCAAAGATTCTAGGTATTTTGCTCTGCTGTTTATTCTTTTGTTGTGGCACCAAAAGTCCAAAAGCATAGCACATGTATGCAACTTTATTTTACTTTATTTTTTACAAACTGTAGAAATGCATTTTTTGCATGTCGGGTACATAAAACAGGTGAGTACTGAGGTAGCAAAGGTTCCGCTTACATCTTTAGAAAAAATAAAAAATAAAAAAATAAAATAATAATAATAATAATAATAATAATAATAATAATAATAATAATCATCATCATCATAATAATAACAATAATAATCATCAACATCATCATCATACCTAGTGTATTTTATTGAGCTGATATTATTAAAAGGTATATTTGGTCAAAAGTCATTATCACATACCAAAAATATATATTATAATAACCTTACCAGTCTGTCTTCCCACACACACCAGCTTTCCTGTTGTCTCAGGAGGCATGATTTTTTTGAAGCAGGCTTTTTAAATGACGTCATCGTATCATGTCGACTTGCAATGTGCGCCATTTTGAAAAAAAAAAAAAAATCACAGACAGCACCAGCGGCTCTGATTCCTGGCTCTTTAATCGCTTTCCCCTGCAGCTCCAGCCCTGTTGCAAGCCCAACGTAAACACCTAAATACAGTTCCACAGAATCCCAAGCGACGCCAGATCTGCTCCCGGAGGAAGCAATGGCAGGTAAGCGATTAACTTTTAACACCCGAGCGGGAAAGGCCTCTTACTGTTTGCAGGGCCTAAACAGCAGCGCTCTCTGTGTACACGGGGAGAGAGCTGCAAGGAGGCTGTTACGAAACACTATCCTAATCTGTATCATTTCCCTTGCTTGTATTTTAGGAGTCGGAGGAGGGAATGATTTCCAGTGGTGTTTCGCACAAGTGAAAGGTGCCATAGACGAAGATGTGGCAGAAGGTAAGCTTTGTGTGTGTGTTTTCAGACATATCGTCGGTGTTGCCTTCGCTGTTGAATTAGGGCAGTGGCGTGGTGCTGATGGTGGGACATGGTCACTGTCATGTGAGGTCGGGTGTGGGTTGCCGAGGGTCAGATTTTTTGCAAATTCCTGAACTCTTGGTGTTCTGTTGCAGATTGCATCCCTTGGATAAATGCCAATGCTAGCTTTGGCAGATATATTATGACCATGGCAAGTTTCTCGTAATTCTCGTGACGTCTAAGTGCTGCGTCCATTCTGTGAAATGAAGCACACAATATGATTAAGCTCGTAACTGTAACTTTTCTGTGTGTTGTTTTAAAGCAAAGGTATAGGCATTATTTTCTAACGTGTGATGAAAAGGTGTTTTTTTTAAATAATAATAATAAAAAAAATACCGTATGTTTGTTTGTGGAGGGTGGAGAAAAGGTCCTTAATTTTTAGAAGATGTGCACAGCATTTTAGTTTGGCCAACTACTGTTGTAACCTGCTTTCGTTTCTGTTACCAGCCAGTGGCCATATAGTATTTAGTATACTTATATTAGTTTAATATTGTTTGTTGCATGGATTGGAAAAGCCACAACAGATGAAACGGTGTGGTAAAATGTGAGGTTACCATTTGTAATATATTACTGCTCATCACGTAAGCGGGTAGTAAACAATTCAATCAATTAAAACATTTGGGGAAAGAAGACTCCAACGACACCTTTGTAATTTGAACAAACGATAATAGAGGATGTCAATGTTCTTGGTTGAAAATGGCTTCTATCCAATACTGTATACAGTATGAACCTTTGCTATCTATTCCCACCCCCCAACTAACCCTGAAAGAATTAAGTTAGTAAAAATGAGAAATGCTGCACAACACACTTTGCACTTAGCAGTCACAGTCCTTGCCACCCGACTGTCTATGATAGCCCTACACTGTTAACTAATGCTGTGGCAGATGTTTTAAGTTCTGTACATTATGCCATGTGCGTTAGCTGCAATATACATAGTGATGCTGTATTCCAGTGCAACGTTTCTCTAATGCGCCACCGCATGATGTTGTAAGACCACAGAAGCTCCCATGTAGCCCACCATCAACTCCTTAATCCAAAGGTGCGCAAACAAACTTTGTCACGGCCGGCTATCCAGAAAACTAGTTTAACCTAATGTGTATAGCGGGCCGCACATTACTAAAGAATAATCCGAGTTTAACCCTTAGCTGCAATATACATAGGCATATACATATAGGCAATTTCCCCTTAGAATTACTGTTAATTTTATTTCGTACTGCAGGATACATATCACAAACAAATATATAAATTAAAAACAACACATTAACATCGTACTGTTATCATATACACATGCATTGCAAGTAACACAAAGCAAATTAAATATCTACTTGCTGAAGTGGTTTTTATTGTAGCCAACACGTTGTTCACTTGGAGCAAAAGGCACAGGGCAGTGACGTCACCTCCCTGCCAGCAAGCCTCCTGTGTTGGGAATGGGTTCTTTCAATGCAGCGGGTTTGTGCATTTGAGGAAGACTCGTGAAATTAGTTGGAGACAAGCTGATGAGAAGCAATTACCCTCTGCAGTACGAATTAAAATGGTGTGCTGCTTTTTATGCGAAAAATTAGAAAAAGCAAGTCAACAAAGTTTAGAAAAGTATTTACGATATATTCTGAAATGGAATTAATACACTGAGCCGCAGTCAGACGATAAACAGGCCGCGGGTTGTGTGTCCCTGCCTTAATCAGCGCCGCTATGCTACTCAGGAAGGTAAAATTGTACTGTGAGATCTGTTCTGTAGTGCATAAAATATACTCAGTAGCTGCACATAATACAGTGTAGTGCTGTGTACTGGATGTAGCCAGAACCTGGGTCCGGACCCGGGTACAAGTGCCAGTGTTAAAGGGGCTTTAGTTGAGCCTGCAGACTTTCCATTTAAAGAATGCTGAACCTTTGCAAGTAGCGAGTCAGATCCACACGCAGTTCATTTTGCGTGCCATTTTAGAGTTCTGCATGGGTCATTGTGTAATTTTACTCTCCAATTATTTAAACACTGTGTGTAAAATGTATTTTACCGTGGTCACGTGTACTTCTAATAAATACAGTACATACTGTTAGGCATTAACTACAGCTTCACATTAAGTGTAATGTTACTTTGAACTACTGTACAAAAACGTGGGTCTTACAATAAAAACGTCCCTTTTCCACTTTAATAAAATAAAAATAAAAGAATCAAACAATCTCCTGTTAGTACTAGGCTGTTAGTTGTTTTTGTTTTCTGTAAATCTTCCTTTCTCTGTCTCCTTGTGCTCTTCCTTTCCAAGTCGAAAGACATGCTCCATAAAATTTTTAAAAAATCTATTTTTTTTATTAATTGAAAACACAATCTTATTGGCAATTCCCAGGCATTAGCTGTCCAGCATTTGTTTGATCCATTCTCGAGATACCGCTTGCAGTATATTAACAAATGGCCATTGAGATGCCGGGAACCAGCGAAGTACAAGAAGCTTGATAACTTGCAAACTCAAGCTGTGCGTATTCTTTGAGCATTAAATGTAAATATCGTGCGTAATTGATATTTTTTTCCAATGGAGCGCTGGGTGTAACTACAGCCACATATTTATTTCAGTATCTTTTATTTATTCTATGGTTTTACAATCAGAATTTAAATCTGATTTGTTAAGCTAAATATTTCAAGTTCTACTAGAGTTTTTGATGTTTATCTTTTTAGGAGCACACACAATACTAAATAGATCACTCACCTTTTACATTATTTTGAATGTATCACTCTGCATAATAGGTGATGATATCCAGGTGTAATAAGTTGGATGAAAAAAAAAAAACACTCAACACTTATTGTCTATCATTAGCTTTTGACTTCAGTACTCCAATATTCATATTATGTAATCGATAGATTCAATGTATTTTACTATTTTTTGATATTAATACTCAATAGTCCAGTACAGATTTGTCTGATGTACTCTAGCTTAGTCTTTATCATGCTTTCCAACAATGAAACAGAAAATGTTTAGTAATACTATTGTGTAAAAGTGTAAAAATGTGTGTACAAATATGAACACACTGTGTCTTTTTTATTATTCTCAGACCTTAGTATCTATATTGAAAATATGTATTTGATTATCTGTAAAAAAATTTAAAAAAACACACACACACACACACAGATTGGAATGATCTTCATTATAAGCCAATAAAAAGCATACATCTAGTTGTCAATGTATGCTGTGAGAGAAATAATTGATTTCTGCAGTGCGGTTTGGAGAATGATATATGACACAGATGGCTTGAAATGTCCAGCTAGCTTCTGAGGAACGGCAGGTGCTGCATATGGATAAGGCTATTTCTAATTCAAGCTTTCACTTGCTCGACCTGGGAAAAAAATGAGAGCTACCAAAACTGTCGAGGGTCGGTGGGTGGGGGGGGGGGGGCAACAATGCTAAGGATTCGTTTTAAGAAAATGGATTGCTTCCTTTGTACGAATGACCTATAGTAATGCACTTCTGTGAACTTCATGCATAAATTGTGTGATGTCACAGTACAGCTAAATGCAGCCTGCCAAGCCTATAGCTGCACTGTTTTTTTCCAAGTGTGATTTATTGGCAGAGAATTGGCTAGCTAGCTAGCTCAGATCAGTGTACGCTCTTTGTACAGGCAGTATCATGGGAATAGCGGTGTGGACTGACACCTCACTGTCAATGTAAAATTCAGCCTTGCCATGCCCTTTCTTTCTGGTCTGGAACATTTATTTGGTACAGTTTGCCTAGATGCCTGCACACCGTGGAGCAGAAGGAAATCTTGCAAAAGAAAGGGCTGCTGGGCCACCCATATTGTGGCTTTATCAAATGAGGAAATCCGGACTACGTTTGCATTCTGCAGAAGATGAAATGCTTTCCCTGCAGTTTCTCGCTGGCATTTAAATCTTCCACTGCTGGTGCTAGCACGCTGATGTCAGCCTCATCTTTTGACCAAGGTACGAGAGCAAACTGAATGGCATGAAGATGAAGTATTGGAAAATAAAATTATGGAAATATTATCCAACTTTTTAAAGCATGTTTTCTTGTATTTTATTTGAAACAATTAACTTAAAATAAGACCAATATTAAATTTGATTTAACAATATTTTGGGTAGACTTGTTCATGAATATTGATTTTTTTTGTTTTTCAGCAGATTATATTACCAATGAACATTTCATAAATGACTGCCAAAAGCAGCGACTGCTTAATGTAGGGGTTAATGTCTGTGTGGCCTTGTAATTTGTGCAGTTGCTGTAGCTTTCTGTTAGAATTCCCTACGTTTAACTTTTTTTTATTTTTTTATTTAACCAGTTAAATTATTTTACACATTTATTTGCAGTGTTCACATTCATGTATTTATTTAGAATATTTGCTTTATTTACTGGTCGTCTTGAATTGTTTGCACACACTCACACTGACCTTTATAAACCAACACCCCTCCACCCTAGTAGACTAGCATTCGAAACTACAAGTGGTTTTCTGTCTGTTGTTGAACCCTACTGTTTTAAACCCAGGTTAGTGTATCCACATTATTTACAGAATGTGTTATCGGTTGCAGTACTGGGTGGATGTCAATTTTAATTACCCCCTGTGAGGAGAGATTATATAATAATAATTCTACCGCTGGTAGTATGTTGTAAACCATTAGAGATCAAGATCATGATCTTGACCCGGTAGTCGTGTGACTTTTTGGGGTCCTGGTGATAAAGACCTATATTGGATAATATTATTATGTATTTATTAGCAGATGCCCTTATACTCCTTACACAAGTGTATTCTTTGAATCTCTTGGTAAATTCTTTTGGGTATTGTGCAAGAAAAGTGAACACTTATGTTCACTCCTGAGACCATTTGAGGTAGGGACTTGTATATTTGTTTTCCTACCACACGGATTACGGAGTCCTCGCATGTCCCAGGGCTGATCAGCTGATTTTGCCATTCCTAAAGCAGAAGCCACTACCGTTATAAAGCATTTGGAGGTCCTATCAGTATATGAATAATATTTTCTCAAACAAACACTTGTATGCATAATAATTTTAAACCTACATTTTTAGCTTAGACGCATAACTTAATTTGATAAGATGTTGTTTGCACAAGAAGTTCTTCCATAATTTGTGAATGTGATCTACTTTTTTCTCTGTAGTGACAACCGATTGGCTAAACCAATAAAGTGTATTAATAAAGTGTAGGCAAATATTAAAAAAATGAGGGGCCTGTTGCAAGTATATTTATAATAATAATAATAATATCTACAGTGTAGCAATCTACGATATGAGGACATGGAGGTCAGTATTGGTGACAAATGCTTATATTCTCAGCTTCACAACTCCCTCCCTCCTTGCTGTATAGTACACTCACTGGTTTATGATCTACCTGGGGCTATTTTGTTTCTGAAAAAAATAAAATACCCAGAAAATGAGAAAGTAAACTGCAGTATCAAACAACTGTATAGCTTGATTAATGCTTAACACAAAACTATTGAAGAAAAATGACAAATAAGAAGGTATTTTACTTCGTAGCTGCAGACGTTTTATTTTAGAATGGGTTATATTGGCTGAAATTTGACAATGGTGTGTGGTTAAAACTTGCATACATTAGGTGAAGTTAGACTGACCATTGTCTTGTAAAATTAAATGGAAGTGTGTTTTATTGGTGGTGTCTTGTGAGCTTTTCGTTGTCATAATTTAGAGATTGACCATGGACGCCATTATATACTGTACATATTGGAGAAGGACAGAGAAGAATCTTTCATCTTTTGTGTTTCCTACTAGTGTTATAAATCGAACCCTGAAGTTGACATCATCGTGCTAATTCTAACATCAATTATCAATCATTGGAGTTAAAATGCTTTAAAAAAAAAAATAATAAAAAAACTTACCTCACAGTAACAGTTTAAAGGAACAGTAAGTCCTCTTTTTTGTATAGAGCATGGTATAAAAAACTTATTCAAACAAATCCTGATGTTTTAAGACACGTTTGATAAATACATTGGCATTTAAATATAGTACTCTCCAATTTTCATATTCCTGCCGTCACTAGCCTTTACCTTGTTTTGTGTAAAAATCTATAGGGCTGTATTAGAAGGTTCGAAGGTTCGTTCGTTAGCCAGGAATTCGAAGATTGTTTTAAACCTTCGAAGGTTCGTCAGACGCCATTCACGCACTGTTTTTTTATTTTAATTTTTTTTTTTTTTTCTGGTAACAGAGATCATTTGACAATGTGTGAATACTATAAATCATTAAATGTCACTCACATGCACAATTCAATCTTTTGATTTGTATAATGCATATTACTTAAACAGAAGTTGCTGTATTAAAATCCAACCAAATCTTTATACATAGCAACTCTATAGCAGGGTATATTATCCAAAGCACTGGGGCAGTAATATAGCGGTTGTAGTGCTTCAGTAAAATATGAACTGAACACCTGGTGTACAAGACAGTGTAAGAGAAGTGCTATGGTAGAGTATGTTTGAAATATACAAAATATACGCTAATACTAATAATTTTAATTTTGAAAAAACTGAGCACCGTCTGTCCCTTCCCCCTCCAGCTTGTGTTAACCTGCGGCAAATTTCTTCATTCACCATCTCGACAGCAAAGCGCTGTATAGCGTAAGCTGTATTGAAAGAAATGTCTCGAAACCCCTCTGCTGTTTGGGATTTTTTTTATTAAATGCCCAGTCGACCAAAAAAAAAGTTGAATGCAAACTGTGCAAGCGACTGTTGATGTATCACGGGGGCACAACCAATCTCCGGGGTCACTTGAGAAGCGTATTATTATTAGTATTATTATTATTATTGTTATTATTATTATTTTAGTAGTAGTAAAATGCGACTGTGACTGAACCTGCTTGGAACGGTAACTGTAAAATTAAGTTTGTTTCGCCAAGTCTGCTGCAGTTCGTGCTGCTGCAATGCAAGCTTACTTGCAAGCAGCATCAATTACGTGTAAATAAATAACGTGTATTTCTTTTTATTTAAATTATAAAAACATGATTACTGTTCTATATAATGCATTTTTAAACTACATATTAATGTTTTATTCCATTTATATGGATTACCTGTAAAATAATAGTTTTCAATCAAATATAAACAAGTAGCTATGGTGACGTTACCAGTAAATTATACAAATGAGTACCATTGAAGGTTCGAACCTTCCTTTGGTAATGTGTTCCAAACCTTCGAAGGTCAAAATGTACCCTTCGTTGCAGCCCTGAAAATCTGACATTTCCAGTGTAAACATGGTTTGAAAACTACATTAACATTATGGCTTATTCACATGGAAATAATTTAATCTCTCATTTTTTGTAAAATTTGCTGTTGGTTACAGTCCCTTCCAGTGTGCCGTTTCTGCAGAGATGCATTTCACTTTTTACTGTCATATTTTAATCAAAACTTGACATGACTTTGCATAGCCACTTAAATGTATTTGTATTATCTTCAGTGAACTGTGGTTGATAATTTTATTTTACATGTCCATACTTGAATATGTATAATATCTCTTTCATACATGTATGTGGATGTATTATTTACTGCCCACATCGCAACCAAGATATGTAGACTTTCATACATGTATAGGCCTAATCAATCTACATACCACGTCGCAAACTATTTTGTACAACCTGCAATGTTTCATTGGATCACATATGTCGTAATGTTAAATATTATTAGTTTTGCTCAAGACAGACGGCTACAGTTGGGACTAGTTTAAAACAAAATATGTATAAAATACATTAACAAAGCAGGTTACTGTTGATCTCTGCCTCATCATCCTGTATTTGTTCACAGGCGCATATTCACAGTAAGTTTTAGAAGCAACAACACAGATTACGTTCTTGACCGTAAATTAATTTAATTTCATGGAATATTCTATTTCATTAAAATATTATCGATTTGTTATCGTGGGGTCCCAATCAATAAATAATTCGATAATTTTCGTTAAAGTTACAAGCCTAATTTCTTCAGTCTGTCTAGATATCTGAGTGTACTGCAGATATTGTACATTTTTGTGAAGTCCATGCCAATAAAAAAAGCTTTAAATGTCACCAAAACTGATGCAAAGTTTTTACCCTATATTTGACTTTTTATGGATGATCTTTTTTCCCACTTGTTACATCTCAAGAACAAAAAAATATAAACAGGAAAATAAATAACGGAAGCTGTTCAGTAAATTACTGCATCGCTTGGTATTGGTTTGGATTGGAAAATTGCACCTGACTTTGATTTCCCTAAATGAAAAGAAGTGTAATTTTTCAGTCACAGGAATGCTTTGTTTAGTCCATTTTAATAGTATATTGATATACTTGTTTGTTTCTTTTTACAGCTGATATTATTTCAACAGTTGAATTCAACTACTCTGGAGACCTGCTTGCAACTGGAGACAAAGGTGGTAGAGTTGTCATATTTCAAAGAGAACAGGAGGTTAGTATTCCATGAAGGTACTGTACTCTAAATCTAGTCAGACTGTCATCTATATGCGGAGCATGGATCTGGGTTTAGGGTTGTGTGTTTTTTTTGTTTTTTGTGTTGTTTTTTTTTTTTTTTTTTTTTTTGCACAAGCGAATTAATTAAAAAATAAGTATGATGCCCAGTGTAGTGCCTAAAATTAACTTTGTAAATTTAGACAAGGCTTTATCGTCTGTTTGTATTGTGTTTTTGAGCAGATTTGTCATTGATGTGGCCTCCCTATGGTGATTTGTTAATATTCCAGTAACAGTCCCATTGGGAGGAAAGAAAGTGTAGTTTTAGCACATGTGTAATTAGACCTCTTGATGTTTCATGGTGTTTAACCTGTTTGGTCACACAGGCAGATACAAAGTAAAGGGTAAGGAAATAGTAAAACAATAATAAAGTGATACTATATAGGTATTATTCTCTCTGTTTGTAGTGTTGTGTTTGTTTGGTTTTTTTTGTTTGTTTTTTTACCAATATGTATTTTGTCTTGTAGAGTAAAAACCGTCCTCATTCCAGAGGTGAATACAACGTTTACAGCACTTTCCAGAGTCATGAACCTGAATTTGACTATTTGAAAAGTCTAGAAATTGAGGAAAAAATTAATAAAATTAGGTGGTTACCCCAACAAAATGCTGCTCACTCCCTGCTGTCTACTAATGGTAAGAGATTTTAACTTGTGTTATTTTATTTTGTTTTGTCTTGATATTTGGGTTTTTAGTACTGTCTAATTCTTCAAAACATTGATAGATTTGGACAGTACTGAATAATAATAATAATCTTTGATGAAATAAACCACTGTTGTTTTACAACTTCTTAGTTAACACAATTATTTTATATAGACCCACATTAGGAGCATGTCATAGATTACAACAATAGCACATGCATTCGTCATGGACATTTTAAATTAAGGATTCTACTACTGAATGTGTGTGTGAGTGAGTGTGTGTGTGTGTGTGTCTATATATATATATATATATATAAAAAAATTTATGTATGTAGTCTCCAGCTAAGAGAACACCCCTCGGGAAGCAAGCAAACTTTTCTCTGAGCCAAAGTGTTCTTTAAGATGGAGTTGACCACCAGACACAATATGAATGAATAAATACATATGTATTGCATGTCATGACACACGTGTAACAACATATGAAATGAGCAGAATAAGTAAGAGAAAAGCAGTAGGCAAGTGTATGTTAATAAACTATAATAATAAAGTAACAGACAAACTAACGTTAATGAACTTAACTGTCAAACCTAAATTAACACAGCACCCCTACTAGGGATGTCATGGTATTACATTTTTACGGTATGATAACCGTCAAAAAATATACCACGGTTATCGTAGTACCGTCATTTTTTTGTAATCCATTTTTAAATGGCTATTTAAAGAAATACACTCAAGTCAAGTCATTTTTAACTCCAGCTCACAGGCTCAGCAAAATAATGCTGCTTTTTTATTTCAAATTACTGTGGTGAAACACCAAAATATTAACATTTTCTGGGCTCATTCTGGAACGATAGGGGGTAAGATGTGACCACTGCAACTGAATACCCTTTTCATCTTTATCAGTTTGGACGGAATCCTATCAGTTAAGAGAAGCAAAGTGTTACCTAGCAATAGCCAATGAAGTGCGTTTTAAGACTTGCAGTGCCTGCCCACTGCTCTTACAGCAGAGTGCAAAACTTAATGATGAGAAGACGGCTCCTGCAAATTGTAGATTTGTGGTTTATATTAAATATGACGTCACTTATTTAATAGCCTACTCAGATAATCTCATGCATGGCAGCTTTCAGAACTTGAGATGTCTGTTCATTAGTTAATAAAAAAAACACGCCCATACAAAACGAGGCAATGATCTGATGGCAGTTCTGGAAAGAGTGAATAAACCAATCGCAATGCCTGAAGACACTCTGGCGATAAGTCACGATTAAAACGATTTAATAAACCATTTGAATTTGAGTTTATTGTGACGATGAGTTTTCAGGTTACAAAACAGTAATGTATCAGTTGTGAACGAATCGCTAGTGGTTCCAAAAAGGTGTTCTTTTAAACGAAGTTCCTTTAGGTGGAGCATTTACAACGGGGAAAATTCAGTTTCACCACAAGGGTGTTCTCTTAGGAGATGTACCTATATGGAGACTACTATATATATATATATATATATATATATATATATATATATATATATATAGATATATATATAGATAGATATATATATAGATATATATATAGATAGATATAGATATAGATATATAGAGATATAGATATATAGATAGATATATAGATATATATATATATATATATATATATATATATATATATATATATATATATATATATATATATATATAAAATACACACACACACACTTTGAGCTGGAAAATTTCTTTTTTCAGATAAAACTATTAAATTGTGGAAAATCAGTGAAAGGGACAAAAAGGCAGAGGGTTATAACTTGAAAGAGGAAGATGGCAGACTTAGAGATCCCTTTAGAATTACATCACTACGGGTAAGTCCATGTTTTGTTTTACCAGGAGAAACAATACTGTACAACATGACCATGGATATAGTTAGTCTAAAGACATTGAAAAGTACTTTTTAGTTATGGATGATATATCTACATGTTCAAAATAGTTTTACCACCTTGTGTGTTTTTTTCTTTTTCTTTTTTTTACACTCATAAAATTTTTGTATTGACATACAGCACTGGGATTTTGTGGGGAAGTATGTATGTCATAGATACTTACCTACGGATGGTGGTGGATGTAGGCCATAGTGATCTACTTATTCATGTTTTTACTGCCATGACTAGAGTGTATGTTACTAACATACTTGTTCCTTTTTTTTTTTTTGTTGCAGGTGCCTGTTTTGCAGCCGATGGACTTGATGGTAGAAGCAAGTCCCCGAAGAATATTTGCAAATGCGCACACATATCATATTAACTCAATTTCAGTAAATAGTGATCATGAAACTTACCTTTCTGCAGATGACCTAAGAATAAACCTATGGCACTTAGAAATCACAGATCGAAGTTTTAGTATCCTTTTCTGGTTAAACAATTTTAAATGTTTTTTTTGTTTGTTTTGTTTTGTTTTAGCTAATAATGTGTGATTTAGAAATAAATGCTCATTGATTTCTTCTGAGATACAGGAAGAGGTAGAGATTTCCCTGAAACTGATGTACTTTGTAGTAGAAATTGTATAATATAGACCTCTCTATGTTAAGTTGAAAATAAGCACAAATAATGATGATTTATCTTATGTATGTTTATATAAAGTAACATTTATGAATATTTATTTTTTTTATTTATTTAACTTTTTATATGTCTGGAATCATTTGTCTGAGATTTTCTAACTGTGAATACCTCTAGGGTGGTGGTGTTCTCCATTAGAGAACACCACCTAGTGGAGAAACTTGGAGCTAAACAAAGGATTCTGTCTTCCAATAAAGGAGAGCAGTTTACATTTTCAAAAGAATGTGAACATTTGGGGTGTGTGGGAGTTTTGGTATCCAAGTGCTGGATGTAATGGTTTGATAGGTTTTTGCTGAATGTACTTTCACAGTACATATTTAATTTAGTATACTATGAACAGTACTGATATCTGAACGTGTATCGGAGCATTCAGCGTTGCTGTATTCATATATATTGTGTATTTAAAAAATGAAACTTGAGTTCTTGAATAGTTTTGTCCTTACAGCATGACCTTTAGACATTGTAGATATTAAGCCTGCCAACATGGAAGAATTGACAGAAGTCATAACGGCAGCAGAGTGTCACCCGAATCAATGCAATGTATTTGTCTACAGCAGTAGCAAGGGAACTATACGACTGTGTGACATGCGTGCAGCAGCCCTCTGTGACAGGCATACAAAATGTAAGTGTTTGGAAGCCTGTTCCTTGGTTTTGTCTTCTAAAATTGTTGTTTATTCTTTGATCTTTAAGCACTGGGTTACAATGGTTATTTATTTGCTGTTTTACCTTTTTACTGTATATGTAGAATACGGTGATATAATAGAAATTAAAATGTTATAACATTTTTATTTTAGTTTTTGAGGAACCAGAAGATCCAAGCAGCAGATCATTCTTTTCTGAAATCATCTCATCAATATCTGATGTAAAGTTCAGTCATAGTGGCCGATACATGATGACAAGAGACTATCTCTCGGTCAAGGTGTGGGATCTGAACATGGAAAATAGACCAGTAGAAACATACCAGGTAGGATTATTTTAATAAATATTCAACTGTCATCTGTCTATGTATGTTTCAGTATTCTCTGGTAAAGTTGTTCATGCTGAAAACAAGTTTACTTCTATAATTGTATTTCTCATTTTAAAATAATATTGTAAGCCATATGTATTCAGTTGTGCTTAATGATATTTTATTTTGCTCTGAAGACACTTTTATAATTAATTAGAAGTATTTTATTACAAGTTTTTTTTTTTTTTTTTTTACCATGATTGTATTGTTACAGGTCCATGAATACCTTCGCAGCAAACTCTGTTCATTGTATGAAAACGACTGCATTTTTGACAAATTTGAATGCTGTTGGAATGGAACTGATAGGTAAGAAAAAAAGAGAGAAAAACCAATTCACAGTATATTCCTGCGAGTCATACTGGAACACTATATAAACCCTGTAGTTGATTTTTTTGTGTGTGTGTTGGAAGTTTTACTGTACGTTACACATTTTGAAGACATTTGCACGTTGATGGGCATATCTAAAATGACCTCAAAATCTCAATTATGTGTTGTAATCTTTTTGTTTTTTTTGTTCTTTTGTAGTGCTATTATGACTGGCTCTTACAATAACTTCTTCAGGATGTTTGATAGAAACACCAGGAAGGATATCACTCTTGAGGCATCCCGAGAGAGCAGCAAACCCCGCGGCATCTTGAAGCCACGCAAAGTGTGTACTGGTGGCAAGAGGAAGAAGGATGAGATAAGTGTTGACAGTCTGGACTTCAACAAGAAGATCCTCCACACAGCCTGGCACCCTAAAGAAAATGTCATTGCTGTAGCTGCCACCAACAACCTGTACATATTCCAGGATAAAATTAATTAAAATTGGCTTGGAAAGTCATGAGGGCACAGTTTCGTTCTTGCATAGTTAAGCCTATTTGTTTATCTAAAAGAAAAGGCCATCTTGTCCTCCTAGTGAAGAATTCGACGCACTCATCTCCTTTTGTAGCTAATGGAGAAAAGCTGGCCTGTTTCTTTGAGTCAGTGGTGTATTTCTGCCTTCAGTGGAGGACATAATTGTGTTCTCTAAACAGGAGAAGCCCAACAGAAGCAGAATTGATGGACAGTACTCGAAAGAGGTAAAAAAAAACTAATAATAAAATAATGTATTTATTCAAGTCTGAGCCTTTTTATGATTTACAGACCAAATTATGAAATGCCCAAGGAATGACATTTTATTGTCAAAAGTGTAGTCTCTTTACTGTAATTATGGGCCTTTCTAAAACTTGAGTTGTACTTGATGATGTCTGTTAACATTCCTCCTCTGGTTTTCCTTATTTTAAGCACTTCAGACAGATCTCCAGTTTGGTCAGTGGACAGTTTTTTTTGTTTTGTTATATATATATATATATATATATATATATATATATATATATATATATATATATATATATATACACTCATTGACTATCTATAACCACACCATCTGGTGTAAACCACTTAATAAAAATAACAGAAACTATAATGAGATGTGTTTTTAAATTTTTTTAAAAAATGTATTACATTCTTACATCTATTTTACTTCTTTGCATGTGTTGACATTGTGGATGCAAATTTCAATGGGGGAAAACAATAAAAAAAAGTTACCCTACGCTGTCTATTTCGGTAGCATGTAGGATAGTCATATAATGAACTACTTGAAGCTGCAGTTGCGCCATTATAAGCTGATTTGTTAGTTTAAGTGTAAATAATAACAATAATTGCTTATCCATAGTTATAAATCTAGGTGGAGGCTGAATGAGCTGTAGAAAACAATAGGCAGTAACAAAAAGGGAATCATCAGCCTTAATGCCTACATATGGGTCTATTTTAATGATCTGAAACGTGGAAGACACTAATATGGTCTCAAATTTGTAAACACTCTTTTGTGAACCCCATTAACCTTTTATTTTTACTCTATAATGCTGTTAATAAGCTGGTCTAAAAAAAATGGAAAAACACTAGTCAGATTAATAGAGTAAAGGGGTGGCAATATTTAACTTCATTGCATTTAGATTATTAAAATAGATTCCATTTGAGTTACAACCGAATAGGTAAAACAATTTGTAAGGCTACCATAATTAAACAGTTAAATGTCCAAGTTGCCACTTAAATGTTTGACTGTGACATACCTTATGTGCATTATTTGTATACATTTTTTTTCTTCTTTTTAATAAACTATTTTTATTTCCTCTCCAGAACATTGAACTGTTGCTATTAGTGGCTCTTCAACAGGCAGTCTATTTACAAATTTAAGTCAAGTGTTGAGTGCCTCCCTGTTCAAAGAAGTTGTGAAAATAATACATTTTCATTTACAAAATAGTAGTAGCCTTTATGATGACTAATTTAAAATGGAATATTGCTAGTAATGAACACTATGTGCCCCTTAATTGTTGCCAATAGGGTGCCACTGTGGTTAACATCGTGCTTTGCAAGTGCACATTTTTAGGTTTTTAAAATTTAGTTATTTGAGGGTACAAAAAAGTTGTCAATATATTGTATATTGGTTGTGACACTATTTTTTAAATCTAAATTCAGGAAGTGTTTGGTCAATTTAGCATTCTCATTGACCTTGTTCCCTGATTTAATAATGATGCTAAACTAACATGGTGAAATTGTATACACTTGTTTTTATTATTTTGACCAAAGTTTAAATAAATTTGATTGTGTTTACCTGAACTTAGAACTGTTTATTTGAACTTGTCTACTTAACTAGGACTTAACAGTAGTATTTGGATACCAGCAGTAAATAAGAAGATTCTTCTTTTTTTTTTTTTTCTGGACTTCACAGAAAGTGTGTAGAGTATGCTGACACAGAATTTTACTTGTAAATTTGGAATGTCATTTTATAACAGAAAGCCATTAAAATATTAAGCCATCTGTTAACTTATTTCAATACTGATGCTGTTAACTATATGCTTGTGGAGCACTCATCAGTGGTGGTATTACCTCTTCTCAATGAAAATTGATTAAAAAAGCATTTACTATAAAATACTGGCTGGCTGATGCTACACATACTGGGACAAAAAAAAACTTAAATGAAGACAAAGGCAGGAAAAAAACACAAAAATGTTGTGTGTTCATACTGGAATGATGTCATGTAGACATTTCTTATTGCAACGTGTTCAGTTGAATGTGTTCCCATGCTGAAATCAGGTTATCTGGAGCTCCTTTCACACTGGCACTGTGAAACCACGTATCACGTAGGTCACAGCGACCCACCTCAGAATGTGGGTTGACATGCTTTGACCTGGGTTGAGCGAGACAAAATGCATGACAGCCGATGAAATAACATACAGCCACGTCTAGGTTTCACTTTCGCAAGGAACGTTTTTGTTTATTCTGTTTAGCCATATTTTTGTTGCTTGAGACACACCATGAGCCAGATTGCAGCAGTAGTAAAGAAACATTTGGGCCGATGGTTCAATCCAGAGAAGCTTGGCTGGAAGCGTCTGTAACCAGCTGCTTCCGATGCATTGCTCCACGTATTGTTTACTTGCGTCTGTCACCCAAATCAACCCTACTTTATCAAAAGCAGTGTGAAATCACGTAGCTGACCCGCATGACACCGGGTCCTGATCCGGGTAGAGCATGCCAGTGTGAAAGGGGCTTAGTACTGCTTTGGAATATTACCATGAATAGGATTCCAAAGCAGCAGAATGGAGATTGAGTATTGATTGGAGCACATCCCCATTGTGAGGAGTGTGGGCATGCAACATGAACACTAGTCTTCTCATCCACAGCATTCTGCACTAAATGCACTATGGTAGCATTGTGTGCTGTCTTTTTGCATATAATACTACTTTATAGAAAGAGCCATGGCATGTCTCCAGGGGATTATTGTGCTGGGGCTCATGTAGATCTTATAATGTTTGCAGTCTCCCAAAGAAGACCAGAAGGCTGTATAACCTGCCTGATGTGAATCATGTTAATTATTTTATTTGGTTGAATATTCATTTTTAAGTGTTTCTGTTGTTTCAGGGGAAAGGTCCACAGCTCCCATTGCCACTGCTGCTGAAAAATGTTGTGATAATGGTAGCAAACATTTAAGAACATGCCTTAAAAAAAATTATAATTATAAAGAATTTGGTAACAAAACCAGGACATTATATTAAGATTAATAGTATCAAAATGGTTGTGATTATTATCTTTCTATGTCCCCTATAGTTCATCCATAAGCAGTTAACTGAAAAATATAAATTAAAGCCAATAAATAAGTCAATTGAATTCAATTAACACATCATCAATAATTTGCTGAATTCAGATAAAAACCGCTGCACATTCTGTGTGAATTATATTGCATTAAGGTGGAAACCACTCATCCAATAGTGGCCAAACTTCATAAATCTTTGCCCATATGCTGTGAATAACTCCACCTGATAAGTCAAACTATCAAAAGCTACACCTTGGGACACACCTTTAATAGGTCAGTTGTCATTTATGCCTTGTAACATAATTGAAATTAGTCACGTGATAAAAATGAAGACTATGTTACTGTCCAGTCTATCAGTACAGCATAGTGCTGACCAAGTTGCTGAATGTGGTACTACTGTATTTCTATGTGATGCACAAACTGTATGTTATGCCATCTTGTGGATACATAGTGAACAGTTCTTAACTTATATGTCAAGAATGTACTTGTTTGAGATGAATGGTATATTGAATGTATATGATGTAAATAAGTATTATTTTCAATTACAAATACAAGTATCAGTATCCAACTTGCAGATGGTGTTAAATTGTTATAATTGATTTCTAATAAGCATTGGAACAACAAAGCAGTCCTTGTCATAAAATACTAAAAACTGACTATAAATGCATTTTAGTTGAGTATTCTTCAGATTAAATTGGATTACCATGTCAGTAGCTGAATATAATAAATGTGTAACATTTAATCCATTTATACAGCTTTTTGTCTCAGTAAAACGGGTTAAAAACTAAACCTGGCGATCTCCTTGAATTTGTTTTTATTTTTAACAAATACAAAAAAGAAAACATAAATGCTCCAAAATGTACAGATTACTATGATTAAACACCAATCATTATTTGTAATTATTTCTATAACATGAATTACATTATACTGGTTTAGAAATAATATTCGTGATGTTTGCGCCACTTTCTTATTAACAGCCAAGTAAAATAACAACATATTCATTTTATATAATAACGTTGAAATAAATGTAGCTTGCTGTCCTTTTTGGAAAGCCAAAGGACTAGCAGTCTGGTTCCAGAACGATGTGTATATTTGTATATTACTAAAATAAGGCAATCATTCTGTAAATGTCTCACAAACAAGAATATTATAATTTGTATCTCTCAACAGCAAAGTGATATTTAAATCTAAATGCCTTGCTCTTATCTTTTTTTGGTTTAACTTTATATGTAATAGCTCACATTTGGCCTGGTTTTTAAACCCCTTTGCTTAATAGCATAATTGTCAACATCAGACATAACAATTAGCTGTTAAAAACAAATCTGTAAAACACATTTTAAAGTAAGTAACTAATTAAAAAGTTGCAGTTTAAAGCTAGGTATATTCTTTGCTTTTATAAATAAAAATGTACATTTGGCAAAAGTCTTTCAAAATTATTGTCATCTTTACTTTGACTTTAAACCTAAACTTAACAAGATAAATCAGTGTACAATACCTTTAACAATCCTGCTTTTAAACATTTGCATCTGTATTATGTAAAATTAGACCATTTAACAATATTGTGTGATTAGAAGGAATATCAAGATGCTAATATTTAACAACAATGTTAAAAAAAAAAAATAAACACTAAAAATAGCTCAAGCAACAGCAGTACATGTTTTCCCTAAAACTTTCCATAACCTTAAATACCTGCTTCAGTATTTAAAATAAAGGATTTCATCAATGGCTTTTTTCTGACTCATTTGATGATCTTTCTTTATAATTAATTATTTTAATGCACAATGCATGGCAGGAGTTTTAGATATGTACAGATACATAAACCTGACAACAGTCACCAAGCTACAGTTCCGGTTCTGGGGGGAAAAAAATGTTCAAACAAACATTACATTGTATTCTTAAACTGCGTGGATATGGATGTAGGAAATCTCACTTTCAACGCTGGACTCCAAGTATCTCACAGTATTTTTGTTCCTTTAAAGCGGTCTGTTTAAGTATACATTCTGTAGTCAAGTTAATGCCAACTGTTGGTACAGTAATATTTATAAAACTGGTAAAACCAACAATCTGAGTAACTAAATAATAAAGCATTATAACAGCCAGTATTTAGTTGCACATCTGGTCAGACGGTTGAATTGCACAGTTTTAAGTCACAGCATTGTTAATTTGTGAGAAATAAAACTTTTTTTTTTTAAATGCAGCATTAAATACTTGCCCTTGTATTAAAAGAAATAACAAATGGTTGTAATGATGACAGAGCTTACACAGTCACCAACACCCAGCACAATTAACACTATGTAAATACCTCAGTGCTTAACATTTGCACAAATTTATTAAATGAGATTACTATTAAAATATGTGCTCCAATAAACAAGGTGTTTAATAGACCAAGGATTGCAAGAGCTCGCAAATAACGTACGATATATATATAGCTTATGATATTCACAGTCACAATTAAAGATGTATCAAATGGACATCAATTGAGTCCAGATGTTAGGCTAATAATTAGTAAATAACATTCACGAAGGAACACAAGCAGTGCAGCAGTCAGTAAGAACATTTCTGTAATTCACAGGATCACTTGTACCCATGTCTACAAAGTGTTACATGAAGGCATGCCAAGCTTTCAGTGGTACATGACGTCGGATGCAGCTGACAACAGGTCACATTTAGAAGGTACTGGTGGAGGTTCTTAAACGTCTCCCAATGAAGATCCTTTATAAAAAATAAAAAAGGTAAAACATCAATTTAATTTGATCATTTCATAGCAAGATTAATTTTGTAACTCCACGTTTTTGATATTTTCAAAATATGCAATGTAAAAGGTAAAAACCGATTTAAATAAAGAAACAGCTGCGCATTCTTTCTCTAGTCACAAATAAGTGTGGAGTAATACATGACTTTTGAATTTTTACTTACCCCAGGCCGACAGCAAGTATGTGAGAAATAATTAAAGAAGGAAGGAACACCTTCAAAAATTCTGCAGAAAAAATTCCTCCTTTCTTCATAACACTGGTGTTCCTCATACTCAAGGTCACGGGGCGTTTTGGATGTTTGAACAGAAATTCCCTTTTTTTTTATGGAGAGAAATCAGAAAAGTAAAGTTGTATTATTTTCTCTCTCTCTTTTTAAATACAGTAATAATTGAAACATCGTGGAACCTGTAAACTACTCTAAAATGTCCAGCTTGTTTCTCATACTCTGATTGACACTAAACCATCTTACCGGGAGTAACATTAAGCAGTCCCTGCTTAGAATTGGGGTTATGTGAAAGGAGTTGTTACTGTGATAACTTTCAATGTATTGCCCTTAACCGATCAGCTGTATTAACACGGCCTGACTTCAAGAAAGATGGATGTCAGTCATGTTACAACCTCCCTTATCTGAAAAATTCTCAAACAAGAGCCTTAAGATGAATGCTTATCTAGCTTATAGCAAATCTGAAAACCCTGTAGCTGTAGTACCAAATGTACAGTAGAGGCAGGTCCTCATTTGAGAAGTGTGGTAATCATGCAAGCATGGTCATATGCCTTCAGAACAATTTACACCATGCAGGTGTCATCACATTTGATCAGTCCTATCCTGGGTGCCCAGTGGCATGCGCCCTATTGACAATATAGGTTAGTTGTTTCTATTTTATTGTCCAATCCCTGTATATGATTATTCTCTCTGCTGCCATCAACAGGACATTTCTGGAATTATCAAAATTTAGAGAAATGTATCTAAAGATAAACTGAACACATTTTACACCAAAATATGTTTTACTTTAAATTGTACAAGCTTTTTTTCTGAAAGGAAAAACAAAAATTGCAACACTGGCTTCACAGACCCCCAATTACAACTGGACTACCTAAAGTTACCTTCTTAGTCAAGGTAGTCCAATACTAGTTACAACTAGTACAGTTACAGTGCAAAACTAGCCATAAAACAAATAAGACACAACTTGGTTTATTTTGGTGCATTGTTCCTTTCTGAAAATAATATATTGCTTATGACAATTTTGAGAATCGAGTCTAATTTGTTAAAAGCAGGGGGTCCTTTTTTCCCCCCCAGGAAACACTGATAAGCAACTTACTTTGGTGGAATGTTTTCTGGTCGGCTTGACCAGTCCCAAATCCAATCAGCATTTTTCTTCATAAGATTATCTACTTCTCTTCTTCTTTCAAGATAATCCTCTTCGGACTGACGCAAAGTAAAATCTTTCAGTATTTTATAAGAATAAACAGTAATACCTCTTCTGCATATATATTTTTTAATAATTCAAGACTGTTTTATTATGTATTATGTGTAAATTGAAAACAAATACCCCTGTAAGAACAATGACAATGATGCATCAACAGACTTGACCCAACACAATATATTAGCTATTCTTTTTCTACCTGAGAGCTGTTCTTTTCTCCACTGCTGGGCACCTCTGAACCTCTGCACAGGTGAAGTGGAGTCTGTGATCTTGGCGGACTGAATAAATAAAATAAAAAAGATTACTCTAAATATTTAATTCAAGGAAATCTACATATTATGCAAAGCTACTTCTACAGATAATACTATTCAGATACTATATAAAGGAGATGCAAAGTGGACATGTCCTTTTCTCCCAAATACTTCACTTTGGTTATTTAATTAAATATTGCTTGAAGTCCAATTTGATATTGACAGTGTAAATCTTCAAACCCTAAAAAGCAGCATAAAAAGCAGAATAATACAGAATGTTAAAGGGACAACTTCAATTAGGCATAAAATTATTTGCAGTCTTTGAGAACTGTAATATCTTGGACTGGCTTCAAGAGTTTGCTGTGCATGTGTGGTAGCATAGCAAAGTGAAAGTCCTGAAAAACGTGGGGAAGTGGCTGGAGCCGTGAATTGATAAGTGATTAAATGATGAATTAAGGTTCCAGCCACAGGTGTATAAATAGGGTGATCACGGGTGTTAGTTTAAGTAGTGATGGTGAAGGTACTATGTTTGTTGTTTTATGATGTATGATGTAAATAAATGCGCTCAAGCGCTTAAACTACAGTGTTTCTGGTCTCTGAGTCTCCTTGCCGACGCATCCCGTCATAGCATGCTATTGGTGTTTCTTGTTGACTCATTTTATAACTGTCTTTGTTATATATCATCTCAGCTTTAGGCAGCAATGTACAAACACCCATCTAAATAAGTTAACAGTAAAACCTGGATTTCTGGAATGGTATAAGCTTTTAAGTAATGTGAATCTACATGCCATCCCGTTATGTAATCTCAGTTACAAAGACAATGATATTCATTCATCTAAATGTATCATGAAATCTTTGCACTCTACCCTTTTGCCTACAAAACATTATGACTGCTGTTGTACCTGCCACTGTGAGAGCTCCCTCTGGAACTGCTTCTGCCAGATTCATGCTGGGCATCTAGAAGCATTTTTTCCAGATCACCATTGTGAATGGAAGCCTGCACCTGTTCCTGCCCTCCATTTTGTGCAGGGCTGCCATTGCCATTGGCATTTCCACTGAAGTGCAGTTCCACCCAAGAGCCTGCTTGAACATGAAAATAACATCAGTAATATAAGATGCTGCTGCACACTTACACAACTTGTAAAATAATGTATTGGTTACCCAGTTTTTATAGCACAACCCTAAAAAAAACCTTGCAATAACAGGTACACCCCTTTACAATGAATATATGAAGAGGTTGCTATGAATGTGTTAACTACTGCATAATTTACATAAAGCATGGCTGGGGTAAATCAAAACCTGTTTACTTGTGATATGATTTTTTGTAAATTATTTGCTACCTCTGTGTGCATTTAAACTGATCTGATGATCACATGCCTTTCTACATCAAGGCACTTTGACAACCAACGGGAAAGAGAAATGGAAACTACTCCCACCCATTACATCTTCATAAACACCCTGCTGGAGAGATAAAGGCCGGGATTATTTTTGTTCTGCATCAAATAGCAAACGAGCTAGAATTTGCAAGGTCAAAACAAGCTTGTGTGCTTTGCTGATCCTTCATACAAAAATACATTTGCCAAAACTGTAAATAACACAGCACAGTATAAAAATAAGAATGTTGTCTCTATAGAGCACTTTTACTGACTATGCACCAAAGTAATAAAATTACATTGCATAAGCCATTATAACATTGTCTAAAATACTGTGGCGGCAGCATGTAGTGGGTTCTCGTAGGCAACTCCTAAATAGTAACACCGACTGTATTTAGAAATACTTTTAAAAACACACACACACACTTTAAAACAACAAACTAAGTTCTTCTCAGTAACTATCACGTGAAATGAAAACTATATTCTTAAAATCTTGTGATTAAATAAATGGTTACTACTTGATTTTAATCAAGATAGTAACGATTGAAACAGTTAAACGCTATAGGGAAACTAGTTAAGAATGGTCATGCAATAATAACTGCAGACTCCGGTGCTTACCCTGAAATTTCAGAACACTGTTTCGTAATCAGTTTATTATTGGCAATGTTTATCTAAAGGCCCCTCTAAAGACAAGCACTGGTCTGGTACAATACTGTAATAACAGCAACATTTGTACTTTGCAAACTGCCACATCAATCTGTTCATGACTGCAGCAGTCTGCTTTAAAGATATAAACCCATGCTGGGGTGTTAAATACCACCGGGGTATCCAGTAATGTGTTATATATAGAAGCGTGCATTGAACAACTTTTTGCAGGAACAGGTATTGTTCTCGTTTCTACATATTTTTCATACCATCAAAATGTCATTCAAACTTGTCCTTCAATAGGGCTCTAATAATTTATGTTGCTGCACTAAAGAAGTCAAACTGATTCCAATGAAAAATAAGACTGAATGTGCTACAAGTATTACACACGATACGATTTCGTAATGTAATCGTACATTCTTAAACATTGTTTATTTTAAACAAGAACTTGACTTGTAATTGAATAAATACTTAAAATATAGTAGGTTAAAATGTTTCCAGATTGAATACATTAACTCGTGTGTTCTCCTGAATAAACCCATATAACGCATACAACCCAAATAAATCTAAAGGTTTTCATGCTGTTTCACACACAGAGGCACACATATATACGACAAATTATATTTAATTTCTTTAAAAAAAAAATTGTTTTCATTAAAACGTGTCATTAAACATATGAATATGTCCATACTGCAGCTCGAGGCCTCATCTGTTCTGTAAACAAAACAGTGCGCCAGCATGAAAAGGGAACAGCTGCCAGCTCACTTCACTTACCCTGTAAATTCTCCTCCTGGTTACTTGGCTTGTTGTCCGTAGACATGTTTATATATGACTTTCGTACAATTTAGAAGAAAAAATAATAATAACAATATTTATTAAAGAATGGAGAAGCGACACATAAATATCAATAATGATAATAATGTCAACCTTTCTCTCTAGAAGAAATTATAAAAGAATGCTCAACGTAAACACGGTGATGCAGTTACTGTTGACATCAGGAAACGCGTGTTTCGATTGGCCCAGGAAGAGTTCCGTCACGCATGGGTTGTCCTTCAAAAACATTCTCTGATTTCAACAGCAGAGGGAGTGATTTGAAATCCAGGTGGCAGTAGATTACAATTAGGAAATGTACAAGATACAACCAACCACGCATTTAAAATAGACAAGAAAGCAGAAGGCATAGGACGAGAAGAAATAACTTGACTTTTTCGCAAGTCATTATGTGGCCTTGGATAATTAGATTCAAATGTTTGTCACTGATCTACAGTAGATACCATTTGAAATTGACACACAATTCATCTTGTGGACTACAGTAGCATCAGTATATTTATTGAGCTATTCCAAATATAGCCGCTGCAACAGTAGCCCATTGTTTAATGTTGACCACGTCAGATGACCAAAACAGTGAGGTAATGGTGGAAAACAGTACAAAAACCATGTTGATGGAATAACATGATAACTGTAGTATTGTTTTATGAGTAAAAAAAAACAAACTGTTATATTCATTTGTATTATTCTACCGACTATGCGTGAATTTGGTAGCAATCGAGGCCAGTTGTGTGACCACCAAGTATTTTGCAAACACTGACATATTTAAAACACGTTCTGATCTTGTCTGATTAGAAATATAGTGAGACGTTACGTAAAGATGTTTTTTGTTTGGTTTGTTTTTCTGCACAAAATAACACCAGTTCACTCATAGTTGGGCAGTATGATAGTTGTAATCAGGGGTGCAAATAGGTTTGGAAATTCGTGTTAAACTGTTTTGAAAGTTTAGCACCAGAGAACATTCTGGTTGAGCACCAGTGATTCTATCTGGGCTTTACAGTGCTTACCTTTGCTTTATCATGCTTTCACAATGTTTTTATGGTGGGAAACTTTTATAAGGACGTACAAAACCGTACAATAAAATACAAAACACACTTTGTATTTTATTGCATAGAAGAAGCTAGTGGAATCTATATTAGAGACCTAGCATCTCAACCAAATGCATTGTTCCATTGCACAGACATTTGTCTGAATATCCTTCAAATTGCTTCAGGAATAAACAGTGACATGTATGATTTAATTACACAAGACTGCCAGAAAATGAAAATCTATATATTCTGTGTAATAACATTTTAAAACATTTCATGTATGCATTTCTAAATGTAGTCAAATGTAATTCAGAACTGGATTGTACAGTACAGTATTTTTATTATTTTACAGTCAGGAAATCATACAGTATGTACTGTCTCTTCGGTAAAATGAATTGTGCACACCAAAACCGTGAACAGCAGGCCCCAACATGACAGGACACCTTCCACCCATGTGTGTTTCCCTGGCTGGCAGGCTGGAGGGGACCATGCTGAGAGAAGAGGAATGTCAGGAAGTACTCAGCTGGGGCATCCTGCACAAAAAGCTGAGAAGCTCTGCGAGAAAGTGGATGAGAGCTGCCAGCTACAGTTCAGCCTTGAGCATGACGTGGCAGGTAAAAGCTATGCAGTACATGACCAAGACGAGAATGAAAGAAACTGAAAGGGATCTGCACTGCTAGCGCCACCAAATACAACAGAGAAAGATGGCAGTGACAGAGAACAGAGGCCAAGGCTGAAGAGAGAAGTCAAATCTCTTTCACGTGCCAGTAGTCAATGTGAAGAGCAGGTAGAGAAAAACTGGTCTTATGGTGTGTCCTTTACCATGTGACAATATGACTACCTGTAGCTGTGAAGCATTATAGATGGTGTTTGAAGTCATTGTGAGTTGAGAGAGCAAGTTTTTGCAGTCAGTTATGCAGGACCTGATATTCTGTGATATCTAGTGTATCAATTGCATTACATTGTAGAGCACATGGTGATGTACACTATTGTGTTCTACAGACACAGAAAAACAAATATATGGTGTATATATAATTAATTATTTTTTAAAATCACATTAATACACTTAATAATATAAATAATAATATTGTAATAGCATGGTAGCACTCTGTATGATGTGACACATATCCAAGCCAGACACCAGCACAGTCTCATGTATATTAAAATATTCTGCTCATCCACTTGAATGGAGATGATTTTCTTTCTGGGCGGATCTCCAGTTTAATAAGTGTGCTCTTCTGATGGTGTGCCTGCACTTGGCTGCTAGCTGCAGTGACACTGCAATGGCTGAGGAGCGGCTGCTGCTCATTCTGCAATGAGCTCATTCTCCCAGGAGGGAGCAGGGCTCACAGCACATCACTGGCAAACTACAGCCTGTGCGTGAAATACGTCCTCAGTCTGTCTCCGCTTCTGCTGGCCTGATTCTTTACTATTGGGGGTGTGTACATGGTAAGCAGATTATCTGGTTTGGTTGATATTAAATGCTACCCTGGGCTGGTTTTTTTTTTTGATGAATCATTATCCAGTCCTTGCATTATTCAAGCAATTTGAAATGCAGCATTAGATTTCATGCTGCTGTAATGGATTGTTTTATTTGCAATATGATGATTGTTGTGAATGGTAAAGTCCCTTTAAATGTATCTGGTAGGAACAGCCTACAGTTTTTTTTGTTGTTTTTTAGAATGTATATTACTGCATACAACAAATGGCAGTACTTCAAATATTAGAACAGCTCCCCAGATAAAGCAGGCAGACAGCATACAGCATAACAGGATCATGGCTTTAAGGTTGGTCTTTGCATTTTTGGTTTTCAGAAAAGAATTAAAAAAAAGATTTTGCATGTTAAATGTTTTAAAAATGTCCAAATGATGTTGCTGATTTAATCTGAGACGTCTCGTCTGCAGTGCATTGAGAACCTGTTACGGATCCAGGCCTTTCTATGTATTATTATACCTGGCTGAATCAGCTACAGCATCTTCTACTGTAAATATTCTTTAAGCATTAAAACACTGGTTTTATGTGTTATAGCATATACTATATTTCATGTTTATTTTAGATTAGTAATTGATAAACAGAAAAACACTTATATATATATATATATATATATATATATATATATATATATATATATATATATATATATATATATATACTGAAAGTCAGCATTTGCATGTGTAGGTTAGTAGTTAGCAAATCGTTAACCTGTTACATTCAAGGGAAAGTGTCCGTGTTGCAGCTGTGTTCTCCCTTGCAGTCTATAAATGTCATTTATTGTCATTAAGCTTCATTTTCTTCGCCAAAGTGCAGACTGCAGCCTTGCAAAAGGAAACATTAGACCACAAATAGAGCATGTGTGCTCAGTCATGTCTCTGAAGTATGTTGCTGTGCTATGCCAACAGTTTAACTGCATATAATACTTTATTTGAATCGTATTTATATAATGCTTTATTTGAATCATATAAGTAATTAGTGGATCATGCACAATACACATTCATTGCAATGAATTTTGTGTTCTGTTCAGGTCATATTGTTCAGTATGTTCAGTTTTGTAAGAGTGCAATCAGGATTTATATGTAAAATGATTTTGTTTTTACTGATGAAAATCTGCATGAAAATCCATACATACAATTGTGTTTTCTTTTTTTTTTTAATATAGAACATAGCCTACCTTTAAATATTATCTGTCATAGGTTGCATAGGTTTGCATCTTAGTTACTTGCAGTTTGCATACGACTTCTTAAGAACAAAATATAATTATATAAATATATAATGTTGGGCAGAAGCTCTCAGGGTTGGTACAGAATTCACATTAATGAGATGGGTTGTTGTTTGCTTCTTCTTCAGCAGAAACAAGACTTGAATGTTGCCATTGAGAGCTCATCTCATCTGCAGGACAGATGTAACAGTTAGTGACTCCCAATGAAAGTCACCAAGGAATAATGGGGAAGAATAATGGGGAAGAATCGGTCTTTTACTTGGTTCATGTCTAAAACACAGTAAGTATTGCCAGAGACTGTATTGTGTTCCAGTAATGCTGAACATGAAAAACTCTTAGAGGCCATAGAAAGAGCTGCATGTCCATCGGAAAGGATATGCTGTAGCTACTGAGGAGTAAAGTAATGTAAATCTAAATCTGCAGTGTTATATGTTGTACTGTATTGTGTCGTGAATGTCTTCCTTTATTCTTGAGCAATATTATATTTTTAAAAAACATTTTAAAATATTTAACTAATTTATTTTTAAACATACAACAGGCACTGTCTTATTGGTGTTTAATTTTTTGTACTGAACTTTTTAGAAAGCCTCTGGCAATGCTACTCACTTGTGGTTCTCAAGTCCATTCTAATCCAGGACCTTGTTGCAACCAGGTCCTTAAATACTTAATTGAACACTCAATTAAGATCAGCTCAGAAAACATACTGCATCTGTAACCTCCTTCCTGTGAAACAATGAAGAACAGAAGTCATTACTCTGTGGTGTGCAAGCATGTCATGTGACACTCTGATTGATGTTGGGTTACAGCTTTAATTTGTAATCGGCAACATTGAGCATACATTAGCACCAGAGAAGATGCAGATGAGAGCACTGGAATTTTAGAATATGGCATGTTTGGACCTGTTATCATGCCATGGCAAACATTCACTGGTGTATGATTATATCAAAATAATAATAATAATAATAATAATAATAATAATAATAATAATAATAATATACTCTACACAGCACTCCTGTTTTCCTAGACCAAGTTTGGTTTAATTAGATTTAGGATAGTGGGTCAGTCAGCCAATATCAGACAATTATTTTGGATGGTTGGAAATTGGTTTAAAACTGCTACTGTAGTTACCTTGATCAATTAATGCCTTTTAACACATTATGGTTTATTTTAATGATCTGACACCCTCCCTCCCCTCCACCAGTTATTAATGAGTTTCAGAACCGCAGTATCTAGATCTGCCACAGTTTCGATAATGAAAAGAAGATGCAATCATCTTCTTAAGGCTTCTTGGCTGCTGGACTTTGCCAACTTTGTATGGTTCATTTTACCTAGTTATTTAAAATACAAGTGTTCTGTTTTGGAACAGGGAAATGGGATTGTATATCACAGTTTTAAATTACAGTATTTATTTATTTATTTTTTTTACGCTATGTAATTTCATTTTTTATTGCTTATTAAAAAAACACATACAAAATATTATTTTCAACAGATACATGATACTTACACATTCTGTTATTAGTTTTTTTTTTGTTTTTTTAAATCAACCTTACTATATTTTAGTAGAGCTTCCATAATTAAACATTAACATGTAATGACAAAAATAATGGTCAGTATCTGATATTGTCCGTACAGTGATATTGCTAATTGACAGGAAAGCACCAAAACCCATAAACCAAATACAGTCTGAATATGTTTATTCATCCACATGAACAATGCCATGCCTGTTGCACTTCTGTATACCAATGCAATTAAACACTGTGTCCTTACTCTACAGTAAGTAAAGACCCAGTAATTTATCATTTATAACACATCACTATTTACTTACTGTATGTGTTACTGAATCAAAGATTTAAGTCTTTTATTTGTTATTACAGTATTAGTAGTAGCAGTAGTCATAGTAGTAGTTGTAGTAGTATTGTATGTTAATCATATAAGATCAACTCTGATTGTAGAGTTGTTTTGGGGGCAATACAATGCACAATGTCACATTTCATAAATGTTGTTGATAGAGATGCAGCTTCATGGTGCGTTATACAAAGACCTTAGCAGTTTTACTGGCCAGTTCCACCCTCAATTCTCTGTTTAATATTCTAGAACGGCTACTGTGAAGGAGGCTGAAATCAGACATAATTGTCCTGCCTACCAAAGTCGGTTCTGTTATAACAGGTTTGGGAAACTTATTTTTTTCCCCTCTAATTAAAGGATGAGAATTACTATAAAGATTTTTAATCAAAACATCAAACTTGACTTTATTTTCCGGCTTTATAGATCTGCTTATATGGTCTGTGGTAAACAAAATCCATAAAAAATAAATTGTTCCTCATGCAGCTATTTCTGTTAAGCCTGTCATTTTCAATTATTCTTTTTTGGTAATGTGTTCTGTCTAGACAATAGATACTTAGGGGCTATTTGCAAACTGGAAATACTGTGCAGTACGCAATAATTAAGATATTATAATATGTTACCAAACACATTTTATTTCACGCAATGCTCAGGAGTTCAATATCAGTTTGATCAGTTTGCATTATTTTTGAAAAATCTTTTCAGGGCTTGAAATATCTCAAGCGACACAAAGTTAAAGATCAAGCCAGTAGATATTACTGTAAAACGTTTGATGGACACTTAGACTTCAAGCTCTAAGTGTCGACTCTCAACCATGTTTGCATACCCTGTAGCAAAAGTTGAACCATGCAAGAAAAATGGAAAATACAAGGACGACCAAATCAGTGGACCATGGAATCAAATTTCCAATATCTAATCCTTAACGTTAATCACATGTGGACTATATAAATGGAACTAGTGTGTATATAACAAGCTCTGTCCACATTTACAAATCCACATTCGTACAGTAGCCTTTTATTTGATTACATAACTGGACATAGAAAAGGAGCATGGTTTAATTTGTATTTCATTTTAAGTATTGTGTAAATGTTGTCATTCTTTGCGTCTGTACCTGAAAAAACTGAGCAAGATCATTTTATGCTCCAGCCTTGCAGTACATACTGGTAGAATTGTTCTCCATAAATATCCTTTGGTAAAACATTTCAATATGAAACCCACTTTTAGATTATCATTTTTTAAGCAGTTTTGACTGTTATGTCATTGTTGTTGTATGAGTCAATTTGGGCACATAAATGGTTTAATCTCAGTTTGTAAAAAAAGATTACATATAGGCAAGCTACAGAACAACAATATAACTACTACTTTTCACAAGCACTATATCGATTAGACTGTTGTCATGTATGATATATACTGTAAGTTATATATCATAGTTACTTTAGAATGCACAATAAACTTACAGTATAATGAAATTATCTAAAACCAGTTCTTATTCTAAAAAAGGCTTTGCCTTTATATTGCATTATGTTTAACCTAATGAAATGCATAATGAATGCATAATGAAACCACTAAAATAATGATTGTCATTTTAATAGCCGTGATTGTCATTTTAATATTTAGCATTAGATTGACTTTCCACGCTTCTAAATTAGGATGTCAGTCAATTCTTTTCAATCAATCAAGTGTTTTAATATGGTCAAGGTAGACAAATTGTTCCAGTTAGTATCAAATAATTACTTTTATTACCAAACCATTTTTTTCTAAATGGAAGACTATTAAGAATATGGTTAGGCTTGACTGAATACATTTTTATTTATTAGTTCTTTACGTTAGAGATCATTATACTTGATTGAGACAGTCTACTTCCTCTTTTACTGTTAATACTGTTCACTATTTCTATGGCAATGACAGCTTTTGTGAGAAGAATATACTATAAACTCTAGATATTTGAAGGTGTGTGGGCGTGTATGAACACAGTGAATATGACACAACTGAGAAACTTCTCACTGCTGCTGTGGGAAAACCATTTAGTAATGAAGCTTGTCAGGTGGAGGCACCAAATGATAGCCATAGGTTATAGAGTGCACACTAACTGACATCTTTACGTGTTATTGTGTTACCTTCTTAATAATACCACCTGATACCAACTCATAGACCGTTGCAGATGCCAGCTTCATATGCTGTGTGGTGTTGTGGAAACTCCTCCATTTTTAGAGACAGTTTGAGAGCTTGTCGAATGGCATGTCATGGTTACACAGTAATGGGGGCAGCAGTGTGGAGTAGTGGTTAGGGCTCTGGACTCTAGACCGGTGGGTCGTGGGTTCAATCCCCAGTGGGGGACACTGCTGCTGTACCCTTGAGCAAGGTATTTTATCTAGATTGCTCCAGTAAAAACCCAACTGTATAAATGGGTAATTGTATGTAAAAATAATGTGATATTTTGTAACAATTGTAAGTCGCCTTGGATAAGGGCGTCTGCTAAGAAATAAATTATAATAATAATAGTAATGCGGTGCCTGGTTTGGCATTTGGTTTTGCTCATCCATAATATATTGTTTGTATTGCTTTGTGAATCAGGTGATATTTTTGGTAATTTGTGGGGCTGCATCTTGGCCAAGTCGCTCTGGAAAAGAGGTTTCAATTTCAATATTTTTTTTAACTTCACTGTTTCCATTAGTGTTAGAGTGGAGTGAATTTACAGTCTACAAAAGGATAAAGAATATTAAGATAAAAATATGTACTTAGTATTGATGTTATTTTGGACCAACAACACATATTTTGTTATATAACCATGCTTTGCTGTGTTTGTTTGTTTGTTTTGCACATTTGGGCGTTTTTTTTTTTTTTTGCATTTTGGTGCAATAGCCTGATATGGATCAAATATCCTGCAGCCCTGGAGGTGCATCAAGGTAACATTAAGGAGATAGGTGTACTGTTCAAATCTGGCATTATATTGTTGCACCAGCTGTGAAATGGTAGAAGAATTTAAAAGGTAAAATGAAATGCTAAAAGGAACGAGACCTTTAACTTTCAAGACAATAATTGTATTAAAATATGTGCTGATGTGGACATAGCCTGTACAAACCAATCAGTAGAGTCAGCATTAACCCCCAAGCCCTGCATTTTAAAATGAAAGTACTGCAGTAGCTGCAGAAATCAAAATGAATGCAAGAGTGTCATCAAAGACATTTAAATCTAATTGTACTCTTAATGTGATAAATGCCAGATGCATTCTGCCAAAAAACACATTTGCTTTAGAATGTTTAAAAGCACAGTAACATCTCACTGTGTCCAATTTACTTTGCCAGTCATTTGTGCAAGTCATTAATTACCACAGTGAAAATATCTGCGTATAATTATCAAGAAACAATAGCTCAGTCCTAGTCGAATATAAAGGGGTGTTAGGAGGGAATCTGAAAAAAAACACAACCTGGTAATCAGTTATTGCAATCATTTGCCATTGAATTAGATATACAGTAGTTATTTATACACATAGCTTGCGTAAACTTTACTTATCACATTGAATAATAATAATATTAATTTTGTTCTAACTATTGACTGTGGCGTTTAACAAATAGACCTACAGAAATGGTGGCAGAACTAAATACTGCTAGCATTTACATCTTTAAAAAAGGACCCTCACTGAGATTTTTCTGTATATATTTCTACTAGCACAACACTCTTACACTGTTAGTTCTTTTAGAGCCTAACACAGACCAATAATAATGTCAGAAGGACAATACAGCCCTCCTACAGCACAGTACCTCTATACACTATAATGGGGTATTGTGTCCCTGACTGAACCACCAACCATACCTCCAGTGACACAATGATTTTTCTTTGAGAATATACATCAAGGCTGTTTATGACTACAGGCTAATAACGGTAAAATGACATCCAAGTTTAGGCTTTACTTCATAGCTAACTTTAACAGATAACCCTATTCATTCTAGAGCACTCTAGTAAAGAACCAGGGGAGTTGGCGTACAGTAGTCTATAGTTATCAGTCATTCTGTTCAGCAAATTCTCAGAGAGGGGTCAGTCCCTATACATAAATATCAGTCCATAAATGCATTGCAGACGTGCTACACTGTTACCCTGGGGAGCCTACAGATCTGTGTGTTTTAATGAGGTGGGTTTTTATAAAGGTCTTGGTAACAGGATGAAAGCAGCAACAGGATTGATTGCATTTAAGAGCTGAGCTGTAACACTGTATCAGTGGTGACTTGTGTCAGACTTCTTTAGTAAGGTGGGGCCTAGGTAACAAAGATATTTGCTTTACATAACCATAACCCCAGCCATGCATGTTTACAGTACAAAAAAGTTTTGCCAATGTATTATTTTTTTCAAGGTAATCTGTGCCAACTGTAACTTGTAACTCGGTAAATCATTAGGTAATTTACATTCTCAGTACAAACTTTTTTTCTTTTAACAACACATTTTTTAATTAATACTTTTATAATAGAAAGCATACTTTCAAGTGCATGGATTTAACAGATCTACTTAGTTGTTTGGCTTTTAAAATCTGTAAATGAATATTATGTACATGCAAAGTTACAATCTAGATTGCTGTGTAATCAATTATAAAATAATTAAACTGTTAAACACAATATAATTTAGTACTGCAGTACTGCAAAGTTATTGTTTAGATGTTACAATTAATGTGCAACCCACATCTACTCAGTTTTTTTTTTTTTAATTATTTTTCTTGTCAAAGGTCAGGGTTTGAAAAAGAAAAGTGATATTTGCTATGTGTACAGGGATGGTTACACTCCACTCACAAAACCGATGATATTGAGAATTTATTACAAATTGACCTGCCAAGATAAAATGTCAGGTCTATTGCACTCCAAGATTTAAGTTCTCAATAACACTCAGAAAAGCTTATACGTTTGATTGTTTATACAATTTAGTAATTTAAATAGGCCAATATATATATATATATATATATATATATATATATACTGTATATAATCACAATTTGCCAGCATCCCAGTATATACAGATATACTTCTGTTTGTTATGATTTAGTTTGCAAATCTTCTATCTTTCCAATTAAAATTCACAGACAATTCTCAGATAGAACTCGGTGATCAATCTGCCAGTGGCTCTTTTACCTTTTACCTCGTGACTTGTTTTCTATCACATATCTGTCTACTTGCATTGAACAGGGCCTGGCCATTTGGATTTATTTCAAAGTCACATTGATTGTCTGTGGTATAAAATGTGTTTCAATTAGCAGGTAGACTTTCCTAACCGCTAGTACCATATATATATATATATATATATATATATATATATATATATATATATATATATATAACTACTGCACTCATTAGCATGTCCATAGTTAGTTGATTGCTAATCCCTGTGATTTTATCCCTGCTGTACTTTAGGTGGGAAAGAAAATGTAGATGAAAAGCAGCAGGGAAGAGAAACCTCAAGCCTTAAAACAGAGGGTTCTCTCTGCTGGGGATCACACCATCTCAAAATGTCAAAGAAGGGTGCAGGCAGCCGAGCTAAGGGAGACAAACCTGATGCCTTAGCTGCTTTACAAGCTGCCAATGAAGAGCTCAGGGCCAAGCTGACAGACATTCAAATCGAACTCCAGCAAGAAAAGAGTAAGGTGCGCATCTATTTCTTTTTATTCCGCTCTGCCTTCTAAAGGCGTAGCTCTGCTTTGATCTGCTGACATATCGCCTGTTATAAGCCAGACTTTCTGTTTGCTTTAAAGTGAAGGATAAAAGACCAGCAATGAAGATGTAACGAAAGTATACTGGAAAGGTACAGACAATACCTCCTTAAGAAAGTATGTTTTTATAATCTCTAGTGCAAGGTAAAACTGTGTATATCTTTACAAAGGTTTAAATGTCATCTATAGCTACCATCACAAGTCAGGACATGCTTTACAGATGCTGGGATCCCTCTCAATCTTATGACAACAGATAATCCCATGGGAACAAAAAATGCATGGTAAAAGTGCTTGATATTGGTGATGGAGGTCTATCATGAGCCTGTCTGTCTACAACTGGCACATTGTTTTGTTTAACAAGCCTGCTTTGGCAGCTGCTTTATAAATGAAAGTCTTTCCACATTCCAATACCTATCCCCTTATCATAAACAGCCCCCAAAGACTTTATGTGCAGAACTGTATTGAACTATACGCTAGTTTTTACAGATTAGGCCCTTCATTGCGCTGTGGTTCCCAATGGATGAAAGTGGGATTTATGTTCGTATTTGTGACAGTGGAAAAATACATACCTGTGCAGTGCTCCCAGATTATTATTATTGCAATTCGATAATTCACGGATTTGCTTAATTCACACCACGGCCATGTTGACAGTAAATTGGCTTCACCAATTTGCTGTTTTCACTGTTTGTCTTTTTTTCTTTTACTACCACAAATGCAAACAGTCCTGGTTTGTCATTTTGGACCTCTACCAAAGTAATATATAATTTGCTTTAAGCAAATCGGTTCATTTTTACTTACAATACTGATATTAAGAAGATATTATATTACCCCAACAGTACATGAGCAATACATTATTATAAACCCCTTCAGTGGTTCAGGGGTTATTTAGCAATCCTCATTTGTGAAATAACTACAGTATTCTATGAACATTCGAGGGGTAAGCTGTGTGTAATGATAAAGAAAATCTCTCAGTGCCACATATGCACGTATTGTGAACGATCACGCCACTCACGGGTTCGTGCCCCTTTAAAAATTCTACACAGAACACAGGAATGGATTTTTTTTCCACGCTGACGCGCTATTTTTAATTACACACAAAAACAAACAAATACAAAACAAAAACCTAACTCCGTTTTGGAGTACTTACTACACAGGTTATTCCCTGACTAACTTGCAGGATGGCTAAGCCATTTACCTGGCACACAAACAAAAACCACACAGGTTTACACAGCACTTACTTTTTGTATGACTGCTCGGAAGCAGAGCACCTCTCTTCTGCTTCCTTCTACTCAGCAGTCTTGAGCAGACTGACTGCTTCCCTTAAATACCCTGCACCTGGTCCCAATTCTAAATTACTGCCCAGGTGCAGGGGATAATTAAATAATAAAACAATTAAATTAAACACTAAAACAATTAACAAAACTAATTAACAGAAAAGCAAAACAATTAAACAAAACAAAAGGTGCATTTTTTTTCCTTCAGGGAGGTTTTAACCCCCTCCCTGCTGTCTCATACAACCCACTGCCTTACAGTATATATATATATATATTATTCCAGAGTCATTTAAATGTAAACTGATTTATGAAATATCTATCAATTGAAAGTAGAAATAAGGATTGCTTGCACAGTGATAAGAAAGTAAACTGAATTTCAATTTCAGAAGTAGAAGTAGCATAGAGTTCTTCAGCTGAAAACAAGTTGTAATGTCTAATGGGGCATTTTTTATAAGAATACAACATTCATTGCATTAATTTCCAGCCTCTCACATCAAACTTGCTTTAGTGACTTACAGGGGACATCATTTAGACATGGCATAGTGGTTAATGTTGCCCTATAGACTTACTTCTACAGTTAGACTCGTCTTTTCGCTGCAGTAAAATGGTCAATTACTTGTGACATCCATTGTTCTATTGTACCAGCAAATAGCATTAGATTACACTAGTGTATTAAATGTATTTTTATACACCTCTCACTTTTCAATCATGCTGTGGAGAAGAAATGTTCACATGTCATAATTTAACGTTCCATTGATAAATCATCTGACTATCCATAAAGGGGAAGCAACGTTTTTATTTTTGTTGAAGGTAGTCCAGTAAGTTAGAAATTCACATTTGATCTGAATGTAATACATGAATCAATAGTTTTAAAATGGTGCTGTAAACATGTTGTTATACTCTCCAAACACACACACACACACACACACACACACACACACACATCCATTATTGAAATATCAGTTTAACCCTTTTGAGGCTGCAGGTTGAATAGGTCATCTGTTAATAAATGATAAAAGTGAAAGTTGCAAATCAATATTCCACAAGCAACTATCCTTGATCTAGGGGGATGAAGATTTTGAAATTCAGAGAGATTTTAAGTAAGACCTTTATTTTTGAATTGACGGCAAGTATCATATGTTAGGTCAGTTGAATTACACCACTTATCTAGTATGCAATATATTGACCACCAATTGAGTTTTATTGGCTACATTTTAATTGAGGTTAGTAAAGATCATCATAATGTAGCACAGATACATTATGTTCATACGGGCAGATTTTCTACATCACTTTTTTTTCCACTCTCAAGAGGAATATTAACACACGTAGTAATTAAAATGAATGCTCAATTGAAATATCCTGCAATACTCACACTCAAGTGCAGTTTGTTTTGGAACCCTGTTTGTTTGGTTAGCAGTTAGCAGAGGATTACATTCTAGGCTTGGTAAGCCCAGCCAAACACTTGTTCATACATGAAACGTTCACAATGAATTTGTCCAAGATCAATATGTTATGATTATAAAGAACGCCTTTATAATCAAGAACACATCTGTAACATTTACAATTTTGTCTCTAAGGGTTTAGACACTTGCATTGCCGCACAGCACCTCAACAGAGCAACTTGTTCTGTATTCAGTAGACATCCCGGGCAGATTCCCTGTGGCAATAGAGAAACTGCAGAGGCTGAATCAGATTAATATTCACAAGCTGTTTCTTGAGGCTCCAAACCAAAATCTTGAATAAAATCTTAACAAAATATAGTTGTGAAACTGATACATTACGTAAACTATACCTGCCTAAATTGTAGTACATATACAGGGGTGAGTAAATATGTACTTTGTTGTCATCTGTTGATGAGCTAGAAGAGGTTGACGCACAGCACACTTGATCAAAAGCACTGTTGATATCCATGATTTACAACCATTTTGTGACAAGTTGCTGTAATATTTCAATGCACAGTGACAAGCAATCGAAACTCCCTAGAACTGCAGAGCGTTCCAGGACTTTATTAGAACTTCATTAGAACTCTGATAACGGGTAGCAAAGCAAGGATGAGTGATGCAGGAAACAAGCAGTAAAGTCACACAAGCCAGCTCTAGCTTCATATCAGACTCTGAAGGTTTTATATGGCACCTTTTTTACAGTAATGACTTTCTCTTAGACATTTGAAAATCTGTTGTTTCCACTGTACTCAGGAAATAATCCTGGTAAAACTAACAAATGTTTTTAATGGAGCGATGGAGAAGGATTTACAATCTATTGTATTTTTCTTCTTATTTTGTAGCATGAACTTCCTTATCACAAGTCCCTTTTAATTGTGATTTCTTTCCTTTTTTAATTAAGTTTTATTCAGGATACTCAGTTTATTCATACACTATAGATTAAAAAAAAGTCTGTTAACAACTAAGCTTAGAACTCAACTTCTAATTAAAGTTTCAGTGAAACTCCAAGCTCCAGAATTTAAATATAGTTATTTAAACAATGTAGCCACTTGTTCATGAATGCTGTATAATCCCTTGGAGCATTTAACAAAATGCATTAAAAAGGATAAGGAATTCATGAAACACAAACACAAAGGGATGAATTTGACATATGTTGTTCCCTGCTGCTGAATTATGCTGAATTATTTTATTGTTCTAACCCTATTTAATCAAAAGTATACTTGTTTTTTGGGGTTTTTTTTGTTTTTTTTAGAACTAAGTACTGTATTAGAAAGATGTATTTTAATATTGTAATGATTGTTTGTAATAGCATTACAACAACAGCCCCAAACAGCAATGTTAACATTAAAAACATTTTTAGAACTGAAACTGTAAATGTATTCTGGGCAGGCAACAAGTAGGAAGCAATACAAGTATAGAATGGAAAGAGGGATTGGCTGTTGACTTACAAAGTAAAGACCCTGTATTGTTTCTACATTTTTTTCTACATTGTTTTTACGCAGTGCAGCTCTTGACATGAGATATGCCCCATGGTGCGTATATACTAACTTGGCAATGTGTAACTTCATGTGTACATCTACAGAGCTCAGTTGAATTGGTTGAGACAAATGCCATATTATTGGTATATATTATATGTACACAATGAAAGGTTTAGTGGAATGTACATGGAATGTACATGGATGTTTACAGTACATTGAGGCGATTTTCACAGTTTCTTAATGTGTTTCATGATCAAAACTAACCACGTATTATGTTGGACTGATTTCACAGTTCTCGATCTGCACCACCCTGTATCTCAATACTTACTGTTTCTTAGTGTAGACCTCATGATACTGTGTGAAAGATCCTAACACTGAATAATGTAGTAACTTAAATTGCAGTTAAATTGCAGTTTAACTGCAGGTCATAATTCTTTTAACATGGCTACGTACATAAATACACTTGTCATGCTTATTATAATGTTTAATTTTTTAGGTGAGCAAGTTGGAAAGAGATAAAACACAGGAAGTGAAGCACGAGCAACACAAGTCCACAGTGGTGGTGACGGAACTCAAAGCCAAACTACACGAAGAGAAAATGAAGGAGCTGTACTCTGTGAGAGAGACACTGTTAAGGCAGCATGAATCTGAGCTTCTCCGGGTCATCAAAATCAAGGACAGCGAGATCCAGCGGCTGCAGGCCCTTGTCAACGCCTTACGGGATGGAACCACTGACAAGGTGAAAACAGTGCTGTTCATCGAAGCTAAGGAGGAGGCCAAGAAGGTGTTTGAGTTTGAGAAGATTCGAATGCAGCAGGAGATTTCTGAGCTCAAGGGAGTTAAGAAACAAATGGAGGAGACTTTAACTCTGGCTATTCAAGCTGACAAAATGAAGGCTGTAGAGATAAGGAGCATCCACCATCTGCACCAGGAGGAGATCTCCAGAATCAAAAGGGAAAGTGAAAGGGAAATCCGGAGACTGGTATGTGTTGATTTCTTTTACTTTTATTTATTAATGTACTTTAGTAGGTTGTGTTTTAGATAACATTATATATGATTACTCCACACTCCACACTCACTCTTAAATGTTCTGTCATTTCGCACAAGCCAGGCTAACTACCCATCCCTTTAGTTACGTCTGCTCTGAAGTATTATTGTAACTTCTGCAGTACATGTTGATTTGCTTTTCTTTTTACAATAGCTATTTGGGTTACAGGCAAGCCAATTTAAGTAAATCCAGGGAAAAATAAGAGTGAAGTAGTCTCTGGAGACTGGCAATGAAAAAAAACAAAATTGCAATACACAGAATATTTTTTAATGCCTTTTTAACCAGTCTGGGCTTCTCTACACATTGTTAACTTTAAACATTGTTTAATGCATTGTAACTATTCAGAAATTGTTATGGTATATAAACACCTTTTAAAATAATCAATGCATTCAAATGTTTACTTCAGTAAAGTTTCACAGAACTAATTGGACGTCGATTTGCAGAAGGAAAGAATCAAACAGCACAGATAATTGCTGCTCTGTACAATACACGATTACCAGGGCTATTAAACATCCCAGCTTGTTTTATTCTTTATATTTTATAAAATGAAGACTACCTGCTATAAGAGAATCCTTTTTAGGATACACCCCTGTTTCCCCTATGCAAAGTTAATATCATATTCCATACTACTGACAAAACACCTTAGTATAGTCAGGTATCATCTTTCATATATATTTTGTAAAGCCCTGATTGCATTCTGTTAGCTGTACTGTGTTATTTTCAACTGCACTATCGACCCTGAACTGCCAGAGAGAACTGCTGAGCATGGTGCCGTAGTGTGCACAGCAGAGGATAATTTATAGTGGTATAGATGCAGCAAAACCCCTGAAATAAGATCTGCTGCCTGGATTTTAAAAGCTCCTGGATTATTTTTGTATTTATTGTTTGAAAGAATCATTGATCTTGTCAAGTGCTTTCTGTTTGGTCAAGACATTGGTTCTATGTCTGCAGTGACATCCTTTTTTATTTCAGAAATGATATTAGTTCAGTAGAACACACAAATCTATTTGGGGCATTTTCAGGCACACAGTAATCTGTGTGGTTTATCACAATTTACTAATATAGGACTGGATAAATGAATGGGGTTCATTCTTAAGAAATTCCATAATTCAGCATACAATTTTAAAAAATCCATTTAATAATAATAATAATAATAATAATAATAATAATAATAATAATAATAATAATAATAATAGTACATTTTATTTATATATTGCTTTTCATTTAAAAATCACAAAGCACTTCACAAAGCAACATAAAAACAGACATTTCAATCTCAATTTTCATTTAGGTATGTGGTACTGGAGGACATCCCTAAAACAGGCAGGGCCTTGAGAATGTAAGGATTTATAAGTTAGTAATAAAACCTTAACATCAATCTTATATTTGGCTGGCAGCCAGTGGAGAGAAGCAAGGACAGGATATATATATGCTCATGTTTCTTGGTCTTAGTGAGAATACGGGCAGCACTATTTTGAACATGTTGTGACCTGCTGATAACCTTAGAGGATACCTGCAAAAAGAGCATTACAGTAATCCAATCTTGATGAAATAAAGGCACATGCAAGCTTTTCTGCATCAGTCGTAGATAATGAGAATCTAAGTCTAGCAATGTTCCTAAGGTAGAAGAAAGACATAATTCTTAATATGATCCTCAACATAGGGTCAAATCTCACACCAAGATTGGTAACCAATGAAGTGGGACTGATCTCACGTTCATCAATTTCAAGGCTAGAATCAGCTGCAGTTGAGATCTGATGCAGCGAACCAACTAACATTACCTCATTACAGCTTTAAGAAGCTTGTTCATTTGTATTATTCAGTGTCTTTTATAAAGAAGACCTTATAAACCCCACAGTGAAGAATTTAAAGATGTCATTAATTGTACAGTTTTTCCTTTTTTTAACTTTTTAATGGTTCATTGTACTGTAATGTATGTACCAACATGTTAATTAAAGAGATCTGGACATTAATTGTGCAAATCAAGTCTGACTGTGACTGATGAATATAAAATACTTGGATCCATGCTCTCCATTTCTAATGTATAATCTATTTCTAAATGTATATATATATATCCAAGCCCAAGTCCACCCACGTTTTCCAGCATGACATTATCCCACTGAAATACATGAATGACAGTCCAGAGTGTCATTAATTATATTAGCATGTTAACTGCATCGAGCCTTACACTTAAGATATGAACCTTAACTGGGTTACTTGAACTGATGAATAGGCTAAATTACAAGTGCATGCATCTCTTGATGAGCCCATTGTACTGTCTACTGATTTTGTTAAATTAAAAACAAAAGGGTTAGTGGACAGAAGTGGTTAGTGCACAGAATAAGGACAATTACATCTGATTAACATTACAGTATATTCTGTTTTATCTCACCTTTCTACATCGCTCATTAATTCATTCAACTTGCAATAACCATACATAAATGTATTTTATCAAATATAAACATTTCACTGAAAGCACTCCGCATGCAGCACTTACTATTCAAGAAAGCTTGCTAAGGGATCACACATCATGACTGCAGTGTGAAAATCTGGTACATTTTTATTAACTGGCAGAAAGCTTTGGAAACATGGTGGAGAATAACTGTTTTTTTGTGGATAGAGTGCCTAATATATAGTATTCTGTATCATTGCATGTTCAAGAAGCAATACACAGTACACTCGAACAAACCCTGGGATAATCTACAAGATAACAACTGGAGCAAAGATCCAGTGTCTATGATGACAGATTTCTATAGAAAAGCTTTTAAGAAGTAGTAGACTGCTGATAATGAAAGGTTCAGCTGGATTTGCTGTGAGGCTTTTGTCTCTGAACTATCACAATTATGGATCCATAAATGCAATAAATATGCAGAGATGGAAATAAGACTCCTATTGCATAGCAGTTTCACCCATTCCATTCCAAACTGCTATGCAATTGGAGTGATGGAGTGATGCAGTTTGCTCCGATCTTGATTTTAATATGAGTTTAATAAGACACCCCTGAGCTTGTTACCTACACACTGTGGCTAATCAAGCTCATACTAAAACCTGGGATGGTTGATACTGCTATGCAATGGGAGTCTTATTTCCATCTCTGCATATGCCATGACATTAAGTCAAGGACAGATTTATGTTAATAACACTAGACCAGTTGAGTGGGCATGGTCTTGGGCCCCCTATATAATTGTTATATGTACTATGAGACACTGAAAGTATTTAATTAGTTTACATGTTGCAAAGTTAATTAAAAAAAGATAAGGCTGTAGAAAAAGTAGGAACAACACAGTTGAAACTGTGGTTAAGAAGGAACACACCAGAACAACTGAACAACATTACTTAAACATTTTAATACAGCATTTGGTAGAAGTGCAAATAATAAAAGTGAAAAGAAAAAGAGAAAACAAGTGGAAATGTAGTGAACACACAGAAGAAGAAGAAGAAGAAGAAGAAGAAGAAGAAGAAGAAGAAGAAGAAGAAGAAGAAGAAGAAGAAGAAGACAAAAGCTCTTCTCTATAATTAAACTTTTGGTTTGGTAGCACCTTCCCTTTCGTGCCTTGGCACCTGAACATCAAAAAGCTTTATATACTGTAAATGGTGACACATTGCTTACAATGGAGTGAGAAATTTCACTTTGATGGGTGAGTGACATTCTTAATAAGTATTGTTTGTCTTTTTCATGAATATTAATTACAATTGATGCTACAAGAGTGTTGCTTTTTGTGCTGGATGAACTGTCTTCATTGTTTTAGGGAATTTGTACGCATGATACAGTACATGCCACGTTGACTGGTTTGGATATTTACTCAAATGCTGAGCTTAATATTTAAGTGGGCATTTTATTCTTGTAAAATGAATGAATTGTGTTATATGAAAAAGTCAGTACTTCTGTTTTACTGTCTTTTTGTGTTTTTAAAGAGCTAAATCTTTTCTAAATGTAAGTGGCAGGATTTCTAATGACATTGGGATTAAAACCATGAAGATTTCACTCAAACTTGTTTTTACAAAATGCATTTGAATCATCAATATGGTGTAATATTTTGTCTTCTCTGGAATCATTACATGTAATTTTCTAGAACTCACTTTCCGTAAATTTAAGGTAACATTTACTGTAAGTTTTTAAACATGTTTTTAAAATGTCATCGCTGCCTTCACTTCACCTACCTTCTAATGAATGCACTTGTGAATCTCTGAAACAATCAAAACAGAGGTGAAAAGATTACAAGTGATTGTTTCAAGTGTTGGGTCAATAGACTGCCTTTCACTGGTAGACAGTCGGATTTAAATGTAAAAAATGTTTTTTGTGCAGTTCCTGGAATGTGATAATCGCTTGTCCCCACCAGAATTCCAAATTGAATTTCTATTCACTGAAAGCATTTCCGATTCATAAGAAAGGAAGGGTGAAAGAAAATACTTTCGATGAAAGTATGTCAGGATGTTTTTATGAGCACTCTGTTGCTTGTTTATGAAGGAGAGCTGATTACATTTGAAAGTGAACAGTATTTTTTTTAGATCCAGTAGCTTTAGGATATAATTTTGTGAATGCAACTCAATATAGGAGTCCTTTGAGCTATTTCTAATTTTTAAAGTACAGTTGCTCAAGAAAGAAAACCTATCATAAGTACTGGCACCCATTCAGGGTATGTAATACAATGTAGATTTATTACAGCTTCTAGACAACAAACAGTAGCACACATAAGCTTACACAGATGTTGTGGATATATTTTGTCACCATTCTCAATAGATCAGTTTCAGCAGCTCAAAATAGGTGTTTACACATACACTCATTTCCTTCCAATAGTTTTCAGAATTAAGGCTGTGATTGAATTGTATTGACCATACAATTACAATGCAGTCATTTAGTAATATTATGTATGTCAGTAAGTTTCCAATGATAGCAGTGTGAGACTTTATTATTGGTGTCTGGAGATTCCATTTTTTTAGACTAATCCCTGCTTAGTTTTACATGAACCAAAGGTCAATACAAGTGAAAATAGATTGTTTGTTAAAATATACCAACATGGTGTTAAACTGCACAGAGCTGTTTCTTTTTATTAAAGAGACAATTGTAACCTTTGCAGAATTGAAAGTTTCCTTTCACTTCATCCCCATCTTCATATGTCTAGAACCAGAACTGCAATTCCTTGAACCAGCATGAGCAGTGCTGACCAGCTTAGTTCTGGCCTTCAGTGACACATATCCAACACAGGATATCTTTCCTTATCCAAACCATTCACTGCCCACCATTCCTTGCTATTGAATAATAATGTGTTTCTATATGTGCTTCAGAGCTGTATAGATAGAAGGTGTTACTATCTTTAGCATTGTGGTCTACAGTAGTATGCTTACCTCTGGTTTCCATGGTAACTGTAAGATGTTTACAGTGCATGCGTGTGTGATTGTGTTCTGTTCTCCTTATAGATGGATGAGATTAAATTAAAAGACAGAGCAGTCTACGTGCTGGAAAAAGAGTTGGGGGTTCAAGCTGGGCAAGCTCAGAGACTCCAGCTCCAAAAAGAGGCTTTAGATGAACAACTTGTCCAATTCAAAGAGGCTGATCGACATCTGAGTAGCCCAAAACGAGAGGTTCCTTATACAAGTGGTGCAGGAGACGCCTCAGATCACTCAGGAAGTCCTGTAAGCACTTTCATCTGATCTTCAACTAAACCAGCAGCAAAAATCTTGATGAGGAGGAGCCAGCAAAGCTAGATCATTTATCTTACAATAAAACAGCTAGAAAAGCCTAACCTTATCATGTTTTTTTCAGCATTATTGCATTTTGTAATCATACTAATTCAATTGTAGAATAATATTAAATCTGCTATGTGCTTTATTAATAAAGCTCAGGGCTGCATTATCAGATTCTAATACATGTTCAATGTAAACCCCCATGTGTTGAATAGTCAGGTTTAGATATTGTCTGTAAGTGCAGGTAGGCAGTCAGTATTGCTATGTTGTTGGGGATCTACGATAGCCACATCTGTCGCCTGATCGGAATCCCTGTAACTTTTCCAATGGGAATGTGAAGTTATTCAACAATGGGATGGTAAAATTGAACATGTCGTTTTAGAATCTACCAAAGCTTTGTTGCCATGTTAAGCTTTGTTATTGGTTATTGAAGAGCTTTCAAAAATAAATTCATTAATTCAAAAATAAATTGTGCTTATAATTGTTTAGAAATAACTTTCACTAGCCATTTCCTGCTGCTTCAGTCCTGGGGATTAGTTAGATTGTTCAATGAAGAGGTGTTTTTTTGTTGTTTTTTTTTTACAGTAAAAAAAAGGCTCAGTTCACAAAACTGTTGCAATTAAACACCAAGGCAGAAGACTTGACAAGCTCCAGTAAAGTCTATTATTATTGAAAGACACATCCTGGTCTGTAGAAAAGCTATGTTTAACTATGCCATATGTTTAGCTATGCTGCTTCTGCATTAATTTGCTGCTACTACAAAAATCGCTTTCGTTTTTAACTAACACTCATATGTCTGTGACATATGATAACTTTTCTCATTGTTGCCTCATCAAGATTTATTTTCCAATGGCAATTATTTTTTCTTAATGAATTAGACAGGCTTAATTATTGATAAAAACCTCTCCTGCACCTGTTGAATAAGGACTTTTTTTGTATGATTATTATTTTTTATTTATTTATTAGGATCATAGCTTTACTTATTAGTTATTTTCATTTTTTTTTAGACTACAGCAGCTCAAACAAAATGTATATTTTTTAAAGTAAATATGCCATATGTCACACTTTAAACATGGTAGCATTAAACCAGTAAGCTTAATTTGTACTCTGAATCTACACTCTGTCATGCCTTCAGTATAAGACATTATTTAAATGTAATCAGTGGCCTTTTACTGTACTTAAATTCACCAAGCCTTTCATTCATTTGATTTATGTTTGCTGCAGATGTTAATGATTAGAATACAGAAATATTTCTGTAACAAAAAAAAAGCAACCTCATGATCACATTGGCAGTAGGTGGAATTTGTATCTCATAACTTATAGTCTTTTCCAGACTTGCTAAGCACGTTTATATATTTTAAAAGCAGGCCTAGTCACACATCTAGTCTTAGCCCCCATGTGAATGTGAATAACATGTGAATAACAAGAACAAAAATACATTCTCACAGAAAATCATGACAGAGCACATTTTAACAAGATATTTCTACAATTTAAAATAGTTTGTGTAGCAGTGACATCTGGGCGGGCCTACCATACTGGGTGCATTCATTTTTAAGTTTTTTAAATTAGCTCACATGTCATTTTTGCATTTCTGTTCATGCACATTCTTTCTTTTGTTTCTTTTGTTCACAAAACCATCAGATAAAGGCATAGTTAACATTTGACTATGTCAAATGCTTGCATAGGGCTGTGCAGACACGGACTTGTACTGCCGTCTCTTTGGTCGTGGTCAATGTACAGTCCATTGGAAAACGAACCGATGCTCAGTTATTTGCAGTTGATCTTTGTTTCAGGAACAGCAGTTGGATGAAAAAGATGCACGGAGATTCCAGCTTAAAATTGCTGAACTGAGCTCAATCATCAGAAAGCTGGAAGACCGAAACACACTGCTGTCGGAGGAAAGAAATGAACTCGTAAGCATTCTGCTCCTCGATGACATTCATTGTGTTTCCAATCTACCTGTGGTTTGCTAAACAGTCCACAGTACTGGACGAGTTTAAAGACATGTTGCCCATTCTTGGCAGTTAATACAGTGGCTCATAGAAAGGGGCTGCAGGACCCTTTGTTTTTAAAATGATTTTCATTTTATTAAGAGACTGGTGGTTTCAAGGTATTGCATATACAAATATATAGCCTTTCCCATGTGGTTAAGTGTGTTGGTGAAAAATGCTTTTTGGCACTAAGCTTGCAATGTTCAATGCCTTCTGCATAATGATTTAAAAAGGTTAATGGACATGTTTTTTTTTTCTTTGGAATTAACACACTTGTTGAATATATTCTTAAACTGAATAATTAAAATAATTAAACTGAATGTATTATTTCCTCTTAAATTAATAACAAGAAAGCCCAGACATTTGAGGCATCATCTGCCTTTTATTTAGTGTTGTAATAATGACACCATCATGGGTAGCTATCTGCTCCAACCAAAATCAATTCAATATATTTTTCTTTAAAAATGTTTCCTGTAACATGGCTACCAATGCTGAATAGGCCATTTGAATAGTAATGTGTGTTTAATGTTTTAATCAGCTCATAGAATATGTATATCAAACAAATCTCTGTGACCTTTTCATTCTCTCTATAACAAAAACGTCAGCGTCAGATTAAAAAGTTACAAACAAAAATGATGTTCTGAATAATTGAAATATCATAATCTTCGCTTTACTTTAAGGTGAGCATATTCTTGCCCTTGGGTGATATGGCTAATATCATTATTATACCAAATTGGGACATGTCTTCATTTGCATTCAAACCTAAGGGGAAATATTTAATCTGCCTATGTATTTTTTTTGCAAAATCAGAGAGTGAAAGTATAAGTGGAAAATGATTACTGGTGTTTATGTATTTTAAATATACAGGTTCCTGATATGGTTACCCTTATAAAAATTTACCACAGTACATTTGCACAGTATTTTTGCAGTTTTCCCATTCTTTTTCAATGGTTAGACTATGCATTTACCATAGCTTACCATGTTTTTAAAAAAATGCTCTAGCATACCTCTTTGGGCTTTACAATTACCTACACTATGCTTTACTATGCTTTACTATGCTTTCACTATGCTTTATTACACTTGCTATACTTCTACTATGGGAAACTTTTAGAAGGGCATACAGGAACATTTGACCAGGAGTAATGGCAGTTTGGTGTGATTACATGGCATGTCACATTTCATACTAGCTCAGAACAAACTTTATAAAACTGCAGCGTGAAATTATACAGCAGCATTTCATGTCTATGAAATCAACCTGGTGGTAATATGACACAGCCATTAAAATATTGCAATGGTGCAGTAGTACTGAAGAAACATATTCTCTGTTCAAAAATTATTTTATGGAGGACCATTTCCTGATAAAATGTGCAAAAACAATTTTAAAACTTTCTTTGCTGCGTAAGACAATAGAATGTTTAAAAGTTAATACATAAGGAAATATAACAGTAGCTATAAACTGTAGGATTATGATTGATGTACATACACTATAATTTTTTGTTTTGAATACTGCATCTCAAAAGAATATTTCCTGGCAGTCAGTGTATGTATTTATATGTGTCACAAGGAACTGCAGGTTCATTTCTGTTCTGTTCTGAGCTGAGCTGCTGCCTCTGTGTTCATTCCTAACTCTTTGTTGATGTTTTAGCTCAAACGGTTACGGGAAGCAGAGAGTCAATACAAACCGATCCTGGATAAAAACAAACGACTCAGCAGAAAGAATGAAGAGTTCACCCATGCCTTGCGTCGTGTGGAGAACAAACTGAAATTTGTCACCCAGGAAAATATGGAAATGGTAAGCTGACTGGCTGCAAATAGGGCCAAAGCTGCAGGATTTTGGTTTTTTCACAGAAGTGATTTAGTTATTCACACTGCACAGTACTAAGCTGCAGGATTTTGGTTTTTTCACAGAAGTGATTTAGTTATTCACGCTGCACAGTACTAAGCTGCAGGATTTTGGTTTTTTCACAGAAGTGATTTAGTTATTCACACTGCACAGTACTAAGCTGCAGGATTTTGGTTTTTTCGCAGAAGTGATTTAGTTATTCACGCTGCACAGTACTAAGCTGCAGGATTTTTTTTCACAGAAGTGATTTAGTTATTCACACTGCACAATACTAAGCTGCAGGATTTTGGTTTTTTCGCAGAAGTGATTTAGTTATTCACGCTGCACAGTACTAAGCTGCAGGATTTTGGTTTTTTCGCAGAAGTGATTTAGTTATTCATGCTGCACAGTACTAAGCTGCAGGATTTTGGTTTTTTCGCAGAAGTGATTTAGTTATTCACGCTGCACAGTACTAAGCTGCAGGATTTTGGTTTTTTCGCAGAAGTGATTTAGTTATTCACGCTGCACAGTACTAAGCTGCAGGATTTTGGTTTTTTCGCAGAAGTGATTTAGTTATTCACGCTGCACAGTACTAAGCTGCAGGATTTTGGTTTTTTCGCAGAAGTGATTTAGTTATTCACGCTGCACAGTACTAAGCTGCAGGATTTTGGTTTTTTCACAGAAGTGATTTAGTTATTCACGCTGCACAGTACTAAGCTGCAGGATTTTGGTTTTTTCGCAGAAGTGATTTAGTTATTCACGCTGCACAGTACTAATCTGCAGGATTTTGGTTTTTTCGCAGAAGTGATTTAGTTATTCACGCTGCACAGTACTAAGCTGCAGGATTTTGGTTTTTTCGCAGAAGTGATTTAGTTATTCACGCTGCACAGTACTAAGCTGCAGGATTTTGTTTTTTTCGCAGAAGTGATTTAGTTATTCACGCTGCACAGTACTAAGCTGCAGTCGTTTCCACACTTTTCTATTTTTAGGTTACAGGCCTACATGTAGTATGTAGATCAAAAAATAAAATGGCTCACCTTAGCCAATGTAAGTTATGGTATATGGCAAGCACTGACAGAAGCATCTATTCTTGTGGCCAAAATACAGTATACTTGGGAAATGTATGTGTGTTTGTGTTTGTGTTTAGCAGTTGCTCAATTTGTATCATGAAAACTAAGTGTTAGCTTTAATCACGTGTCACATTACCCACCTAGTACTGATTTCTTTAGAATGACTGCCTATCCACTTTAATCATGAATAATAAACATATACTGATACTGCATTCAAAAGCATACTGTGATAATGGAGCAAACATTATGTGAATGGATTTATAATGCAATGGTTTGTTTACCTGTCCAGAGGGAAAGAGTGGGAACGATTAGACGTCCAAGCTCTTTGAATGACCTCGATCAAAGTCAAGAAGAGCAAGAGATTGAATTTCTGAGGCTGCAGGTTGTTGAACAGCAGAATATCATTGATGATCTTTCTAAGGTATCTAAATGACATGACTTATTATTTATTGTCTTTTAATATTATTCTTATTCTTCCTTACTTGATTGAAGTGCAGCCATAGATCAATACATATTGAAGATGGAATAAAACCTAACTGCAAAACGAATGACTTGAATTCCTGTGTAAATTAATTGCAATTACAGTGCACACTGCACATTCTGTTTGTGCATGCATGCTAGGACACATCACCCAAACTGAATTAAAAAAGTCTGCTTCGTAAAATATTATTGTGATATCTTTTAGAAAACTACATCTCTCACTGGGAAACTATTTACAGCTTCAAGGCAGATGGGAATATTAAAACTCGTCTGATATTTAAATGAGGGAGATTTTTAATTCATGAAACTCAATTTTGTTTGAATTGTTTTCAGGCGATGGAAACTGCTGGCTATGTCAAGAGTGTCATAGTAAGTTTGAATTGTATTACCAAAGATCTGTATAAATGGGTAATTGTATGTAAAAATAATGTGATATCTTGTAACAATTGTAAGTCGCCCTGGATAAGGGTGTCTGCTAAGAAATAAATCATTATAATAATAATAACAACACGTAATTGATCAACCAATAAACATAAGCAAATATGAGTGTCCGGGTGACCTGCCGCTCTACACCTGCATTGTGTTACTTCTGTTTCCATCTGTTATACATTGAAAACTGTCTAAGCATGACCTTTTAGATTCTTATTCTGAATGTCTTAAGAGCACCATATTCCGTTATAGGAGCGAGACAAGCTACTGAGGTACCGAAGACAGAGAAAGAAAATTGTAAAGCCATTTAAGGTGAGAGGAAACTGTCCATATGTTAGAAAATAAATATGGTACCAGATTTTTTTTTAAATCTACATGAATGATAGTGTTAAATAAAGGCGCACAACTTTGACCCTTAACAAAATGGAAGCTAAAAACTAATTGAAACCAAATCGTTTTACAGTTAGCACTAGTTGATGTGAGAACACTAACTGCCAAAGCCACTAACTTTCTCTGTTGCCCTAAGAAGCCAGTGGTGGAGACATTCTTTGGGTATGATGAAGAAGCCTCCTTGGATTCTGATGGTTCTTCAATCTCATATCAAACTGACAGGACACCCTGTACTCCTGATGATGACATGGAAGAAGTAATAGCTCTCACTATGTTACATCTATTATATCCATACTGTGATGTAACTGTAATACTTTTAATAGGTCTTTAATATTTTCATGAGATCTGCAGCCTCTGTTTCTGTTCAATATGACAGGGCATGGCCAAAGAAGAAACTGAACTGCGTTTCCGTCAGTTGACTATGGAGTACCAGGCTCTGCAGCGAGCATATGCACTATTGCAAGAACAGGTTGGAGGAACATTAGATGCAGAAAGAGAAGTTAAGGTAACTTAACTTACTGTGGTTCAACCTAGGTGGATGAGTTAGCTGTATCCCTCCTCCTGAGATACGTATACACGATTTGTTTCCAGATGTCACCAATCTTAGTGTTCTAGGTTCACAAATTGAAAAAAAAGTGTGATAGCATGGTATAAAGCATGCTTGTTCATTTCTATTCTGTAACCATGTATGTATCTGTCTATTCAAGTTACATAGTCATACCATAATTCATAAATCTTTCCTTTTTGTCTATAAGACACGTGAACAACTTCAAGCTGAAATAGTTCGTTTTCAAACCAAAATAGAAGATCTTGAGAAAACGCTGGCAGAGCAAGGGCAGGTAATGCATTTTTAAATCTTTTTTTTTTTAAAGCTTGAACTATTAGGAATGTATGTCTAGTCAAAAAAGATGAACATTTAAATAAAATAAAATGATACAGTAGTACACTTCTTAGCCATATACATTATAGAATGCTGGTCACTGATAGTGTAAGGATTATTGCCCATATTGTCAAACAGGTAACACAGCAATAACAGCCCATGATGAGGTACGGAACAAAAAAGCCAGAGCACTTGTTGTTATGTTTTTTTGATTCCTGTGGTTTAGAGGACAGATCTCAAACCCCAGTGCACTAGAGCGGCCATTTTGAAAAGAGCTTTCAAACAGACTTTAAAGTTATAAGTGTAAAACGTTGCCAGGATGTTAACAATAAAAAGAAAAATGACATGAACGTTATTTTACCAGTTGTAGCAACACATGGGGACATAAAACACTATATTTTTCAGAACCCGCTATCTAGTCTGTGTCATCTCCTCTTTTAATCACTTTGAAGTACATTATAATTGTTCTCTTTTCATATATTCATATTCATTGCAATGGCCAAGAATTAAGGTCATTGCATACCAGACCTGTTATTCAAGAAATTCATATATTAATTAACAAACATGTGCATTTGTTATTTAAAGGACATGAAATGGATTGAAGAGAAGCAAGCTTTGTATCAGAGAAATCAAGAGCTTGTGGAGAAGGTCAGTTACAGTAATGTTAAGCATGTATTGTCTTACAGTACATTATTAATTCCTTTACAAGTTAAAGCAGAGGTATTTTGAACCATGACATTATGTGCTATAGCAGTACTTTGACTGGTGCTGATCTTCTTTTCTTTCTCTTTTTTTTTTTTTGCAGATTAAGCAAACGGAGACAGAGGAGACACGCCTAAAACATGACATCCAGGATGTTAAAGACCAAAATGAACTTTTAGAGTTCCGTATCCTAGAACTTGAAGTAAGATAAAGACACTGTTCGTTCATAATCCTTGTTCAATTGAATTTAGAATTGGTCTATTTGTACTGGAGGCCACATCCATCCTGCAATTCAACATTTTATTATAGGAACGAGAGAGAAGATCACCTGGGATCAACTTTCACCACATTCCATTCACAGAGGGGAGGAGTCCACTCCAAGTGTACTGTGAGGCAGAGGGGGTCACGGTAAGTGAGTAATGTCAGTATCGGCTATTAAAAAATAAATGTTTAAATGAACTACAGAATTAAGATTTTTTTTCTCTCTTCTATTAGGATATTGTAGTAGCTGATCTGATGAAAAAGTTGGATATTTTAGGAGATAACGCAGTAAGTGTATGTTGCATTTATAAATTGTGCATGTTTATAATAGTAGGCAGTATTTTTATGAATATATTTAATATATAATATGTTTAAATTGATCATGTGTAATATTTTTGCACCTTACATGCAGAACTTGACCAATGAAGAGCAAGTAGTCGTCATTCAAGCAAGAACGATCCTGACCTTAGCGGAAAAGGTAACAGTCATTTTAATCATTTCAGTTTCAATTCAATTTCAATATGTATGGCATGATTGGGATTTAAAATGCAGAGAAAAAAACTTTAAGAAACTACTGGGAAATTTAAAACGAACTGTCTCACTACTGTCCGTAATGTATTTTGTATTTAGTATTTTGTATTTTGTAAGGAAAGTCATGTGAGAACTTTTTTTTAAATTAATTTAGAAGACATTTCAGTTAATCACAAATAATGTTGTTTTACACACTGGAGACCATCTTGTTTGGAAAATATACAATCGTGTTTTCCTCTTCAATATTTTTAAATTTAAAAATGACTAAAGGTAGAAACAATATAAGCCCTTCAAACACATTAGTCAGTTTGCTTAGGGGTATTATTTTACACATTACTGATAAGGCTTTGAAAAGATGAATCCTCTGGTTTTATTTATTTTTTCTTCTTTTTTTGTAGTGGCTCCAACAAATAGAAGTCATTAAATCGGCTTTACAACAAAAAATGCTGGATCTTGAAAATGAAAAGGTAATTGACATTGTAAAATCCTTATCTTCATTCACTTTTGTTCTTAATTTGAATTAGTAAGCAATTGAGTTCCTTTTCATTTCTAAGGAGCTCTTCAGTAAACAGAAAGGATATTTGGATGAAGAACTTGACTACAGGAAGCAATCGATGGATCAGGCTCACAAGGTGAAGAAAATATTATAAGCCTTTTTCTCAATTTGTGTTGTCTTTTAATAGGCTTTATTTATTCCCATTTGTGTTCATTTAATTCACTGAGTTTAGATAATTGCTGAAGCTTCATTTGTATGTGTACACATAAACTCTTCCTGGCAAGGTACAGTGTAGTTATGAAATGCTTTCCTACTGCTTTACTAAACTTTTTTTCCTTGGTCGCACTGTACAAATATGCCACATAGATCAGAGCAGTATTTTTAGAGAGTCCTGGTGGACATTAGACATTCTTAACTTATGACAATATTTGAAATGATCTGGGTCTGCATGCTTAACAAAGAAACAAGCTTATATTTACAATTTAAACACCCTGGTTTACAATAAGTGGCTAAGCTTCTTATGTGATAAAAAGTACTGCGAGGCAGACACTTACAGTTTTTGTGTTTTTTATCGTTCAATGAATGCTGTGTTAGCGGATCCTTGAGTTGGAGGCCATGCTGTTCGATGCACTGCAGCAGGAGGACGGTGCTAAGATGTCTGAGATCCTGTCTGAAGAGCAGAGGGGGACTCTGAAAAGAGCAGTGGAGCAGTGGAAGCGGCAGGTCATGAGTGAACTGAGACAGCGGGACGCTCAGATCCTGAGGGAGAGGATGGAGCTGGTTCATCACGCACAAAAGGTGCTCCTCCCCTGTCACCGTACCTTACATACGATTAGATTGCAACATTCCAGGATCATAACTTTGCAATTGCATTCATCGATCTGCTGATACCCTCTCTGAACCTTGTTTAAATCTTTTTCGGGGATTCTACCATCGTTCTGAATTTCTGAATGGAGTCCTGAAGTGTGTAAGATGAAATGACACCTGGTGCTGCCTCCCTGGAGGTTATTGTCAGTTTCAGGACCACAGCATCTGTGTTAGAATGTTGACCCTCCACTTTGACAGCTTTCTTTTGTTACGATGAACACTGATAACACCACAAGGCCATAGAGAGTCCCTCTGACTGGTACCAGCTCTCCATACTAACTACATTATTTAAGATTTTCACTCCCGTTCCCACTACTATTCCACCCACAGACTTTGCCTATCAATGTCTGTTTCATTTCAGCAGCATACAGTGCAAGGACCATATATGATCCACACAGCCATCCCCACTGTGCGGAAAGAAAGAAAGACAGAAGCCTCCTGTCCCAGACCGATCAATCTCAGACATTGAGAAGACAATGCTTTCTGTCAGAACAACCTTGCGTTAAATAACCACCTTTGTTTATAATACAATCTTACAGATTTCCAAAAACACTAAACCCAAACAATGATTGAAGAAATAAAAAGTTCAATAAAAATGGAGCATCCAATAAACAATAAATTAATAAATCTATGCAGTGTTCATACCGGTGAACAAAAATATTAGGCAGAGGAGCATCGTATACCCATTTGGTGGTAACTTGTAGTGTAAATAACACAAGGGAGTTTGTAGTAAAGACTCAAAACAGTGTTTATTTAAAAATGTGATGAATGTCACCTGTGTAGCCTTCTAAAAGTCCAAAATTAGAGAGATCAAATAAATAAGATAAATAAAATAGTTACAAACCTCCTCGCGCTCTGAATAACCACAATAAAAAGTACCTTTGTTAACATTTTGCAGAGAATTAAAGAACTTGAAGAAAGAATAGAAGCACAGAAACGACAGATAAAGGAACTGGAAGAAAAGGTAGATATATTACACTGACTAAAAAGCATATTTGTAAATACCAAAATGTTACTGAGTACCACCCTTCACTTTTCACGTGTGTAGTTGATGGAATGGAATTTGCGCTGCCGGGCAGAAAAGTGATCTGGCTTTTACTGATAGATGCACTGGCAGAAACATAGATTGTCTTTTTAAATGATATACTCCTTCAAATGATACACTGCCCCTGGTTTCATCTATTTTGAACCCAGACCCTTTCAACTCATGTTGGCTCTTGAATACAGTAATGAAAGTCTTTTATCCTGTATATGTCTGCACATCAGCTTTGTGTGTAACTTTGAAAAATAAGATGTGAGAAGAATAATCTACAGTGCTAAATGGGGTGGGAGTAGAATGTAATAAACTACCTGAGTAGTGTGACAGATGATATAAATTAAATATACTGCATACTATGGTTTTTAACAAGGTAGTTACAGTGTCATATTAGCATTTTTTAATATGTTTAAATATATATAGTTTGAGAAATACAGCAGTAATTATAGTTTTATATGAACAACATGCAATAAAATTGTGATTTTAAAAATGTAAGAATGTAAAAAGAATAAAATGTGAAGTTGACTTACTACCACATCAATGTTTAACTATCCCTCTGTAAATAGTCTTTTTAATCAAGCCTTTTACTTCCTTTACTAAACTCTTATTTTTTCTCTGTTTTTTCCTTTCATTTTCCCATTCATTTTTCAGTTTTTATTTTTATTTTTGTTTTTTTCTTTAGCTTTCATTCTTTGGTCATAGTTCTTCCACTCTGCCAGAGAAGGTATGTCTTCCTTTTCTAAAAGAACACATTACTGGTATTTCATAGTGGATTAAAGATGAAGTTATTAGATATTAACTCAGTGTCATCCCTTACAGCAGAGCTTCCCTGCCCACTGCAAGGTTTTAGTGTAGGTCTGTCACATCAAGCCCCCAAGGAAGTTTCCTGTATGTTAGTAGATTTGACCATTCCTCAACGGTTCTTGCTGTCGGAATCCTTTACAGCAGTTGAGGGTGGAACCCTGTTCTCCGGAATAGCCCAGAGAGGACCTTTCCTTGTTAAATATCAGTATTGGTACAGCTTACACCAGCAAGCCCCTTGCTGTCTTGTTTATTGTGACAAGCAACAGGGAGTTGCAGCTTGTATGTATTACAGAACACATGTCAGTTAGACAATTTGTATAACAAATCAACCAGTCATGTGAGGGACGGTCCATTTTCACATACAAAGTAAGAGTATGCTACATATGTATCTGTTTGTATTAAAGCAGTGTTGTTGTTTTTTAGCCAACAGGTGAACATAGACATGTGTGTCTCTTACTAAAGTTGGCACTAGTTGGCCAAGGCAAGAAAACAAAAGAAAAATATAAAAAATTGGAAAGACACTTGTGATCTTCAAATAAGAAAAATCAGACGGACCGAAACCAAGAGAGCCATGGAGCTTTTTTGTTACCCCAACAAAAGAATTGGCTGAGTCTGTATACACAGCAACAACGCTGCAGTGTGTGTTTACCTTGCAAAACAATTGTGGCTTTGGAAGAGAAGAAGCTGTTGAAAAAGATATTGTGATGAAACATTTTCTAAAATCAAAGACCAGGAAAGCAGTAACAGTATGAAGGTGCTCATTAAAAAATCTTGGATTTTAGTGAATGCAATTTAAGAACTCTTAAATTGATGCTTTTCCCTGCTGAGCAGGTTAGTAAGCACAACTGCTTTTGTATAGAAGCATGAACAAATAAAAGAGACTACTTCCAACCTGTTTACCCAGAGTATTCTCAGTAAACATGTAAAGCTAATGATGACAGCCTTCCACAGCTTGAAAACTCAGTCAATTTTATTGAAAGAATGACAAGATGAATAAGTCATTTAAGCAAGTTTCTTTCATCTGACAATAAGCCAACCAACAGTCAAAGTACAGCTGGAAAAACAGGATATTGAACACGTTTTTAATAAATATATCAGAAGATTTTTTATCAAGGAGCTGTATGTGTTCCTCTGAGTGACTGTGCAGCAGCATTTCACAGTATTCTGAAGCAGAGAAGGCTCAATATGTAGATGTTTACATCAATTGTGTGGTGTTTCTGAAACTAAGATCAAAGAACTAGCAAAGGAAATCAGTTAGCTCTCTCTTACGACAAAAGGCAAGGGCCTCCAGTTGAGAAAAATGTAAATGATGAAATCAGGACTGTAACAGAATTTAAATATAAATCAGATCAGAAGAATGACATTTCTACTGAAACCAAATCATGGAGACTTTGTGCTCATAACCGGATAACTGTCTGTGGTGGAACTTAGTGATATAAGTACACCTGACAGAAGAATATCCTTCAAGGTAAGATACAATACAGCCGCTCTTTATATCTATTTAATCCTGCTTGGTTTTTGCCCCACTTATTATTTACCACATACAGTGAAAGACGTCTGGAGTTTATACATGTTAGGGCGGTGGGATTTATATCATCCACTGTTTCATTAATTTAAAAAAAATAAGAAAGGAAATATGTGCAAATTCTGCCAGATTCACATTGCTTACAGAGGGTAGGCTCATACATGGGAGGTTGAAGTCTTTCATTATTTTCCACCAGGTGGAGCTCCTGCATTAGACTGGTATGTGATTGAAGACACATATACTCACAACAAACACATTCAATAAATATACATTTAAGTCATTTTATTAAAGGCTTGTCAGCAGCTGTAGCATAAAATCAAGTACCTTAACACCAACATATTTACATTATTATTATTATTATTATTATTATTATTATTATTATTATTATTATTATTATTATTGACTGGGTCGCTTTAGGTTGCTTGGAATTTAGGTTTCTGTTTAAAGTGTGTGTTCAAGGGTATCTTCAGAAGGTTAACACAGCTCTACTTAGAAGCTGATTGACTAAGACACTCCTTGAATTCAATTTTTTTCAGTCCTAAAATATTGAGGATAATGTGTTTGAGGCACTTACTATTCATTGTGATGGAATATGATAGGACAGGAACACTTCCAATCTGTGAAGAAAAGTACCAGTAGAATATACCCATAAAAAAGATACTGGTATGTTAACTAGTCAAGTATACAGTATTTAAATTATTATGCTATCCAATATAAGGAAAAAAAATATTCTTAAAGCTTTTTACTTCAAATGGTTATTAGTTACATCCAATTATAAAATCTGAAAAAAAAACTGTAAAAAAAAGAAACAATTGCAATTGTAAAATGAAGAAGATTGTGTGATTTTGTGTTTGGGTGCCTTACTAACCATTCAGGGTTAAAGACTGTTATTAACATAAAAAAATACATTTCTATTCAGTCCTTTGACAGCTGTTGTGTTTAGAGCAGTGTCACATTTACTGAAGGAGAATTGATTGATCCCATCTGCCTGTGACTCTCAATACTGTCTATACTGAGATTCAATATTGTCAACTTGCAGTATTCACTTGAGCTCCTTTGAAGTAGATATGCTATAAAAGTTATAAAGGCATCAAAGTTTAACAGCAAATGGGATTATGTTTTCCTATAGTAACAACTGTCATAGAAACCTAGACATAGAAGTCCTGTATTCCCAATCATATATCTGGTAATACCTTCTGGTAAATGAAATGCAAAAGTCTCCCACTTTCATAATTAGAAAGAATTAGTGGTAGATAGCTTTTGACAGTCACATCAGCATGACCCAAAAACATTGAAACAGAATAGATACAAGTAATTAAGAGGACAAGCCCTTGATATAGTCATGGACTAATTTAACATAACAACTTGCTTGAGGGTGTAACTCAAAACAGTATTCAGTATTGCAATTGCAGGTGTTGTAGATGATAAGCCTCATAAGCCTGGAAGACCAGAAAAGAACATACTACCTCCATATATATATATATATATATATATATATATATATATATATATATATATATATATATATATATATATATATATATATACTGGTATTCACTTTATTGCATGTTCAGAATGTTATTGCTTGGTGAAGGTTGATTTTGCTGATAACACATTTTTAAAAACATATCTATGAATCATTTGTTGGATGTCTACATCTGATGCCATTGAAAGGAGGCCAGTATGTCTGATGATGCTATGTGCCCATCTATCCTCATTTTATTGCAGTTCGGCAGCAGACTGTAAATCTAAGAAACCCTTAAGGTCTGTTTTTTTATTTTTATTATAGGCTTCATTTATTCACAGGCACTATCCTAGCAGAACTGCAGCTGGTTTGCTGCTTTGCACACAGCTTATAATGCCACAGCTCATTTCAAAAGTTTGATGTCTTTATTCTCTGAAACAGAATTAGATAACGCACAATGAAATCACTCTTAATTTCCTCCCACAAGATGTGCTGGCAATGCCTGTGGCTCAAAGCCATATGGTGATAAAGTCCTGCCGGCCCAGTAAAGTGTCAGCAGAATGGACACAGATGGACCATGACAGCCAGTCCATTCCCATCTGCTGAATGTGAATATGTGAATGGGAAATTGCATTGACAGTGCTTGATGCATTATACATTATCCACTACAGGAGCCTAATAGTGGAATACTGTATAAATTGCAGTGTGAAATGTAATCTCTCTGACAAAATGTCATGTTCTATAGCAGTGTAGTGTTACAGCTCTCTTAATGGTGGGGTCAGTCCTTTGGTGGACTACCAAGAGCTGAGTCAGCAGAGAGGAAATTTAAAAATAATATACTATACAAAATCCATCTTGACCAGTGCATGCTGATTACTTATCATAATACTTTTTAACATGAATTTGAACATGCTAAAGTTGAAACTTAATTAATATGTGATTGGACTGTAGAGGGATTTCACTGTTATTATATGCAATACGTTGTTCTTGTTCAATCAGAATCTATATATTTCTAATTTCATTATAGTGAAACATTACTATAGATCCTCAAATTGTGCTCATAAAGCTGAGGATTTTAATCAAGCACTGATCTCCAACCACATCCACTGAAATGTATGAGAAGTGTAATCCTGCTCCCCAGGGCACCGCAGTCAACTGAAGTTTCCTCTTCAGCAAAAATTACACCGCAAGGAGGCAATAGTTTTCATTCCACATATAAGGACTTTCAATAAATTTAGCTTGAGTGTGGCAAATGACAGATTGATAGATCTGCAATCAATTAACTTTAAGTTCAGTTAAATTCAGCAAGAATATTTACAGCTGAGAAAAAAGTAACATATAATGTGGCTTATTAGATCATTTTAATATACATATCCTAGTGCATCATGTAATTCTCTGTGTGACATTGTTTTTAATGTCTCTTCTAGGGAGAATACAACTTTAGAGCGATCTGCTGTCTTACTTTCTTACCAGCTGTGTAAAACTGCCAGTTTACCCATCAACACTGAAATCTTACCAACCAGATCATTCACTAGGTTTGATTATATCATTTTTTGTTAATAACCTACAATAAAAAACTTGTCATGGACTGCTAATTCAATGGTGAAGATTACCGTCTCTCTAAGAAGCATTATCAGTCTGAAGCAGCGGGCTCTTATGTGCTGTTCCAGCCCCAACAGTCTCATCAATCACTTGAGAACATAAAAGTAAGAATGTCCAAAAGAGGGTTGTAATGAAACCTGCCATGGTCTGGTAAATCATACATGTGATGACTCTGTGGGTATAATTTGAAATCAGATGGCCATATAGTCCAATTAAAAGAATACTCATTTAGTAAATGGTGTACTTTTATTATAAACACATTTATTTAGATTGGATATGTTGTTTTAAAATATGGTACCTGAATTTGGTTTAATTTTTCTCATTGCATTATTATTTGCAGATGTATCATACTTTGTCTTATAGGCTGTGGTACATGTCCATGTGTCTATTTGTCAAACAACACCAGGTTTGGGTTTGGTTGCCTTCAAACATGTACTCTATGTGTGCTCTATAATCTAGCTGTTTAATAGAGTGATTGAATATATGATGCAGGCACTTCTAAAACTTAATTTAAATTCTTCTCATGGGGACCTTAAGTTATTGGCCTGCTTGGAAAAAAACTAACAGTGCTGCAAATGGTTTGACATGTTTTTGCATGACATACTTCAGCACAGGGTGCATTTTTATATGCACAATATGATGAGAAGGCAAGTAATAACACATTTCATTTAATACTCAGGCCATGCTTTTGCGTGTTGTATGTATGTGTATATCATGATGTCATTTATCAGTATTTTGCACAGAACAAAATGAACGTTCTTGGCTACCCAGTTGAATAATCATTTGATTGAGGAGAAAAAAAACTGTAAAGAAATAAAAAATACAGGCATGTAACATGAAGTGGTGATCGGTACAGAAATATGTTTATTTGTATACAAGATGATATTTGTATAGAGATCATTTAAAGGCCAAATGTGTTGTTTTCCATTATTTCCACTAGTCATGTGGCACTCACAAGCACCAAGTGTGTTCTAAAGATGACTGAAGAGTCTAGTGAAACTGCATCACATCCATGTGTGAATTTGATTTACCAAAAAAGGGTTGTTTAGATTCCATGTACTGCATTTGGTGTACGTAACTTAAAATTGATATTAAACATAAATCTAAATCTAAGATTTTGTCTCTCTCTTTGCGGCTGTTGTTGTAAATGTACAACTTCAAAGTCATCATTTAGAACGAAAAGATAAAAGTGTCTCTGAGTGTGTCTAAATTAAAATCCATTTGAGCTTCAGACTCCAATTGCTGACATCTGGCATGTACCCAATGGTGTGTGTTGGTAAACATATTGTTGAAACATATTGTTGAAGCTGTTAAAGGACAGAAGCTGTTATTTGAAGTATTCTACACAATAATTAAAAGCCTTCACTAAACCCCCCGAGTGCCTTACACAGCTTGAGAACAAAAACATTCAACTTTCTTTAATAAACCTTTTGACTTGCAAAACATGCTGTGGTGCCAGATCCCCTGCATGCTTTGGTCAAAGGAAGCCACACTTTGACAACGCAGTGTCAGCACTTAAAAGGTTAATTTACATGCTACATTTTTATGGATTTAGTTTAGACTCAGGAAACCATATTGTGAATATTTTTTTATTAAATCATGTTTATTTCTTGTACATTTTATAAAAAGGGCCTATTGTAAATTTATGCAAGAGTTATATACATAACAAAGAAATGTTCACTTTTGGCCAAAACAGGCCAGAAGTAATGAGTTTTGGTGATATATATATTATAACCTCTTAATCCTCCTTAATCCAAAATATGTAATGTATGGTTAAGTGATAAACCAGTAATTTGCAGCCCTAAAAACCAGGATTATTTGTTGATCAGCTACAAATTTTACACATATTTTTGTATTGTGATCCATGTATATTAGCTCTTTCTATTCATTTGTAAAATACATATATTATTGTACATTTTTAATAAAACATAATTGTTTTATTGCTTCATGACACCTTGGATGTATTTCAGTGTTTTATTTAAAGCATGTGTTTTTGTTTGCTTTTTTAATATTGTTAATATGTAAGTAAAATTATAGTATTTATGTTAAATGATCAGCTCAGCCATTGCAAAGTGTATAGTATATTGAATAATGGAGTCAGTACTGGCAAGTAATCTTTACAAAGGAAACAGATGCACCCTAGCAACATTATTTGTATTGTTCTCAGACAGTTATGTTACCAAGCATTCAAATATAAGCACAATAACAGTGTAGCAGTGTTAAAAGCATGCTGGTAGTGGCACTTGAACACAATTAAATTTAAGATGTTATTATACTGTTCAAAGACTGCATTACACTTGTATTACAGTTATCTTTTAACACAACAATGATGTTGTATATCGGAGTTATGACAATGACTTAAGATGTTCTTATATTGCCTTAAGCAGTTAAACCCCATGCACAGTTTAATACTGATATGAAGGAGCAGTCAACGCAGAAAGTACTTCATAAGATTCCACGACCTGGAACAATGTCAGTGTACATCTATGTTAACTTTTTATTTGCACTGTATAGTATAAAGTGTTTTCAGTATGAAGTATTATTGTATTTAGTTCCAAAACGGTGTGCCTAGACATTGTTTATGTGAATGTCTTTCAACAAAGAATATTACTTTACAATCTCAGCAGACACTTCATTATTCGGGACTATTCATTTACTCTATTTTTCATGTATTGCTTGAGACTGAATAATACATTTTCAGGTGGCTCCGGGTGATCATATTGTAATGAACTGTTAAGAAACAACGTTAATCTAAACTATATTCGTAAAACAATTGATCAACCTGTTAAAAGGTGTTCGTTTTATTTCTACTGTTTTCGTGTCTCACTTTGGTAAGGAAGTCATAACACGCTGGATGATTCCTTAAACATTACTTTAAAAAGACAACAGGGTTTATTCGTATAACAAATTCAGTAAACTTTTCTCGACTGTATTGTGCACACGACCTTACGCCCCGCCCTGATATTCGGGACAGCTCTCTCCCTCCCGAGAATTCCGAGTGATTTCAGCACCACATCCCTTGGACAGCTCATCCCCAGCTCTTTTAAGGAAGGCGTCACCTGCCTGTTAATAGCAGATACTGTACATGCTCGCCGCTTTAAATCAAATTAATCCCACGCACAGGGAAACTTATCAAACACGCCAACAAGAAAATGGCAGAAAGAAAGCCGCAAGCAAGAGAAGACGATGTATCATTGTTGTCAAAACTTGGGACCAGCAGTCCAAAACCAAGAGTTAAATTTGGTGGCATGTTCTGTAACGTGGAGGGAGCTTTTGAGAACAAAACCATCGACTTTGATTCGTTTAGTGTCGGGAGAAGAGGAGCCAAGAAACTTCATCGTAAGGACAACAGCCAAGTATCTTCCATAGAGGCGGATGCTGTGAGTGAAACTGGCAGTGATGTCAGTGAGGTTTCTAGCTTCAGTGAATCTCCAGGTCGAGCGGAACCAGTCCTAACCCCCGAGGGACAAACGCACACTTCACCTGGGAATGGTGTTATAGGGAATGGAGGCGATCAGGTAAGTTTCGTGTTGTATGTCTAAGTAGTGCTGTATGTCTAAGTAGAGATGCACAGGTCAGTAAAAATATATGCAATTTTCCCGAAACGTTTTATATACCAGCTGAGTTTAAAATGGTGTAATATATAATTTATCTGCAACTAGTACACATTTTTTTTAAAAAAAAGCATTTACAATGTTTTATTTAGGCGTTGATGTGAAGTAAAGAGCAATACAACTAATTATTCTAGGGCTGGATGTCCATGTCCTCTATGATTGTGTTATCACTGGTGTCTTACAGCAGCCAGTATGAGAAGCAGATCAGATGGCTGTTTATTGACTTTTGAGCCAAATGGGAATTGAATAGACTCGATAGCTTCTTGGGTGTTATCTAATATTTACTGTATGTTACCAGTCTAGCCAAATTCCATGTGTATAGATATTTGTCGAATCAATTATTTGTATTAGAAAATGAATTAATTCATAATTAAGGTGAAATATTTCTTGCATACCAAACACAAATATACACATTTTAACAGTTATTATTGAACACTACATGTTTTAAAAACATGTTGGACCTCTTAATTTCATTAATATCTGTATGCCACGTTATGCCTCATTATTCCACTCAGCTAATTGATGCCTGGTCTACATGTACAGTACTGTGCAAAAGTTTTAGGCAGGTGTGAAAAAATGCTGTAAAGTAAGAATGCTTTCAAAAATAGACATATTAATAGATTATATTTATCAATTAACTAAATGCAAAGTGAGTGAACAGAAGAAAAATCTAAATCAAATCCATATTTGGTGTGACCACCCTTTGCCTTCAAAACAGCATCAATTCTTCTAGGTACACTTGCACAAAGTCAGGGATTTTGTAGGCATATAGTCAGGTGTATGATTAAACAATTATACCAAACAGGTGCTAATGATCATCAATTCAATATGTAGGTTGAAACACAATCATTAACTGAAGCAGAAACAGCTGTGTAGGAGGAATAAAACTGGGTGAGGAACAGCCAAACTCAGCTAACAAGGTGAGATTGCTGAAGACAGTTTACTGTCAAAAGTCATACACCATGGCAAGACTGAGCACAGCAACAAGACACAAGGTAGTTATACTGCATCAGCAAGGTCTCTCCCAGGCAGAAATTTCAAGGCAGACAGGGGTTTCCAGATGTGCTGTCCAAGCTCTTTTGAAGAAGCACAAAGAAACGGGCAATGTTGAGGACCGTGAGCGCAGTGGTCGGCCAAGGAAACTTACTGCAGCAGATGAAAGACACATCATGCTTACTTCCCTTTGCAATCGGAAGATGTCCAGCAGTGCCATCAGCTCAGAACTGGCAGAAAACAGTGGGACCCTGGTACACCCATCTACTGTCGGAGAAGTCTGGTCAGAAGTGGCCTTCATGGAAAACTTGCGGCCAAAAGCCATACCTCCGACGTGGAAACAAGGCCAGCGACTCAACTATGCACGAAAACACAGGAACTGGGGTGCAGAAAAATGGCAGCAGGTGCTCTGGACTGATGAGTCAAAATTTGAAATATTTGGCTGTAGCAGAAGGCAGTTTGTTCGCCGAAGGGCTGGAGAGCGTACGAATGAGTGTCTGCAGGCAACAGTGAAGCATGGTGGAGGTTCCTTGCAAGTTTGGGGCTGCATTTCTGCAAATGGAGTTGGGGATTTGGTCAGAATTAATGGTCTCCTCAATGCTGAGAAGTACAGGCAGATACTTATCCATCATGCAATACCATCAGGGAGGCATCTGATTGGCCCCAAATTTATTCTGCAGCATGACAACGACCCCAAACATAGAGTGAAAGTCATTAAGAACTATCTTCAGCGTAAAGAAGAACAAGGAGTCATGGAAGTGATGGTATGGCCCCCACAGAGCCCTGATCTCAACATCATCGAGTCTGTCTGGGATTACATGAAGAGAGAGAAGCAACTGAGGCTGCCTAAATCCACAGAAGAACTGTGGTTAGTTCTCCAAGATGTTTGGGCGAACCTACCTGCCGAGTTCCTTCAAAAACTGTGTGCAAGTGTACCTAGAAGAATTGATGCTTGATGCTGTTTTGAAGGCAAAGGGTGGTCACACCAAATATGGATTTGATTTAGATTTTTCTTCTGTTCACTCACTTTGCATTTAGTTAATTGATAAATATAATCTATTAACATGTCTATTTTTGAAAGCATTCTTACTTTACAGCATTTTTTCACACCTGCCTAAAATTTTTGCACAGTACTGTATGTAAACAGTGACATGTTGCTGCAAGTGAACCCGCTTGTTGATTAAAATAAGTTGCAGAAATACACAAAATAAAGAAAGTTGTACATCTACTGGTTCATCCATAACTATAAACATCCAATAATGCTGGATTAAGAAATGCAAAAACTCAATGCAACGACAAACATTTTGACTAGAGGTATTTTTCAGTGTTTCCAAGTTTGTCATTACATTTGTGTTCCTCATAGAATGTCTTTACATCTGGTCGCAAAACGCTGTTCACATTCACCGCCTATGCCTACCTGTTTCCGCTAACCATAAATTATTCCTTTCACATCGAATGGTAATCATCAGAACGTTGCATCTCTTCACCTGAGTACAGAATACAGATGACCCCCTCATCACTGACTAACCGCCAGCTGCTCTGTCCAGTCTGGTTCCCCTGTCTCACGCAAATGTTTGTTCTTTAGCTAATAATCACAGCCAGATACTGTACCTAGCAGAAGATCTTAAGTTTGCCCTATGGCTCCCTCTACCTGACTTCAACTGATACCACAGTCTGCTGCCTGCTATTTAAATACAGATTCTGGAACATGAATGGTTATGCAGAGGAATACTGGAGTATCCCTATGATCACCCTAATGGAAGCATAACCAATAGAGTCAATGTATTTGATTGGTCTTGCTTTTTGTGGCCAATACCATTTGCCTTAATAAATGGTTCATAATAAAACATCAGCAGGTGTGATTATTATTACAATTATGAAGATCAAATCTTGGTCAGGGGATAGTGTATGTAAAGGACATTCCTCTGTATTTTATAATAGTAATAAGAGTAAGAAGAAAAGGGTCTTGTTCATCTCACACTTGGAGTACACTGAAAACTCAGAATTTAAGGGAATAGATACAAATGCATGAATCTCCTGAGCTGCAATAATAATAATAATAATAATAATAATAATAATAATAATAATAATAATAATAATAATAATAATAATAATGTGCAATTGCTACCACATAAAGGAACATACTTAATCATGACGCGATATGATTTGATGTTCAAATGGATAATGGTATATAGCCCTAGATTTGGCTTTGTTTGAGAAAAGTCTCGGACCTTCCTTTTGTTTGCAGTTAGCTAAAAGAAAATCCATGTGAAAGGCCTGGCTGCGTGTTATTAACCGATGGGGCGAGTCTGGAATGTTAATCAGACAGATGGTAAGCGAGCCAGCATTGTGAGGAGAGGGGGGAGCTCAGAACCATTTACTCGCAAGCTGCAATAGAACGTACTGTATATAAAATCGCAAATTCGGCGAGCAGACGAAGAGCACGAAAAACGAAGCAATATTGTAGCCGATATATCGCGTCATACTAATTTTACATACACAGTATAAACGGTGTTGTTGTCTTATATTTATTAAATCTCTGCTACTGAAATCGGTGTTGTTGTTCCCTAACCGACCGGCATGTCTTACCAAGGAAAGAAAAACATTCCTCGGATAACGGTAAGAAGCCATTGAAAACACAGTGACAGCCATGATTTAGGGATTTAATACGGAGATGTGTTACTCTTTATTCTTGGTCAAGATATCCTTATACCAGATTGAAGATAGACAAATATGAGTGTCGTTGTATAAAATAGCCCTCAATAATGCTATGTAATTGTTCATTTACAGTAAGCAAGTGTGTATTGTACTGAATACTTTATACGAAGACGTGGAATGGTCGGATGTGATTAATGCAATAGCATGTGAACTTTAAACAATATTACCATCATCGATTCTTAAACATGCTACAATTAAAATGAAATTCTGTTCTTAAATGTCCATGTACGATTCGTTTACATTTTTTTTTTATCCCCAAAGTTATAATTAAATAAAATAAGGACGGTAGTATTGTGTAGCTATTCAATATAATACAAAAGTGAAAAATGAAATACATATAGTTCATCGTGGAATTATTGTTTTAATACTGCATAAAGCACATGTCATTTTTTTATGCATCATAAAACTCTGTCAGGGATAAGCTAACCCTGATTTGTATAATGTCATTTAAGTTGAAACTAATAAGGTTAAATGAAGGTTACTTGATATTCAATAATTTAACACATGCGCAATTACATTATTATTATTATTATTATTATTATTATTATTATTATTATTATTATTATTATTTCGGCAGCTGAGTTCCATTGATGTGTGTTTGACCGTTTGCTTAAAAAACAGATCCCACATAATATTTTAATGTCTTGGATGGGCTGCATGAGAGGCGAAAGAAGATGTGTCTCTTCCTAAAGACTGAAGCAGAATAAGTCAGCCATTGGATTATATATATATATATATATATATATATATATATATATATATATATATATATATATATATATATATATATATATATATATAGATAGATAGATAGATAGATAGATAGATAGATAGATAGATAGATAGATAGATAGATAGATAGATATAGCAGAGACTTTAAAAGGCCAAAGCAGGGTGTGTGTGTGACTGTGTTTTCATGCAGAGTCTGTTCATCTCCCTAATGGATTGTTGTTAACATCACAAAACAAAACCCTGTCACTTCCGCCCAATTTGGCACAGTTGGCAGTCTGATTTTAAAGAGTTTGAATGCCAAGATCTAGGAAAGGGGGGGATCAAACATGTCCATAATTTAACAATTAAATGCACCAAACATTGTTATTTTCTGACATTTTATATGGCACAATTGTACAAGGTTTGTTCTTCATTTAAGTTAAATTGGGGCACATTATTGTTTCTCTTCTTGTCATTGTTTGTGTTGAATTGCGCTTTAGAGTTTGAATGTGGACATTTCAAATTAGTGCCATCATCCCCAGTAAGATCATTCAGAAAATGAAATGTCTCCAGTTTGTGTAACTAGCTGTCTGGGAGGGCACTGTGCACAGTGACTTCAGTGCCCCGGCAGTGTCTCAGAATCAGAGGCAAGTCTCTTTCTTTTAGTTGGTTTTGTGACATCCTGGATGGGTGTCATTTTGAATCACATTGTGCTTTTTAGCTAGTCCTTGGTATTAATAGGCCCTTTAAACACACCCATACTGTTAAACTGATTTCAAATGAAGTCTATTTAACTGACCAAAATAGCAGTGGATTTTAAATCATTAAAATGGGGTAATTCTGACATTTTACATACTTTTACAGATGCACTAAAGAGACTCCACAATACTGTGTTGCAAACAGTAGCTATATTTTGTATTTTATCTAGAGTGACCGGCTGATTATCAAGGGTGGGAAGATAGTCAACGATGACCAGTCTTTTTATGCAGATATATACATAGAAGATGGCATAATAAAGTAAGTATTCATCAGCAATAAAATATGTCTTCCATGCTTCCTATAGAACCATACAAACCATGTCTTGAAAAAAACAGATCACTCATATTTCTACTCATAAGAATGTCACTGAGAGAAGCCATCTCTTTTTTCAGTGTTGTCCTTGTCAATTTGACCCCAGAAACTGACTGAAACTTCAATTTTGTGTTTTTCTTTTGTTCATATGAGAGGTTGAAACCTCCAGGCTCATTTTGCTTGTCAAATGAGCTGGATTCAAGCTCTGGCCTCTAGAATGAATGCATACATAACCATACATGAGACTGATATAATTGGTATGGCTAGTTTCTTTTTTTTATATTTGCCAGTTCTGAAGATCATTTTTCCTATACCTATGTTCAGGTATATCCTGAATGGTTTCAGTGCCTGATCTGTGTTTTAGGTAGAAGGTGAAAGATAGATATTTACAAAACCTTGCACATTCTATGAGCCATTGATCATTATTTTTGTTAGGGTTAGGGTTAGGGTTAGGGTTAGGGTTAGGGTTAGTGCTAGTGGTAGTGGTAGTTTTAGGGTTAGGGCAGCTACTGGCCTAAATCAACAGACAGAACAAGTGAACTGGCTCCTGTTTTATACCATGTGACCACGTCTAATTGACAAACTAATTTAGAACCTGGCCATATTTTGCACATTGATTTTTGCTCCATTCCTGCCAAACTTGAATTAAAAATACATACAACTTTATTTACAACCAAACACACACACAATATATACAATGTGACATGTGCAGGACCTCAGCTCTGCCGCAGGTCAATATTCGAGTAAACTGCATACAAATGAACAGATATCAGAATTGTGTTGATCTAACATAACAAGAATAGTGAGCCAAAGCAACTGAAGAACAAATGTATTTGATTTTCAGACAAATAGGAGAAAACCTTATTGTTCCTGGAGGGGTGAAGACAATCGATGCCTATGGTCACTTGGTGATCCCAGGTGGAATAGATGTCAACACCTGTCTTCACATGCCGTACCTGGGAATGACCCCAGCCGACGGCTTCTACCATGGAACAAAGGCAGCGCTGGCAGGGGGAACCACCATGATCAGTATGTAATAAATGATAAGAAAACAAATTCTGTGCTGCAATGTAGACTGAAGACTAATTCATCATCCCCATAGCAAGCATTGCTTAGAGAGAGGATAAGAGGATTTTTTTACCAGTTCATTCAAGCTGATAAAAAGGCTTTAGGAAAACATGTCTATTATTGTTAAATCACTTAATAATGGGTCTCCCTAGGCTGTCAGATAGTTTTTATTAAAGAACTGCTATATAGGCCACATCATTTATATTGTATTAGAAGACATTTAAGGTGGATAGATCTTGAGGTGTAGCATTGTGTTTACAAGCTGCCATGCCTCCATTCACAGCGGTGGGGGAATCAAAGACTTGTTTAACAATTAGCCAGATAGAGGGGAAATGCTTTCATAACTGCATTGCATTCACCTATACTGGAATATAACCAGGACACCTGCTATTGGTAGAAAGAGTGCCATGGAATATCCGAGACCTCAGCTTAATGTCTTACCCAGCAAATATCTCCTATCACTGCACAGTAGTCCCTAATAGCAGATGGGACATTGACTGAGCCCTGACCTAGAAGGAAGAGTGCTCCCAATGGGCTAGCCCACCAGCAACGCTGCCTGCTGCACTTGATATTTCTTGGAAGTCACCCATTGTAGGTCACACATAATTGAGTTGCTTCTGAAAGTTGATAAGATCAAACCCTAGGGTGGTATAGCTGCAGGCCATATAGAAAAGCATTCTGAAATATAATTTTAAAAAAAAAACTATTGTAATATCCTTATGGGACAGTGCACCATTAAATGTAATACATTGTGTACTGTGGCTGAGGCTGTACTGAATGTGTTCCTGTTCCTGCAGTTGACCATGTCCTCCCAGAGCCTGGAACAAGTCTCCTTGTCGCTTATGATCAGTGGAGAGAGCTGGCTGATAGCAAGTCCTGCTGTGATTATTCTCTGCATGTGGATATCACACGCTGGCATGAAAGCCTCACAGAAGAGCTTGAAGCTTTAATCAAGGACAAAGGTATGCTAGATTGGTACGCACCGCTGTCTTCTGAAATGTAAATGTAAGCAGTATTATATTTCTTACAGTACATATATTAAGAATTATGTTGAAGGAAAAAAATAATCTTTTTGAAAATAAAATTTGGAAAAAATAAACTAGGATCAATTTAATTGATCTGGATTCTGGCAGATCTAAATACAGCCTTTATAAGCTGTAGCCATTTTACTAACGTTTAAAAGACCCACCACTGTTTAAAGGATGGGATTCATTTGGATTGAGGATTATTTGTACAGCAGAACATAATCTTTCAAATAGCTGCCACTGATGACTGATCATATTTTAGGAGCAGAAACTGCAGCAGTAATAGATATTTAATAACCATGGAGAGGGTTTATTATAACAATAGAAGGCTGAAGTACACCTATGGCATGTTTCAGGGTTTCTTCTTATTGAATAAGTTCCTTGGATATCAGACAAGCTACTGTTAGAGGAATTACAGGACAGACAATGACCTCTGAATCTAAATGAAGGCTGGCTTTGTGTAAATTCTTTTTTTTTTTGTAGTGATAAAAAATACAACTTTTGTACTTTTTATCAGAGAGGAGAAAAATACAACTAGGATTATTGTGGTTTGAAATATAATTTAAAAATGCTCTGTATTTTTCCAAGCTTCCAAATAGTGTGGAACAATTTGATTAACCTTGCAGAGCTGTGTTTTCCGCAATGATTTAAAGTCATTTGGTGTTTTAGTATTTTTTTTTACTTGGATTGTCTTCTGCATACTTAACTCTCTCTTTGCTGATTGAGCATGATGACTTGAAGAGACTGACTCTTACACAGCCCCAAGGGTTATTTGCATGAAGCCCATACTAATTAATTCACAAAGACAGCAAAGAACCCTGATCCTCCCATACAGCATTGCATCCTGCTAGTGGTTTCCAGGCATCAATCCAGCATGGTTTTGCATTCAATATTAAATATCAACATAGGAAACAGAAAACAGCAGAGTTACAGTTTCTTAGTACAATTACAAACTCACAATTCTGTGTAAAATAGCATAGAGAATGCATTCCACTTCAACGTATAGACTTATGTGTGTTTGGATTCATGGTCTTGTTCTATCTTTGTTACTTAACAGGCGTCAATTCCTTTCTTGTGTTCATGGCCTACAAAGACAAATACCAGTGCACGGATTCCCAGGTACAAGGAACTCTGCTTTGAGCATTGTGTACACGTTATATAATAGCCACTGAGCTGAATATGTGAATAAAGCATTCTATTTTGTTTCCTACAAACAGATGTACGAGATATTTGGAATTATCAGAGAATTGGGGGCCATTGCTCAAGTACATGCAGAAAATGGGGACATCATTGAGGAGGTGTGTTTCAGCTTTTCCTTAAAAAGATCCTTTCTAATTTTAAGTTGTATTTATTTTGGTTTTATGACTTTTAAACAGATTTATATAAAAAAAAAAAGGCCAGATTTGTTGAGAGATGTGACCAATGCAAAGTTTCACATGCCAGCAGAACTTCACAGCAGACTTGTGTATAAAAACTTTGGAGCTGTGGAGGAAAGTAAAACTTGGAGCCTCAGAGGAAGGTGACATGTCAGAAACTGCCATTCACACATACCCTGTTCAGAAAGGTGCAGTGCTGTCCTTTCATAAGCTTTAGCCAGTAACCATAGTTAAGATGCCATGCTATATGTGTCCTATAACACAAATGGAAGCAGAACAGGATTATGCAGCAAACAGGATCCATAACCATAGTGCCTTATTTGCTGTCTGTAGTATAAAGGACCACATTATATGGAGGGATACAAACAAAAGAAGACATGATTAGATTAAGTATACAGGCCCTACCAGTTGATTATTTACACACTAGTTGATCTTAACAAATGCAAATGTAATTGACCACAGTTTGTGTTATATCGTTTTTAAACCCTTCTCTTAACAGATTTAACAGGCCTACATTGAGGTGAACGTAATGTTTTATTTTATCAGCTGATTAAAACACCATCACATTCAGCTGCAAAGACCTGACATCTGCCTGTGCTTTGAATGGTTACTTTTTTATTTTGAAGAACCTGCTCTCTTTCTGATTGGATCTTACTTCTGTTCTGTCTCTCCAGGAGCAGAAGCGATTGCTCGAGTCTGGGATTACAGGTCCTGAAGGGCATGTTCTTAGTCGACCAGAGGAGGTAGGGGCTCCATTATACAGCTGAAAGGAAAGCAGTTAAGGATGTACAGGAGGCCATGTACAGTATTTTACTCAAGAGGACATTGCTCTTACGTGTGCCCTGGTGTTTTCTTCTCTAGGTCGAGACTGAAGCCGTGTACCGTGCAATAACCATCGCTAAGCAAGCCAACTGTCCACTGTATGTCACAAAAGTTATGAGCAAAGGTGCGGCAGATGTCATTGCCCAGGCCAAAAGGAAAGGTATAACAGCTAAATCAAATGTGCTCTGGGTTATTTATCATTTGTTTCATGTGAGTTAAGGTGTGTGTTTCCTTTTATTAAAGCAGGAGTATCAATTCAGTTATTTTTGTTTCTGGGTGAATGCTTTATATCTTTAGACCAAACCAAAAAGGCATTCATGGTCTTCACCATCAATGAAGTGTTATATTGAGCATAGATTTGTTAGGGACAAATAATTCCATTTAAAACACACTTCTATCTGCTGTCACTGCTGTCACTGATGCTATGCCCACAAACAGAAGATATACTCAATTGCAATATACTGTACAGTACATGGTAATACAGTCCTATTACTGTTTTATCAATGGTTTCTTAGGCATGGTCGTTTATGGAGAACCAATCTCAGCTAGTCTTGGTACTGATGGATCCCACTACTGGAGTAAGAACTGGGCAAAAGCTGCTGCCTTTGTCACATCCCCTCCACTAAGCCAAGACACCACAACTCCAGACTACCTCAACTCACTGCTGTCCTGGTCAGTATTTCCTAGCAACTGTCATTGAGAAATAACTACCTACTTTATATCCATGTCATGTTTCTATAACTTCCCTATATTTGTTAGTATGCATTAGCTTTTGTAACATTCCCTGGTAAAGCACCTATCTTAAGAAGTTCAACTTTCCCTCAATTTCCCTTATTTAATTGGATTGGTTAAACTACTGTAGCATCCATTTCCCCCAAAATTCTGGGAATTATGTAATTTAGCACATGTATAGTACAGAAGGTTTTCCATCTGTAGTAAGGTGGTGAACACAGAAGAGATGCCTCCCATTACGGGGTCTTTACTTGAGCACATACAAGTACTATATGGGGAGTACTTTTTGGTAATAAACATATTTTTATTACAGGTCCCATTACATAGTGTACAGAATGATAAATTGATCTGTATTGTATTCCTCTTTCTTTTCAATAGTGGAGATCTTCAAGTAACTGGTAGCGCCCACTGCACATTTTCAACAGCCCAGAAAGCAGTAGGCAAAGATAACTTCACACTCATTCCTGAGGGGACCAATGGGATTGAAGAAAGGATGTCGATAATCTGGGACAGATCTGTGGTATGTTATTTAATCAACCATGCCCAACCAATATTTGCACTGCAATCACTGTATGTCATATTGAATACACGTTTTATTTATTTTGTCCAATAGTTAAGTAAAAAGATGTTTATTTTTCATGTGTTTTACTTGTAGATTATGGGGATTTATAATCCAGGGCTGGCAATGGAACGTGAAACAACCAAATGTGATTGGTCGAGCAAGGTTCCAGCTGTCCATATATTGGATGGATATGGACAGCTGGAGCCTTGTCACATATTCAAAATGACTGCGCTGCCTCACAGAATAGAAAGTACCAGTAGCCATCTTGTTTACATTTACAGATGTACAGTAACTATAAAACTGAGTGACCAATTACCAGCAAAAAAATCCCAAAAGTAGTAAGTAGACATGGATGATGAACAATTAAATGAACTGGAAGATAGCAAAATGGAAAAAATACAAAACTAAACAAAAATCGCTGTCTTTCATGACTAGCTGAAACAAAATAAAATATCTCAACTGTGGAAAATGCACATCTTAAGAACATTTTTATAAAATACTAAGGGATTTCCATGGAAATGTAAGACATGCTCATGAGAAGAATATAACATTTCAAGCTACATTCGTCTCTGAGCTGGAATAAACTGCTGTCTAAATGAAAACAAAACTGGGGAATCTGTCAATGCACTCACTTACCCTGACTTTGTCACATCAGAACGCTACAGAAAACCACGAAAAGACACGTCTGCACATTAGCCACCACTCGCCGACACAGACCTTAAAAAATTATTTAAATCCGAGACAGCATTGAATTTATTTTTATTCCTCCCATCTGTTCTGCTCAAATAGTGTCTTGCAGTTGCACTGAGAGGGGAAACAATAACTGGATTATAAATGCAATAAGGCCCTTGAGGGTGTCCATACATGTTCTCATACAGACTTCTCGGTGGTTGGAAGCACTGTATTTCGTCTCGTGCTGCACAACGCCCCGAGGCATCAGTATATTCGATGTATACGGACACCCTGTTGGGCCTTATTGCATACATAACCTGGGGTGCATTGGGATATATCTGGTACACCTCCTGGAGTTGAGGTCATCGATAGGTTACCAGGCATTACAGATTTTTATTGTTATGATACAACACAAGAAAAATGACAAAACCAGTATAACCAATGTTATAGGCTGGGTGAGTTACAGGCAAACCTTTACAGGTATATGCCTTGCTTAAACACCGCTGGTAACAGTATGTCTACAAAGTATAATCAAACAGGGACTGGTAAGTGAGGTTAAACTGGTGACTACTTTGGCAAGTGTGTGTACAGTACATGCGTTATACAACAGACTTGATGAATCTGCACTCAACACATTTCTGCTCCATTTCTAAGACAACGGGGAAGATGGATGAAAATGAGTTTGTAGCGGTAACGAGTACCAACGCTGCCAAGATCTTTAACCTGTACCCCCGGAAAGGGCGGATCGCAGTCGGCTCAGACGCTGACCTGGTCATCTGGAATCCCAAAGAAATGAAGATCATCTCAGCAAAAACACATAACTTGGTACGCTGTTTGCTTTTTATATTTTTGCATTCATGAACTCTACTTAATGCACCCTCTGCTATCTGATTGGTCAAATGAAGGATTTTGGATATATACTATATATATATATATATATATATATGTAACTTCAGAAAATGTGACTTTTTTGCTTGTTTAGGTAGAACATAAAAAATAATATTGTTATTATGATGATAACAGTGGATAAAAAAGCCATCACTGTTAGCCCATATTTTTTATAATATTACTGTTTAAAAGATGCAGAAGCCTGTGTATGGCTACAATCAGAAATTCAGGACAAGTTGTCTGTCTTCTTTTTTTCCAGGCAATTGAATACAATATCTTTGAGGGGATGGAGTGCCTTGGGGCTCCAGTGGTTGTAATGAGTCAAGGCAAAATCATCTTGGAAGATGGGAAACTCCATGTCACAGAAGGATCTGGACGCTTTATCCCTAGAAAGACCTTCCCAGACTTTGTTTACAAAAGAATAAAAGCAAGGAACAGGGTACGAGGATGTTGAAGGGGATCTTTGATATCTGACACTTCTCATTGTGAAGATTATTAGACTGTGGGGTGAAAGCTAGATGATTTGAGATGTTTTTATAAAGGTTCCTGTTTTATGTCCACTGTTGAAATCTCTGTAGACACAGCAATATAATAATAATAATAATAATAATAATAATAATAATAATAATAATAATAATAATAATAATAATAATAATCTTTATTTTTAAAATAGCACCTTTCACAATAAAAAATGCTGCAAAGCACTTCACATGAATAAAAACATTGACAAATATTAATAAAAGAATGCAAGAAAAGCAATAAAAACAAAAGAAACACATAGAACAGTAAAACAAGGCAGAGAATAAATGGAACATCATTTTGGCATAAAAACGCCACATTATCATCACTTCTGTTTTATCTGAGTTTACCATTAAAAATTTTTCAAGCATCAATTTTTTATGTCCGCAAGACAGTCGAGGTGTCACCCTGTTTCAGGGATAAATATAGCTGTGTGTCATCAGCGTAACAATGGAAATTAACCCCATAGCTACACATAATATTGCCCATAGGCAGCATATACAAAGAAAACAGAGGTGGGCCAAGAATATAAACATGACAAGATGACAAGATAAATGCTTGTCATCTTTCTTAGTACAAAGGCTAAAGTTGCATAATTGTATAAATCTTTCTAATTGTATAAGCTTTCTCATTTTCCTTTGAAAGATGGCTGACATCCGCGGTGTACCAAGAGGCCTTTATGACGGACCAGTCCATGACGTCACTACGGCAACTAAAGCCGTGGCATCCACTCCGTCATGCAGAGGGTCATCCTGCCCTGGCAAGGCACAGATGGCTCCCCTGCGGAACCTGCATCAGTCTGGATTTACTTTATCTGGTATTCATATTTTACATGGATAATTCATTTGTGATTGTATTTGTGAATTTTTTATGTGAAGTTGTGTAATTGATTTCTGGAAGATCTGTCCACTCTGCAACAACACTGAGGGACATTTTTGTGGTAAATAAACCTGGTAACGTCGTAAGTATTGGAAGTTGTTTTTTTAGGTCGTGCCCTCTGTTCTATCAGGGATAGGCTCTCATTACATAGCAGTCTCAACCATTCCAGGTTTTACTTTATTTAAAGTCAGGTCCAGATAGACTGTGAAACCTGGACTGTGAAACCTGGAATAGATCAAACTGATATGAAATAGGGGTCTAATTTCCAACCCTGCTCCAATAGTACATGAAGCGAGATACAAGGAGCTTTAAATGTTTACCGTAGGGTAGATAACTAGCTGTTCTTTAAAGCTGCTTGACCACACTGCAACAATACATGTAACAGTTAAGGTACCAGGAATTAAATAAGTATGTAATACAATTGTTCCACAGTAGTTCCTTAGAATGTCTCGTGTTTATCTGTAGAATGTGTCTAACCACACTGTACTTTACTTTCTCAAAAGTAGCGACATCTAACCCTCAGCAAAACCCCAAAGGCTGTAAAGGAGGTAAGCGTGGATTGAAATGTGTTACTTAAATAGATTCTAGAATGGAGCCGCAATCTCCTTCTAACTAACCAGTGCATACATGGATAACAAACATTACTAGGGGAAATAGTCCTGGTCCAGCTGCTCCTCTCTTTCAAACTACTGTCCATGTAAGTAGATTTTAAAATAATTAAAAGTAATGAAACTGACACCAGAATCAACACAACCTACAAAACTCCAAGCAGGTTTTACATGAATTGATGAGGTGACAACATTACCTAATCCTTGTCTATTGCAAATTAGAACTTACAAAAATGCACACCTCCCCGCACAGACGCGTAGACAAAATAATCAAATAGCAAAACAGTGGTTTATAAAACAAGCCACAGCTGAGGTTTAACAAAGAGTCCCTGACCACTGAATAGAGCTCAGTGCTGTTAAGCAGGGATCTTTAAACTTTGGATTAAAAATGTTTTCTTTTTCAAAACGCACCAACACAATCGATCACTGGAGGTGAAAATGATATTTTGATCTTGGTTATACTGTATATTCATACATATTTATTCACAAGGTATGTGTTCATGCAGCTTTAAAGAACATAGCTGTAATAAAATTATGTTCAACTCATTATGTTATTGCTAAATGATGTGTGTTGCAGGAAATCAGATGGACGACCATATTCCCAGACGCACTACACAGCGGATTGTTGCTCCCCCTGGAGGACGATCTAATATTACCTCGCTTTCATGATCTTTGCCATTCATTTCTTCAGACCAACAACTCGTACAGTATTTTGGCTAGTCATTTCAAGTATGAAAACACTGCCAAGAGTATTATCCAGGAAAAGCAAAAATACCCCCCCGCCACTTCTTCTGCTTGCTCATAGAATACTCATATCTACTGCCAGAATCCTCCAGGCAAACATTCATTTTTATATAACTTTGTAGCCTATAATCCCAGGCAGTTGGATTTTTGCAATGGTTTAATAGCATGCATGTAGAAAGAACTGCTCATAGTTACAGTGTATACAGAATTGCAGTACTTGGTATAAATATTCCGGTATGCTCTAATGCTAACTTTATTCCTATGCATAGATTTCAGAATGCAATTAGATGCTAAGCTAAACGATAATAACTTTCATGTACTCCACTTACTGTGTTGTTTGTTAACAGATCTGTACCCTCTGCTGTAAAAGACTAACGGGTTAATTGAATTAACTTCTGGATGGGAATTCATAACTTTAGGAAAATGTAATTGCATGCAATAATCAGAGAAAGTATTATTATTTTTATTTTTTTTAGATTAATACATTATCAAAAATGATTTACAATAATCAATTGGGATGAATGCATTATCTATAATTATAGTTGGGGTTTTTCTCATGAATTTGAATTCTCTTAAAATACTTTTTCCTAGCTAAAATGTCCCTAGGTACAGAATTAAATCAAACTGATAGCATCACTATAGCAATAATGGCAATAGTAGTGCTATGATTTTTATTTCATTATTAGCTCCAGGTTAACCCTCAAGTCACACCATGATATTAGTGGTAAAAAAAAAAAATGAATGTATGTCCCAAGTCATAGCACTGTATCGTCTCCCTGTTTACATTGTGATTGTACAGTAGATTGTCTTTATGTTCCCCATGTACATTTGGAGCTTCTTGGATGGTAGACTTGTCTAGATTTTAGAACCAGCCCTTGCTCCTGGCTGCAAAGTGCATTATCACAAGGAAAACGAACCCCCTTTGTTCTGTGGGCATGATGTTTTGATATTTTTTTAAATTGGTGCTGTCAAAAAACCATACAGTCAATGCATTGAATGACTGTTGTCTGGAAATTTATTTGTCGTTTTAAATGTCAATTGTTCTTGTTCTTCTACCTTTATAAATTTGATATTTGTACTTTGCAACTTCCTACTAAAGTAACAGTTTTTAAAACCAACATACCACTACTAAGTTTGTTTTCTTTCAAAAGCTGTATTTTACAAACATATTTACCTTTTAAACTAGGATCCTAATGAGTTGGTGTTTACTGGTATGTCAAAAACGAATGCCTCCATGTACTTGAACTACTCATCTATCTCTCTGTCACTCTGTTTATCTCATGTGACCATTTCATTTGAAATTACATGTAAACTATCAATTAAAGGCTTTAAAAATAACTGCCAATACTTGCAATTCATAGTTTTGTATTCTTTCCACTGTATATCTTTTTAGTTAGAGAACAATATCACAATGTGTACCATAGCAAATTTGCACAGTGGTTTTGCACCTTACTTAAGCAGCCCAATTTCCATAGTACACCATAATGGACCCATGTTTAGTTTTGTTTTATCATTCTTCTTCTTCTTTGTGCTTTGCCATTCTTGACTTCATTATGCTTTCTATCTTCTTTGCATGAGCAGTAAGAGTTTTTAACTGGATGTCATCGGCAGGGGGCGATCTGCAACAGCAGTGCATGTTACACATGCAGTAACTATGTAAAAGGGGTTACAATAAATGGGCATTAGGGGTCCCCGAGTGGCTCACCTTGTAGAAGCACAGCCACGTGGTGTGCAGGGTGAGTCATACAGCACAGGTTCACGTCCTGGCCGTGCTAAGTAGGATGGTCTTCACTGGGGACGCTGAGCGTCATATTGGCTCTGGCGCTCCCGTGGGTTAGGGAGGACTGTTTCTCCTCATTGCTACAGGGAACCCTGCTGGCCAGGCGCCAGTGAGCTCAAAGCAGACACTTGCAGGGCTGGCCTTTGTTCTCCAGAGGTCGGTAGCTCCGCTCTCGAGTTCCTGGGTGAAAAAGGAAGCTGGTATGGTCATGGGATCGGAGGACGCCCACTGACTCTTTGGGTCTCCTGAGCCATGTGGGGAATTTTTGTGGTGAGGAGAAAAGCGATTGGGCCTTCAAAATCGGGGGGGGGATTATAATTGGACACACTAAATTAAAAAATTAATTAATTAATTCAATTAAATAAAAATAAATGGGCATGTGTTTATTCATTTAAATGCACTTGGATTCAACAAACACACAATGTGTTCAACGGGTTCTCTCCATGACATAGAAATATCTGTAAGGATATGTGAATGTCCAGTAGCAGTGTCTTGTATGGTGTGGATGCTGTGTGAGCAATTAGCACAGTGAAATGAATTCATAAAATGGGTTAAAGATACGGTTAGGGTTATGGAATTAGGGACATTAAATAAAAGACAATTTCCCCACCGAATCAGATACAGTATCCATATTAACATGGCAAATGTTTCAAGAACAGATCCCAGGGAGTATACAGAACAGAAAAGGATCAGCTATTTCAGAAAACAACATAACTATCAAAACCGTTCTCTACTAGGCGACATGCAGCTATAGAATATGAACATTGTCTCATCTATCAGCGTATGTCAATAGTCCACATGTTAATATCTGGGAATTAACTTCACCAGAACACAGAAGAACATCTCTACACACCACAAGGACAACAAAGAAAGAAACCGAATCTCTACCCCAGCAAAGAACACAAAATCTAAAAATGTCACAACATGTTTAGCAGGAGAGGAAAGATGTAGTGTTAATTGTTAAGGTTTGTGCATTAGAGTTAGGGTTAAGTGTCTGGAAATGAAAGGTAGTTCTCGACGAACCAGACAGAGTACCGCTAAACACAGCATCATAAATGTTTTGAAATGGGACCCAAATCATTAACCTTTAAACTTACACTTAAATCCACCTTCAGTATACGATATATTATTACTCATGATTAAAAGAAAAAAAAAACGAAAGAAAACAAAATACTACCATCTTGTGGTTGTCTGGAACATAGCAACAATAATATCACATTTCATGCTGACGTACCAGGTAAGGAGAGAAAGACATATAGCACCATCTAGTGGCAATATATATATATATATATATATATATATATATATATATATATATATATATATATATATATATATATATATATATATATATATATAGTAATAAGAAATCTATGGGCAGTATGGAGGGATTTGAAACTAGTGCTTTCAAAATGCTCCTGCTGTGTTTGTTTCACTTTATAAAAGTACTGTAAAACATCCTTACTGGTAATATCATAATGCTGCATTGTATTGTACTGACAGGTTACAGGGTCCAGACCTCATTATGTAGTACAGTATATTCCTAGGAAGCCCTTATTGACTAATGAAACTTATGAAACTAAAAATGAGTTCCATATTATCTCCAAAAATATAGGAGGATTATCTATTTTTCTAAAAATACAAAACTAGTTACAAATATACAACTATGTGCGATTGAGCCCTTGAAATAAACGGTGCTTCTGATACTTGAGTTTGCATTGATCATTCTGCACAAAGCACCATTTCTATCAACTTGGCATCATCTGGGTCTTTCTTAAGTGGTATCAGGCACCTACTGTCTGTCTCTACTGGCACAGCACATGATGGGCAGGACTGAGTCGTATCAGTGACGTTCACTTTCATATCAGTGAAATTGAGCTAATTCATAACGAGGGGACCAATACTGATTTTGAATCGGGAATGGACAGATAGTCATACATGATTTTACTGTATACACACGCGTGGCCAACATGACATATCCCATCTCAAAAATGTGCAGGTTTGTATGTGCTGTGATGGAGTCTATGTGCATACATGAAATTATAGGTCACTTTGACCATGGGCTTCCTGAGAAAGGGTGTTGCCCACAGTTCCATGGAGTTATGCAATGCATTTTAACTTCCCTGTAGGCTGAATTCAGGACAGGCTACGAGATTGGCAAGGGTTAAAAAAAAGACTTCATAGGTTAATTAAGCCATGCCAATCATTTCGCTTTTCCCTGAAAAAAAAAACATTTAAAATATCTCAAGAATGTAAATGTATTTTTGAGCCTGCATTATGTAATAACAGAGAAAGGAACTACTACCACATCTGTGCACAGTAAAACTTATGACGTCATTTGCTGTCTTTTATAATTTCTAAATATTGTATCAAGCTAGAGCCTGGCAAAGATGCAGTGGAGTAATCGCGTTGTTGTTTCCGTTTGAACTCATTACTGCATATTGTATAAGAACCACTTTCAGGCAAGAATATAGATAGGAGGGTGCGCGTACCTTTTAGGAACCACTGTATATAATGGATGCTGCGATGGTAACAACAAAAAAACATTGTGCGAATGCACTAACAGGGAACACTGTGATTTCCAAATGCCTACTCTTTACTAGCAGAGATAAAGCAAAACTGATTTTAATGAGGCCCTTTGAACAATCTACTTCCATTCTGCTTTGCCCAGAAGATTGCCATGCGACATGAAATGCAAATGCCCAAGCTGGTGGTGATGCATGTTTCCTAAGAGGCACCCTTGCAGTATTTAGGGCTCCAAAAAGCTAATCAGAGGAATCAAGGACCAGTTCAAAGTAGTCTATTTTTCTTCATTAAATGTGTGGGCTATCTCATCACAAGGAGCCTGTAATTAAAACCTGCAAACTAATCAAGTGCCATTATGTAAGGATGTCAGACAAGCACAATTAACCACGTACTCAAATCAAGTTTCAGCAGCAGACTGTGCTTTCTGTTCCAAAGCACATTAGTGATGCCAAAATAATTTGAGTTTAAGGATCTCAAAAACAATAAATAATGTAATCTATAATTTGTTATTAAATGATGCTCTTCACTTTACTACTGTATATGTATATATTAATGTAACTAAGGCATTTATAAGAAACCTTGTAATTACTTTCCAACATGACATGAACTTGTAATTGCATTGTAATTCAGATAGCCCTTGTTAACTATATTCAAACTATCTCATAACATATGTATAGCTGTTTTATAAATGGATTAATACACTAAAGTGTGACCAGTTTCTTTGTGTTGCTCACTTCTTTCAGTTTGACCTCTGATGAGTGTTTAAATTGAGCCTATCCACATTTTTCTTTTCCATTTTCCAGTTCCTTTGTTTAACTGAAACTGAAGTTGTCTGTTGCAATTTATACAGAAAATACCACACCACAATAAATATGTTACAAGAACTAGTTTATTTTCTCATTACAGCAAGGATATCAATGTGTGTGCATATATATACTGTATCTATAGTGTGTTTAAGTATTAAAAATCTCACATTCATTGCTACATAAATACATTATTTTCAAAAATTGTTTACATTGCAAGTACCAATCCCTGTCATGCATTAAAAAGTACAGCCAGTAAATACACTTATGTAATTACACTGAAGTACATACATTCCTTGCATTGCTAAATTGTCAGCATTTCGTCATTGTCTTATAGTTATTTAATCTCAGTTAAGAGGTACTTTTATTCCAATAGTGTTGGTTTGAAATAGACTAATACAAGATGTCAAAATAAACCGTAAACATCTAAATACCATGCCACTTACTCAACACAACATTGGCAACATTGTACATATGTTGTAAGCAATGTGCATTGCATTTAGAAACCTAGTTGACCTCTGATGGACAGAGAATTAATTGTGTAGGCTTTTCTCTAATTATGCAAGATAATGTATGACAGTCTGTACTCATATGCGCACAATGTAGTTGTCTATGCCATGCCAAAATGCCAGTTCAAAGTTTCCCAACTACAAGTAAATGTACTGTTCTCTGGTGTATGTTGCATGCAATGTAGGATTTGTCTAGTCCAATAACAGATTGCAGGTAAAATACTGTAAAAGGCACATTATTTGTGCAGCTAAACTGTATTTTATTGAATTACACAACCAGTCTGTCAACTCTCTTTCATATAAGTCTATTCCTGAGCATGGCATCGTTTTGTATGAACCACAACTACTTTCTTGCAAAGACTACATTTTGTAATGTAAGTTGGCTTCTTATATTCTCCATGGCTCCTTTTTGAGGTTCTCACAATACATGCAGCTTTGCACAACGCAAATGTATATACTTGCAGAAATAAACATTGGCTATGCTGCCCACAAGACAGACACATACTTGATTTTCCTTAGAAATGACTATGTAAATGGTATAAAAGCTTTGGAGTTTGTTGCCTGCAAGTTGTGCCTGCACACTTGAAAAAGTTTGAAAACAACATTGTATGAAAATTTGGCTTCATACGTCTTTATTTGTTAAACCTATATAATAATGTTTTCCACATAAAACTGTGGAGGAAAAATGATGGTCTTAATATTTACATATAATGTCGTTAGGATTGAAATTTAAGGTGCGTGATGCTGAATGATCCTGAAAATCCAGAAATAATCAGCTCATACCTCCTTAAACATTTTTTGCAGCTCATCCAAAATCAGGACTGATTATTTTTAAGTTGCACTATCCATTTCTTAGCAAAGTTATGTTATATTTGAATATAAGCCCTTTGTATTTCAAAGGGAGGTCTATCTGAGATCAACAATACTAAACAAGACCATTACCTACAATACCATCTACCTGATTGCTGGCAAAAAGCCACTTCCATCTTTTCTATAACAAGATTACAAAGCAGACTGTTGATCAATTTAAGCAGTACTTTATGATATTACATACAAAGTTATATATAACCCACAAGAGCTCTTGAAGAGCAGTGTAATATAATATTAACTAAACACACCATGGTAACTCTGACAGATTCTGGTAACAAGCAAACCTGTTTAGTTAACTTAAACTACTGTTGCTATAATAATATAATATCTAGAAATTATAGAATAATCAATTACTGTCATCTGAGATCTGACGCCAGAAGAAAGGTTTCTACCCATAAAACAACCAATGAAATAAGCCATTGCCAAGTTCTAAAAACAAGAAGCTTTATATTGTAAATATGTGTGACATGACAAAGGTAAGATCATCCTTGAGCAGTAAGTTTAGAGATCTCTAGATCCAGATGTTATTAATAATTAATAATCATTCTTTGATCCCAGAGAAAGTGTGGTATTACAAAAAGGTCAGACCTGCTTTACTTAAGCATACTCTCCATGAAGATGATCAATATCCTGTTGACTACAACCAGCTGTTCGTGTGCGCTATGAAGACATCGCTGTACAGATGTTATTCTCTCTGTTTTACCCCTACTAATGACCCATAAAATGTAGATCTCATTAGATGACAGCACTGCACTCCATGCCCCCTCTAGTGGCCAGAGAAAGTAAAATAAAAGCTTATTCACCTTTCTACCTATGTCATTTCTATGGGACCAAAGAATTAAGACATTACTATTGATAAGAAATTTTAGAAAGGACCTGCATATAATAATGTGCATATAATGGAATTTATTTCATACAAAAAGCAAACCAAACCAAACGCCACTTTTAAAAATATCGATGTTACACAATATTTCTTTAAAAGGCCCTATTCACAGAACTTTAAGGACTATTTTTTAAGGACCAGTAGATTAAAGCTGCTTTGAAAAATAATCGAAAACAGTTGAAACGACTTTCATGAATGGCAGGCTTGATTAATATTAATGCAAAATTAACAGTCATTAACGATACATTCCTTCAAACCGTCCTTAAAGTTTCAGAAATAGGGACCAATAATTTAAAAGGGATATATTTTGTGTTTTCTTTTTTTTTTTTTTTTAATAAAAGTACTGTATTAAGCTTATTTTAAATAATATGCTACCAGTTCATTAAGAGAATTTTTTTTCAACAGTCATCTCAAATGGGCACTTCAATGGCACTGATCTGTAAATGACCTGACTGTAAAACACAGAGAACTTGCGTGGAGGGGACCATGCACACACATTTATATTAAAATTATACAATGCACAGGTACGACCACACCTAGAATATTGTGTCCAGTTCTGGTCCCCATATCATAAGACATTGAGGCATTGGCAAGAGTACAGAGGAGAGCAACATGATTAATTTCAGGACTGAAGGGGATGTCATATGAAGACAGACTGAAAGAGCTGAATCTCTATAGCATAGAAAGAAGGAGAGCCAGAGGTGACTTAATAGAGGTATTTAAAATTGTCAAAGGGTTTAACAAAGTAACTGCCGACACAGGTCACAGAGTACAGAACCAGGTGCCACAGATGGAAGCTGAAGAAGGGCATATTCAGAACAGAGAAGGAGCTTTTTCACAGAAAGGGTGGTGAACCATTGGAACAGGCTGCCGGACAGAGTTGGTGAAGCAGAGACTATTGGATCCTTCAAGAATAGACTGGATGATGTCATGAACAATACTGTATAACCCTCTCTGTGACCATAATAAGACCTTTAGCTAGCCGCCTGGAGGAAGGGCGGTCCGTTAAGCCACTGATTCCCATAGGTTTAATTTCCCCTAATAACTAAATGGTTAGGGTTTTTTTTTGTTTTTCCTCTGAGTGTTAAAGGATCACGCTTTCATTAAGCAAGTGAGTATAGGTGGGCCAAATGGCTTTTTCTCATTCTAGAATTTCTTATGTTCTTATGTTCTTATGGATTCCTGACACACAAGAGCAACATGCCAGTGGCTTCTGGGATGTGCAGTTCCCTTGCCCTTGTTCTGAACCATGCTGAACTAATAATCACTGTACACAGAGAGGTCTTCTACAGTGTCTCATGAACCCTTGAGCTCTTATTAACATTTTTCAGGTTGGCCATGCCCTGTGTGTCTTGGCAAGCCCGTTTCACCACCATGCTTGATGCTGCATAGAGAGCTGTTGTTCTTTTGACCTCACAAATGTAATTGTTCAAAGACTACTTTTTTGTTGTTGCTACAAAGTTAGATTTAAAGGCAGTCATGGTTAATTCAAATAACAGCTGCAAAAAGAAAGGCTGAGAATTGTATTGGCAAGGACATTATTCTAGAGTGCAGCCTGAGTAAAGGCAGGTGTCGTGGTTCTAGCTTGTGGATGAACACACAGAGCTGCACATGTTCAGAGTGGAGCTCTCAGCCTCCGTGTCATCTGCAGCAGCTCCCTCAGCTTCCAGCTGGCATTCCGACTGACTCGACTCTTCCTGTCCTTTTTTCAACCTGTTTTGGCGGGATTGCAAAGAGAAAGACCACAGAATTGACTTGTGTTAGGAGCACAGCCATTTATTTTGTCCTAGAATGCAGGCATGCAGAAATTGCAGTACCATGCAGTACCAGTTTGCTATTGCATTAGAACGAATGCTGTGGTCTGGCAATGGTTAACTTCACATTTATTTAAGAAATACATTGGTAAATAAATGGTATCCCAATTATATTGATCACTGTAAGGTGTAATAAACTGGTTGTGTGTTGGACGTGTTTTCAATGTAAAATTCAGTAGGTCTCATTTATTTATTAAATGTTTTATTTTGTCACACTATAGTTTGGTGATCTGACATCTGCAGACAGTTAATTATTTGTCAATACTTACTTTTCTCTATTGAAGATCATAAATTCTTGTTGTACAACCTCTAGACACTCCTGAAGATAGTCATTTTCCTTTAAAAAAGAGGACAAGGATTTAATAATGTGTCTGTCTTAGTGCAAGTGCTTTAACTCAGCTGCACAACTTATTTGTTTATTAGTTTAAATGTTTTATACACCTCCAAAAACCACTCGCAGCTGTATTAGTGTATAATGAAGTTCTCATTTCATCAGAATATGATCAGGAAATGTTTCAGTGGGTGGTGCTGATAAACTCATTCTTAGCTGAAATGTTCCACTTTCTATAAACATGTAGACTTTTATAACCTATTCAGACCACCTATCTAAATAATGTGTAATCAACACATATTAAAAATAAGCGCAAGTACATTACTCGGGACATAATTAAAGCCAATGAATATTTTACAAGAAACAAATTCATAATTTAGCAGTTGAAAAGTTGAAAATGTGATTTCTGCGTGAAGCATTGTTGAGTGTTTCATGTAGTTCTGATATAAGCCATGTCTGACTCACGGACTGGGAGCTGTCCTTGCTGTTGTCCCTTGACTTGTTCTTCGCTAGCCTCTTCTTCTTCTTATGAAGGGGTCTGGACTCCAAGATCATCTCCTCAAGTTCGAAGGTAGGATCACAATGAAGCCGGCCTTTCTGTGAAAACAGCAGAGCAAAACTGAACAAAAGGCTTTTGAAGACTGAAACCTAAAACCCCATCCATAAAATATTACTTCATCACATGTAACAATCTTATATCATTTTAACTATTTTATCTTATCACTTTAACACATACAGTATTTGGGTTTCTGTTGTGGATATTGTGAAGACTGGTGTAACATCTTAAAAAATATCTTGGCTTCCGCTGAGTCTCTCTGTGTGTCGTTGTGCATCATCTTCACATGGATGGTTGTTATACCTTTTTCTCTAACAGGAAAAGGGTTGACTAAAAAGAGCAATAAAGGCCTTTATTTCTCAGTCCCTATACTTGTTGGAGCCAGGGTAGTGTATGTATCTGCATTGTTTTCATTCTTACGTTTGGTACAAAGCCAGCTTCCTCCTTCTTTTCATACACAGCCTCCCAGTTCACATCTGACAGGAGCGGAGAATTCTGCATATCCGTGAGGCCGGAGAAGCGGTGCTCAGGGTTCACAGTAAGTAACTGAAAAACACAAAGGCAGAAGTATATTGTACCTGTTTGTCTACTTCAATTCTAATTACAAACACACACATGATTGCTTTGTTGTTCAACTAGACTTTAGGACATCTGCGATTATTAAACCATGAGAGGGCGCTAGTCAGCCAGCTTTATAATTCCACTTGGCGACGAGGTAAGGACACAGAATGGGATCAATCTTGGGTGATAAACAATGGATACAAATATAAATGTTAACAGAAACAATGAAACAAATACATGCTGAACTGTAGGTAATGTGTGGCACTTACATTTAGAATGGCATTTTTTTTATAACATTTTAGTAACAGTGCAATGATAATGATAACATACAGTACTGTGCAAAAGTTTTAGTCAGGTGTGAAAAAATGCTGTAAAGTAAGAATGCTTTCAAAAATAAACATCTTAATAGATGATATTTATCAATTAACTAAATGCAAAGTGAGTGAACAGAAGAAAAATCTAAATCAAATCCATATTTGGTGTGACCACCCTTTGCCTTCAAAACAGCATCAATTCTTCTAGGTATACTTGCACAAAGTCAGGGATTTTGTAGGCATATAGTAAGGTGTATGATTAAACAATTATACCAAACAGGTGCTAATGATCATCAATTCAATATGTAGGTTGAAACACAATCATTAACTGAAACAGAAACAGCTGTGTAGGAGGAATAAAACTGGGTGAGGGACAGCCAAACTCAGCTAACAAGGTGAAGTTGCTGAAGACAGTTTACTGTCAAAAGTCATACACCATGGCAAGACTGAGCACAGCAACAAGACACAAGGTAGTTATACTGCATCAGCAAGGTCTCTCCCAGGCAGAAATTTCAAGGCAGACAGGGGTTTCCAGATGTGCTGTCCAAGCTCTTTTGAAGAAGCACAAAGAAACGGGCAACGTTGAGGACCGTAGACGCAGTGGGCGGCCAAGGAAACTTACTGCAGCAGATGAAAGACACATCATGCTTACTTCCCTTCGCAATCGGAAGATGTCCAGCAGTGCCATCAGCTCAGAACTGGCAGAAAACAGTGGGACCCTGGTACACCCATCTACTGTCCGGAGAAGTCTGGTCAGAAGTGGCCTTCATGGAAGACTTGCGGCCAAAAAGCCGTACCTCCGACATGGAAACAAGGCCAAGTGACTCAACTATGCATGAAAACACAGGAACTGGGGTGCAGAAAAATACCAGCAGGTGCTCTGGACTGACGAGTCAAAATTTGAAATATTTGGCTGTAGCAGAAGGCAGTTTGTTCGCCGAAGGGCTGGAGAGCGTACACGAATGAGTGTCTGCAGGCAACAGTGAAGCATGGTGGAGGTTCCTTGCAAGTTTGGGGCTGCATTTCTGCAAATGGAGTTGGGGATTTGGTCAGAATTAATGGTCTCCTCAATGCTGAGAAGTACAGGCAGATACTTATCCATCATGCAATACCATCAGGGAGGCATCTGATTGGCCCCAAATTTATTCTGCAGAATGACAACGACCCCAAACATACAGCGAAAGTCATTAAGAACTATCTTCAGCATAAAGAAGAACAAGGAGTCCTGGAAGTGATGGTATGGCCCCACAGAGCCCTGATCTCAACATCATCGAGTCTGTCTGGGATTACATGAAGAGAGAGAAGCAACTGAGGCTGCCTAAATCCACAGAAGAACTGTGGTTAGTTCTCCAAGATGTTTGGGCCAACCTACCTGCCGAGTTCCTTCAAAAACTGTGTGCAAGTGTACCTAGAAGAATTGATGCTTGATGCTGTTTTGAAGGCAAAGGGTGGTCACACCAAATATGGATTTGATTTAGATTTTTCTTCTGTTCACTCACTTTGCATTTAGTTAATTGATAAATATAATCTATTAACATGTCTATTTTTGAAAGCATTCTTACTTTACAGCATTTTTTCACACCTGCCTAAAACTTTTGTACAGTACTGTACATTTTTTGAATTCTGAACAGGCAGCATTCTGAAATCATTCAAGTAACAGCACTCTATTTGTGAGTGAACAGTGGAGGCTACAAAACAGGTAATGATGTTGTGCCTGAGGTATATGTGAGAAACAAACAACACACCACCGTGATCAACGGGAATGCAATTGTGTATCCTTCTCTTCCTTTTTATGATGAATGAAATATTTTAAAATTGCCTGCTTGGTAGGCTATGTTATTTGACCATGTGCCTGTGCAAAAAAAAAAAAAAAAAAAGAAAAACAACAACAAAAAAAACAGGTGAAATGGTGATATTTTGACTCTCTTGCCTCAATATCAGTCATAAAATCTCTTAAATGTGCTTATTAAACCCACAAGCTTTAATGATAGTAGTAGTATTATTACTAATACTAACTGATAATAATTACCTTCCTCAGCAGTGCCACCATGTCTTTAGACCAAACAGATGCATATTGCACACTCACTGTGCTGAATAACTGCAGCAGAGACTCCACTGTGCTATTGGAATGGATATCATATGGTCTCTGGGAGGAAGAGATTACAAAAACAAGTCAATCTTTTTAGACAGTTCTGCCTGCCACTCCTGGTATTAAAGCACATCTTCAAACATCTCAGGCAAAGTTCCCACTTCCTGACTACTTTCAGCTGTGAGATACATTACCCATCCCCGAAGAACTTCATAAGCAGTGACTCCAAGAGACCACCAGTCCACTTGGAAGGCATATCCAGTGCCCCCGTTCACAAAGGAGTGGAATATTTCAGGTGCTTAAAAAAAAAAACATTTGCAAAGACTTTTACTCCAAAAAGTCATTAGAACCATTTTTCTTCCAAGAGGAAAACCAATCTATTAAAAATGTAAGAATACATAAGAGCTCAGTAATGAATTCAGTGAATTCCAACCCATAGTGTACATTTTGGCAGTGAAGCAAATGCTAAGGGCCAATATGAATTACTCATCCATAAATTGAAGGTAGCAGCTATTCTTGTTTTGGATGCGTCGGATGGGAAAGTGGAATAGAAAGTTTCTCAAGCCACTTGAGAAACTCCCAAACAGGATGTCTTATTCAGCCTCAGTTTTATTTTTCAAGGCAGCACTGCTGCCAGATGTATGAGATTGGTGTTTTTATAAACAACCACAGAGAGATACAATAAACAGCAACAGTTCTTTTTAGATTAATTTGATTTTAACAAATGATCTCATATAGAAGTATACATGCTCGGTAGATTTAAAGCATCCAACCTCCTAAGAACAGTGAACTATAAAACCAGACACAAGGGAAATTTCCAGCAGTTTCCAGCTATATGAATCTTCCAAAAAAAAGTCTATACTTCTGGTAATTCTAACTGGAAGACTTTCATTCAGAGAAACAAAGTACAACCACCCCCCCACACACACCTTTATAAGGTTGCCCTTAATACCATGGAGCCAGTTATAAGACAACCTAACTCTAAAGGGGGAGCACTGGAGTTCACTTCCTCAGGTTTCTATAGTGCTTTTAGCTTAGGGTAGTACCAAGTAGGTTACTAAGGATTGCAGGTTTCACATTTATATCTAAAACATCCTGAAATACAAACTGAGAAACAATCCAAGATTATAAAAAAGCCACGAGACTCATGAATTCCTGTAACTTGCTGGAGAGCAAACAGGTGCTGCCCGGAATAAATACCACTTGAGCCATGATGCTGAGGCATATGCTGTCAGACAGAAAGGAAAAAAAAGCTAGATAATGATTTGCAACCAAAGGTCTGTAGCTAAAACCCATTTATTTTGATGTCTATAAAAAGGCAGGCTAATTAACTGGATTTGTGTCTTACCCATATATGGTTTCGTTCCAGCTAAAGCAGTTGCTCTTTCACCATCTTTTATTATTGTTGCTATGTTGAAGTCAGTGAGGTGTGCATGGCCTAAAAAAAGAAAAGCCTTTTGTATTATGTAAAACCACAACCATTTTTAATGACAAAGAATTGCTAAATCATCAGCCAACTATTTACAAATATCTCTACAAAAACTAAACAAAAACTAAAAAATGTTCTTAAAGAACACACAATTACAGTACATATATTTATATGTCAATGAAATCATGGAATGCTCAATTTAGTAGAGGTTTACTTTTAGTTTTGATGTATTTTAGGTTTTGTATTCTTCTGCTAGAGGAAATGAGTTCCTTAAACAGTCTTTTTTTTTCTTTTAGTGAGTAGGAACATTACTTCATTGCGTCTGGTGATGAGGTCTCAAGGCATGTTATTTTTGCCACTGATGTGATTAAAATCATAAACATGTATCACAAGCAATACTATCTAGCATTTCGTTTTTCTCAATCTATGCACTGTACAGTGATGGTGCACATTTTGCACAAACAGCATTGCTTTTATTTACAGGGTAAACAGATGTTTGCAAACAATGTATTGAACCATACCATATTAATTCTACAATTTAATTTATACTGTACCTTGAAGAGTATGTTAGTTTACTGAGTGTTGTCTGTCTGGCTTCATTACTGAGCTCTCAAAAGGCATCAATTTCTTTTTACTAAGCAAACAACTCTGCAATACTGTGCTGTTTGGCGAGGCAGTGTGTACACACAGCTGTGGGGTCTTAGAAATCTAGAAGAAGATGTACTCCTGTCTGCAGACATCATACACTTTCCAACTCAAGATTTGTTAAAGCCATGTCACCTTCATTTAGTAAAGACTAAAATAACTGTGAAGTACTTGAAAATATAACTCCTCTGCGTTCAAAAGGAATAAGACCTTTAACAACATTTTTCTGCCTTTGTCAATGCCATGCACTGTAAACAGTTCTATTGAGGCTTACTGTAGATTTGGATCCCTTATAATATATTAGAAAGAAGGAAAACATATTTCTTTTTTTGGCATACTGTTTAGACAATTGAGAAAAGCAATGATTGCTTAAAGGCAGGTTGTAATATGGGGCATGTCAGCTGGCTACACTAAGTATTGCTGAAATTTGCTGCAAGCCACGCATCAGCCACTAAACTGAATCCGTCAGTTGCAGGGAAACATTGATAGAGAAAAGTAAAGGTAGCTGGATATTTTCTCTACTCAATGACAACCAGTGTGTCACCTTGGACCGTCTATTTCTGGTTCACAAGTCTACAGACCTGAAATGATTCTTTCAAAATGACCTGAATTGCCTAAAACATTTTGAGAAAGAAATGCAGAGTGAGAAAATAGGACAGCGAGGACTTGTTTGTGATAAAAAAATATATATATATATGTGATATAGAGTACAGTCTCACCTTGTTCATCCAGAAGGATATTGTCTGGTTTGAGATCCCTAAAGAAAAAACACAAGAATCAAATATAATTAAAAGAAAACAGCTTTGAGTTATGAACAGATGTGTTGAGGACTTAATTGAGTACCTGATTAGAAACATTTTTTAAATAATCACAAGATAAAAAAGCAGTGTATACAGTACATGCCAATCTCTGTTAAAGGAAATCAGTCTCAGTCTCTTGTCTCGACTAGGCTTTTTAGTGTCAAAATGTTTTAGGTTTTTTTTCACATTTCACAAAAATACAATAATTCAAGCAAATAAGCACTGTAGAATTATTTATAAAACAGGAGTAATGATATATATTTTTTATGTAGAATTTTTCAAACCCTAGAAGCAAAGTCGACGTATGTATTTAGAATGCTTGGTTCTGCATTATGTTTCATTACAAGCTGTATGACAGAGTGTTGCTAGGTTACACTTTATCTAAGTTGGTGCAACCAAATCATTGCATGCTATCTGCTTGTCAACAACCATCGCATGGAACAGAAAACACTGACCTGGCAGCTTTCTGCTGATCTTCTAGGATATTGGATTATTGCAATACAGGGCGTGTACTGATGTACCAAAGAAAGACAAAAGGAAGGACTATACACTATGTACACTGGGTGTTTATTATATTTTCATCTCTTTTAATAAATAATAAAAGTTTATAGGGAACCAAGAAGGGCAAGGTACTGAAACCAGTTGTCTAACAGATTCCAATGTGGCAAGTTTTGCAGTAATTAGGGTTGGTGGATTGACATAGAACACATGTGTAATTCACACTACTTTGTTGACTCCTGCATGACTATTTTTTTCTTCTTGCAGAGGTATTGAGGTGTATTTCAATGGTCAAATAAACAATGGCAATGCATAAACCTGATTTTTCTTGGTAATGGTAATAAACGGGTCAATAAATCAGACAGGATGAAATATCAGAAGGATTCATATAAAGAGCAAAGGTATTAATATCTGTCACTGTTTAGATCATTAAAACAGACCCCAATATCTCACACTAGCAGGGATCATGGACATTAGCTATTGTCGTCTCAGCAGGAAGTTAAAAAAGATTCAAACAGGCTTCAACAAAGCAAGTGTGCTACAAGAACCATTGGTACTGAAGACAAATACAAAAAACATTCAGTACCGATGGTACAGAACATACTTTAGATAACCACTGACCACAAACACATGCTGTACAACTTTCCTAAACCTATTTACCTCATCGCTGCTCTGTCCATCTAAATACTGCTGTATTATTTGTTAGAATCTAACTCTAGTTTATTCAATGCCAAAAGATATAGACTACAGACTTGTGTGGGTGTCTTTGACTGTAACGCAAAACTTAGGCAGCAGGCATGCCACTAAAAACACCACATGTGTCCATCAACTAGCTGTTTCACGTAATGTATGATGTAAGATAGAGGACTGGAATTCCCAAGGTAGCCAGTACTGTAAAACCATGGTTCGCTAATCTTGACTAAATAATAAACACCATTATACTACCTGTGGATTATGTGCTGATTCTGTAAATAGTCTAAAGCCAGGGTCATTTCACAGATGTACAGCTTGACTGCTTCTTCTGTAAACTGGATGTTCTGCTGTAAATGATAGCGCAAGTCACCGCCTAAGAGCAAATCAACCACTATGAACATGTCTTCCTCATCCTGGAATGAGTACCTACAAGGAGATAAGAAATATGTCAATGACTACATTACTAGACTGGAAATACTCACCCCAGACCTACAGTCGCAACATTATATATAAAATCAATTTTGCCCCAAGCACAGATTCACAGTCTATATGTAGAACTGAAACTTGGGAATCTCCCCACAGTTTTTCATCTGCATTGTTACAAAGGGAGGGGGGATTAAAGTATGTATCCTCCAGCCTGCTCACTGTGTAAAACAGATGTCATTATCATGGAGTGGTGACTGTTTTCTGGGTTTGAAATGCTTCAAATGTGGGCGCCAACAGCGATGTGTAAAACCAACAGCAGTGAAATACAAATTAGAACCATCTTAGGGTAGACTTAGATGGAAGTTTGAATTTTTTTTTAATACCAGGGTCTGGGGGTCTGCATATGGAAGAAAATAATGTAGTTCTATTCCCATTTCTACAGGGAGTGTGCTCTGCTTCCAGAACCCTCATGGTTACTATGTTGTTTTCTATAACAGGCACTGGTACTCACCGGCAACATTATTATTTGCACTTTTGCTGCTATACAGTAGCCTTAAACCATAACTGTAACTCAATACAAGCTACTATATGTTGACTACCCAATATAAAACCTACCAAATGGTGTAATGATTAGAATATATTATTAGCTATAATATAATAATAATAATAATAATAATAATAATAATAATAATAATAATAATAATAATAATAATAATAATAATAATAATAATATCTTTGTTTTTATACAGCGTCTTTCATATTGGGCCAACATCACAAAGCACTTTACAGAGGTAGGCTGTGAACTGTGCATTATATGCTTCTTCAAAGCATTAACTCCAGTCAAAATAACCCCCTCTCCCCCTTTTTAAAGCATGACAGGAATAAGCTGTTGATGGCAATTGTATGTTATACGGAACAACGCTCAGCACTATTCTTTTTTTTAATTATTTAATAGCTGCAATTCCATATCCACCATTACCAACAAGGATGTGGACCTAATTATCTACAGGAAGGCTATAATTTCATTTGGTTTAAGCTATATCCTGCCACCTACTATTAAAGCAGGATGAGGTTAACACTGGTTAATGCCTATAACCACTCTGTAATCTTTTAAATGGTCTGGCTTGGTTGAAAACTAGATGCTCCAGGGGCTTTTTAATGATATGATTTACAGTAATGAAGCTAATTTTCACATTATCTATTGTTATTATGGTTATTATTTTGATGACATTGGTCTTCAACTATTTATTGTCATTCAAAGCCACTGCATTTTTAAAATACAACTGTGGGTACTGTACATAGTGATCTGAAGGGTATTCTGTCATATTGCCAGGAGCAGACCTGTGTTGACAATATAGAATATAAAATACAGGTATCAGTATGCCTTCTATTAGATGTAATTCATGGATTAAGCCATTATTTTTTAACCTTATCAATAGCCTTTTCCTAGTACCTTTCCCTGCTTCATTGCTTCATATTTGTACAATATTTCAAAATCGTCTTGGGCTGTTACGTCATCTTGTTAAAAGCTTCCATTAAGCAAAGGTTTTCTGATTTCATTTTGATCTAACACAACGTTATTTGATCTGTCTAATCTTATTTTGGGAGGTTGCATAGATATTATTACAGACAAGAAATCAATGCATGAAACTATTTTTGTTTTAATAATTTTATAAAATATGTAAATATGAATCCTCAATGAAGAATTTTAGCAAAGGACATTCCACTGGAATACACAGACTATGTTTTAGCATTGACAGATGCGCAGTATTTATAATGACACAGCAGAATAAGGTTCCCTATGGCTTGAAGAACCATACTGAATTACATTTTAACAACAGATTATATGAACATGCCTAGAAATATATTTAAAGAAGCCAATCCCTGAAAATATAAGCCATGTTGTGCCATTTAATACTAAACTGAAGAAAACCTTTGCAGAAAGACTATACCTTCGCCTAGCTTGGATTAAATGAAATGTGCTCTTCCATCTGTTTAATAAATAGGCAACTTACAAACTAAAGGTTTCTTGACTTGTCTCCTTTAAGCACACCCCAAAAGCCCACATATCTTTCCTTGAGCTTGACCTATATTTATTTTAGGAAGTGCAGCACATTTGTTAAGAGTCGGTTTGCAGGTAATAGAGGTCACCTGCATGAGGTGGTCCTTGTACATTCTCCTGTTTCTGCATATTCCAGTGTGAGAAAGGTACAAGTATGGAAAAGATCATTTTAAGGGAGCATTTTTAAAAACAATGGCATAAAGCACTGCCAGTGCACCTCAATCAAGTAAAAACTTATTACAGTATGTTTCTTTAAGTGCTTTTTAGAAGCATCTGGCTGACTGAGGTAGGATCTGGTCTCGAACAGGATAATAAATGGCACATCCTTTTCTTAAAGAAAGTAAACAAGGAGTAGGGAGTACTTCCTTGCTCACTTGCTATGTTTTGGTTTCTGATTGCGCAATTCAGACATGTTCCATGCCCTGTTCTTAAATATGTGACAACACCTCCTGTAACTACTCCAGTTTAATATAATGTACAAATGGATATTTGTAAACACAAATGGTAAAATTAAAATGACAAAGATGGGCACTCAAGTAATGAAAGTACGAAAGAGAAAAGGCCAGTTGTTTCCCAATGCCCTTTAAATTATACAGATAAATCACTATGCATAGAGATTCACAGACCTGAGTAATGCCTCAATACAGCCTAAATGTAATCCTCTTTACCTTTCCACTAAAATGCCACAAATAATTAGTTCAGTGAATTCCACACAACAGAACATTTCATTTCCACATATACCTTGGTCCAGTAGCAGTTCTTGAAGTATTGTTCAAATTGTCTGACAGCACTGAATATGTAGGAAAGGATAACTATAAATCCCCCATTAGAAGATTATTCATGAATGTTGCAACTGAGAATGCTGGATGATTTATGACATTGAGTCAAATACATTATTAATGCCCTGAAACCAGTCCACACACTGAATCTAATCCCGAAAGCATCAGTGTGTTTGCTGCACATAGCATGTTTTTTCTATATAAAGGAGTTTTGAAACTTAACTGTATTTCACAATAATGCAACACCAAGAGTTCCTCTGTGAATAGTGTTAATATGCAATTCTGTGGTGCTTACCATTGTCATATAAATAGTGGTGTGCATACAGTATGATCTATCATATAAATACACTGGGGATGCATTTTATTATTCAGTTGGGACAGCCCCTCCTAGGTAATAGCTGGCATGTTTTAAACCTGTTTTAAAGCAAAGCACATTTTGAGAGCCTCAATTTGTCATTTGTGCAAATGCAGTTTTGCATTTGAAAAGGCAAACATTTGTTTAGAATGGTGTGAAGGCTACTGGTTTAAAAAAGCAAGGACTTTGTTGGCAAATTCAAAAGGCATACTGTAGATTTGCTTCTTTAAAAGGTACATTTCACAAGCTCTCAAGTTCTCATGTTCATTTCAGAAATGTTTCTGTAGGTAAAGTAAATACAGTATATGGTATCTTTGCTCCTATAAAACTATGTAAGCAGTTTGTGTGTCGCTGTATAACTGAGCGGTATAACTGAGCTGCATAACTGTCCTGTAAAGTGAATGTGAGCCAATATTAATAATAATAGTGTGGAGTAGTGGTTAGGGCTCTGGACTCTTGACAGGGGGGTTGTGGGTTCAAACCCAGGTAGGGGACACTGCTGCTGTACCCTTGAGCAAAGTACTTTACCTAGATTGCTCCAGTAAAAACCCAACTGTATAAATGGGTAATTGTATGTAAAAATAATGTAATTGTATGTAAAAATAATGTGATATGTAGTAACGATTGTAAGTTGCTCTGCATAAGGGCGTCTGCTTAGAAATAAATAATAATAATATGCAACTAATACCCTTTATTTGTATTATTATTAATCTAATTTAAACATTGTCATAACACGTTCTAGTCACTATGGAAACAAGGACCTGCAGGGTGAGAACAGCATCTGACCTGAAAAGGAAGCCCTCTACAGATTTTTGAAGCACTTGCAGCAAAGTTTGCACACCACCCGTCGCTGCATCAGCTGTGTATAATGGAACCGAATATACTCTGCCCTGCTGACTCCCAGAGCAGAGGGAGCCAAACTGAATTTAGCAGCACAACTCAATGAAGTGGGTAATGACCCACTTGGGCAGTTGACTATAAAGAAGAGCATTCATGGAGTAATACTGTTGTTAGAAAATAGGGGTGCTAGGCATCTATTTTTGTGTAAGAGTTTCAGGTGCAGGATGGCTGGAATTGAATGAGAAGGACAACACTGCAATGGACAACAGCAGTGTTTTTAAACTTAGCATTCATTGTTCATTATTGGTAAAATGGGATGGACGTGCGCTATATTCACTAAAGATAACAGAAGTTCCATACAGCCACCTAACAGTAATGATATCCATTTATAGTGGACTATGCGAGAAATGTGAGTGGTGACACTGGGTCGACAGGCACAATTTTCATTTATGTATTTATTTTTGTTTGAAAAGGGCTGAACCACCAAAAAATACTGCATACCAGCTCAAAGCCTCGGGAGGTTGATTTTGTTTGATTTTAAGTAGATGGTACAGTAGCTGATACAATTAAATGAACTCCTGCACATGCAATTACACCTGCTTTTAAAATATATGGATAAAAAAGAATCTGTTTCTATCACCTTGGTCATCTAACTTCTTTCACAGCATGCAATACATCAAAGTAGTTTAAAAACACAGGATAGTCACCAGAGATTTACTAAAAACACATGTTCAATTTCCTGTAGGATCTCCAGCTCTCTAAAGACATTCCGGACCTCGTCTCTCTCAATGCACTGCTGTTTGTTCATGTACTTCATAGCATACATCTTCTCTGTGTCCCTCTTCTGCACAATGCATACCTAAAAACAAGAACAAAGAATATTTGTGGGTAAAATGAGCATCTCTTAAAGGGATACTCAGTGTCTTAAAGGGATACACAGTGGGTGAATGAGGATATTAGTTCCTGGTAAATAAAGACCTAAGGCAATTGGGAATATTATAAAACACACATGTAAGAAAATGAAACAGGTCATTGAGTATTTTGAAAATGTAGATGTATGCCTTTAACCAGTGTACAAAATTTTAGAGCAATACATTTATAAAGCTTTAGCATTAATATGCATTTTTTCAACTGAATGTAATGGTTACTACATTAGCTTTATGAACATAGTACAAGTCTGAGCATCACTATATATTGTATGTATTGTTACTATCATTATCATTACAGTCATCAAGGATCATAATTTTAATTATTAATTTATGTCAGTAAAACATTTCTCATTGAATGCAAATTAAAGAGAAGGAGACAGTGAGACCGGCTGAGGGATAACCACTCTAAGACAAAACCAATTAATTTGCTTTTAAGGTCTTAAAAATGTCTTGCACTTTTTTAAACAACCTATTTGATTCTCATATGTATTATTTGTTTTACTTCAAATCACCCCCTTACTAGTAATAACTTAAATCTCAAGTAAAAAAAAAAAGCAGACAAACATGATATTGTTCCTTGAAATGAATACATAACCTGAGCAGAAATTCAACTGCATAAATGCATGTTATTAACTGTGTTAATTTAAATACAATCAAATTGCCCTGCAAAGGTATTAGCATAAGAATTTGCACAGTCCACACCTTTGATGTGATAACTATAAAGCACATTAAGAGCAGAGAAAGCTACAAAGTGATAGAACAAAAGCCAATGGACCACCATGGATGAATGAGCTGTCCTATTAACCTGACTTGTATCCCTGGGGTTTAAATGTTACCAAAAAATAAAAGTATAATTAATTTGTATTGGTAAAAATCCTAATAAAAACTGAATCTGCAGCATTAGTATTATGATTCCATATACTTCATTATTTTAACCAGCTGCACTGCCGATGCAGATTCTTAGCACATACTAGGAATTCATATGCCAGCATATGTTTGTATAAATAAGTATATTATTGACATGTGGATGTTTCTTTAAATTAAAGAATGTGCAGCTAATTGGTACTCAGTAAACAAAATACCAAAATAATTACTGTAGGTTATGTATTTATTTATCTCAGGTATTCAGTAAAGACCATGCTAGCTGCTGCTGAAGTTACGGTTCTGTGTATCTGCGAATAGGAAGCTCTCTATGTCGCAGTCATTTCATGTTAAAGAGGATTATTTACACAGTCTGGTCTTTGAAATGTAAATACTACTATCTGAGATAAACCCTATATTAACTCCTTCTCACTGACAACCTCCTGCAGTTCTACAGAATAATGCTTCAGTGAGACACGTGTATACCACAACCAGTGAGGAGAGACTTAAGCAACTCAGGACACCCATCTCAGAGGAGGGCTGTCCGTGGTGAGGTGTATAGAATAATATCTTTGGGATTTGTTTTTTTCTGTCACACATAGTACAAAAAACAATGAGCTTAATTTCACTCTTAACTCTTAATTTCAACAATTAATTACAACATGAGGTCCTCTCTTTAGAAGTACAGATAGTAGTCAATGGCTTTTTTAAAAAATTTATTTCAGAATCTCCTTGATAAGAATATTACATGTTTTATGCCTTTCAAGGACTTTAAGGACCCAATCATAAGGAATTATTCATACTATCTATAGTACATTTCTGAAAATGTGCTTTCTTACCTTTTTAATATCCTATTATGTGTGTTTTGAATAATTCTCTATTGCTGCTTCTGCATAAATCATTACTTACCATGCTTACTTAATAATGTCTAACTTGCAAGCACTGGGGCTGCTTCTGAAAAGACTCCTATTAGACTTTATGACGTTTTTTACACGATCCACACGTTCTATATGATAACTATAAGAACACGAACTGCAGAGAAAGGCAATGGACACTAAATAAAAACAACAATAGAAAATGATAGAGCACACATAGTAGGACATTACAGAGGTAAAATAATATTGTGAACATTTAGAGGATATGAAATCACATCAAATGAAACAGTTTGATTCTATGGTCTGTATTCTGTAAATAGGGTGTTTGTCCCACACAGGGTAAAGGTTCGGTTGAAAAATTTGCCATTTTTTTTCACAAGAGTGTGGAATAGGGCAAGGGAATTGTCTGATGTCTACAGTCTTTAAACCAGTTCCTGTCCCCTTTAATTCAATGGTCTTGACAGTACCCACCAAAACAATGTACACCTGGATTCTGATGTAGTGTGTACTGTTGCTGTACATGACTGTTTTTTTTTTTAAATAAAGTTTTATAAAACATTCTTTAAATAACGTTTGAGCTTTGTGAAAGGGTCTAGTGCTTCCAAGTAGGCAGGACTTGTATTATTTTATTCATCACTATTTAAAACTTTTAATTGAAAAGAATGATGAAGTACATTATTTAACAGCAGGGAACACATTTGCAATCCATTCCACAATAAGGAGCTTTGGGCAGGATTTTCAAAAAACAAGTGTTATTATAATAACTCGTGGTATAGTAAGAAGAGCTTTAGTAGCAATAGATTTTCAAACGAAATGTGTTAATTAAATCAATCCGTTAATGCTTTGAAATTAAGTCGATGAGGTTGTTAATGAACGCATTTCTCGTTAAAAAGCTTAATTGTCGCAGGTCACGTACATCACTTCCTATCTCAACGACTAGATAAGGGAAACTCATTAATCAAAATGCACATAAACAGCCACTAGGTAGGCTTGGTTGGAATTTATTTTCTTATGTTGACATCTACTTTTGTATGTACTTTAGTATGCATGACTGTAGGCTATAAATAAATACTTTGAAGGACGATTATTTACTAATTGAATAGGCATAACGGCCGCTTGAAAATGCCAAAATTAATGCTACATACCAATTGGTTGATTAACACTGGAGTTATCATTTACAACCTTTTGAAAAGCCTGCCCTTTGAGCTCTTACAGTCCAAACAGTTTAGGACTGCCTAGCTTTATGGGAAACTCATGAATATTTTAACATCATGGCACAGTGCCTCTCGCTGGAATGTCTACAAAAGATTGATTGTGAATATAAAAACATGGCAGTTTTCTAAGAAAAATGTTGTAATTCACTGAATAGTACAAATGAAAATGATATTGGATATTTTAAAAAGATAAACTCAGTCAAACATTGTTATTGAAAAAAAAAACTTGCATTACCTTTTCCACTGATGTCTATTGCAACAGTGAGAACATACCCCATTTTCAGCTGTTTCTTACCGCAGGGGATTATTATTGAACATTTTTATTGACGCTCTTCATTTAACAATACCAGCAGATTCAGATGACAAGCAATTATTGAACAGCACTAAAGGGGGTTATTAAATCAAGAACTGTAACAGCTCATCTATAATAGATGCCAACTACAAACCTCTAATGTACAACAGGCTGTGGTCACCAAACTTTTCTAGCCAATGGGACATCTGTGTATTTGTCAGAAGGTCCAGGGAATGATTATTTATCTTTTTTTCCACATTAAAAGAACTACTGCGCTTATTCCAAAACATGAAATATAAAAAAAGAGTAATGGCTTTAGTTCCTTTACTGTTAGATCTGTATTGCAGTGTTCCAGATTGTGTCAGGTGATGTCACGGGAACCGACAGGTACAGCTGTGAGGACCACTGATCTGCTGTACAACATATAAAATCAAATAAATGTGGACCGCCTATAAGCAGATACAACAAATCAAAGCCATTGCACGTCAAATGATGAATCAACACAGAGCTTTTAAATGCAGGGTTGTTCACCCACAATGTCTCTACCGTCATCTATATTACTGTATATTAGAAAGGCTGACTACAAGTTTGTAAGGCTTAACCTGAGGGAACTTGGTTTCAGGAGACTAGGTTTCAGGCCACTGCATGGCACACCCAGGGGAGACTTGGGGTTTGATACAGCAAAGTTGCCTCAAACAAATACAAAACAATTTATAATTACTAGAATAATTAAATGCTGATTCTGGTTTGGTAACTTCAATGGGTTTGCTTTTCCTTTGTGAATACATTGTGTTAATGACATTTGGGAGTAAAACTGTGACTATCAAGGTCAGCCTGCTCTTCTCTCAACCATCCAGCTCTGGCATAATGTCAGTGAATCACGGTTTATGGATGCATTTATCTCTGTTTACCTGAACTCCAAGTATGATATGATAGATATTATAGGATGCTGGTAAATATGTACAAGACACATCACTGACTTGATATCATCTGTTTGACGACAACTGCCATTTTGAATATATTCCTCTACATTAAACACCCAACCTGTCTTGTCAGACAAGCATGAAGTCTACATTTCACCTTTCAGAATGATAATTATATACTTTTTTTTCTATGGGAAACCCCAAAAGAATGTGCTTTTCTGATATACAGTACAGCAGTGATTTTCATCTCAAGGACCAGTGTCTCCAGCTGGGACCGCCCGGTGTACCGGTAACAATTTTAACCGGCTGCTGTAAAACAGAAACCTACCACATTACAACCTGGATTATCACTGAAAATGAGTTCCCCACAATCAACAGCACAGATCACCATCAGTAACTTTGAAAGTTCACAACGAATACCTCTCACCATCATTTATAATGTGTCTGTGATTGAGTGGCACAAACAGAGTGATATATATTACGACCGTGTCATTAAGGGAGTATTGTGGTTGAGGAATCATATCGTCATTAAGAACGCCTGCAAGCCTGGCATGCACCAGTAATGCTATGCGTACCACAGGCTGAAACCCACTGCAGCAGAATGCTACCGGCTGCATGATTCTCATTAGAGTGGAAAGAAAATAATGGGGCCAAGGGGAGGTTCATTTCAGCGATTCAGTAACGATTTCCTTTCTGCTCCGTTCAGCTCTGCCCATTTAAAAAGTGTTTATTCAATTTTAAATGTGGTTGTTTTCTCGCTGCAAAGTTAATATTTAAGACCTATTTAGTCTATATTTCTTAAAGACCACTGTCAATTCCAATTTATCTGTCTTAAACAAGTTCCAAACTCATTTAAATATTCCTCACATCCCCCCAATTTTTTCTTAACTGTCATTGTAATGGATTACAGTTTTGCCAAGGTCGTAGAGACTGTTACTTTTTAAAGCATTCCAATCCCTACATTATTACGCTATAGTTAGAATCCATATCAATTGTTGTCACAGACGGCACTCCTGGGATTTGCCTGGCGAAGAAGAAGGTATTCAGGGTTTATACTGAGTGTAGCCAGGAGCAGCAAGTCTGATTTTCTAGGTCAGGTCAATTCTAAAAGTGCCAGCAGCTTCAGCACAACTTTGTATGCAATAATTTGTAATCACTGACTAAATAAAGCTGTGTTGCAGTAAGGTTGCTTCTATTGTTCAGCAGGGTGAGCTAGTGCTATCAATTATTACATTGATTGAACTCATTTTAAAATTAAATTGAGACTTTAGTTTGCTATAGCTTTACATGTTTAAGTTTGTTTAATTTTATACTACCCTTGGATGCCAATCAGAAGAGAAAAAAAAAGATTCTGAAAAATGACATGCCACTAAGCTAGTAGGGATTTTCAGAGCGAGTTAATGGTGTATCATTAAGTATATGCATTCAGTAACAAGGTCAACACTCCAGGGCTGTGCTATCTTCAATAACTTTACTCAGCATCACAGTACTGTAACTGCTCTGCTCCAGATTGTGAATGATCTCCTGCTCAATGCTGATGCAGGTGCTGTACTTGTCCTCCTTGACCTAACAGCCGCTTTTGACACCATAGATCATGGCATTCTTCTTGACCTCCTTCAGAAGTATGCTGGGATCTCTGGAACCTGGATCTCTCCTGGATGTCCTCTTACCTATCCAGACGCATGCAGTCTGTTTTCTATGCTGGATGTAGTAGTGTCCCAAACCAAGTCACTTGTCACTTGTCCCTGCCCGCAAGCTGAGGTTCTCCAACTTTGGCCTGCTTGTTATCCCCAAGCAAAAGTGCACCACACTTGGAGGACGCTTATTTAGCTTCATGGCTCTGACTCTTTGGAACTCTCTTCCAGCTTTGGTGCGTGATGCTCCCACCATCGCTCGCTTTAAATCAACTCTCAAGACCCACCTGTTCTCTCTTGCTTTCCATGCTCTTTAAGCCTGATATTAGCTGCTGTGCTGTTGCTACTATTTCACGTATTATACATTTTTCACTATTTAATGTATTATGCATTGTTTTTGGTGTATATCATGCATTATGCATTTCTCTGCATTTAAAGTATTGTGGAATTTCTTATTGTTACTGCATCTTGTAAAGCACTTTGTGAAGGTGGTCCACTATGAAAGGCGCTATATAAAATAAATATTGATTGATTGATTGATTGATTGAACATGACACAAGCTGAAGTATCTTGCGTGTTAAGATAGCTTCACAGACTTCCGTGGGGAAAGGGAACTTAAGGCAAAAGCACTGATTGCTATAATGACAATGAGTGTTACCCTTCTTGCCAATTCCATTACCATTCCTTCCTGGTATAAGTCCATCTTTCAGTAGCTGAGCATGGTAGCAACTGCAACTATAAGAATTTCACTTTGATAAATAAGGACTAACATTTTGTTGGGACACCACCAATTATGGATTAGTTTTAATATATGTGCAGCTGGTCTTGCATATTCAGGGAGACAGGTAGCCCCAAAACCTTAAAGAGCACGATGAACTGAACGTTTGTGAGTGAGTCATTCTTACTGATTGTCAAATCATTCTATCATTCAGAAAATTCAAGATTTTCTGTTATTCTTTTAATCCACTGACATTTATGTGTTAAATCTCATTTCCAAGACTGCTGATATAACCAAAACAAGGCATGAGCTGAAAAAAACAGCCTGTGGTTCAAAATCATAAAGTTATGCCCTGAAAAAATAGCAACATTTTTAAATTCCGAAGAGCTGAATTTAGTATGTACAACAGAGTTTGCTTGGAAGCAACTATCATTCTGAGGTAATACTAGAATGAAACACACAGGGAAAGGCATGTCAAAGAGGGTGATAGGATGTTGAAGGGGATTGGTGAATAATAAATATAGATGGTCCTTCCCTGTGTGGAGAGCTGAGGACCAGTCTGTAGGTCTTTGATTTTGCAGTGCACCTCCACTTACAAAACTTCAGTATGCATAAGGTACAGTATATAATATAATCACATCAAAGAATAGAAACAGGGTCACGTACGGTAGTTGTATTATCCAGTTCAGTAGAGCATGTCATACAAAAATAACAAAAAAGGGCTGCTATGGATTATTTGATCTATGGTTTGGCTTGATGGAGAGAGACTTTGACTCTGCAGTAAGTGAAAGAGAAAAAAACTCCTCCCAGGACAAATCAAAAGCATGTAATCCAGTTCCAGCTCTATCTTAAAGGCCTATCACCAGATAAATAAGGTGGTCATAAGGAAATTGCTGTATGATGACTATGCACAGTACTAAGGTGTAATGTACTGCTAAAATCTGAAGAAATACTGGTTGAATATAAATACAAGACATTGAGGGTCTTGCAAGCTGATTAGTTCACCTTTCAATAATTCACCAAATTGGTTAGAACATTACTTGGCTGGCTCAGCAGTATTTTACAGCAGTGATTGTAAATGCACTTTACTTTACTGTAAAAGGGCCTCTCCCTAAACCACTGATTTTAATATTTCAAGTTTTTTATATAAAACAAAATTTTAGGGGCACTGAAACAGTAACCACTGAAATACCACTGTGTTATAATAAATCTCCAACAAAGTTTACAGCCAGTTTTATATTTTCCAGGAAATCTGATGTTGTTTGATTACTGCCAGTGTGTATCTGATGTTGAAACAACTTGGATTGAACAATGAGTGATTTATACAGTCAAGAAGTTTCCACTGGGAGCTAATCAATTCTTCCTACCATAAGGAATTGGTAGAAGAATTTCAATTTCAGCACAAACTCATTCCTGTTCCCATTAAATTACTTATACTGCCAGAGTCCAGGCCATCAGACCAATTAGAAAAATATCCAGAGAATGAGCAAGGCCGGTGATCAATAACTGTCTGCTATTATTATTAAAAGGCTGGCTTCTTCTCTCAACCTCCAGCTAAACTGTCAATCGTGCTGCTTGGTGAATGCAAACTAAACCTGTTTGGTGGGATTAAGAAAATGAGTCTCATGGGAACCTGGCCAGGACACCTGGGCAAACATGCGGAATGCTTTGAGGTATTCAGGAGCTGCCCAATCTAATTGGGATATGCTGACACAACTCATTTCCTCTCAAATCCATTAAGTCTGAATTAAGTTCTCCGTGGTTAAATTTAGTAACGTTTGCCCCCCAGAACCCCTTTAAAGAGTTTATCCTGTGGTATTGCTATATCTAATTCCTTTTCTGTTTCACCATAGAGATCTAATTTGAACTTAATTGAAGCCGAATGTCAAATATGAACTGTCTCATTACTCCCACTCAATCATTTTAATGGCTTTCCAGTACCTTCCATCTTCTTAGTATAACAGTGATATAAAACTTGTGACTCCCTTGTGCCACTGCAGACTGCTTCATAGGAGCAAAGGGCCCTGGTTATAACATTTCGCTCAAGTAGTTTGGCTACCCTGCTGGCTGGTAATTTGACTAATTGGAAAGAAACCCTGGAGCAGGACAATACCTTTAACCTACACAGGACACTATGTCCAGCTTTGCAAACTGTGCTAAAGTGCAAGGGTGAAGGTCATTCCAATCCCTTTCGATCTCAGCAAAACAGAACCACTGGCACCACACTGCCACCTTGTTCTTCACAAGCAGCATGAAGAGGATGGAAAGCAATGGAGATGTTATGCCAGCCTGACAGAGTGGTAATTGGCCTTTGAGGGTTGTGTCAATGGTGCATTGATTGCACAGTTAAGACGGAGCCCTGCAGTGCTGGTGCAATTGAAGCCCTATTATCACAATAATGTGACGACCATCTGAGACTAAGGCAATCTTACAGTCATACCAACATCTTCTGCAGTTGCATTTCAATATATATATGAGAATGGCGAGGCTTTCTTAATTAAGACTAATTTGCCATATTTCCTGGAATTAAGGAGTGTAACTGGTTAGCCTAGCAGCTGAAGGTGAAACACAATGCTGACTGTTTTTGTATTCTTCATGTTTAGACATGGCAAAAGGAAAGCGTGGAGTGTGCAGGTCCAAGCAGCCAAAATAACTGAATAGAAACCTGTTCACAATGGGCTTGTTTTGGAAAAGTGCAATAGTGTTGGAAACATATATAAAGAGTTTTGGTTAAACACACATTAAAGAAAAACAAATATGATCACGTTTTGGGAGCAACTCTGTGAAAAAAAGAAATAGTGAAAAAAGGCAATGGCTCCAGGCAAATGGTTAATGACTAAAAATAACAGATATTGAGATGGTAATATATTCTGCAGCAGACTCTGATGTGTTGCTGAAAGAAGCCTTTTAAAGGGACTTATTTGAATAAACCCCAGAAGTGCTAAATTAGTATGACAGTCAGCATCTTTTATAGAAATGCTTTGTAATTCAGCTATATACAAAAACTCTTTAGCAAGTCTTGTAAGATGTGTGTTTTATACTGGGCCATTTTTCATTACTATCCATCATTAAGAGGATGTGTTTGAATTGAAGTGGTCTGTTCCTCATAGCTCTGTGCCCTTCGTTTGACCCTCGTAGTACAACTTCAGGACAAACAATGTTGTCATTTTCATTACAACAAACCTTTTGCATAATCTCAGCATACTGTACTTACTATTTACAAAATCAATAAACACCAATATGTGAGTGCAACAGAAGAATCAACAATTCAATAAAAATATTTTAAAATGATTAGGTATACATCACCTAAAAAAATCTTCATTTTCATACATTGTTTCCAATTTGTTGAAAAAAAAAACTTCTGTAGCTTACTAGGGTACTGTACAGTGGGGTATAATACTGTTATATAGCAGATGGAATAAAACATTTATGTTTTACAGCATTTTAATGGTCATGGCGAGTCTACGTATCTGTAGTAATAAAACATTCAATGGAATTTAAGCTATTATTACTGAAGTTACTCAATTTACAAGACATTTACTTATATGTAATGCTCAAAGCCCCTGGCAGACCTCTTACTGAGTCAGTTGTAGCTTTATTATTAAATAAATGAAACTCAGAATGTGTAATGAAATCTGTAACATTATTCAAAAAGCTATTTTAGGTCAGATTTAAATCTCCCAATACCCCAGTGGACACGAACAATTAAAAAAAAAAACACTTGAAAATAATTAACCGGTGGAGCAACAGTATTTATGACTAATTGAAATTAAAAAATAATTACTTAGGGCCTACTTAATAAAGCTATTTATGCTTCCTTATTTTATATAATGAGTATGCTAGTTAATTAGTGCCGTAAAATTACCTTGGGTCCAATGTTAATGCATTTAGAGTTTCACTGTGTAGCTGTATATAATTTGCATAAATATTTCCATTCGGCAAAGATCAGTCAAGGCTTGCTATCAGCCTTGATATGAGACATTATTGTAAAGAATGGTCATATTGAAAACATGGATAACATAGTAATGCATTCAAATGCATAATGCTGTAAGGCAATGATATTCTTACCTTCCCAAAGCTTCCTTTTCCAATGGCCCGAAGAATTTGGAAATGGTCAAAATTCACTGCAAGAAAACAAAACACCAATTCATTTTATTAGTTTTACACTGGTCATAGCACCTGATTTATATACATATTCTCCCGGAGAAAGCCGCACCTCCTCTCGCAGCAGAAAAAGCAAATACATTATGAAAGCTAACTACGTAATAGGCCAAATATTTATTCAGTTATAAAACGAATGTTGAATAAAGTGCCAGCGCAGCTTTTTTTCAGTACAGATACTGTATCAAAAGGTAGAGACAGAAAAAGAAGTTAGACTGAGAAGTTGTTTATAGTTTGAACAACATCTGTACTGTATTTACTGTAAATATTGCATGAATCACTAGTAGAATTGGGGGACATGCTATAGGAGTGTAGGAGTGTTACATCTGAGGCGCGTTATTACTGAGAGGGAGCAATGTGTGTGTGTGTGTATATATATATATATATATATATATATATATATATATATATATATACAGTACCAGTCAAAAGTTTGAGTACACCTGCTTGAAACCAGGTTTTTCATGATTATCTATGCTTTTAACTGTATAGACTTGTCTATAAACACTTAATATTTCATTATATGATATGTGTACTTATATAAGCTGATAATAAGTGAATTGCATTCAAAAATTTTATTTTTAAATGAAAATGTAAATCTTGTCAATTTCAATGAAATGGTCACCCAAAGCAAGGGGATTTCAGTCTGAAGCCCAAGTCAGTTAAAAGTCTGAAATGTGTATAACACGGTGTTAGAACACTGGCCTAAGTATAAAAGAGTCTTTGTTAGATGTTCTCCGAGTTAACTAGCATGTTACCTAATTAACCTTTTGTCACCAATTATTGTTAACAGGTGAGGGTCCATGATTACTATAAATATAGGTAGCATAGGCACAAGTTTGTCATTCCTGAATGTAAGGGAGCAGAAAATGGCAAAATACGCTCAGTTAAGCAAAGAAAAAAGAGCTAAATGCTACTAGAAGTACAGAAGTTTCAACATCAACTGTTCAGAGGAGATTGCATGAAGCTGGCCTAACTGGAGAATTGCTGCAAAGAAACCATTGTTAAGAGTGCAGAATAAGAGGAAGAGACTTGCCTGGGCCAAAAAACACAGAAACTGGACGTTTGAGGAGTGGAAGTCAGTCTTATGGACCGATGAGTCAAAATTTGAAATATTTGGGTCTAACCACCGAGTATTTGTAAGATGCACAGAGGGTGAGTGCATGAGTTCTGCATGTGTGGTTCCCACTGTCAAGCATGGAGGAGGCAGTGTCGTGGTCTGGGGTTGCTTTGCTGGTGACAGAGTTGGTGATCTTTACCAAGTCCAAGGCAAACTCAACCAGCATGGCTATCATAGCATACTTTAGAGGCATGCCATTCCATCAGGATTATGGCTAGTTGGGCAGTCCTTCATTCTTCAGCAAGATAATGACCCGAAATACACCTCAAAGTTGTGCAAGAACTATCTAGCGAAGAAGGAAAGTGAAGGACAACTCAATCTAATGACCTGGCCTGCCCAGTCTCCAGACCTCAATCCCATAGAACTTGTATGGACGAAATGGACAGAAGAGTCAAAGCAAAGCTACCCACAAGTGTCCTACATCTCTGGGAATTGCTGCAGAAGAGCTGGGAAGACATGTCGGGTGATTTCCTGCTGAAACTTGTTAACCGAATACCTTGTGTTTGTGAGGCTGTTATTAAGGCAAAGGGTGGCTATTTTGAGGAATCCAAGATTTAGTGACCATTTTCAATTTTCTTGAACATTGCTTTGATACTCCTTCTGTTTTGTTTTGTATATTGTAACATGTGTTTGCATTTTCAAGTATTTACAGAAACGTATACGACATAAAACATTGTCAATTATGAAAAAAACCTAGTTTCCAGCAAGTGTACTCAAACTTTTGACTGGTACTGTATATATCACAGTAACAGATCCTATCCCCAACAACAAGAAGGACTTGTATACTAGATATGCTTCGAAATATGTAAATATCCAGACGAGATGCTTCAGTTATTAAAATAGAAAATACACGTTTTCTTCCCTTCTGCTGTTTTCATGCTCCTAACACGGATATTATTGCGGTTCCACATCCTTCTTTGTTTCAGTAAAAGTTAGGCTTCTCTTGCACCTTACATTTGAGGAATTGTTTCATTTGAGGCTGGTTCATGGGAATGGTAATTTCTCTCATATTCACTAAATGAAGAAAATAAACAGTACTTTTTAAATGCAGACATTTAATGATTGTGTCAAAACTACAAATACATTTTTTTTCTAGGGGCTATCTTGCACACTAAAACAATGTAATTGTATTGTAGTAATTGTGCAAATAAACTAAAGAAATAACTGATTAATGTCTCTGAGTTTAGCTTAAATGGTAAGTGAATGGCTATTTGTAGAAGTAAAATGTCACCTTTTGTCAGACACATATTATTTATTTCTTAGCAGACACCCTTATCCTGGGCGATTTACAATTGTTCCAAGATATCACATTATTTTTACATACAATTACATTTTTTTTTACAATCAATTACCCATTTATACAGTTGGGTTTTATTACTGGAGCAATCTAGGTAAAGTACCTTGCTCAATCTTGGTACAGCAGCAGTATCCTCCACCTGGGATTGAACCCCACCACCCTTGGGTCAAGAGTACAGAGCCCTAACCACTACTCCACACTGCTGCCCTTTTTATTCTGCTTTTGAAGGATCAATCGTGATCTTACCTCTGTAAGCAGAACAAAGAGCATTAACAGCTTTAGTTGTATTCCCTTCTGGAAACTTTGAAACTAGGATAGCCGCAATGGAGCTACTGCTGTAATCTATTAATCATAAGATAGCAATAAAGCAGGCTGACCTACAATTTCTCTGCAAATATTTCTTTACAACTTTCCTATTAAATTATTCTCAAGGAGGGATAAGCCTTTTCATTTTGGACTTAAACGTGTAGAACAGGGTTTAGATTATACATCAGCAAAGCTCATTTTGAGACAGTTTGGATGTACGGTACAGCTTGTCAGGTGGATAATGAAGCAGTGTTCAACAAAGAGAAATCAGATGGCCCACAGAGATCTGAAGACACGGCACAAATGTCTTCATGAGGAGTCATTAATATAAGCTACAGCTGTTCTACTCCACAGGTTGAACAACACAGTGCATAGGGATACCTTCAGAATTGATTAAAAAAAATAAAAATACTGGTTTACTTAAGACTGATAATTAACTGGTAATTAAAAGCAACCAGATCTTCCCCACAGTGCACAAAAGGTGTTTTACATTAAGATTTCATAGACACCTTGAAATGCTCTATATAGTTTATTTCCATTTCATTAACCTTTGGTCTGTTCAGAAATTCAATAATCACAGCAGAAGCAGGTTAATTTTCTGATGAAGATTGCATTTCATTTTTCGAGCAGCAGGAGATGTGTTGAAGCTTTTCAGTTATTAAAGAACTTAATAAGAATCCTGCATTATGGATTATTATCACAAAATCTCCTGGATATTGTGATATCACATTGATCATGTTATAGGTGAACACAAACTGGACTGATGTGCAATGTGTGGTTTCTTCTGTAGACTGAGTTGCTGTCAAAAATTCAAGGACTTATGATAGCACAGTGCAATCCAGTATTAACATTGTATTACTAGTTCTTCTATATTTTAGAATAAAATTCACGCTGTGTGTATATTTTCTGTATTGTTGTGTAAGCCATCTTCAGACCAGGACACCAAAAAATAACCCAATAAATAAATAATAATAATAATAAACTAACAACAGCCTAATATTGAATTAATTTTAGAAAAGTAGGCCAGCATGTATTACAGGTCTCAGTATAGAACTGGATTCTCATAATGGCTTTGAGGCAATCCAGTGAATCTTAAATTAAATCGAGGTGTATTGCTGGTCTCTGTGGAGTGCTGAGGAAGGCACGTTAACAAACCGAGAGGTGCACACTGAGATGTTGCAATTGTGTTTGTATCCCAGCTCAATTTTCCATTTAGGGAGTAGAATTACAAAGATTATAAAAGTTCCTTAAAAGTAGAAATGTGATTTAACTTGACCTGTCTCTCTCTCTCTCTCTCTCTCTCTCTCTCTCTCTCTCTCTCTCTCTCTCTCTCTCTCATATATCTATATAGTTAATGAGTATTTTTCTAAAACACCGACTCCAGTTGATCCATCCCTAGGTTTTATTCTAATTTATTCAAACAAGCAGATGCTTCTCAGAATTGGGGTTTCCATGTTAAATATCACTTACCAGCGTTTGACAATGCAGAATGAATATACAATCAATGGGAAGGTAAGATAAAGCCCAAAGTCTCTTTCTGCAGTACTTGATTTTCATTAGCAGCAATCATTTTCAAAACCAGACAAGCCATTCCTCTTTAGCTGTTTCACCCAATGGTTGTTCTTCAGATTAATTGCAGTTCTATTAACATGTTCCACCAAGCAAATTCAGTACAGGAAAACCTTGCTTTAAAGCCACCTCAGTAAAAACAACACATTTGCACAGTCCCCATTTGCTCCTATTGATGGTAATATTAAGCCCCCTTCAATTTCAAGGTCGCCCCTCTGTATTCAGGCCACAAATTAGAATGTAAGGGCAAATGCATCCCAGAAATCACAGACAACACCCATGAACTCTGTAGAATAATGAGTCATGAAGCAACAAGAAGGGACATGCCGTGTTGCAGCTGTACTGGAACACTGAATGAAAATATCAGGAGGCTACTATTTAAAATAGTGGGAAATGATAAATCTCAACACTAGTGCATCACTCTGATAAAACCACTGCAGCAATGGCTTTCTGCATGAGGTATTAATTATGTTACGTCATGTGTGCCTTTTATAGTTATAGGGAGATATTTTAAAAGACAAGATGGATGCGCCATGCTGAATGTAGCACGTGGTTGACCATAAGGTCAGAGACCACCGCCCCCCTTTCCAACAGAGGAAGTATGTGGTAGGCTTGCCGTGTGTAATAAGAGAATGACTACCTTGGTTATTGGACAGAAACCAATCGGGCTGAAGGGGAGTCAACAATTGCTTACAAAGGTATATTTATCAAACATTGTACAGTTTTGTCAGTCTTTTCATCTTTTTCGAACTGACTCTGTGCTTTATGATATAAACATATCATGTACTGAACTGTACTGAGGCCTTGTCCAAAGTTAGTTTGTAACTCGTACACATGTGTTTAGATCGGAGGTATACCCTTCTTTCATATAACGTATTTTTTAATCAAAAATAATTTGTCAGCTTAATTTTTTCACTACACCATGATGTTTGCTTCCCTAACATATTCTACTAGACCATGTCTTTAAGACCATAGCATTTATTTGCACCAAAAGAGGTCATACCATTGTGGCTAAATATAAAACTAGTGGAGGGTGACATTGGCATTGCACATGTGAAGGTGTTATTATACACATTGAAAACTGAGCACCCGATAACCTGAGATGAGATAAGACCAGAGATGAGTATACACAGTACTGTTTGTTTATATCCCATTTGGGAGTAATGTAAGTATGCTCTCCTATGTTGTTGTTCCCTTGTGTATAATAAAATGGGACAAAAAATGGTACAGCAATTACATAAGCAGTATCTAGTCATTATTTATTTATTTATTTATTTTGCCTGTGACAAGTAGTGCTGTATCAATCCATTAGAGAGTGTGAATTTTGGGAATGCAAATTAGAAATGTTCAAAAAGAAAGTGATGTCAATGGGTGATGTAAAAGAAAGGCAGTACCCTGAATTGAACATTTTATTAAACTTAATCAAGTCTAGGGGACTAAATTCCCTTGGGGTGGTTTACACTTAAAATGTGTATTCTGAACACAGAATGGTCTGTGTGTGAAACAAGTTGTGAACAAGAAGGTAGGTCAAATTACCTTCCTTTCAAGTCAAGTACCTTCCTTTCCCTAACAGCACCCTTTTTTTTTCTTTTTTTTAGCTTGAACATCTGAAAAGCACTTGACCCATTTTCTGTTCATATGAAGGAAAGGAGACAAGCCGATTGAGATTTCTCGTTTTACCTGAGCATTTGCTATACTCCCCACTTCATTTGTCTTGCTGTCACAACTCAGCAAACCCTAATTCCCTCCTCCCACCTTTTGATGTTTGCTGTAGTATCTGAGAAACATTGGCTACCTAATCATGTAAAAAATTTTTCCACACTTTTCTTGTCCTCGGTTCTCATGGTAAAATCTGAACTCTCCCATGTAAAGCCCAAGTATGACAATGTGTCATGTTCATAGCTCTTGCTTTTCTGTTCAACATTTTATAGGAAACATAGTTAGCTGACCTAAAAACATGTATTTTACAACAGCACTGTAAGAAGAACATGGTAGAAGAACTTATCTCAATGAAGATTAGGTTCCTTCAAAATGAACGCTGTAACCGATTATCCTTAATTAAAAAAAATGCTTTGGTTTACCATTTGAAATATTACCCACAAGTCAAATTTGTGTCACTGTTGCACTTTTTCCAAAAACACCTTTTGACTTAATTTTCTCCAGCTAGTTCTCCTGAACCGCACTTTATTCATGTAGCGAATAAAGCTATTTACTCCAAATCGACATTAACACAATATGCATCTGAAAGGAAACAAACACCATTACAATTCTAAAATGAGAAAGAAACAACTTAAGACTACTTATGAGTTCTTAAGATAAAAGTCTTTTTTTATCTAGATTGGTAACTTTATTGGGAGTGTTTCCCTGTTCTAAAAAAAAAAAACAGGGTTGCTATATCAATGCTATAGGCAACTGATAAACTTTTCATAACAATTACACAGAGACCAATCACTTCTAATACATGTTATGGATTTTGTTGTTTAGGTGCAACAGTATCAGCAGATCCACCACTGGGGTAAACTGACTCACATTGTATCATGAGATGTTATTGCTCAGATTACAACCTTAATCTCATTAGGATTGCGATTGGATTACTGCTCATTTGGCTGTGGCTATGTGGAAAGAATTACATCAGTGCACTAATTTCATAAATTTATTGATGTCAACTGATTCAATGAGGAGCACATGATATGATTACAGTAGAACCTGGAACATACAAATGCCACACTGGATGCTGTAAAAGACAAGGATCAGACACTGGATATTGTACAGATCAACTGGCCTAATGTTTTGCTTTATATTATTATGGATCAGAATATTACTTTTTTAATACAGTGCAGATACATAAAATTACTCAAATGAATAAAATACTTTTGATTACATCTGCTCTTATTGAGGTTTTAGTGTATATTAATTCATTTTTAATGCACCCTTACATTTTTTGAAAAAGCTAAATATTTCAGCACATATTCATTTTAGATCTGATGATTATCCTTGTACGCACAACTGTTTTCTTTTTTACAACTTTACATTATGTTCCATTCTTGGGCACACTCCTAACACATCCCAAAAGAGACCACAAAATGTAGAGTGAATCTAGCCTTTTTCACCAGCTTCCAGATATGTTAATAATTAATCATAACTTATTCACATAAGTCATTAGGTTAACTTGTTCATGTTTCGATTGTACCTTAAAATGCATCAAGATAATCATGATTAGCCTCCTAACTAATGTGGCGTGGTGGAGGTAATTAACAACCTCACACTGAAACTGTTCTAAATGCTGACTTTGACCTCCTGCAAGTAACACGTCTGGCTGCCAGCTTTCGCCACTGAATATAGTAACATAGCTGCAGGGGACGTTTCACCTCTTTTTCGTCTGTAATTTTACGAAAGAATATGTATGTTAAAGTCCAAGCCTTTAGGGAACAACAGTACATGGACTCTATAATAGTCCAGTATACCAGCTTCTCACTCTTATATTAAGATCAAACAATAATACACAGGGTTGCCAAGGTTACACTGCCCATGGTACAATGTGTGGTCGTTAGATACAAGTAGAACACGTGCCTGCTCCTATTGTTCGTCATTATTTGTCAAACACTGTAATGGCCCCATTTTACTGATGGTTAAAGGTCTGTACCGACATGTTTGACAGCAATCTCAATGACACATTTGAATTCTAATGACTCTACAAAGTGTCCTACACTGCAAGGCTTGGCTTCAGGGGACTCAATTGCATTATGTAACCCTACTTTCTGAACAGATGGTAAACACAGGGGAGACTGTTATGTTCCAGCATTATTAAATGCGATAATGTTAACAAGAGAGTTCAACAAGCTCTCATCACAATAGGCCAATTTGACATTATAGTATTGACAAATAAATCCATAGCACTTTTTTTTTTTTTATTGGTCAGAAAAGCCTGTCGCTTTTGAAATGTTTTGTTTGCCTGCAGCAGCCCAGAGCGAGATCTGGTTCATACTCCTGCCTGCTCTTTGAAGGGTGCATTAAAGGCTAATGCGTGACCTCTGCAAATGAGTACCTGCTCACCTGTTGTCTGAAACTGAGACCGATAAAATATTTCTTTATCTTTCTTCTTTATCTCATGGTTATGTGACCTACTGGAAATTTGAGGCCTTTCTATATTTGCATTTTAAATACATGTCAAAGACATTTTACTATTACTCTGTAATATTATGTGACACATTTACAAAGGATTTCTACTTTTTACACAATATAATTTCAATAAGTATGCACATATCTTGATACTATGGTTAAACCAAACCATTGAAAAGAGATATATATATATATATTTCCAGGACTTGAATCTTGTGTTTAAATTCTTTGACATATCCACTCTGCCTGCCATCCATTCATGCTTAACCCTGTGTCAGAATGTTCACATTCTCCTACATCATCCCTCATTCTTTGCATCCATATCCATCAGATTATGCATCACATAGATTCACCCGTCCATGAAAACACCTGATCTCCATTCTAATGCATCCCTTTGGTAAAACTCTGCTGAAAGAACCATACCTACTATAAGCACATACAACGCACACTAATTAAAACAAAATGTGTGCAACAGTGGATTGATTATTATTATTATTTGTTTATTTAGCAGACGCCTTTATCCAAGGCGACTTACAGAGACTAGGGTGTGTGAACTATGCATCAGCTGCAGAGTCACTTACAATTACGTCTCACCCGAAAGACGGAGCACAAGGAGGTTAAGTGACTTGCTCAGGGTCACACAATGAGTCAGTGGCTGAGGTGGGATTTGAACCAGGGACATCCAGGTTACAAGCCCTTTTCTTTAACCACTGGACCACACAGCCTCCTACTATTGCAATTTCTATGTAAATGTGTATCAAAAAGAAACCATTGGCTCTCCTATTTACAGTATACAGTACAACTCAATTCTGATACTGGAGAGTATTCACTACAATTTGCACCAAAGAGCATTCATTGTAAATATTCTATGTGCCTTGCTTTGGGAATCGTAAAAAAAATAAATAACAAAACTAAAATATAATAGGCAACTACAGGTAGCACTCTCTTTTTTGTTCTGTTTGACATATTCAAGATCAGAGGAAGAAATGAATGCACACAGTTCTTTACATATTCAAGCGTATGTATTTACACATAGTCACATACACACTTACAAATAATTTCAGAACCTGTCAGCTTACTGCTTTTCCGAGACGAACACATAGTATTTATGTGAACTGCAGGCTCAGGCATTTCACATAGTTGGGGAGAGAAATAGTCACATGAAAAAGTCATAGGATTCCAATACAAATTCACAAAGGGGCTTTGTCTTGTGCTTATTCCTTTTAATACACACAATACACACATGAACAGTATTTTCATTAGGGCTGGGACAATGCATCGATGCATCGAATCATTTGAATAACCATCGGTGGATAAAATAGCCGTCGATGGTTGGAAAAAAAAATGCATCTATCACTTCTTTAATAGGACCATTTTTTATTAGGACCGGCAAAATTAAAATTAGGTCTTACTAATGCATTGTAAAGGTTTAACATTACTTCCCTTGATTTAAATTAAACACTTTTCACAATATATCCAAGCACCTTGTTGGCCTTTTTTTATAGCTTCCCCACATTGTCTAGATGAAGACATTTCTGAGTCAACAAAGTAATATGTCAAGGGATATGGAGACATGTACTGTATGTTTGATCCTTCAAGCATAAAGAAACTACCATTCAATGAACAATCACTTACAGTATCTGATGCTGCCACCATGCCCTAGGTTTGATTAAACACTGTGCATGATCCTGGTATAGTTACCTAGCTCTTTCGGTAGAATGATTTCAATTTACCCTCAGTTCTGACTCTTAGCTGGAATAATAAACGTTCTCCTACAGTACAGTTTCAACAATGAAGATCTTTAAACAAAAATCACAAGCAAACAAAGAACGCAGGCAGCCTAAATGAATGAACTACTTTCAAGTCTTTATATTTCCCTGTGCCCGAGCAGTAAAAGTGTGCCTTCATCCATCTTCCCAGCAGTAGAAGACATGTGCTGCTATAAATACCTGGAGTGCTGCAGACAAGGGCGGAATATCTAATCAAGCTAGCATATCTTAGCCTGGTTTTCTATAGGCATCTGGATGGGCTGGCCTCACTATCCACTGGGTGTCACCAGAAGGAGGAAGCCAGAAATAGAAACAAAGGGGCTGGTGCGTAGTGAGGTTTCAGCTCTGTATCCTTCAGGACTCCTGATTTGTATCTTATACAGACTAGAGCAGAACAGGTCAATTACAACCTGTCACGAAAAACCAAGAATGGATCAAAAGTCTAGGTCAGGTACACAGGACAGCTACCGATACTGGCTTGTAAGAACATGTCTACAGTGTAGAAATAGCACATGCAGGGGTGATATAAGCTCATCCTCATTGCTGTGCCTATTCTTGATGGAGCACCCTCTAAGGGATAAGGGAACATCAGTATCCATGGCCAACCACTTCTTACAGTAGGTCTTCTTTTTAAAAAATGTCTTGTTCTTCAATAAAAGATCAATCTTTTTGTTCTCATCATGACCAGAGAAAATATGGGCATAATTTATAAATCAATTTCAACATGCTGAACCTCTATTAAGTCAGAAAAAAGACTTTGCATTCTGAATACACGAAAGGTTGCAACGTTATAATTCCACCCCCATTCATGACTCCCTGACCGTGTAGATTGAATACATAACATTTAGCCTTTGTATTATTGTTATTTTGATCTTGAATGCTCAAAGGCAGCATCAAGGGAGAACAATGTTGAAAAAGACAAGAGCATTTTGCAGTTCTTTAACATACAGTAATCAAGCCTGGCTGTCTCATTCATCCAATCCCAGTTCATGTTATGCCTGTTGCCCCTCTTGAGTTCTAGACAAAAGGAGCAACGCCTCCGGTCTGATTGGTTTACCATGGCTGTCAGCCATTGCTTTGTTGAATTGATTTTTGTGCTCTTAAAATGTCCATGCCTTTTTGAAAAAGACAAAAACCAATACAAAGCATGAATCACTCAGAATGCATTCAGGAATTGACCCTGCCACAAAGGGCTGCAGAATTGTTCAGCCACTGAATACATATACAATTAGGAAGACCATTATTATTATTATTATTATTATTATTATTATTATTATTATTATTATTATTATTATTATTATTATTAGTAATAGTAGTAGTAGTAGTAGTAGTCATAGTCGTAGTAGTATGGTGTTATTGTTTTAATTGTGCTTTTCTTCTCATAATTTTATGATTTCCAATATCTTAACTGGAACTCCTTGTCTCATTTTCTTGGCATCCTGCTCTTATGTGTTTTTACAGCTGAGTGACCCTGTCCCTGAGGCACCAGGGGGTGAAATGACTTGTTCAGTGTCATAATTTAACTCATTCTCAATGCCATTGGGAAATGTCATTTTGAAACTGCTGCAGTACTACTAGTACTATCAAAGTTGCACCACTCAGCATCACCACATTCTTTCCTTCAGACCACAGTTTGGGCTACAAGCTCTTAAGACTCAAATTTGTCATAAGCACATTTTTTTGCTTTGACACAATTTGAGAATCTGGCCCTTTATCTTCACAGACCAGCCACTAGGGGCCACGGGAGGGGTTGACAGCCTGTACAATTGGTCACATGTGCCTGTGGTTATTAAGCCACTTCTAGTCAGATTAACCTCTGTACCAGCCAATACACTAAATAGTGGTATAAACTTTTACATGGAATATACACAAAACTTCCCAATAAGTGCCGCAGTGCAAGGAAACCCAGAATATGACTGTGGCGGAGTGTCCCGCCCCTATATATATGTGCACTGTGTTATTATTATTTGTGTTATTATTGTTTGCGGTGCGGATGAAAGTCGCCACCATTATTTGTTATTGTTTTGTGTTTGTGATTATTAAAACCTCGTGAGGATGCGTGACTGATCAGATACTGATTATTTAACTAGCTGACAGTCACGCATCCTTATTAAACTCGTGCAGACTATGGCCGGAATATAAAAGCCTGTGGAGACTAGAAATAAACAATTGCTAGGTATGCATTTCCCACACTATTAAGGATAGGTCATGGTCAAACAGTTTCTGAGTAGGAGGACACAAAGACTTCCCTTTGCATTCAAAAGTAAAAGCAAGCATGGTGGGTACAAATGAGGAAGTTCTGAGGAGGAGGATGGGTCAAAATGGGTTGGTGCTTCAACTGGCATTAACTGTCTTTGTTATTCTGTGGGGGGAAATTATATTTTATTTCTACTGCATATGAAACAAAATGGTAGTATTTCACGTTACTTCTTCCTTTGACCTACTTGAAAAGAAATTAAAAAACAAGCCTTTTGATTTTTTTTGGCTACAACAAATACCAATTGATGAGAATGCTCCTGGTGTTTCATTAGTCACATTTCCACTGCTTATTTTCTAGTCAGTATTTTCTTCCAACATTCCTCCTTGAATATCCCGACTGGAAGTGTTTTTGCTCATTAACTAAACATTAAGTTTAAGCCTGTTATTATTTATCCCAGTGGGTGTCATTCATTGACAGAATAATAATATATCTGCTGTCAAATAAGTCACATGTGCTATAATTTAAGAACAGTTATCTTAAAAATAACCGGAAATATATATCCTGTGAGTGACATACAATGGCTATTGACTGTTACAGCTTAGAGATACAACCTACTTTTACAGTGACACATCACTCACAACATCATTGTAATATACAGACACACTGACATATGAACAGGTTCATTGTATATCCACAGAAACTAATCTGTCTCAATATATTTAAAAACTTAAAAACATAAGAAAATGTACGAACGAGAGAAGGCCTTTCGGCCTACATAAGCTTGCCCGGTTCCAAGTAACTAATTGATCTCAAAACTTTGTCAACTTGGGTTTTAAAGGATCCAAGTGATTCTGCCTCAACAACATGACTCGGTAACCCATTCCATACCCTCACTACTCTTTGTGTGTAGAAGTGTCTCCTTCCCTCTGTCCTAAGTCTAACCCTGCTTAATTTCCAACTGTGTCCTATGGTCCTGGTTTCTTATCTGCGCTGTATTGGTTAGGGTTAACTATGTCAATTCCTTTTAAGATTCTGAAGACTTCAATCATGTCCCGGCACAACACCAAGGTTTTTATCTTGGTGAGCCTGTTCCAGTTCTATAAATTATTTGACATTAAATTGCATTTGCTACATTTCTGGTATGTCACAAATGGTTTCTAGTGCCAATGTAAAAACAGTGACAGCTCCCCTTCAGCAGAGAATACTAATGGTCCTTTTACTCTCTAACCAATAGTTAGTTATGGAATTGGGTCTCAAATGCATGGCATCCTTTGTGTTGAATCAATTCATTTCTTAGCTGAGCCCAAAAGGCATGTCTCTGTAACTACTTACAGCAGTAGGTTACACAGTACAAGACATCTTCAATCTGTTATAGCTAAGAAAGCAATACAGAAATGGAAAAGGGGATAGCCCCAAATTCAACCCTAGAGCTCATTTTCTTAACAAGGGCTTATAAGTTAACCTTCCTAAAAAATGTAAAACAGAAAACTTGTATGAGACACTGTCTTTCAACCTACTGACCTATGCTTCCTTTCCCTCGACAAAATCCTTACAGTGCTCTTTTACTGTCTAGGAAATCAAACTCATGTATCTCGTGTTTACAATCGGAATTGGAACTCTAGCCGACCTAGAAAACACTTAAACGAGACAATTGAAAATATGTGAGTGCACTGCGTAACCATGAAAATATTTCGCCTAATGAAACATACCACACTGAAGGCTCTCAAGGTTTATGCATTATCTTTGCTGACATTACTAATTCATAATGATTCATACAGCCAGTGTGAACATTAGTACTGTATATAATTTTTCCATTTAGTTTTTATTTATATGTGTATGCTACAGTCATAATCCATATAATCCTTATTGTTGTGTCCAAGGATGTTTTTGTGTATAAGGTGTTTCAAACAGTAACTAACCCTTGGGTCATGTACATTACCGCTAGCCCTGAAGAGTAATCAATACAGCTCTTCTGTATTAAGGTCATGACAGTCGCACTGCCAAGACTCTGAAAGTAATGAATCCTGAAAGAATGCACTCTCCCTATTCTTTTTTCCTTGTTGCCTCACAGCTACAACACAAATGAATCTAGACAGGGGAAGCTGGCTCAACTGCACATTTTAGATGGATGAAGCTTAAAAAACTGGGTTACATTTAAAACCAAGAATTGCCTTAATGCACACTCATGTAAAGAGGTTAAAATTACATTTCCCCATGCAATCTGCCAGCAAGGATGTCACTTTAACAGACAAGGTTATATAATGCACAGAGCCATTTATTATACGAGGCAATATTAGAAAAGTCTTTTGAAGCTTAGAAGAAATGGCTGTGATTGTATTAGGAGGAAACAGGATCTTGCTCTGACTAGGTACCATCAATACTGCTCAGAGGGGTTTAGTACTTTGACACATGACATTTAAATTCTACACCTTCAGTATAGGCCCCTTACTTTAAATACTGTGGTAAGCTAACATGACAAGTACTTGCACCAATGCATTCAATTATAAGCACTAATAATTTCAATATTTCACGTAGCACAAAAATATGCTAAGGTTTTTTTTTTCTCATTGACTGTCACTGTAAATTGCACAAGTGGGGTACCAGGAAAAATCCAAGCAAGAAAATACTGTAGGATTACATTTATAGAAGCTTTATAACTGGACAACTTACATTTAAAGATTGGGGTATTCATGTTCAATTTAGAACCTTATTTTAAGTTAACATATACAGTATGTCCAACTTATTTCAGTAGATGTTTTATGTTTTTAATATGTAGGTTCACCCTACATATTAAGCAATACTGGTATACTGTATGTATCTTATATGTATTTTTTGGCATAGCCTACAATGAATAATAAGAGTTTCTAACAAAACATATTCCTTAGCGAGCTTCTTCACATAGAATATACGATTAGCAAAACCTCACTTACATACCATAGGAACTGGTAGTGTCTTTGCTGTCCTCACAACATGTTTTAGTAATAGGAAATGATTTCCTGTTCTGGTAGTTACAAGCAAAGTGCATATTATTTGTACACTTCTTTGGCACTGCCTATTGTATAACACTCCCAAGGCTTTCTTTCATTTACTGTAGGCCAGTGATTACAGCAGGACATGCAGGTCACAACACCACCTCAGAGGCATTTGTTTCGCTTTGGTTCAGTTACTAATCAGATACAAAAGTGTATGTTTATCAAGAGTACACAGTGACTTCCATACGATTTTTTTTTGTTTTGTTTTTTAATATAGCCTGGCAGTAAGTGGTGTATAAGGACACTGTCTGGTGCTCAGAATCACAACATGTATATAATACCCAACAGCGTTGTCAAAACCTAAAAGCGTTGTAAGTAATTACTGTAAAAGCTTGAAGTCATGGCATGGGTCAAGACAAAGGCTGTGAAAATCAGTGATGAGACACCATTAGTGATAAATACGGGGGGTGCTGATCAAGCTTTTTAAATCAATTTATTATGCTTTAGCAGCAGGAGTATAGGAGCCACTTTTCACATTTCATTTTTTGCTTGGTTTTTACTTTATTTTTTATTTAGAGTGCCCAATTATTTTACCCCCGATTTTCTCCCCGATTCAGAATGTCCAATTATTTTTTCCTCTTACCGCAGTAATTCCCCACACAGCTCAGAAGAACAGAAGGTTCAGTGGGCGTCCTCCTATTCCACAACCAAGCCAGATTCCTCTTTTAGGCGCCTGGTCGGTAGGGTCCGCTGTATTGCGATGAGGAGAAACAGTCCCTGACAGTTTTGCCTCCCTAACATAATAATGTTGATTTCACAACAGAGAAAAAAATAAAGTGCAACCATAAAGACTGTAATTTTAACAGAGATAAAAATAAAGAATTATTGTTATATAAAGGGTAAAGTATTATGACATTTCAAAACCCAGTTAAGAGCTGAACAGTACATCAAGCTAATTCATTTATCCTGTCTGTGAAAACTATTGGATTTTATTGGTATTTTATTTATTTTATTGGTTTATTTTTAATTCCACATGTGGCTTGACTTTCATGTGGTCTCTCAAAATATATTAACTAGCCTTTAAAGTTCACTTGTACTGTAGTTCTACCAGGTAAACCCTTTCAAGAATGTCCTGGGGGAAACATAATTAAAATGGAAACTGATGCCCACGTCAGAGGCAACAGATACAGCTTCCAAGTCATCTAAGTGTTGAACAGTCGCTTGACATCAATGCAAACTGATGCTGCCTTTGGTCAAACTAAGACAGGGAATTCAACGGGGCAGGATTTTTTTTAATGTATATCACTTTGTATTTGTTAATAAACTTAATTTGATAAGACTTTTGAATATATAAAAAAAATGTGATTGTTAAGAATGACACCTCCACTTTAAGCATACATTTCCTACAAGACTGTGCTGACACTTAGGAGTCAAAAAGCAAGGGCTATGGTTCTTTAAAAAAAGACAAGGATGCCCACTACAGAAAATATTCATAAATATGAAAATACATGCTCTGGACCAGCACTTCACCAGTACCAAGCTAAAAATCACATAACCAGACTGTGAGTTCCATGTGTCTGCCTGGCATCAAGCTCAGAGCTGAAGGTTGACTACTCCATGTCACTTTGGCAGCAATAAGATTCAAAGCCAAAGCGATTCAAGACCATGTGTGTCTTCCCAAAGGAACAGGGGTAAGACCTGACAAAGACCCCAGTCATCAAGAGCACACTGAGGAGGACATTTTAACAACACATACTAGCAAGCTCTTCAATAGTACTCCAACTGTAATCATTCTAAAAGGATGTAACTTGACACACATTCCTAATACACAAACCCACACGTTCAATCGTGTATGCTGCACATGCACACACATTTTCCGCAAGTAGAAAAACTCATACTCTTTCTATGTATGTTTCAGTTACCTCCGAATTTCTTTTCTTAAGATGGATGCCAGCCAGTTGAAACATTAATTATTAAACCTAATTATTAATTCTAATTTGCTTTCATGTAGAAGGTGTTTCTTTTCTGCAGTGAATGTTTACCACGTTGGTCTTTGTTACTTGTTTTGGCAGCAACACAATATTGGGAAGAATAAGGGCGGGAGAAACCAATGGTAAAGGCAGTTTACACAAGGGATCAGAGAAATAATCAGTCACCCTGTATTTTGACTGTTTAGAGTTTGATCCTATTTTCCAATTCAAGCACGGGATTCTATATTGATTCACACAGTGAGCTTCCATCTAATAATCTGCAAATAGTCAGTGAACCATGCAAAAAACAGCTGCAATGTTACAAGAGCATAACTATATACATGGGTTTTCTGGACAGTCAGATTAGCCCACAAATCAAACAAAATCTCATATGGGTTAAATAAATGAATTTTCAAATGTCCCTTGTCAACATTTCATGGCCCAGTTATTCAGGAAATGGTGAAGATGTACTAGTGCTCTCAACATAAGCAGTGCTAGTTCTGCTAGTGCATGACTTCTGTATGTGGAAGTCATGCAATTGCAAAACTAGTACTGCTTATGTGTGGAAAGGAGTGCATTGAGGTGAACAGCTCAAAATGGTCTTGATTATACCTTGATTACACTAAACAGTACAGTACCCACATCTCACACAGATTATCATACTACCCTTTAACCAATGCACATTATTTTTACATCAGTCTTGGTCTTCAAGATTGATATGTTCATTAACATATCTTAAAACTGAAATCCATCGTGGTCAATTTAAAATACATTTTTAAAAAATCAATACTTAACCTATTACTTTGTTCTGTGTTTGTTTTCTTTCCACTGAGTTGTGTGCACAGAATGCATAACTGTGTAACTGAGAAGAATGGAAAAACACTTTTATTTTTATTAAAATAGGAACTTTCCCGTACGTGTTCAATCACTATAGGATTGTTGAAGTGCTACACAGGTGCTATACACTCTGTGCTAGAATTGCTTTATGTCCTGCTAATTACCCTTTAAATGGTTCTGCTGCTAGGATATAACAATGGGTTTATCCATTCGCCAGTAACCCATTTATTGGGATAAAATAAAGAGCAAACATCCCACCCAGTCATTCTGCATTGGTAGTAAAGAGTTTCATCAGTCTTGGTGGGTTTTTAGTTTTTGGAAAACAGGAATCAATCAAAATATTCTAAAATAGATAAAAGGAATGGATATATTTATTTTGCAATGTATTTATAGTTATACTAAATGATATGAATGTACTCATTTTTTCTACATTTCGTTTTGTACTTAAGGTTTTTACTTTGTTTGTTTGTTTGTTCTTTTTACCATAATAGTGTAAATATATATCATCTTGTAAAATGTTATGCCTCAACCCAATTGACCTTAGTTGGTTCTTCTTTAAATATTATCCATTGTTGATGTTTAAGCCATCAATGTGGAGCAAGGATTTAGCTGTGTGCAATGTAACAGAACAGTATTTTCTCTATTTGTATACAATACTAATGGAAATTAGTAAAATGACAAACCTCATTGAAAGAGATACGTCGGTGATTTGTATTAGTTTCTTTTAGTATCACAACACATCTTAGAATTCAATTGTTGATTGTTTTATAGTTATGGATGATACCACCTGTAGAATCAGTGTGCTTTCATGTAATCCACAACACAGATGATGTAACCAGAGGCCCAAACTCAATCTGTTGGTTTAGGTCATAGCAACTTAATACAAAATACAAAAGAAGCAAGAACCTGATTGATGACACACAACATGATTAATTTAGAGAAATGGTTCCAAGAAACTGAACAATGTCACAAAGAATTAACGGTGTATCTCAGTATTTCTTAACAGGATGATTCAGGAGATGTGTGAAATCCTACATTTCACAACTGGCAATCCAAGCATATTCACAATTAGCATATTCTATGATGTACAGCATAAGAAGGAAACGCAAGGGAGCATTCCATAGCAAATAGACGCTTTATGGAGAAATACCGTCCGAAGATGCACATCTGATTCAATGATCCCAATGGTCACCGAAAACACTGCTGCAATCCGTGAAGGAGAGACCATTCACCACTAGGTACTGCGGATGCAAAGTGGATAATGGTTTTGAAATGTGGCCCTGTCTAATGACGAATTTGATAGCGATTGTTCCCAGAGAACCAATCCTGTACTGGAAATGTACTTATAGTAGAGTAAAACACAATGGGGAGTTGAACACATGTCTGAAAGCGATATCATTATTAAGATATCATGCCTCGGAGGCTCAACACTGAAGAACTTCTGGATTCACTGCATGCATGTGATGCACTTTAGTCATGAAGTCTGTGGTGAGGTTCTAATATACACTACCAGGTGTCTACTCAATTTATCTAAGCAGCAGTCGATCTAAATTTCCCATGCTTAGATAATTGTGTAATAAGCTATCTGTGTGCCAAGGTTACTAAAATCAGGCATCTAACAGTGCAAGTCTCTTAGGTGTATTTCTATCTGTTTATGAAAACCACCAGGAAGGGTTTTAATGATTTTCATTCCTTGACAACTAAATTTAGCACCTTTGCTGTTCAGATCCGTTGCAAAAGACCATATGAATAGATCTCTTGGTAATTTCTTAATAATAATGTCCTTGCTTAAAATTGCATTGATAAAGCTAGTGAAATGAGTTTGTTGTTAAATGTCAATAGCTCAGGAGCCTAACACCTGCAACTGTAAGAATATGTGTTTTTGCTGTGGATTATAGATCCATGGTTGTAATTTTTTTTTTTTGTTTAACCAGCTGAGTAAATAGATGTATAACTGAATATTGAGAGTATTGTTTGGAGAGACGCGGAAAAGACACAAACAACCCTCCAAAAATCACTCCCAGGGGGTCTTGGCTCATTTGGTGAAGTGATTCTGGGTCATTTGGTCAGATCTGTGTGGACAAAAACAAAAGCATCTGCAGTTAATGAAAGCTATTTTCCTTCTACAGTACAGCTGAAGAAATTAGAACAACACTTATTTGTGTGTATTTTAGTTTCTTAAAGTTGAAAAGATACTAAAGAATGGATGTCCATTGAAGCTAAACAATTTCCTTATTATTCTAAGAAGGCGGTCCCTTAATAATTGCATTATGGTTCTCTACAAACATTCCACTGCTGATTTAAGTACATTCTTCATTACTGCCAGTGGGACAGTGATCTTAACTGGGATAAATTCTCCAAAAAAAGGAAAACTAGACCCCAGTCCATATACCCCCACTCTCAGTTATTATGTCTGTCCATATAGTGACTAATGATATATAATCTTAATCAATTTGATATTGGTTCTCAGCATTAATTAAACAATCTGCTAAATCAGCCATTTGGCAGCTCTGTGAGCCATAAATCTGACAACTTGATTATGTCAGGACTATTCTTGCCAAGTGATACTATAATAGTACTGCCTAATGTATGCCATATGCTGCTTTCCTAAAAGCTAAACTAATATCATTTCTGGAAGTGAAGGCAGGCTGCAATTTGATCTAAAAGAAATATAGTTTTTTTTTTGAATCCCTGAAAATATCTCTCAGAACCTATCTTTCTTTTTAATGTCCTCTCTAGCTAGTTACATAATAACCTGTCATTTGTGTGATGAAATATAAATGAATCACATATTTTATTTTTATTTGCAATATTCATATGAGGGTTTTTCGAACCATATGCTCAATAGCGCTGCTGTTTGTTAGTTCCTTTTAGGCATTGTTAACAAACCTTTCTGATTTATTGCAGAACACAGCCTGTCTCTGCTGAAGATAAGAGCTGGGCTCAGGGTGTCTTTTTAGGTCACAGTTTAATTGGATTTGTACTTTAAAGTAGTATCTCAAGATTAATAAATAAATAAAATCAAGCTTGTATTAATTACTGCATGCATTTCAAAAACAGACGACAGAGCCTAAACTGAAGTCATATGTTAATGAACTCAAGAAAGAAAGATTACAGTCTGCAATAACAAGCAGACTGGTGCATTGTTCTAGATACTAAAACACAGCAGTACTCTTATAGTACTGACTGGCAAAAAAAAGAAGAATATAAGTAAAATTAGAAAATCTCCTATAGTAAAATCTATGTAAATGTGTGTTGCCACTTGAGGCGTCCACTAGACCTATATACTAGACCATATGAGTTATGTGCAACTATTCAACAACAATAAAAGGAAAGTGGAAGGACCTCACTACCGGTATACACAGCCTTCAAACCTGGACAAGACACACTGGTTTCCAGGTGTGCACTGTTGTGTAACATGCAGGGTTCTAAATTGATCTCTAGTTCCATAAACATGCAAATATACTATATGACTATGACTATGACTATGACTATGTTTCACTTCTTTTAAAGTTTCAAATCACACGTAAACGTGTACAGAAACCAAACATGGGGCTGGGATTAAAACAGGAAAGAAAAAAACATGCCCACTGATATCAAACATGTGTCTTTTCACTGCAGAATCAGCCCTTTGAAGTATACATTTGATATAAAACATGGATATTTTAATAAACTATATAAGCTGTTATAAAAGCTAGTTAAAGCAACACATAGTTCAAAGCTTATTTTAACATAGAAAATATAGCTCTGTGTCAACCCCATTCAGTCTGACCTGCTCCACTATTGTTTAAATTCTTCTGTAATGACAGAGAAGCACTTAAACAAATATGTTATTTTACAAATATGCCAAGCATATGGTATACAGCAAATTAGACAATGATATAAATCAGATTACTTTATGCATTACTTTAAAAACTAAGAAAGACTATCAGAAAGAAATTGATTCCTATTGTTTTTTTTTATTATTTTCTTTACTAAGGTGTGGGTTTCATTGATATAACCTACTTCTAAAGTGTTTAAAGGTACTCAACTGATGCCTCCAATAAGTCAAGCATTCTTGTGTGCTATCTCACCTGTTGTGTTTCCATCTGTCTTGTTTTAATTTGGGTAAATGTTAACATTAAGGGCTCCTCGTTTAATGCATCAAATGATGGACCCTCCATTGTTCTTTATTATGAGGTTTCCAGACAATGCCAGTTATAAGAGATTTGTTCCGCAGCAGTGACTGGCTCATTAATACATGGACAGAAATATCACTGTGTGTTTAAAACCCTTATAATTGCATTCTCCACTACTGTACGGGTGTTAGCATTTAACCTGTGATGCATTTTTAAGAGTAGTACTACCAGCCTCCAAACCAGGTATATTGTAGATTCTCATGTGTCTCATGTTGACAGTTACATCAAATGCAGATGTGCGGATGTGCAGTAAGACAAGCATTCTTAGCAAAAACGGTGCAGTATTTAACATTGATATTAATATTGATATTAAGTTAAAAACATGGTTTTAACGCAGTGTATCTTTACATGGATGCAAAAAGAACTGCCTGTATTTGAGATATGCATTGTGTACTATGCATTAAAATTTTAGGTTTAAAATAAAAGATTGAAGGAAACAAGGCAGAAAATTTGACAGACTTTTCTTTTGAAATTTAAAAACAACACAGGGTATGGCATGTTTTAAACCCCTTTTTACTGTGCCATATCAACAGTAAGGATATAACAATACACAAAATAGGTGGTAGCATTGATTCACTTGCCATGACCAACATGCATTACTTTTCCTGAAGTGAAAAGTTCAATTGTTTTCAGCTGTAAACTTAAACAAAAAAAGGTATAAAGAGATAACATTAACATACCATCCTCCTTTTCATCAAAGACTGGCCTCTTGGAAGAACTATTAGCTCCCATCCTTTTTTTCCACTTGCTCCAGTGAAACATTTATGCAGGAGCTCAGATGGCATTCCTCACTTCATAAAGAACTGGCAGCTCTGTGCAGTACACCTTTAATAATAACATTGCTTTATGCCAGTCACCACCAAAGTCATTTTTTCCATTTGGGCTACTCTGCTTGTCGGTACTGAATGAAAAGAAGAAGAAAAAAAACCTTATGGGTGCTTTCCAAGAAAATAACAGTAAAGGGGACGCCTTTTACTGGCTTTGTTCTTTCTACATATATGCTACTCACACGTTTACAGGGCAGTGCAGATTTAAATTGATTTTCTTTCTTGCTCCTTCAGTGGGTGCTTCAGCAGCGTAACAAAAACAACAGCCCTTTTCTTTAGATTAGATGCTTTAATGATCGCGTGTACGTATGAGTGGAAGCATGCCATCTGTCTGTAATACTGTACACTGTGCAGCTTGGGGATAGGTGGCGCCAGATCTTGGAAACGCGTTAACCCTTAAAAGCAAATTTCCCAGTCTTGCCCTTTCATAATTTTTCCTCTGGCGTCACAAAATAATGTAGTGGTCTTTCTTTTGGTCATATATTTCAATGCGTTAAAAACTGGACAAGATATATATATATATATAGAGAGAGAGAGAGAGAGAGAGAGAGAGAGAGAGAGAGAGAGAGAGATCTCTCTCTCTCTCTCTCTCTCTCTCTCTCTCTATATATATATATATATATATATATATATATATATATATATATATATATATACATTGTGTTGTCTAGGTTACAAGAATCTCGGCTCTAAAGCTGGTTCCATAAAAACATCTTCCTGAAGGTTCGCAGACTCTGATTAACCCTAATCTTGCACTAACTAATAGTCTTGGTAAAATTGTCCAAGATTGCCGGTGTAGTGTATTAGGCTCTGTGAAATCACCGACTGTAAGCATTAAGTTTAAGTAGAACACGTAATATTACACTTTTCCCATAGGGTATTGACTTAAACGTGTTAAATTGCTTTCTGCAACACCTTTAACTTAATGGAACACTTAAGGGGAAACTTTAAGGGCCACTTAGCTAGAAAATTATATCGGTGCCTGTATCATGTATATTGTTTTGGAAGCAAATAATTGTGCAATAAATATGTAAAATACAATTCACAAGAAATCGTGATTTGGTTATTCGATTATATTCTTCTCACTTAACAGAATACTACTGGGCTGTATTCGTAACAATCAGCACATCAATAATCACAATGAAGTTCTACGCGTTTATTGGCATGGCTTTATGAATAGTCTATTGACTATTTTGTAGATTCATTTGAAACATAGATAAATACAACCAAGTCACTTCATAACATTCCTGTGTAACCTCGCTCTTCTTTAGAACACGCCATACAAGTTCAAGTTACTTATAACATGTTATAACTAACTTGAAATATGCAACTGTTTAAGAGCTGAAAACAATTAAAAGGTCTAATTAAGCAAATGATCAGTTCAAGTAAGGGTCAAGTTAAATAATTGAGAGCTCAGTTGGAATGAAAGCCAGCAGACACAGGGGTCCCCAGGACCAGGGTCGGGATTCGGGAACCACTGATCTAGACCCTCCCCCTATCTGTACCCCCCACACATAAGAACAGTACATTGTAGACCAGCACCATGTTAATTGCAAAACACATTTAAATTAAACACAGCTATGTTTGGTACTGAGGGAGGCAGTTTGCCAAAACACCTCTGCGGCTCCGTTCCAAATCGGGTGGATTTAAGTTTTTTTTAATAAAAAATGAAATAATAAAGGAATATTAATTGTACTTTTAAGTGCTGCGGATTGTTTTTTGAGTGGAGAGTGCGGGTCGTTCTTTATCAACTGATCGAATTCATACTATTTAAAAAAATTTTACTACTATACAAAAACATATGTTTATTGTCTTTTAAGGTAATTTGATTACACTAAGAGCTTTGAGCTTGAGACAATGTTCTATTGAGTTCCCTCCTGAAGACTTTCTACATCAAGGACTGCAAGCTATTCTTAAATTTCTAAGAAGCGCCATGGCAGGAAAACCTATTTATATAAGAAAATCTTTTCAAGGTTTGTATGAACATAACTTTAACTGGATACCTTTAATAAATACAAATTTGATTTATATCTAACAACACAAGTTCTAAGCACCTGTTGCCTGTTATTTAATTACATTTGTAGATCTATAAAGTCAGTAATCCCAGTCCTAATGCATCTCTCCATTAGCTATCCTTCATCAACCAGCTACTGTATTCCCTTTGAAGAAGGAAAAAACTCCCAAGTGCCCGGGTGGGTCATTGGAGAGACTATTTCTGTAAGGTGTGATCATTGCTACAGTAGAATTATTTATTATAGCAGCTTCATGTGAAATGATGATGAAGTGATACAGACTCTGATGACAGGACAAAAGGTGTTTTTGTAGTACATTTCCTGGAACAGTTTCAGAATGGATTTACATAATGCTAGTATATTTTCTTTGTCAGATTTTTTTAACTCAGTATGTAGTTCATTCTTCCATATCAGACCTCACAGGCCTGCTTTATCTTGATACTGAGTTTGCTTCTAAGCTGCAGAATGAGACCCGTGCTATTTTTAGAAATTACAGGAGACAGATTGACAAGCATACCTCACCCAGAAAAGCAGTCAGCGAACTCTGGAAACAGACTAGTGAGTTTAAATGAGATTTAGATAAAACACCAAGTGGTTCAAGGTGATGGAAATGCAATTACCATTATAGGAGTGATGCTGTACTATATAGCTTAAACAGTATTCCGTAGTCATGTGGATTGAGCTGGTTGTTTTTACAAATTAAATTCACTGTAATGTTATTACTAGCAGCAAAATAAGTTATTCACCTCAACCACAAACACATACATTCTGGGTTTCCGCTAAAGCCACCTGTGTTGAGATAAAGATGTAAGATGAAACATTTTTACACAAAAAAAGAAGGTTAAGTCTAATATCCTGACCTTCTCTATTTAACAGTTCAGGTGGATTTACAGTAAGTGAGGTCCTAATACATGTTGTGCAGGAAGTGATACTGTATAATGTGTGCAGGATATATTGGCTTCACCTAAAACTAAAGGGTTGATTTGATGAACTTATACACTGCCGAGATACTGTAAGTTACATCTGGACTGTTTTATCCTGGCATTGATATTGGCTGAGCAAAAAAAAACCTTATGTGTAAATAGAGAATACTTGAAGCAAAGAGCAGTGTAGCAATTGTCACTTTCAGTATTTCAGCAGCTCACAGCGCCACCTACCACTTAGAAAGTAAATTATTTCAAGCATTAATCTTTCTCTTACTGTGAAAGTATTTCTGTTTTTGATTCAGTTACTTAAAATAGAAATAAGCAATTTCCATTTAATCTCAATGAACACCAGTAGATTTAATGTACATTTTGTTGTCTTTTATACATGCCCCCTTTGCCAATTCATATTGTTTAAATGTGTAGTAGTTACTGCACTTTGAGTGTAGTTTAATTTTAGAACTACAGTATAGGTGGTTTTTAAGTTTTAAAATGACCAATTTGTTCTTCCATGTGTAATGTGTAAAATATCCAGTAGGTGGGCTCAGAGCACAAAAATTTGCCACACTGCTGACATTCCATCGTTTGACCTTAATAATCCTTGGCAAATTATTAAGGAAAAGACAAAGCACATGCAACCAAGTTCTCCCCAATATTGTGATTTGCTGTTTTTTTATTTAATTGTTCTGTAACACTGCCTTTACCTGGTTTTGAACTTGTGTTTAGCATTTCTATATATGTGTAGAGTAAGGTTCAATTATCACATGTAATGAGGTTACCTGTTCAGTTCCAGCCAGATTTAGAAAAATACATTCATAATTAAATATTGGAGCAACAGATTACAGAACAGCTAAGAAAAAAAAAGCAGTAAAGGAAGTGTAAAAAAAGCAATTAAAATGATATTTGAGGCTACTTACTCATTCATAAAGGAGATGCAGATTGTATTATTGCATTCATATGGAAAACAGCTAGCTGTATGGGGCGTTTTGTGGATCTGCCTCAACAGTTATAGTAATGACCTTTTTATATAAAGATTTAAATAATCCACACAAAAAAACTCCACATGGCTATTTAAAGTTGGTTTTCAAGTTAAAAAGCTGATTCATTCTGTCTGTGGCAACATTAAATCTGAATTATCACACATTCAGATACATGTTATGGATAACTTGTTCCAAAATGTGTGATTTTCATAGAGTGGACTAAAACTTTAGCAAGTAAAAGTTTAGTACAGTATGCCTTAATGCTTTTGGTGTTGCTATTCTGTATTTCAATAAAAAGGCAGAGTCAAAAAATGACCCAGTCAATCAGTTAATTATGTAACGACATCCCTCAAGTTTAATGCTACTGCCATTGGTCTTCTGTCTAACTGATGCCTTGTATACAATCAGAAATAAAGCATTCAAATATTTAGATTTTCTTAATTATTAAATTATGAATTTATCTTTCAGGAAACAGGTTGCACTAAAATATACCTTTCCAGAACTTCCACCTTATGATAATCAAAGTCATACAACAGCACAGAAACATAGATTATTAGCACTAAAGGATCTAAAGGAAAAACAAGCATTAATTGAGCAACGAAGAAAGTGAGTAAATTTACTTGGATTGTGTGATCTTATGTAGCCTAGAATTATATTTTAATTACGAGAAGTACCAAATGACTTAACAAACTACTGTGATCGAATATAAATAGTAAGGCTTTGGGGTTTAAACATTACTTAGTATGTTGTCTTCTTACAGGTTCTAAACGCTCCATATGCAACGGATCCAGACTTTTATCGTATATTAGACAGTTGAGAATGCATCAAACAAGGTTCATGTGAAGAGCATGTCTGCATTAAGAAACTCCTTAATAGGAAATATTTAAGGAAATTGAAGAAGCAAGGTAAGGGTTAATATATTAAATTGACAGCTCTCATAGCTGCTTTATACTTGTGCAATAAGTAAATATTATACCACTGAAAAAACAATTGGTGCTGAGAATCCTGTTGACAGGATATGCCCCTTTAATGGATGAACCAAACATTGCTATAGATTAACAGTCCTAAACTGTTTGTTTTTACCTGTTGGCCTACAGAGCTGTCTGAGATAGAGAATTCGAGCATCGGATTAGAACACACATCCAGATGATGCAAGAAAGAAGAAGGAAATCAGAAGGAACAGCCCAAGAGGAAATAGATGCAACAAGACCAGAAATGAAAGCTGTAAGTGTAATATTAGGACAATTGTGTAATTTGAAAGAAAATATTACCAGCAAAGAAAATGTTCCCCAGTTCTTAGGGTTAATACTAGCAATGTTAACTACACACAATAAATAATTACAATTCTTGAACAATAATTCTTGAACTTCAAATATTTAGTACATTAACCGTGAATGTATATTAAAACATCTCAGATTTTAATTAACACTGAACTAAACTTTTAAAGAGATATCTTTTATTATCTTTTCTCTCTGCAGTCTGAAGTTGTTCAAAGAAAACTGGAAAGAGACCTTCCATTGGAGTATCGTTTTACTGCTTTTACTGGCGAGCAATTCTCATGAAATTTAACAGCTGACATCCCTGTGTTTTCTAATGCAAAATTCTCATAACTGCCATTTTATTGTTTGTGTAAAAGAATGTTTGTTTCTTGTTATATTTACAGATACCAGACCAGTTTTATGTTATTTTTTTCCCAGTTGTAAACGCAAAAAAAAAACTCATTCAATTATTTTGTGCTTAGTGTGTTTTGTATGCGATAAACATGAGATGTAACTGCACTACCAGTTCAATGATCCCACTTAACCACACTGAGAAATGGGTCTGATTTAGTTAATATTCTGCTTTGTTTAAAAGGATCCCCACATTCTTTAGAACTCTTTACAGCATTGAATTACTTTCATTTTTGTATTACCAGATTCTGTATACTTAATTCAGGGAATTGAAACATGAGATTGAATGAAGGTTTAATGATGTACCGATACTGCAAAGAATGCACTTTTATAATACAAATGTAATTAAACCCTTCTTGCTTAATTGATTAAAAATATGCACACTTAACTTGACACAAAAAACAATAGGTCATGCTGCTAATAAATAAGTACTCTATAAGTGTAAAACATATGTATAAGAGGACCTTCATCTGTGTTTATCTGAAAGTTTATTACTGTTACTTCTAATACTGAGTAGATTCAATCATATTTTATTCAAAGACATCCAACTGAAGAAAAAAAAGCTTCCCAACATAAATAAACTCTCTCAACCTTCTGTACAGCCTTAATCAAGGACCTTTGTAATCTGACCACTAAAGGGCGTTTTCTGTAAACTCAGGGCCCTTGTTTCTGACTGTGGTTATTCAACCCCTCTGTTATATGAAGCTCGTGATGGAACTGGTAATCGTTATTTTAGTTTTCTTTCTTCTTTATTGTCATATTTGCATTTCCACTGTGTAATGTTATTATAAGTGCGACATACTCAGAACGCCATGATCGTTCACTTTGCTTGTAGTTAAACCATGTTTTTTAATCATTTAGAAATGTATAACAACTATTATTTTTGTATGGAAGAAATGATTAACGAGTGTTAACAGCAACCTGTAGAATAATGTTGTATTAGCTACTGGGGTAATAAACAGCAATTGCACAATTGCATATCATGTTCTTAACATGTGTTCTTCTTATTTAAAGGTGATTTGAAAAAGAAAATAAACCGGTGGGTTTTTCTCCTTGTGAATCTTTCTTCTTCAAAAAGCTGCAGCATTGAACACTGAGACCCATCTGTTCCTGTTTAGTCAACAATTAACAGGCAGCATGTATTGTTTTTGTTGGGATTATCTACAGTTTGATTTCGTGCTGAAGCAGACCGCTTCCCTACCACATTTATAAAGATATGCAGTGGCCCAATGGCTACATGTACAGCATATTGTGCGGTAGCTCACCTATCTTTTGACCATGCATACAATTCCAGCAACTGCTGGTTAGCTGGTGACCAGTTAAGACTTGGCAGTTGTAAACACATTGTTTACTAGTCTAGTCTTGATATCCAGCAGGTATAGAAAATAATATACAAGGTTAACAGCAAACAGATAGATTTAAGAGTGTAGACAGCAAACAGTTAACTTTAGAACTTTACAGTAAAATTGATTTAAAGGACCCCCCCCTTTTTTTTTTCTTGGGCCATCTTAACCTGTACCAAGCCTTCTGGACCAACAAAAGACCAGCTGAAAATGAGCAAATCATTGGAATCCTCCAAGGATACTTTTGAGCATGTGAATGTTTTACTCCACGTTAATTTTGAATTGTCAATATTAATTGCAGGGACGATTCATTGCAAGCGATTTTAGAATGATATCATGAAAGGATTTTTTTGTTAGCTTTTTGTGATTTAAAAAAAAAAAAAAAAATCTTTCACCTAAAAAAAATCTTTTACCTAAATGTTTAGGTATTAGTAGGCCAATAGCATTATCAACTTAATTCCGAGATGAAAAAAATGAATTACATTGTAACAACAAGCCCCATCAAATATCTATTTATTATTATTTTTATTTTATTTTTTTTTTTTGGGGGTGCAGGGGTAATATCAAAAGTAAACAGATAGTAAAAGCACAATCCATTCAACCGCCATTGTTTCGTATTGCCCTTATACAGAAATGTTAAAATGAATCTGAAGTTTTGTAACAAACTTAATTATCAGATTTCTTAGTTATTTATCTTTTCATTTGCGTGAGCGATCGTTTAAGTGTTGCTTTCTTTGTGATGTCACCACTGGCAGTCGTGCTGTAATTGCCTTGGTTGAGGTGATGGCGTCATTCCGTGCCCTAGTGTAGCCTCCCGTGCTGAGAAGAAGGGAGACGGAATACAGACCGAGGCGAGCGTGGCTGCCGTAGCCGGGATTGAGCAGCGCCAACCCGGACACCTCACCCCAGAAAACATGGAGGCTGCGGCGGAGGAGCTGCGGGCCGGCTACCGGATCCCAGTGTACATCGATCAGATTATCAACGACACGCTTGTGGTGACCCTCAGCCACGGAGACCACATCTATACCGGAATATTGCTGAACTCTAGCAAAAAGTAAGAGTTTATATTCAAAGATTAATTTCAGAATGTATTTAACGTAGATGGGCCTGTAAGCAGAAAGAAGGGGGCGACAGGCTAGAGCTACAGCAGTAGGCCCGAACAGAAGTGGAGTGCATTCCAAGCGGGAACATTTTATATTCAGTTTAATTTACATGCAACGTTATACACAATTTTAGCACATTTCAGTTATTTAAAACGTGCTTATATACCCACATGAGTATGATAAAAACATTTTAAAGAAGGCTTTTTGATTATATATATATATATATATATATATATATATGTATGTATATATATATATATATATATATATATATATATATATATATATATCTCCAATGTTTTGATTCAAACACAGGCTCCCTTGAGAAAGATATGTGCAACATATCGAAACGTTGGGCAGCTGGCTCTTTGAGCTAAAATATATATATATATATATATATATATATATATATATATATATATATATATATATATATATGCACAATACAATAATTGGCAATATTGATTAGTTTGTTTATTTTTTGTAATACTTGTATTATAAAATAAAGCACTTTGCGAAAGTAAAGAGTAGGGCTCCTGGTAGCTTTGTTGCACACAGTTCATTCTGTAGAAACTCCAATTGGGTTAGCTGCCCCTAAACAACAAAACAAAGTGCGTTCAACTCTGTTAAATTTTTAAAAGCAAGTTAGAGTATGAGATTTCGTTTTGTAGTAACTCAAGTTTCCCTGATACACGACACACCTAAGCACCTTTTCTTCATTGTCAGGGTTATGGGTCGGTACATTAGACTATATTTAAATTACTTTTACTAATGTGAATCATAAAAGGACATTAGATACAAAATGCTTTACTATATATATATATATATATATATATATATATATATATATATATATATATATATATATATATATATTACATTTTAAATATACAAATTAAAGATGAAATGCAAAGAACAAGGTTTAAAATAATCAGCAGTTTAGTTATGATAAATAATCATTTAAGCAGAACTATTCTTTGTTTTGTATTCCACGTTGGCAATTTTGTGTAGCCTGGGTGACACACAATTTTTATTTTAGTGGGACTTTTTAAAAATCACAACTAACAAGGGTCAGCACATGGTAGGGTAATCTTTTGTGTAGCAAGTCATCATAATTTGAATTTAAGCATGTGACGCTATAAACATACATTGCACATATGCAAAACTGTGATAAAGTAAGGATTAGCACTTTTCAGATTATAGAGCTTGACTGTAGGTACTAAATGTTTACTCTCTTGGCTGTTTTATAAAAGGGATGGTGCACCTTGCATGGTTACAGTTGGTCATTAGAACTGTGAAGTAGTCGCATGGATTTGCCTTGTGTCACTCAAGTAGCTTTAGCATGTTTTATTTATAGAGTTCTCTGTGTTACAATCTTGACAGTGTTAGTCGGTGGAATCAGCATTATAATAACCTTCCAAAACAGTACCCCCAAATCGTTAATATTTCATGGGACGTCATACAACATGCATAACAGTTAACATCCATACATTATAAAACCGAGGAGTGGTCAAGCAGTCTGATTTATCAGCTCAGCTTCAGATATGTCAAGCACATTGTTGATGAGCATTTTATATTATAGTATGCAACCTTGTCTGGGTTGGGTCTCAATCTTCAATCAAGTTTTAATGGTTAATAAGTTATATTTTTTCAAAATATACCTCTTTGTAAGAGTTCCCTTTGCCCAAATATTGCTGCAGTTTGTCTTTCTTGATCTGTAGGCTCCCATCCCCCGATTTAGGAGAGTCTTCCTAAGCAGTAAGGCATTTTTAATCCAATGTGCTTTAGAAAGAGAGGCAACTGAAATATATTACGGTTGTCTAGTTATGGACATGTGAGACATTTGTATACTAGCTATATTCTATGAAGTATTTAAATCATTGTTAGGCACTAAACCAACATAACACAACACAGATACACAGTATAGTGTAGTTTATGACCTCCCTTTACTGCATTTGTGTGTTTCTATGCTTTAAACACAGCTACAGCTTTAAGATTTTGTACTATTACCAACAATACCTGTATCTATAATAAACTGATTCCAGTAACCGCAGTACTATATGATACAAAAAAGAAAGGGGTTGTTTAGAATGATCAAGGAGATTTCACTGTGTCCTGTGGCCCTTTGTTTGGAGTTCACAGCTTTTAAGGGTTGTAGCTATTGTGTTCAGTAGAGTGTAGTTTATGATTTTATTAAACATTGTAGGATGTAAAAAATCACAAGGTGCATTCATATCCTAAACAATCATGAATAAAGTATTGTTAGAAGCACTTTGGAAAAGGACAATACCCTGCTGCGGCTAGACATCCCAACCCCCACTTCTCTTCAGATGTGTGAACATGCTCAGCTCATGAACAACTGTATTTAAAATGCAGGCTTTCTTTTTTAAGTACAGTGTCATTAAAATAAGGTCTTCAGATAGTTTAGAGTAATTGCTTCTATAGCTTAATTTAAGTACTGTTTTTTTTTTTTTTTTTAACGGGATATGTTTAGAAAGCACAGCGAGCAAAATGGAAAACTGTTCACATTCTTTCATGTAATGGAAGTGTTTATACTGCACATGTTTCTGTAAAGACTAAAAAAAGGAAAGTGTGAATCTAAGGATTGTAGAGTGATTATTTTGACTTTCAAAACCATTGAGTGAGGGTCATTTACTGCTACATACTGAAATCAGGTGGAACTGTCACAGTCTTTTCTTAGTTTGGTTTTCCTGTGTATCAGTTTTGTGAAGGTGTCCGTTGGTGCGTACATACTGTACATATGTCACACTTGTTTTCATTTTAGTAGCATATATCTTGAACCAATTCAATATCAGAAACTGGGGGTACATGGAGGCATCTGTCTGTTCATTTGCTTTCTTAGATGTATAGGTACTGTACATATAATGGATGTACATGTAGGCCACCATGTTATGGTGATCTGTTTATTCGTGATACTGTAGATGTAATTTCTTGTTTTAGCCCTGACCTTGTAATATATACTGTATAGTGGAGGCACCCGTATATAGCATGGTACAGTATCACAATTTCATTTTTTTTTAATGAAAATTCTTAAGGGTATTGCATCTAGGATTGCTTGGTATAGTCATGGTAAAGAAAGCCTACTGATAGTATATTTAACATACTGTGAATGTTAAATAAGATTAGGAAAAAAATATATATATTTTTTTCTTTTATTAGCACAATGTATTAACACATTTGTCTATTCGAAAGTTTCTTCACTACAGTATCCTTGCAGTAAATTCCGCTATGGTTCATTAAGGGTGAAGTTGTATGAAAGTGTCTGAACTAGTGAAACATGAACACTTGCATTGTGCTTTTTTTTTGTTTGTGCATTTGAAAAAGACAGTTGAGGGTGTCCCTATTAAAATGAAGTCAGGGCTGCTTCATTCCAATACATGTCAAAATATTTTAAATGACAGCTTTGCGTTTCTTGCAAGCACTGCCTGCTCGTATATATTTCTTAGAGACAGCTTCCCTTCCACCTAAATTGCACATTTTATTTCCTGGTATTGAAGAAGATCCAGTTCTGTAACAGGGTAATACATGTTCTGTCTATCGCACATACATTAACTGCTAATTATGCACATTGTTTTAAGTGGAACTCGGAAAGAACTAATATTTCTTGAGACTTGACTGAGAAGCATTGCTAAACAATCCAAGGCTGGAATTAATGGCCAGTAAGCTTTACGAACACTGTATGTTTTCCTTTATTGATCACTTGCTATAGTGGTAAATGGTTAATTTATAAAATCTTTCTCATGATGTCCATTGACAAAGTAATGAAATTAGATAGTTGACATACTAAGAGAAGGGAATATAATTTATTAAAATATGTGCTGTGATTCCTTGTTTGAGGAAACATTATTTGTACAGTAAATCTCCCGTTTGGTTGTAGCCTGATATTTTTTGCATTTGTTTTCAATTAATAATGCCTTTAAATCATTACTCTAATTCTTTTTTATTAATCATATACTTTTCTTTTGAATGCAGGACTGGGTTGTTTTGTCTTCCAGACGTGTTATCAAATCAAGATGAGCCTCCAGTACCAAGCAGCAGCAGCAACAATAATGCTGTTTCCCATGACAATGTGTGTTTCCAGCTACCCATTAAGACTGAGCCACAGCCGTGTAATAAACATACTCCCAAACCTACAGAGAACCAGCCCATTTCTATGCCTGTTACTTTGCCTGGAGCACTGTCTCAGTACCCTCCATATTTTGAAGGGGCTCCCTTTCCACAGCCCCTGTGGGTAAGACAAACATACAACCAGTGGGTCCCACAACCTCCTCCAAGGATAATCAAAAGAACCAAACGACGAAACCGTGATTCTGGAAGAATGACTGTAAGCACTATTCGATTGCGGCCCAGGCAGGTTCTCTGTGAAAAGTGCAAGAACACTTTAAACAGTGACGAAGACAACAAAGATGGAGACAATTCCAAAGCTGCTAAAAAGGAGAACACCGAGGTCAAAGAATCAAAGAAACGGGAGGAGATGGACAATGACAGCAAAAAGTGTAAAAAGGAGAAGAAAGAGGAAGACGGGTTTCCAGTTGAACTTGTTCCCCATAGTCCAGTTATCAAGATATCTTATAGCACACCACAGGGCAAAGGGGAAGTGATCAAAATACCTTCAAGGGTCCACGGCTCAGTTAAGCCATTCTGCCCCAAACAGTTAATGCAGAATGGAGGGGGACTTGAGAGGGACGAAGAATGTCAAGAAAACAAGTGTCTTCCAGACAAACCAGCAACTGGCCAAGCTGCTTCAATTCCAAAACTGAAACTAACCAGGCCTTTGCATTTCAATGCAGATGTCCCACCTCCAAAGATAAGGCTTAAGCCCCGAAGTAGTGGCGGGGACAGCGTTTCTATATATCAGGCAGAATTTGTTGACGATCCACAGAGACAAATTAAGACCAGATCGCGGTCAGTTCATGCAGGTCTTCATTCAGAAGACTCTACTGAAAGGAGCTCCCTCGAAATGTCCTCGGGAAGCTCTGGAGAAGAGGACGGATTTAATAAGGAACACGATGACGTAGAACAACATGGCGATTTGACTCTGCTGCTCAATTTTCGTAAGAGGAAAGCAGACTCGTCCAGTTTGTCAGTCTGTAGCAACGATAGTCTGGATGAATCCAAATCTTCCAGCTCAGACGGGGCATCTCCGGAACTCTGTGACTTTGCCCCTGGAGAGGACCTCTCTGTGTCCTCCTCATCAAAAGATGAGCAAAAGACTGTGCCACCCCTAACGGTTCGATTGCACACCAAGATTGTCACAAAGTGTGTCACAGAAGAAGGTCGGACTGTTTCAGTAGGAGATATAGTGTGGGGTAAAATTCATGGCTTCCCTTGGTGGCCTGCCCGTGTTCTTAGCATTAGCACCAGCAAAAAGGAAGACGACAATCCACTGTGGCAAGAAGCAAAGGTCTCCTGGTTTGGTTCCCCCACAACATCCTTGCTCTCTGTGTCAAAACTTTCACCGTTCTTAGAATTTTTCCGTTTGAGGTTTAACCGAAAGAAGAAAGGCATGTATAGGAGGGCTATTGCCGAAGCTGCCAAGGCAGCTGAACATTTGACACCAGAAATAACATCTCTCCTCACACATTGTGAAACGTAGGTATGTAGTATGCTGTACAAGTACACTGAAATACTATTGGTAATTTTGCAAGTAATTAAAACTATATGGGTAAAAAAAAAAGAGAAACACGTTGTCTGTAGTCCCTCTGAATAGTAGAAATGTAGGGCACCTTACGCAAACAGGGATCACTTTTTTAGTTCAACATCAAAGTGATTTACAGCAGTTCATGTCTCGCTCAAACAGAAATTGTAGCCATGTGGTAGTTCTGTGACTAATATTTTGTACCCTGCTCAGGGTTAAGCTGTTTTTATCCTCTCTGCACTTACCACAGTTCTGCTGTCTTGGCTCCTTATTGTAGAAGAACAAGGCTTTGAGGTGTACTGTTGTTGGCTGCTGATCGAAAGCTGGCATTTTGTGACCCAAGAGGGATCGTGCCAACTTCCCTCGCCATTATGCCTTTCCCAGTGTAGGCCCTTGTAGATTTTTTTTTTTGTATTATTATTACTTATTTAATTATTAGCAGATGCCCTTATACTATTATTATTATTATTATTTGTTTATTTAGCAGACGCCTTTATCCAAGGCGACTTACAGAGACTAGGGTGTGTGAACGATGCGTCAGCTGCAAAGTCACTTACAATTACATCTCACCCGAAAGACGGAGCACAAGGAGGTTAAGTGACTTGCTCAGGGTCACACAGTGAGTCAGTGGCTGAGGGGGGATTTGAACCGGGGACCTCCTGGTTATACAGGGCAACTTGCAGTTGTTGCAAAGTATCACATTACAAAGTATGATATTTATGATCATAGCAGTTATAAAATACAATAAAATCAGTAGTAAGAGCAAATTCAAATGAGACAATAAAAAAATACCTTATATAATTACATTTGAGAGCAATTACGACTAAGAGCATTTAAACTTAAAAATATTTGGTTAGAGTAAATTCTATTAAGAGCAAGTGGTAAGTACAATAAATGGATAAGAACGATATAAAGCAATTACAAAAAAGTGAATGTGGTTAGAGTAAAATCAAGTACAAGATACAGAAAATAAAATTATGATTGAAAGCAGCAGCAGTAGTAGAATACAGCAAAGTGTGGAGCAGTTAAGTGCCTGTACAAGATGTACTGATACAGCTGGGTGCCATATAGTCTAGTATAGTCGAGAGTTGTGAGGTTTACAGATGCTGTCTGAACAGGTGTGTCTTGGAGGTGCCGGAAGGTGGTCAGGAACTGAGCAATTCTGATGTCCCTGGGTAAGTCACTCCACCACTGAGGGGCAAGGGTGGAGAAGGAGCGGGCTCTGGAGGGGACCCAGGACTGAGCCTCAGGGGGGACACCTGTAGAAAGAGAGCAAGAGGCAGAGGGTGAGCCACGGCAAGACACCCTGTATGTGTGATTGGAGAGGTAGGAGGAGAACCAGGCAGGAGCAGTGTCGGAGAGGCCCAGGTCAGCGAGGAAAGACTGGAGAAGAGAGTGGTTGACTGTATCAAAGGCTGCAGAAAGGGCGAGAATTAGGACAGAGGAGAGGGAGGTGGCACGGGCAGAGAGTCGATAGTCAGAGACGCAGAGATGAGCAGTTTCAGTGGCGTGTGCCGGACAGAGAATGTGTTGACAGGAAAGCAGAGAGCTGGTGATGTACCGCTCGCTAGATGATTTCAAATGTCACTGCAGAGTGCACTGGTAAAATCCAAGTCATTTTTATCTGCGCCACAAACTTAGAGTAGCCTGAAAATGGGTGTTTTACAAAGGTAAAATAAGGGGATGTGTTCCATTTCAAACCAGTTTGATCATGGTCAGCTGCAGATGGAAACAAACACGAATTGTTTTCAACTCAGAATGGAAAGTGGGTGTAGACACCTACTCAACTTAAATATTTCTAATTCGTAATGGTTGTAAAATGAGTTTTATTCAGTTTTGGAAAGACATCACATTAAAATGAATACCAATCTAAATTGTTAAAGTGAAAAGGGAGAGAAAAGTCCAAACAACCCAAGTGAAGTGGTTTGTGTCAAACTGGCAGTACACTTACATACATGTAGTGTGCATTTCACACCAGATAGTTTTGAAGAAAGACCGATGATGGCAGAGATGAGCCTGGATGTAAAAAGAAGGCGTATTTTAAAACCAACCGTGGTTCCAACAATTTTGAAGCAACAGCAAGCTGCTCGCATTGATGTGGGTCCCCAAGCGAAACGACCAAGACATCTGCTGTCCCTTCGGTCAGGCCGCGTTGGTGTTGTCGGAGTCTCTCTCCGAGTTTGACGCTTCTGATTCGGAGGCATACGGCTCAAATTGATACAGGAGACAATCCCTGTTTTCTCTCTCTATGTCAGATCCATTACTACATGATTCACATTCATAAGAGGTGTATGAAACTGATAAAATTAGACTACTCTCACTTTCACTGTCGCTGTCAGCCATACTGGCAGATGCAAGCAGCCTGCAGGTATCTCCCTCTATGACGTCACAGTCTCCTGGCCCCAAACCAGGAAATGGAGATCACCCTCTTTGTATTTCCGGGTATTTGATTAATTGTAGTGCAATTAAACATAATTTGGTTAAATGAATGTGATTATGTGTTCAAATGAGACCTGATAATATTGTTTTTTTTTGTGTTTGGTAAAAGTAAAATTCCATGTCACAGGCTCTTTAAATCTATTGTACAGTTTTTTTGTTTTTTTTTGCTGACTTGATGCTCCAAACATCAGTTAATATACTGTATGGTGCAGTAGTATTAATACTACGCTGTATACACTGGTTGATGGTGTGCAATGAAAGGAAGTTAAGCCAGTCAACAAAGAATAAAATGCAAACAAAAAATATACAAGTACAATAGGTGTAGTCCACTCCCAATAATTTGCATGCTTTTACAGTCTGAGAATGGCAGAATTTTACTTGAGAGAGATGATCACTGATTAATGTTCGCAATGCTGGTGTGGGCTTTGTGAGTCAATATTATCTTCATTGTCTCTGTGAACCTGAAATGTGATACTGTATTTGTGTGGTAACCAAGGAATAGGAAGGGAAGTACAGTAATGCTTCTTGCAAAACATATTTACCATAAGTAAAATGTCAGCTTTGCTTTTAATAAGTAAACCTAAAGTCAACAGTTTTTTTGTAGAAAAAATCACACAAGTGTTTACTGTAACACAAGCTGGAATTGCTTTCTGTGTGTGATGTTAAGTAGCTTTTTAAAAGAAGATTCAGACAGGAAGTGCACTGCAATAGCCTTTTATTTTGAACTCCCATGTAATTTTTTTTATTTTGTTTTGCTGAACAAAATTCATCATAAGTCTCTCTCTTTATCTATCTATCTATCTATCTATCTATCTATCTCTGTCTATCTATCTATCATATAAAGTTAGTCCAGTTTTATAGAAATGAAAGCAGCATATTTCTTGAAGTTTATAAAGCAAGCTGCATTCATAACTTTTAATGTGGAGTTACAAAATAGCTAAAACCATGGACAGCTTTTCTCACATTTGATATTTTCTGGTAAACCTTACTGTCCATACTTTTCAAAATCCACAAGCTCTGCCTAACACAACATAAAAAATGCTTTTATCAGCATAATTGTGATTTGTCATCGCGGCATGCAGTTTCCATAAAGTAATTTAACACCTTTTAAGTTCTTCTTTCCATACTTGAAGTCTTAAATGTCTGGTTGTGCTTGTGTCTCGGGAAATCAAGATATATTTAAAGGTACAAGCCCACTATAAAACTATATTATGAGGGTACACCAGGCAGCGTCTTGAAGCAATGCGACTAAAAGCCTGACCCCCCTGCACCTCGTAATTCTTGGTTCATTTAGCAAGCTGGAGTCTGTTGAAGATTTTAAAAGGGACTTGTTGCTTGCTGTCTTGTTAATCTCAATGTTGTACTTTGGATTGTTATGGGGGCAGTTTTAGCCTGTGAATTTTAAAGTACAATTAATGTAAGCCTTTGCAGAATTGACTTGGCATGCAAGTTTTCAGTCATATGCCCTAATGAGCCCTCGCCTCCCAGGGGGTGAGCATTGTTTATTGGTTACCAAGTAACCAGCTTTAAAAATATGAACCACTTTTTATTTGACTGCATGCAGCTGTGTTTTGAAAGAACTTGACCTATGTATTTTATTTTGGTTTCACCAAATATACGTTAAATCAACCTAAAAACATGGACCTGTTGCGTTTCTTTGTAACCGCATATTGTGAATAAACTTGGTAAGGGCATTTCCAATTGCAAGTTTGAGAGTACCCGGTCCTGGGTCACAGTTACATTTTAATATTTTTTTGGAGACCTGATTTTCCAGTTGTGGTGCAATTTGGCAATTATTTTTTTTATTGTTTTCTCCCAATTTGGAATGGCCAATTTTTTAGGTTCAGCTCACCGCTACCACCCCTGTGCTGACTCGGAGGGCGAGGACGAACACACGCTGTCCTCCGAAACGTGTGCCGTCAGCCACTTTTTTTTTCCCCCACACTGCGGACTCACCATGCAGCTACCCAAGAGCTTCTGCGTCGGAGGACAACGCAGCTCTCGAGCAGCTTACAGGCAAGCCCGTAGGCTCCTGGCCAGACTATAGGGGCCACTGGTGCGCGGTGAGCCGAGGACACCCTGGCTGATCTAAACCCCCCTCCCCCCGGGCGACACTTGCCAGTTGTGCGCCGCCCCCTGGGAGCTCCCGTCCACGGTCGGCTGTGGAATAGCCTGGACTCGAACTGGCGACGTCCAGGCTATAGAGCTCATCCTGCACTCCATGCTGAGTGCCTTTACCGGATGCGCCACTCGGGAGCCCCAGCAAGAGCATTCTTGATCAGACATTTTCGAGAGTACTGTAATCTACAAAGGCTTCTGTACATCTTTATGTACATTCATACACGTAAATGCAAACTGTGTATGTAGGTCATGGTGATTTTATTTTTTCAGGATTCGGATTGCTCTCTAATTTTACATTTAATCCTGAGGTTGGCAATGGTTGTTACTGACATTTGTTGTTAATCCAGACTGTTTTGGAAACTTCAAATTTAACTACAGATTAGGAGATTTTATCGTTTTTCTTTTTGGCAAACATAGCATTTGATTGGGAGAATTGCTAAAGGCCAAACTAGTTTGCTGTTGGAGAACAAATCTACAGGTTGTGTCTTGCTCGTTTAGATTCATTTTCTCATGGTAGAGCAACTGCTTTTATACTACAGTATGTGAATGTGAAGAAATGAATAAGAAGTTAATGAAAAATTTACTGTTTTTTTTTTGTTTTGTTTTTGTAAAGATACAGTAATGCTGCTTTCTTAAAATACAGTATCACTGCAAAGAATTAATTCAAAGTGTTGTAATAGCTTTTCTAACTTTGAAATGTGTTTTAGGTCAAGTGTTAATTACATTTTAGTATCCATCTTCCAGGTCTTTGGCTGATGGTATCATGGGTGGGGGTAGCCTATTTATTTATGAGCTTTATTATGTGTTGATTTAAATATATTCATTTTCCTGTTCCCCAAAACAAAAACAAAAAAATAGCATCATGAAATTAGAGGCCCTGCTTTATAGTTCTTCTTTATCTGGGTTCTTTTCTTGGTGATTAATTCCATGTATGCATTCTTTTTATTCAAGGAAACCAAAGACAGGAGCACATCTGTCCTCCTAGGGTTTCTGAAGCCTGTACTCCCTAGGAAAGCCTAGTGTATTGCTAGGGGAAGTAATCCTTGTCATCTTTGAAGAATGATGAAAGCCTGGGTTAAAGCAGAGGCCAATTTAGGGAGCAAGGTCAAGAAGGAGCATCTCAAGGACAACTATAAAGATTCTTTTGTAGAATTTACTAGCGCATACTTTATACTGATAGAGTGAATAGCCCTACTACAACTCAGAATGTATTTATTATCTGCAACACTTTACTCAACCTTTTTACTGTCTATTTGCTGCTGCTTATATTACCTAAAGGTTCATTCACCCATTTGGTGCACATGCAAAGTGAACTAGGGAATGAATTGTGTTTATACAGAAGAGACTGTTTGTTATCCATATGCCATCTCTGTTCCTGATCAGTTCTTAAAAGCAAAACAAAACAAAGTCTTAACTGCTGCTAAGTTATAGTGTACATCTGTCACTTTATAAATTCGGGAACTGTGTGACATGGGTTTTATGAAATCGTATAACATTTTAGTAGGTCTTAAAATACAGTATTTCTATTCTGATTCAGTTCTAAGCAAAGCAATTTATTTAGCAGTAATGTTTCCTTTGGTTTCCTATGCACTATTTTGCTGATTTTTATTATTATTGTTTTTTTCCTCAAAAGTGTTTCCCCAGAATAAATCACTGGTTGTTTAAAATGTATGAAGTAAGAAACATGCATCTGGATTTGTATAAAATGCTGATGGAATACTGGGAATGCAAACATCAATGTTTTTTTTGTTATTATTTTCATTCTTTTTGAGCAGCGAAGGACAAACAAATAATTTGCCATAGAGGGGTGAGGAGGCGAGAAAAGAAATACTGCATATTTAAAGCTCAGTTATTGCACTGCCCTAGAAATGTCTAGGGTGTTTTTTCTTTTTTTGTCTTTGTTTTCTAGGACTTGGATAATGTTCACATGTTCTTGCTGGTTCATTTATACACTCTGATGGTGTGTGGTTACTGGAATGAGCAGCTACTTATATTGCCTTGGCAATAAACTAACTTGCTGGGACACTTTTGAATTCAATGAGCTATTTTTATTTTACTTTATATAAAATAAACTATACAAGCAATACAGAGCATTTCAGTGTCTCTTTTTGATCTTTAATCTTTTAAAGGGTGTATTTGTTCTGTGTTTAACAAATATATAACTAGCTTATTCCTAAAGTACAGTGTTTATTGGAAGACTGATTACATTTTAAATTTGACATTTGGACATGGCAACTGCATGTTTACAAAACAGGTCAAAGGAGATTCCTGTTTTTTGACAGATTTGTCCACCATATTTAGTTGATGTAATTTGATCTACCTTGTTTTTGTTTTGCTTTTCCATGCACCCCACAAATGTAAAACACAGGACAAGCACCCTTGTTTTGCTATCTGTGTCGGTAGATTACAAGTGCTAATCAGCTTGGATTCATCTCTGGATCAATAGTTAACTTACAAATGCAGTGCCAACATCTGCCATGCATGTGACAGACCCTATGCCTAGAGATCAGGTCAGTTGTGGACCCCACAACTGACCTGAATTTTATTGCATATTTCTCGTCGCTGATCAAACAAGGAACTTTCAGCATTTGTATACAGTGCACTTGGTGGAGTGATCTACTAGACTGAATACTTGGGCCTTTAGAAAAAATATAAACAGTGACCATTTAAAGAAAGTATCATAAAAGGCAGTTATGTATTGTAGGAAAAGTACACACAATGTTCATAATAGGCTTGTGCTTTATTTCGAAGAAAGATCAGAATAACAGAATAACAGCAACATTCATATGAAGGTTTTTTTTTGTAATATTTGGACATTGAACCCTTTAAACTATTGATACATTTGCTTGATAAATACCATGGGTGTGTTGGTAACTGCCATTCTGAGAGTAAAAGATCACCTTTGCCACATGCTTGCAGACAAGGCACCAATGTTACTGCTTGAACATAGGAGTGTAAAGTGTTGCACAATACATGCTGAACCAGTTTACAAAGATTGACAGCATCACACCCTTTAAATACATTGTGTAGTTTGTCTAACCTTGTATTGTTGAAAATTCTAACTGGGTGGTTCCTATGTCTTTATATATTGAGCTATCGGTAACTTTTTGCTGAAGGGCTTGTTGCAACATAAGCCAAAGGCAGGTTTATTCTTTGTACATTATCATGACACGCTAGAACCTAGCCAAACTACAGAGAACTTGACATGAAGATATTATTTTTTGCATGTTGTTGACAAATTATGGTGTCAAGTTTCTGGAATGAAACCTAAAGTTTTCTAAATAGTCAGCAATCTTTACATTTCTTCAAATGTCCCCAGAGTTGTTTTAGAGAAGATCCAAAACTAATTGGAAATTGGTGACATTTTATGAAGGCATTTTACTTTTAAACAAGCAAAGGTCGTCTTGTATTACTCTTACCCCAGGCTATATTCTGAAATACAAAATACACTTTGTTTAAAAACATGATTACATATTTCAATTTGAGATGCCTATTATTAAGGAAACCAAATTGTGAACAGTATACACTTGAAGGAAAAAAGCAAGCAAGTACGATGCGTTCTCCCTGCTGGTGACCAACTTCCCTTTCCTGTGTTATTGGGATGTCAGGTGCCTGCAATGTCTTTTGTCCACTAGTCTGATCTACATGCTTGTTTTCTGATTTTTGTAGCAGTACACATCTTTGAGTACATGATTGGTTTCTATATCATGTATTTATTCCATGCCAGTTTCTGGGCTAATGTATTGATAAGCAGTCACAAAAGCAGACAGTTAAATAGCATGTCCACTTTGGGTTGCTGTATGAATTACAAACCTTAGTAGAGCTATTGGTACTACCACTTCGTAGCTTTACTAGAGATAGTAGGTCATACAGTATACACAGTTTTTTGGTACCTCTGGTTTAACTAAGTTAACCCATAGTGATCACTTTTTGTTCAAACAGTGATTGAGGAAGGGTTTAATAATGTAAATGTTTTGCTTTTTGAGTGAATCGGAACCTCTGTGGACATAACTGAAAATCTGCACAGACATCTCAGGCTCACAGCACCCTCACCTGAACAGAATGCCAGCTGTTCTTGGGATCCCACAGTAATCCCCTGAACGGCTTCCTCTGCAGTATTGAATTGGTTCACTTTACATACTGGTTACCTGAGCTCTTCCCACACATAACCCAAGAGGAACCTGGAAACACATACGTGTCATGGTTTGTTTTTGTTTTTGTTTTTTTTTGGTCATACACTAGCCTATCACTTACATAACCAAAAAAAAAAAAAAAACAACATGAAATGATGAAATGTCCCTTTTTTTTTTTTTTTTTTTAGGCCCCAGGCATTGGTCTTCTGTTTCACCAGGACTGTACTGTGCATATCTTAAAGAGAACACATTATGCACAACAAGACAATTTAGGCTAATACTGTACATGTTCTTGCACTCTTTGGTTTGACTGTTACGCATTCTAGAGAGCATGCAATTGTTATGAAAATTCAGGTTTTATAAAAGATAAAATTAAAACATCAATGTTGGTGTGGCAGGCACATTCATTGGATGTTTGAGGCACACTTTTTATGAAATTTGGCTTTTTGCACTTTTTCTGGAAATACTAAAAGAAACTTAATAGATTCAATAACACTAGAAGTCTCTTGAACATTCTTTTGGTATTTCTAAATATAATACTATCGAGTGTTTGATAGTTGTGGATGATCTTGGTTTATACTGTAGCTTCACTTCACTAAGTCCTCATGTTGTTGCTGCTTGGTTCTAGACATACAATAGTGTACAAATGACTGGAAATTAAGGGGAGCTGGTGGAGATTAGATATTATCTGGAGAACAGAGGCACCCTCCCTTTAAGACTATGTGTGGACCATCTGCTACATGACACAGTGGCAGCACAGTACCTAATGAAGTCTAAGATTTATTTATATCTTCTCAGGAAGCCACAGCTCTTTTCTGTGCTTTGTTGCCTCTGGCCTGATCACAAAAATGTGTCTCCAACCCCAGTCATCATTGTTACAGTGTTCAAGAGCTGTAACCCCATCTAAAGCATTGTAATTTGAACCTAGAAACTGTGAGAATGCGTTGTGATCTTTTTCAGTTTTACAGCTGATAAGCTACTGCTTTGCCATTTTTAAAAATACTACTGGTCTTGCATGTGGGCTGACATGTCTTCAACCCGTCAGATCACCGCCAGACAATTGAGAAATGAATGTTTAAAAAAAGTACCATGCATCAGCAGTGCATGCTGTGTCATTAGGATCATTATAAGCTTCTTTGAGGCTGGTGCAAAGGGGAGAAGATAAGCAATTTCCCACAATGTGTTAAACACACACCACAAGATAGCATTACAATACATACAATGTTTTTAGGAAAGGTACATGTATGGCTCTACATGACAGGTAAGTGTGGCTTACTGCAGTTAAAATATGACCTAGTGCTGTGATTTTTTTTTTTAAAAGTGCATTGGTTGGTATGTATTTACAGAACATAGAGCTGAACTCTTGACGGCCTACATTTGAGATGCAAACCACCAGCAACCTGCATGAAGTCTTTATATTTGAATAGTAATTAATGGAAAAGACATGTGCAAATGTTGCACAGGTGTGCACGACCTGCATTACACCATTCTGTCCAAAATGCAATCTGTGGATTGATTGCACACAGTTTGAGGAAAAATCCAACTCGATTACAAAATGTTACAAAGCAAGGAGCTTCAACGATCTGCCCAGTTCGATGTGGGTTGTGCTTACTTTCCTCAATCAGTATATTCATTGTCTGTGCCACATCAAGTCTAATAGTTTCAATCTGGGACTGACAGGTGTTGTCGACCACAAATGCTTATGCATGCCCAAACTATTACAAACGACATCCAAACTCATGTTGAGTCATGCTGCAGACACACCTCTGGTGCCTCAATGAGCATGGTAATTGCACCAAGCAGGTAAGTCTGCAGCCGGCATTGAAATAATTCCAAACACCCTACATACCTGCGCTATTGTCCTTCCTACACATGTCCATATAGTCTGTTATCACCTGTGACAGGACTGTCATTGACTATACAAACTGTAAATGAGTGTGTCAGTGAGTGTCTGAATACACAGGTTTAATATACACACTATCTCTCTGTGGCAGGGCAGAGTTATTGTCTATTGTTGTAGTATAGATCAGGGGTGTGTCAACATTTTCACTCTAGGTCTTTGTTTCAAAAATGTCCTTAATTAATAAATTAAATCAATTAAACCTCCGACTAGATTCATAAGCTTCAATAATACAGTATCAAACCTCCTTGACCTATACCATTCTGAAGTATTGAAAGAGTTTCAAAATACTGCATATACTTCCTGTATTGCAGACAATCTGAATAATCTGTGATCAAAATGTGTTAAAACCACATGATTGCCATTTGGTGCAAATTATAAGTTTAGTGCCACTGTGTTCTACATTTAAACCATTGTATGTAATGTTGGTGGCAGAGGTAATAAACACAAATCAGCATCACAATTATTTTTATTTATTGTTTGAAAGGTAACATCAGCAAGGCAGTAGGCACTAGTAAATGCGCATACAAGCAGGAGTCAATCATTATGTTTATTTTCTTTAATTAGTCTGTGGAGACTTAGTCAAAGCATTTGAGCACCAGAGGCGATGGGGGTATGCTGTTATCATACCTCTATTTCTGGATCTAAGCTGCTGTCTGCAGCATGTTCAATAAAGAAGCAATTTAGAAAAAAAGCAGTCACTATTACAGAAGATGTCTTTGTAACCCATCTGACAGATGGGCTCTTTGTGCTTGAAAATCTAAGTTTAGATTAGATTAAATTTGCTAGAGGGTTTGTGCTTTTATAAAGATAAAAACAAAGATTGCATAAAAATAATTTTTTAAATGTGTAAATCATTAGGTGTTGACCAACCAAAAATGACCACAATATGACAGCCATATTAGATCAAAGTGAAGGGAGCTGTTAGATATCAAAATTTGCCCTAAGAGCTCCCATAAGATGGAAATTATAAAGTCGCCTTCTCAAATGGTTTATGTATTAGCTGTTTAAAACCTACTGCACTTGGTGTCAGTGCTAGCAAATAGGTATAAACAAATAATCATCACTACCTGAAACTGACCATGTAAATGTATTATTCATTTAATAGTCTTGTGGGAAATGTCTTTGAGAAATTATTGTACGTGAAAATGAGCATTACAGTTTATCACTGAATAGATTTATCAAAATGAATTGCTGGAATGCAGCCATTATTGCAATAGGCCACACATACAGTATAATAGGCCTATCATGCCAATGTTAACAAATGCTAAGATCTCAACTCAACATCCAAAATAACAGTTTGTAAAAAATGTGATTAGTTGGCTTTCTTACAGAGGTTCTCTGCCTAAATTGGGACTTTTTGCAACTCATTACCCCAACAGATGTTATATAATCAGGGTCCTATTGGTTCTGAATTGCTCTGAGATGTATTAAGAATGTTTGTAAAATGTTGTGTCAGTGAACTAATCCACTGTAATGTTTAAAATTAAAGAATTGGATCTACACTGATTCACAAACTAGAACAGTTGCCTCAATAGAAATAAAACATGTGGTACTATCTTTGCAACTGACTGAATTTGCGGGCACTTAGGTACTACACTTTTATGTTTTTATTATTACTGGTTTCTTTGAGGAGTGCACAGCTTTCAACAAATCCAGTTTTCAGTTTACTTATTGTTTTATTTTATTTAAAGATCAATGAAAGACATCATAGCAAGACTGAGACTGACAAGACGACATGTTCACCTTCCCTATGAATTTGCTGCAGAATCGGTGAAAGTTTATAGCTTTATATTTTCTCTTTTTCAGCTGTAATGCTCTAAATTCTAATCCATACAAAAAGGTAAAAACTACTGAGTTTGTATTTAGTATTGACAAAATCTGGTATTTCACTTGTGTATTGTGCTATAAAACCAAACTTAATATTTGTATTCCAAAGGATTTCACTTTTTAAACCCTTTCTTTCACAAATGTAATTCATGACAGGCACAACATGTACCAAACCATTACAGACGGTCATCTAACCAGCCATGCTCTTCCACACAGCAGTCAGGAATCCCTCCCCTGTTGCACCCTCTTCATTCCCTATATCCATTGTGATAATCTCCCTCTTCACAAATACATTCAGCAGCAGATGGGCAGTCAGCACCAAATTCTCCCCCCCCCCGGTGACCAAGCTAATTAACATTTACCTCGAGCACAGAAAGACTACATTGGGATAACAAATTCAGTAGTTAACTTGAAATACAAATATATTCCTGTTGAAGAGTATTAGATTATTTTACTGCTCTGCTGTTTTCTATGCTTGTAGAGTGGTCGGCAGTTTTTATCTCTCCTAGACCTGTATGCAGAGCCGCAGTGTTGAAAGAGTTAAAAAAAAGGTTTTCAAAGTCATGATAGAGCTAGGTATTCAAATCCAAGGTTGCGTTGCACTTTTTGGCGCATTCACACGTCCTTGGTCCTCAAGGTTAATGACATTTTGACAGCAGTTCTTGTTTGTGCTGCTGTGCTTGAGGTTTTGAGTTGTTCTGGATGGTTTGATCTGATCCAGGAAGTACTGTACCTGTCTGGTTGCTGTTCTACCTGTTCAGTTTCTTCCAATTTTCTTTTACTGTTAACAAATCAGACAATAGAAACATTAATGAACATTATTTGGAGCCTTGCTGACCTGAGACTGCATCCAAGCAGCTCCATATCTTTGTGTTGTCCAGATCAGGTGCTACTACCAGACGCATATGAAATAAATACAGCTGTAAGATTATATTCAGTACTTGAAATGTGTTTGTTCAGGAACTTGTTTACAGTGTGTTTGTATAAAGTTTATTCAACAACCTTTTGTATTAAAGCACTGTATTGTATAAGGCAGTGGACACACACTGCAGCTGTTGAACACACACTGCAGCTGTTGTCGGTGTGCGACAATAAAGCTATTCAAAGTCTTCAGTCTGCATTCAGTTGTTTTCTTAAATAAGTATTTATTCAAGACATCCAAACCCAACTACTATAGTTTGCAGTGATCCAACAATTATATAGATAGATAGATAGATAGATAGATAGATAGATAGATAGATACACATACTAATATAAAGTATATGAGTAGGTTAATAAAGAACATCTGACTTTTCTAAACACCACTATTGAGCTGAAACTGATATGTTACATTAGTTGAAAGCAGTAGCAAAATATATACACTAGACTTGTATTCGCAAGTTGTCTAGAAGTTGTAATAAATCAATAGGTTTATCATTTATATTTTGGATTAATGATAATTAACTTTTGTGCAATTATATATATATATATATATATATATATATATATATATATATATATATATATAAATAAAATGTTGTCTATGTGTTAAATCTTGTGTCCCAATACTCCCTTCTACAGCATCTGTAGGAGTTTGCTCATTAACGAGTTACATATACAAGCAATCTGGACTGCATTCCATTTTATTTGAATAGGTTCCCTACAGGGTCTCCATGGTGATTGTATAAATACACACAGTACTGGTATATAATAAGTAAAGGTCTCATTCTGCAAATAAAGCAAATCCCTCCTTGGTTAAATATTAATAGATGAAGACATTGTATAGCATCAAGCTGTATCAGGAAGTTATTCCCTTTATATAAAGATTACACGATGGCAATTAAATCCATACATCCTTATTTGAAATCCTCCATTCGTATGAATTCATCAGTAAGTTGAGGCATTTTGGGTAGGGTTTTAAAATAGCTCAAACGTTTTCTGTAGAAACAGTACATTACCAAATTCAGTTTTCAAATATGGGGAGAAGGGGATTCATCACATAAACAAATAACAAAATCTTCTGGAATACAACCTAAAACCTGGCTACAGTTTACCGGATTTTACCTGTTTGGACAGTAACAAATTGAACAGTGCTTCAATAAAAAAAAAAACTCTATATTTCTCCCAGCTTATTATTGTTATTATATTACAGAACAATAGACTAGTGATGCATTAGGACGAGAGGCCTGAACAACAATGCTGCTTTGTTCTACTGAACCTGGGCAAACCTCAAAAGACCATGTGTGCCTTTTGGAGTCTGCATTCATTCATTACTATAAAGTTATTTTTTGTGCCTAGTGTTTTTTTTTTTTTTACAATGTATTTTGTGGTGCTTTTTAAAACAAAATTACATAAGAAAACAAGAACTTCAACAACATACAACAGAATAAGTGTCTTTGAAGCATATAGAACAGACAAAGGGTTAACACAGTGATCAGGCGTGCCCTATCCATCCTGTTTTGTCTTTGTCTCCAGTACAACAACTATGGAAGTTTTCCTGCTGGTTTTATAACATCATTATTAAAAATAAAATAAAATTTAAAAAAAAAATCATCATAATCTTCTGTGAAAATTAGCCTGGCCATGTTCTGTTTTAGTCATCAAATCCTGGTGTTAAAACTGAGAAGTTTCAAGCACACCAGTGGCCTCTCTGTCAAACTTGTCTTCTCTCTAAGGACTGCTGGTACACAAAAGTGTAACCATTACCATGTCCCACTACAACATTTTGCCCCCAGTGTATCCTCCCTGGTCCTTTTGTTCAGTGTACTGGATGTTTTTCATTTGAAATTGCCCGCGCTTCCATCAGCCTGAGAGCCCTCGAGTATGGACGTTCAGAACACTGGTCTCAGCTATATTAAACTCTGGCAGAAGGGATTGCAGAAATACTTCAATTTATGAGCAGTTTGCTAGTGCTGAAGAAAATATGCCTATAAAAAAGTCTATCAACACAAATCTGGCTGTTCTTAAGCCTTTTTATATTTAGAATTAGAATGGGCTGAGGATGTTGATTCTTCTCCATTTGCAACACAATTTCTCATATATAAAACATTTATACAGTCTATTTTGCCACTCTTCAGATTCTTTTTAACTCGATCCACCAGTGGCTGACTGGATTCAGAACTAGAGATGACCATGAATCAGTACTAAAGTGAAAAACACAAAATGTGTCAAGGAAGGACAGACTAGTGCAGTCTTCACTGGCTTTGACCAGTGTTAATGAAATGGATACCACAGTACATGCAGTAAACCTTTGCTTCTCTGTGTGTTGAATTAAACAGAAACTGCGCGCTTCAATGAACTGTTACAAAGCGCCAGTTTCCATCAGCTTTTTAGTCAATAACAAACCCATCTATATTTTATTGAATCGCTGTATGATACCACTTTGTCACTTTGGTTTTTGTTTTTAAAAGTTTTGGACGCCATAACTATACAATGACTCATCACTCAGTAGGAAATGCTTAGTACTTGACTGTCTGGAAAAACCTGACTGTACACTGCGGTTCCACCACATGCAAACTCAATCGAAATGCACTGAAACAGCAGCTGTAGCCACAACACTACTTGCAAATCCCCACAGCCACACACACAGATCTGAGTAAATAGCTTTGTACACTGAATTCCAACAGGCTTGTACTTGTTGAATAAGATCTGTCACAAAACATGGCCATTAACTTTAACCAATATTTATTATGAATACAGTACATTTCCATCTCATGTCAATACACTGATTCAGAAAATATCCTGATTTTTTGGTGATCTGACAGGAAATGGGCATGATAAGTAAAGAAAGACCAGGGTGACAGGCCATGAGTAACAATTACATCACAGGATCCTTCTGCCCTTTCGATCTTTTAAACTAGATTAACCCTGTCGTCAATGTGATCCACACAGAAAAGCATGTTATACATTTAATAAATGATAAACAGAGCAAAGAGGTTGAGCAAGGGGTTCTGGTCTGGAGAACTTACCAAACAATATACACTGCTGTGCAAAAGTCTTAGATATGTTGCATTTTTCTACTCTGATGCATTATGAGCATCAACAATTTACTCAAAGCCTCCACTAGTGTTTTCTACTATTATAACAACCTTGACTTGCATAAAGAAGGAAAAACATTGAGTGAAATAGCTTGCATCACTCAATTTTCAAGGTGTGGTATCCAAAGTAAAATCAACAAGTATGGAGAAACACCTTCTGTAATTCACAAACCCAGGACTGGAAGACCCAAAAACCTGTCTAACAAGGATGAGCAATACTTGAAAATAATATCCTTAAGGAACAGAAAGAAGACAAGCGTTGAATTGGCAACAGAACTGGCAGAAGGCACAGGTGTCGTTGTCTATCAAATCAACAGTACGAAGGTCACTCTTGAAATCAGGACTTAAAGGTTATGTTGCAGTAAGAATTCCTCTGTTAAGAAAGGGGAACAAGACTAAAAGGCTAAAATATGCACAAGAACACAGAAATTGGACTATGGAACAATGATCAAAGGTGCTTTGGACTTGATGGATGGACAATAACACCTGTGCCTTCTGCCAGTTCTGTTGTCCTTAAGGATATTATGTTGCAAGCTATTTCACTCCATGTTTTTCCTTCTTTATGCAAGTCAAGGTTGTAATAATAGTAGAAGAACACTAGTGGAGGCTTAAATTGTTGATGCTCAAAATGCATCAGAGTAGAACAATGCAACATGTCTAAGATTTTTGCACAGCAGTGTACATGATTGCAGAGTACAGATGTATCTTAAATAGGCCTACTATAATCTGAAAAACAAGGGAATCTTGTAATCTATGGTAATCTATTAGGCATAAGATTTTCCAGAAGTAAAACAGGAAACGGCAGACTTTGGGATTTGTGAGTCAGGGGTGTAGACATTTTAGATTAGATTTCCCCCTCGCATTACAATGTATGCTGGAAATGTCACAGCAGATTTCTCTGGCATGCTACATGCAGTTCTGATTGCTGACAACGTGCTTCTCTTGAACATACCCCCTGTCTGATTCAAATCCCCAACTGTTAACGTGTTTTGGATGCATTATATATTTTACCTGCAGATTAGTATGGTGTTTCAAATCCACCCAGCAAACAGCCCAGCAGCATTAGAGCGTGTCTGGCACTTCATTGTACCTGTAATCAAACTCAGTCAACATACCATCAGTGAGGAACAATAGGTGTTAAAAGTCATTGCAGTGTTAAGAACAAGATAAAATAATTGATAATTTAAAAATCATATTTTATTATTGTGCAGTTACACAATTCTACTTTGCTATGAAAAGAAAATAGGCAACATAGATCAATGTATTGCCTAATGCATTCATCAGTGTAGTTACTACATTGAGGTGCATTCTCCAGTGTGCATATCTTCATTAAACACTTTCATTTTTCAAAACGGTCACCAAATTACAGAGAGCGCTCTTTTAGCTTCATGGTCCCGACACTCTGGAACTCTCTCCCAGTTTTAGTGCGTGTCGCTCTCACCGTCCCTCGCTTCAAATCAACTCTCAAGACCCACTTGTTCTCTCTTGCTTTCAATGCTCTTTAAGCCTGATATCTGTTATTAGCTGTTGTCTAAATTCCTATTTCAGGGTTTTAACTCCATCTTATTCGTATGATTCTGTATGACACACGCATGTTTAATGTATTTGCATTTATTATTATTATTATTATTATTATTATTATTATTATTATTATTATTATTATTATTATTATGTATTTATTTATTTATTAGCAGACGCCCTTAACCAGGGCGACTTACAGTTGTAAACAAATACAAATACATGTATTGTATCTAATGTACTATGCGCTGTATTTCACCTTATTTAATGTATTATGCATTGTCCCTCACTATCCTGTAAAGCACTTTGTGATTGTGGTCCACTATGAAAGGCGCTACATAATAAAGATTGATTGATTGTAATGTAATTCAAAGTCTCTTAAAGAGTAAGTAGCGGGGTTCAGAAATAAATATAGCGTTACACATCCGCACGTGTTGCTACAACTGTTTAAATAACGTTTCTGTAATTTTTCTTTTCATTGTTAACATCCTGACAACTTGAATCTCTGTTTCAAAGCTCTTTTCAAAATGGCCGCTCTTGTGCACTAATAGTGTAAGGATTATTGTCCACAAACAGGTAACACATCAATAACGATCCAGGATGTGGTACGGAACAGAAAAGACCGAGCACTTGTTTTTATGTTGTTGTTGTTTTTTTTAATCGCTCTTCCCGCAATGATTTAGGAACGGCCATTTTGAAAATAGCTTTGAAACAGAGTTTGAAGTTATAAGTGTAAAAAGTTGTCAGGATGTTAACAATGAAAAGGTATGTTATTTAAAGGTATGTTAACACGTGGGGATGTAAAATGCTATATTTTAACTGGCAGGTGGTGTTTACCTCATTTATCCATGTTTCCAATGATTCACTGCTTCATTTTTTCTATATTACACTTTAACACAGTTTTTTAAGGGTTGGTATAGGACTGAAGAAAATGTAACTTGAACAATGCCGAACTTTGCATTTACATATTGAAAATGACAAATGTCTTCCTCCTTCATACATGGTATTGACGGGTTAGTTACTCGTGCTCACTGCAATGGGTACTTACTTAAAATGTATGTTTGTTAACACTGCTTGTCATGGTTTGTAAAATGAGGAAAAGAACACTGATATCAGTTTGTATAGTGATGTTAAATGTTAATGAAGAACCCCGTTGATTTGATCCACATTCTCTTAAAGTACAAACACCGGTGGGAACTATGGCATTGAAATAATGAAAAACTGTCAATAGAATGGCTACTTGTTTCCTCTGCTGGGTATAATGGCCAATATTTAATAGTTCTTGCTTTTTAAACATAGTACATCTGCTACAGTTTTACGCCTTGGCATATGTTAAATACCCCCCCTGTCCACTCTGAAATCCATCGGCTCTCTCATTCCTTGTTTGATTACCAGCGGCTTTGAGAAGGATGCACGTCCTCAGGAAGAATAGTAATCGAGAGTGTGTCTGCCTCACAGGGTGCTGCAGCAAGTGAAACACTGGGCAATGCTGTGCCACAGGCCTGCTTGCAAATCATGTCATGTTTTAAATTCCATTGCCTAACAAGGGAAGATGTTTCCTCAACTCACTGATTCATGCTGGCAAAGCTCTGACTAAGAGACAGGTCACAATTGAAACAAGTCGCTTAAGGACAAGGCATCTAATTTCCTTAAGTTCTTTTTTTCTTGTGTTAATAGAAGTTTGTACTGTATGTTTAGCTGCTGTTGGTCCAGCCAGATTTATAGTGTTGCCGAACAAGCATTGAGTTGCGCCCTGTGCACACAAACTAATAAACTTTAAACAGTCATAAATTCTCAGGTAAAACAAATGTCCAGATTTTATAAGCCAAGTTTACCATTGACAAAGTGGATATGAGGGACTGTTTCAGTTCTTTAGGCTGAAAAAAGATTGTGTTGTTTTTAACAATAGGTGTCCTCAACAGAGTTTCATTCATAACTTAAAAAAAATATATATAAAAACTCAAGATTTAAGCTAAAACACAGAGGAAAGTATTAGCTATTTGTCTACGTGAATTAAAGCATGAATTCAGGCTAGTCGTTCATCTTCTGTAGAGCAGGTAAGTTAGTGCAAGGTCGCCAGGATCCAATTATATTCCTTCTATTGACAAATGCTTAAGGTTCTGTATTGTCCACAAAACATACAGACAGAGCCTGTGATTTATACATCTTCCATTGGTCAGCCATTTCACCAGTGCACCATTCTGGACTATAGAGGTAACATCTTAGGGGGAAAAGGGTGCATTTATGTTACATAATGTATAATATGTTTGTTTTTGCTTTTTTAAATCCGCAAATAAAATATGTGAATTGATACAACTGATTTGGTGTTGCTGCACTTCTACTGTAAATGATATATAAAGGTCTGAGAATGTGTTTCATCCCAATCCCTCGCCAGGTTTCTTCAGTTTCGTCCTGCGGAAGATGAATTGAGCGACTCATTGCTCTGACGCAGTGATTTCAGATACACAACAACATGGCAGTGAGGAACGTTCTGTACACCTCACGTTTTCTTTCAGATTGAGGCCTTGACTTCCTTTCAGATTCCTGAGTAGCAGGAAGCCAACTAACCTTGACTACAATTCAGTCTGAATGTAACATATAATACCTAGACTAGTATATATCCTCTCTAAGTACTGCTCAGGTTCCTTTGTTGTTTCAGTAAAATAAACTCATGAGCTGAGGTGTAAAAACAATAAGAGGTGCACATTCTACTTTGCATTGCACTGCCCCCTTGTGGATAGTGCTAAACTAGCCCAGGAATGAAATGTAGCAAGAGGAAGGATTCATGGCTGATGTAAGCTTTGATGCGACAGTGCTATGGAGATGAATTAATGATCAACAGTTGCTTTGAAATTAAATTCACTCCACCTGTGTGACTGCATTATTTGCTACCTTAAAATGAATGTTGTTTTATTCATCTGCGACTAACTGTATTTGAGGAATATTTTTAAAATAATTCTATACAAAGTATTGCAGTTGTCTTTAGTTCATTAATATTTAAAAAGCTCAAATATTAAAGGTTATTTGAGGATTCTGAAATGATAAAAGCACTGGTAGAATGTATAGCAGCACTAAAAGAAACCCAATTTGAAATGGCCAGTTTAAAATGTCTAATATAAATGTTGCCTCACTGCTGCAATCTCAGCCGATATCCTCTTTTCACCCGCCAAGCTGAAGCAAGAGACAAGCTACTAAAACCCAGCCTGGGAAATCTGTGCCCTGACCAGTAGGGGTCACTGCAGCACAAAGAGGTAAACTATCCCTAGACAATCTCCCCCCAACTCTAAGAACACTGAGTGTGGGTTCCCAGCCAACATCAGCAACTGGCGTCACTCACCCTGCACACCACGCAGCAGCTATTTACAAGGTGAGTCACACCCCTTTAAATACTTCTAGAATTTGGTGTTCATTCGAAAAAGACCTGGAAATGATAATGAAGATTTGGTAAACAAATACAACTGGAAGACTTCTAAAAATAAAGGGACTTCTTTTCACTTAAGCAAATATACAATGATCCTACATTTCATTAGCAAATACAAATCCACAGGAAGTGTGATATTCATTAAGAAAGGAAAGACCTAAGGGAAAAGGGGTGTGCTATGGTAATGTGGTTCATTATTGTATAGTTGGTTGTATGGTGAGTGAACACTTGCCTTTCAAAGGAATTGAGTTTGCAATTATTCTGTGTGGTTCTGGGTTCTGTTACTCAAATATTGAGTCATCATTGTTCTCTAAATCTCCCTTTTCCTGGCTTTGAGAATCCTAAATCCTGTAAAGCTTACCTCATTCTAGTCAAATCATAGGATCTTTTAATCATCTGTTAAAACCCTGCCACCTAGTGGAACCTATAAATAACTGCAATATTCATGACACGGACATACTGTATTCTTTCAAGCGAAAGATGTTTTTCTTTTAGCTAATGTGACTCATAGGCATCCATTCATATTGGTTTGTGCAATAGTAACTGCCAAAATTGGCACATGACCATATTTTAACACCAAATGAATTATTTTGATTGGACAACTTTCTGAACTGCCTTTTACAAGTTAAAATACTGTACTTCCAAAGGAAAATTTAATTTGAATAACTGATAACAATCGTGGCTTTTTGTGGATGATGATTCGTTAACTGGGGTTGATGGTTCAATTCCATTTCCCTGTCTTTGAATTTGGCAGCCAGAGATCTAGACATGGACATGCTTGAATTTACCCTCTTTTTATCAGGTTTGGCCACAAGGCGGCATTGTAGAATTTTTGTTTAGAAAGTACTGTCGAAACATTCATACATGCCTGTGATTCAATCTGCTGCAACTGTAGCCAAAGTATTGTTGTTAATAATGATGTACTCTGGCATACTATAACGTGCCCTGCAGATTTAGAAAATGAGGCACACATAATGGCACGCAAGCACTGAACAAAATGGTGAAGGTAAAACCTATCAATATAGTCACAAGGATATCGCCTTGTTTCACAGTGATGTCCCCTGCGTGCACACAGTTATACATTCCACGTCAGATTTGTAGTCTGTGAGAAGTGTGAGCAAAACGGGCATGCGTGGATAAATGTGGAATTCAGGAAAGAGACTGTGATTTTGTATAGAGGTTTTCAATTGATTATCTAAGTTGGTAGAATTACAGCGGGGAGAAATTACAATTGTACACCACTTGTGGTCAATTTCTGAACAGCAAACAAAAAAGGAGGTACACCAATAATGTACAGTAGGTGAGGTGCAGAAGTAGGTGAGGTGCAGATTAACGAAAACAAGTCATTTCAAAAAGAAAAGATGATAATTGCACACTCAATTGCAATCCACAGATAATGTATTAAAAGAAAAAAGAAAAAGCCGACGTTTCGACAGCGGAGTGTCTTCATCAGGGTCAACACCACCTGACTTCAGAGATTCAGTTGTTATAGCCAAAGCCAGAATGCAGAAAGACAAAATGTCTTTTTCAAAAATGTATTTATTTTTATACAGTGTTTTACCCTATCTATCTTAAACTGCTGTGACCTGCCCACTCAACGCCTCTTCAACAGCACTCAACTGATTGATGATAATTAAGCTGTCAGCTATCTCAGTAAGATGCTACCAAGCAACAAAGCAATGACAAATTACACTATTTTCATTGAGGTTTGAACAAATATTCTGGTTCAGGTGATGTACTTAGCAGGTCCTGAATGAAATGACACAGCTGCTTCTATTGACAATGCTGTCACAAGAAGAACAAGTGCACTGCCGCAATACGATGTTATCAGCTTTCATACAGTACAGTACATGCAGTACAGCAACAGGTTTGCAATAGACGTCATCAAATAAAAAGAATTGTAAAGGCATATTATTAAAATCAGAGATCAGAGAAGAATGGGTTGTATATTGGGCACCTGCATATTTCACTAATTTATTTAAGTGTTAACTAATCAATCAAGAAAGAATAAAGCCAAATATAGCTTTTCTTAACCTTAATGAGAATTACATATATCATTTTTGTTTGTTTGTACTTACAATACTTGACTTGATGGCATTGTGCTTATGAAAGATGTCTGAACACATGTAGGATGGTTTGTTTTCTTAAGGTATGACTTGACCTAGGGTCTCCTTACCCTCACTTGCCATCACTCATCAACCCCCTGGGGAAATTGCTGCAGAGGGGAAGTGGAGGGGCATAAGCAACACAGACAGAACGTCCCAAGCCTACCCTAGATTTAAATAGCGAGAATACCTAGTGGGGCAACTCAACCAAGCATAAGTTGGCACATCCAGTTTTTATGATAATCCTTTTCATGAATCCTACACTGAAACAAATCATAATTGAGTTATTGATATTGAAACAAATCTCTAAGAGTTGGGGACAGGAATCTACTGGGGACACAGCAGGTATACAAAATATCCCAAACAAGGTTTACAGCACATGTATTTTACAGAAGGACTTGGGCCAGCTTACTGGCTCATCAACCAGGACAACCAGGTCTCCTGAACAAGCAAGACCGTCTTAGAACCTGCAAACCACCAGCTCTAACCAGAATACTGTTTTTAATAAGCGAGGACTTCAATGATTGGTATTTTCATTTCTTTCTGTGCTTTAAGACTGGATTTAACAATCTCTGGGGTCAGTTTCTTGGCCACCCTTTTTAATGTTATGTGCACTAATGTAGAATAGGTTAGGGCTCATGATCAACTCAACTGTATTCTCATGGGGCCATCAGATCAATGAATATGTCACTCCTGTTTAATCTGCTTCCAAGTCCCATCTGTAAAACACCAGCGAATGAGGTCAGATTAATAATTCAGTGAAGAACACTTCAGAGCTTTGCACACTGATGTCTTGACTGATAATTCAGAGTATTGCATTACCACCCATGCATTCATACATAGATTTTATAAAGCATATATTTTCTCCAAATTGAGGTATAAAACTGCCTATATAGGTTCAAAACCGAAAGCAACATTTAATAAAAACTGGCTTCTGAAAATAGCAGGAAAGGTAGCATTCTAATTGATTTAATGTTTGACAGCTTTTTCATTCAAAAGGACATTGATCAGGAACCACTTTAGTACACAGCCAAAGAACTGCCTCCCAGTGTTGTCAAGGCAACAGACAGGGCCTCAGAGTTGGATTACAATAAACCCATTCCTTGAGTAAATAAATGAAGACATTTAAACAAATGAGATATTGTGAATGTTACTGTATACTGTACCTCTGCTTTTTGCATGACCGCCACAGACAAAAGAGCTAAAATGAAAATGTGATGAGTTTTACGCAAATCAGATGCACGGACAGAGACCGGGTGTGAACACAGGACATTGCACACCAGAGCATAGTATGCTAACCGCCATACAAAAGATACAGGCTTGTTTGATCAAGTAGTAATAGAGTTCACTTGTTTACAATATTGATTTCACTACTCATTTTAGTGCATTACTAATGTTCCCTGAAGTATAGAATGGCAGGTGGTTTCCAGCACATCTGAGGAATTTTGATGTCATCATTTCCCAAATTTCCTTAAAGAACTAATAACTTCGGGGTAGATTATATCTAAAAGTAATGCAGGTGTGCATTCTGAGAAGATGCAGTTCCAGTTTGCAGTTTCTCTTACGTAGCATCAAATCAGAACTGAAAGCTCCTTATACCAATAAAGCATATGATACAAATGTGGTTGGTGTGATCCAATTACTGTAGAACAGAACAGTACAGCCTTGTACAGTAGGTGACTGTATTTTGCAATCTTTGTAATAATTGACTTAGAAATGTCATTGACCACATACAGTACTCCAAATATTCATTAGTTAATAAGCATTGTAATAGCTCTGGAGTTCCCCATGGTTTTGAAAGCTGTATGTGTCTTATGTTGTAACAAAGGAAACTGTATAACTTCCCTTTGACTTGAAAAAATCTGTTAAATACTCCAGCGCTAACACATTGAAATTAAGGATTGTACCACAATAATTTCAAAGCAGTCTATTTTTTTTATTTGGTCCTGTGCCAAGCACAAGACATGGTGACATTTGATGCCCTTAAAAGGCAATATCAGCCATCAAGAACGGTGCACCTTTTTCAGTCACATGGGTTGTATGTTGTTCATTTGGTTCACTGAGAATACTGTTTTGAGGGTAGAAAACTTTTCCATCTGACATTAAAAAGAAAATAGTACCAGGAGTAATTTATCCTAAAAAGACCTCAAAGAACTGATTTAATTTTTTTTTTTTTATCCTCTTCAATAGAACCGTTGTATTAATGGTAAGGACAACACCAATCATAGGTGTTGCATTTTATGTATTCCCCTCACCTATCGAATGATATATGGGCAAAGATGATTCTTAATGTGTAGTATTTGTATTTGAATTGCATTTCAATTGCATTCAATATTTTATATTATAAATTGATTTAACAAGGTATTTTACCTGCAAATCAGTCAACCACACACTTACATACATGCTCACCCACACACACAGATTCTCACACACAGACAAGCTTGTTTTAATGTCTGTGTAGCACGATCTATGGTTTACCAGTGCACTGATCAGATATTAAAAAAAAAAAAAAGTGTGTGGGTGGAGAGGAACTGGAGGGTGGGTGGGGAGGGTTGTAAGACCTACATTGTCTTATCTTTCAAACACTAAGCTTGTTTGTCAAACTTTCAAAATGTTGTAATATAATAAATTAAATAAAACATTCTAATAAGCAAAGCAAAATTACTTATAATACGCAGAGTATAACAAGTATGTCCTCAGTGGAGTTTCCTTCTTTTTACAACATTTTTTTAACTTTACTTTGGATTAATCTGTCTTGAAAAACATGTTTCATCCACCTTCAGTTTTCTGTTGCATTATCAAATGATTTAGGCCAAGGGCCTTCATAAAATAAATTGGAAGTAATCCGCAAGGAGAATAAGCTCCAATTAATTGGCATGTGAGTGTAAATTTAACAGCAATATTAGAAGAAGCTGGTCTGATGGGACTGGTTATATAGGTCTTGCACACAAAGGAATCTAAGCAATAGGGAATAATGCAAATATGTCATGGATTAAAAGACATTGTACATTATTAGAGATGTAAAGAGCCTCCTGAACTGATTTTTATCTGCAGTATATATCCTCATATTTGATTGATCTCTTAAAAAAATAAATAATAATAAACTGCTTGATTTTCACACTGTGAGAAACACAAACTTGACAAACATGTTATTAACATGTGCAAGATGCCTAGTAGATGTCAAATGTTGTAGGACCTTGCAGCTTAAGTTATAAAATGAACTAAGAATTTTTAAAATGCTTTTATCTTGAGCTATCATTCAGAACCGATCAATTGTATAACCAACTGGGTGGTTAGCCGTTGTTCTATTTGCTGATGGAGCAAAGTCCAGGCATGGAAAAAAAAATCTTGTTGAAATGCGTTAAACATAGAAGGGTAACTTTCATCCTGAGAAAAGGGGGGGATCTCCTAAGTTGGATATTGGATAAGTAAGATAAAGACACCCCAATAAACCAATAAGATTATTGTTTGCACAGCCCTCCAGCAATATTTGGATAGTATTGGGGTACAATACTTCTTGTAGTGTAATGTGTCCTGTGTATATACTGTATACAGATTTATAACAAGCAATATGAACTAAATGGAAAACATCAATAAAAGATTTGAAAGGTTAAACATGATGTTTGTTTATGCTTAACCTGCCTTTTGACGCGTTGTTTAAACATGTTTCAAAAACATTTAAAGCCAAGAAATATTGTAGCAAACAGCAGAGCATCCATGTGACCATAATCCCAGGTAAATATGAATTTCCAAAGGTTAGAGTGCAATTCTAATTGTTCCACCATTCTCATATAGGTGGAGTAGGTGTGTAAGTGAGAATGGCTACATTTCATAAACTAAAGCAAATAACCTTAAATGTCAATGGATATCGAGCTTGCTGTAAATCCAAACTAAAGCAGTTATCTACCTATTAAGGTGATGTGTTAATAATTTCTTCGGTGCCGACCACGCATTCTCACGAGATGAGCTGCTAACATTGCTCCTGCCAGACCACATTTCACTAAAACAATAATAATACAATACAATACAATACAATACAATACAATATAATACAACCCATTATTTTTAAATAAACCCAATACTACCTTAATAATAACAATAACCCATTCTTTTTCAAATAATAAAGATAATACATTCACCAGCAGGGCTCTCGTCTGCCCTGCTACATGCACATACAAATTCAAATTACCTTCAGCAGTGTTTTTCCAGTTTTGTAAACTTTGAATTGTGTACATTTGAATAAGTTACATTTGAGCACGAGAATAGGATACCTTGGTGTGTATGTTATACTTCAAAAACTGGATGGCAACATACACATCACTCTTGGTACTTTTTTATTTCTTAGTACAGCTGAATCATTTTATAGACAATCTGTGATTTCTAATTCAGTAGCATTTTCCCTTTCAAAGGAAGTCATTTACATCTGGCCACTGGGTGAGTCTGTTCTAAAATCCCATTCAGAGAAGCCCGATTGCATTGTCTATTGGACTATACCAAGGTCTACACATCCCCAGTATCTAATTCCTGTAGGACCATTTTTGTTTTATAGCTATTATTTCCAACCCCGTTACACTGCTTATGATGATCTCAGGTATCTAAAAATACACAAGGTTTTTAGATAGTGTTCTGAAAGAGCGTTCACTAATCTGAACAATCTGAATCAGTGATTCTTGAGAAAAGGAAAATAAAACTGACACCATCTAATTTGTTTTGTAATACTGACAGGTTATTTAAAAAAAATAAAAATAAAAAAATAATAATAATAATAATAGTAATAATAGTGTAATAGAATTGGTGTTATATGTCGCAGTTGTTAATAAACCAGACCAGTTAGGAATCTGTAATAATGGGAGGGACTAAGTGGCGCAGATGACTAAGTTACTGGACTCTTGTCTTTCACTCTGGGGAATTGGGTTTGGATCTAGCTTGGTGGTCTCAGCCTCTCCCTCAGTAGATACCCTGATATCCTGGTTCAAACATATATAGATACATTATTCCATTACTGACCAGTTCCTTGAATCAGTCTCATAAAATAACTCCAATATAAGGAAGGTGACCAGCGGATGTAACACCCAGCACACTGCTCTGATAAAGTATGTTTTTCAGCATTGATTTTACAATCCTCTATTGTTGCCATCTCCCCCTAACAGTCACCATTAACTTCTGACTGCCAATAGATTGATATTATCGTCTTCCATGACATTTGCCAGTTGGAAACACAGTGGCATGTCCCTTTCAAACCATACACATTTTACGACCAATCAACCATGTAACAGTAGGCCTCATGTTACATGTTTCAGATCCTTAGCATAACATTTTCTTCCAACAATTATATTTTCTGATATTTACAACAACAAAAAAATGCTCACAATATGTTTAGGCAAGCGTTTTACTGTTCAATTATTTTTACCTGAAATCCGCATAACAAAACATGTGATTTCATATGATGATATGCAGCTCAAATGCAGCTTGTTTGTTGTCTATTCACAATGTAGCTTATTTTAGCCAAAGGGATCTGCTTAGTCAAATAAGAGACGTTGTGCCTTTAAGATGTTAAAAACCCTGAGATTCCCAGGTTTTTCTATTTCTGTCTGAATGAATTTGGACTTTGGAAGAGCAAAGGGTCAAAGTGCGCATATTTTTGCTCACAGACTGGAATTCCTACATAATTTTTTCCATTACCCAGAGTGCCGAGGGAGGGGCTTCAGCTGAGCTTGCTGCTTTTACCAGCCAGTGGAAGCAGAATAAGAAATTTTCTCAGCCTGCCAAATCCTCCTGCTTCCACTGGGATTTCCTGTTCAGAACTAAGTGTAGTATTTAAAAAGGCCACGGAACAACTAGTGTAGGATTATTGTCCTGGAATACATTAGGAATAAGTGCGTGTGTCTTTTGAGATGATCGGGCTTGATAGTGTATTTTTGAAATCCAGTTAATGCCAGGTTCACCCAGGGTAAGAAATTGTGGCTTTGGTTCATGGTCTAAAAGGTTTTAAAGACTTTGTGGTTCAAAACGTGATCTATCTGTGGTTCAATGGCACTGCTGTGCTTATACCATGCCTGTTATATCACTGTAATCTTAATACTGTTAGCGTCAGATTCTCAGGAATTTGATCGAAGCTTGTGTTAAACAGGAAAAAACAAACAAAAAGAAAACAATGAAAACTGACTCACTTGGATTTTAAATGTGGCCTGAAGCACGCATAAGGGAATAATTCTAGGCAGTGCTGTGTGCAACTCCAGTGTTAAAACTACAGGGTGCCAGTAATACCGGCCATACTCCTTACACGTTAATAAAGGTACAAGACCTTGGTGAGGTGAGGTCCCTATAATTCTCTTTAGTGTGTTTCAAATACAGTGTAGATTTTAATTAATAGAAAAAAGGGCTGTACCAATAATTAGGATTTGCTATCATTGCCCTGAAAAACAAAGATACCTATTACTACAATTTCACAAAAACATGAAATATAATTATTTCATAAAAAGGTTAATAAATAATACACATAGACCAAGCAATGTCCTATCTGGTAGTGCTCTCGTAGTAAACACTGCAGCACTCCATTTAAAAAGTGGATTGAGATGTAGAATGGAAATGAGTCAAATAAATATAATATGTAATAACCAGCTATACAAATTATACAGCTTACTATGAGAAAGATAACTGATTCCTTTTCCCCCTTATTTTAGGTAGTTTTTGTTATTCAGTACTGAACATCAGCTGTACAATAGACATGATTCAAATGCAATCCTATATTGTTTGTGTGTGTGTGTGTGTGTGTGTATGTGTGTGTGTTTATTTATTAGCGCTAACTTGGCGCTATTTGCCATTTCCAAAAGGATACCGCTGAGTTACTTAGCAATAAAAGGAAAACACAAATTCTACGTTGCCTAATCCACTCTTTCAAAGCGTTGCCCTTTTAAGAGCTACGTCTTTCCATTCGCTCTGTGACGTCAGGACAGTAGAGTAGTCCAGCCCAGCCTCCAAACAGTCCAGGCAATGGTTCTATCAGAGTTGCTGCTTCAAGGCAGGTAGAGTTTTTTATTTTTTATTTTATTGTAACAACAAACGTCAGGAAAACACCGACAGCTGAAATGACCAGGAGTCCAGCGATCGCCGTGGATTAAAACGGAAACTTTTACAATGGCCGTAAACGAGAAAAAGTAACCTGAACATCAACAAGACCCAGATGCATACACACACAGCAATGAGCGAAACGAGCTGCTAAGACGTGCACTCATAATTCATAAGTGTTTTAATTAACAGAACCAGACTTTTGCCGATTTGTAATACCTTTTGAACTGTAGTGATTTTAATCTGAATTCGGACATTATGGCGGTGAAGGTGGTTGCACAGGGAACGGGAATTTTGCTCGTAACAGCCAACGTTGGATCTCTGTTTGAAGATGTAAGTATTGTCAGTTTTCTTGCAGCTGGGTTGGTTGGTGGCGGGGTCATTCACGCGTTAATCTAATGTAAGAGGGAGTCGCTGACTTTTTGACAGAATTATTGTAACGGCACGTTGCCGGCATACTTCTGATTTGTATGCATTTTTTTAACGGGGGCCTTTATAGTTAAAGGCAATCTGATAAATAAATAAATTGCAATGCATGTTTGTTTTTTTAGTTTTTTAACCGTGTACTGTAACTTGAGTGTAACACAGACCTGTTTTGAATGGCGGTCTCTGCTTTGCAGATGCTGCATCAGCAGGTAGATCTGCATTCAAATGTAAATAAAGAACACGTTTGCCTTTTGAGTGGAACATTGTATCCAGGGCCTGTAGTTGGAATGCGTGGGGAATCAGGCATGGGGTCTGTCAGTCGTATATGCCGGCTGATCATTGCGTTTCTATTCATGTTTTCTTATGGAATATTTTTTTGTGTGTGTGTATGACTTGTTCTGTATTACTACACAAGACTGGAGTTATTGTTTTAAGGTTGTTATTCTTTTTCACACCCATGTTTACGACTTTTTTTTTTTTATGACTTTATTTAGATATGTTGTTCTCACTATGACAACCAGGCTACGGTGCACTAAAGATAATGCAATGTTAATATAAATATTTTTCAATGCAGTTAAAAACACTGGGACATGTTGTGCAAGCAGAAAAGAACAGAACAAAACATCGAATGACAGAATAACAAGCATGGCCGTGGTTAATCTGAAAGTTTTTTTTTTTTTACTGCAGGGTTGAGAAACAATTGTTTTTTTAAGCGTCTAACAACAGCCGTGAACCTATTTGCAATGTTAATGTTTAAACATTAAACTTTTATTAAAGTAGTGTTGTTTTTTAACCAGTTCAGTGCTGTTTTTTTTGGGAGGGTGGGGGTGGGGGTGGGGGTGGGGTTGCAATTAGACACAGGGTGGTAGAACGTTAGGTAGTCCTGCAATAGTATTGTTGTGGATTTGCTCATACTGTAGCAGGTAGTTTTAATAATTGTGTCCTACTGTACTGTAACATGGAAAACACAATCCAGTGACGAATTCCACACTGCTAGTTATATTTACAGACTGTTAATCTGGTGTCTTACACTTTTTTCAAAAGTTGTGCTAATACTTTCCTGGTCTAGTTTTGTAATTGTATGGGTATGGAAACAAGCACTTCGAATACTGTACTTTTAGAAGCTGTAAAAAGTATTATGTTCATTTGCTGTAGTACCAGGTCCACAGTTTTAAAGGAACTTTCCTGCAGTATGTGCGAGACTCTGTAGTATGTATTTGAGTGTGCACCTGTGTGTACTGTAGGTATACACATTATTAAAGAGGTATTGTCTACTTCACTATTTTGGCTGTTCTATTTTAGAAGTTTATATTCCCCCATATTCTAATTTTATATGCATGTGCATGGAAATAAGACTCAGATTGCATTGCAGTTTCACCCATTCCAGGTTTTAATACAAGCCTAATTAGCCACAGTGTGTATGTAACAAGCTCTGATGAGTTTCAGATAAGTTGAAAGTGCAAGCTGAACTCCTCTCAACTGATATATCTTCTACAGTGTATTAAAACGAAGTGTACATAACTCTAGTGATTGCTAGTTTGCCCAAATATCCACATTTCCAGACCTAAAAGAATATGTTTTATTTTGTATTTTGAAGTAATTGTCTTAATTATGAACATTGTTTCAAAACAATTTCATTGAACTTTTGTGTTTTCTCGGAAGTTATGCATGACAATTATACCATACATTTTTAAAACTTTCAAACATATTCATTTTGACTTGCCCGTTGAAAAGTACTACTGCAAAGTCTTGTTTGTTGTCGGTACTCCGGGAAATATCAATTCCTGGCTTATATGCAAAGCAGTTTGTATCCACAATCACAACCACGTTGTGTGAACTAACATTTAAAGTCTAACCTGCTTTTACATGTATGGAATAACCTACGATAAAAAAAAGAAAATTGTGCTAGTTCCTAAAAGAAAGGTTTCTTATTTCCTTCAGCCACATAAACTTGAAACCCAGTTAAGCCCCATCTTGAATATAAACAGTGTTTTTATTAGAACCAAAATGTACTATATGTATTTTTATAAAGCAGATACAAGGCTGTCATAATCACATACTGTAACTGTCATCAGTGACTGCCTATTGCTGTGCAGTGCTTTCCCAAGCCATCAGCTGTTTCATTTTAGTGACAAAGTCTCTCTTTTCTTTTTTTTTTTAGTGAATATGTTGACAGAAGAAAACCTGACAGATTTTAATGAAACAATATATATATATATATATATATATATATATATATATATATAGATAGATAGATAGATAGATAGATAGATAGATAGATAGATAGATAGATAGATAGATAGATAGATAGATAGATAGATAGATAGATAGATAGATAGATACATGGATATAGGTTGGGTCCTATAACCTTTTTGCTATATTAAATAATTATTTTGATACCAAAAAGATAATAAGAAATGTTTTAAAATGTATTATTATTATTATTATTATGTATTATTTTTTTTAGAACATTGCTGTGAAATAATATACATTTGTTGCAACAGATCAATGTTTTTCTCTTTTGAGAAATTAAGAGTGTAAATTCAATTTGTGCTGGAAAAGATTTTTAGAAAATCACCCCCACAGTGTTTTTTTTTAAAAAATTGTTTTCCAAATTAATTTTGGTTCTATTCAGAGGTGATAATTAACACATAGGTCTAATATCCCTCCCAGACTCTATTTATTTTGTTTTATTTTATTGAAACTACATTTTAAAGAGTGCAATTTTAAATGGTGTTTTAAACAAATAATAATAAAGCTGAGCTTTAGTGTTTTGTTTTTTTTCTGGGTCAGGGAAGTGGGAACAAATATAATCAGAGAAGACGCGGTGTAACAGTAAGCTGTCAAGCTGCGCTTGGGTTTACAACCAAATGTAATATTATCATTGTTGACATGGCCATGTGTAATGATGGACTAAACATGCCAGAATAAACCATGCATTTTTCTATTAGCCGTTGTCGCAGTGGAGCAGGACCATATATATATGTATGTATGTATGTATGTATGTATGTAATATATATGTACCACCTTTATTCCAGAATGCCCCAGGTGGTAGGTAAACTAGCAAATCTACACTTTAGTAGTAGGAAAAGTTAGGATTTGATTGCCCATATATAGGTCATGGCTTCAGTAAAAGTTACAGATTGCATTTGTTATAATATAATAATAATAATAATATCTTTATTTTTATATAGCGCCTTTCATAGTGGACCACCATCACGAAGTGCTTTACAGAGATGGGCTGTGAACTGTGCATTATATGCAGAGTCACTTACAATAGGACATTGATTTAACATCTCAGCCGCAGGATGGAGCACAAGGAGGTGAAGTGACTTGCTCAGGGTCACAAAGTGAGTCAGTCAGTGGCAGAGGTGGGATTTGAACCGATGACCTTCTATTTACAAGCCCTAGACTTTAACCACTGGACCACACTGCCTCCTTATGGGGTTCAAGGCACAGTACATCTCATTTGGATTCTTGCCTGCAGACTATTGCTGACTCAAAGTTATTCAGAGTCTGTACTCTGGCTATTCAAATCTGCTGCAGTCTCTCTTTCAAGCAGAGCCACTATTAGCATCTCAGTTGATATTGTTAACCAGTATAATGTATGTACAGTGGGGAAAAGAGCATTCATTAATAAGCAAAACTAGTTTTGTACTTCAAGACTTCACTATGTTGCAGGTCCTGCATGTATTACAGTATTCTGTATTTTTCAAACATTAACCTTTTTCCAAATGTCGAGGCCAGACTGCTGGGTAACATTTGTAGTTAAATCCTGCTACTCAAATGCTTCCCAGTCTAAAATAATAGGATTTGTGTTTAAGTGGGTTCCAGCTGTTCTTTCAGTTTTGAAATTCTGACCAACACTGGTTAACATTTTAAACACAGCTTTGACAGGACATATTTCCATTTGCCTTTAACACTGAAAGCAAAATATTTTTAAACGTATTCTTCAAACCACAAGGAGAAACATCTTGCCGCGGTTATTCCACTGTGGAATGAAGTGTTTCACATTTTTATTGTTTTTTTAAATTTATTTATTTATTTATTTATTTAAGTTGAACCATAGTGCCTGTGCATGGATTTTTTTTTTTCCTGTGAAGAAAATAAATCCGCAGTTTATATAAAACTTGCATGACTTGTAACAAACCAAGTCCATTTATAGTATTCATGTACTAACGACTGTAGCACAGCATTCTAAAAACAACAGTGTATTTTGTGAATTAAACTGATGAAACCAAGTTGGTTTACATTTTAAGATACTGTGAAGATGGTTATGCTAGTTTAAATATGTCTGTAAATTCTAAGATGTGTATTGTAAGAAACCAGTCAATGGGTGTTGCAGTTTTCAACCCTTGCTGGTCACCATCTGAGAAGAGCAGAAATTAAAACCTGTTTGTTTGGCCATTTCAATACAGTACAGTACGTTTTTGTACAGAATTTAGATATTTTGTCTTCCCTGAGGAGCTATGTAGGATTATTTTTTGACAACCTCTCAGAGCTCACATTTGATAGGCTGATTGACAAACTTTCTTCCCACCCAGCTGTACATCTTACAATATTCCTGTGCAACACTTACCCATTCATATACCTTTAGAAAACCTAGAATCATTATCTTTTCATTTTTAAAAAATGAAATTTGAAGGTTCTCTGAAAGTTAGACTTGTACAGTAGCTTCTGTTTAATTTGCTTTAAACATCTGTATTAAACATGTTGAAACGTTTACATTTGAACATATTTGAAATGTTGATATCCAATCAGAAAATCTATCATAAGAGCTCTCCAATCCTTTTTTTTTATTAAACGTTTGAGGAATGTATTTGAGTGTACGACTACTGTAATTGTATATGGAAACGACAGTGGAATAAAACACTGAAATGAAATGCATTGACGTACACTGTACACCTCTATTTGGCCTGTATATTTTAATAATGGCTAAACATTTAGGCAAAATTCTAAGCATTTAACTCATTTTGGTTTATGTTCAAACCCTAAATGGTCTTTAACTTTATTTGTTTATATTGCAGTTAGCTTATTTTATTTTATTTTATTTTTTTACTGTGTGTGTATGCAAACATTACTCGTTGTTTGCTATTGCATCATAATTTCTTGAAAGCATTGCAGTAGCCCACAGAATGTGAAATGTTTAACTGTGTGACGTTATCACTATATGATGATGACCCTAGTACTGCAGGTGAGATCCGAAACAGTTTCTTTCATACAAGCAAGTCTTGGTTACAGGAACGTCCACCTCTTGACTGTGTTTCTCTGTAGCTGAAGACAGTTGCACTCCAACTTTCCTCAGAGATTCAGCTGTGTTGCTCGCAGTGTTGGTACTGATATAAATCTACACAACCTTAAACACCCTCTGTATTAAATATAATTCAAATGACCTTCTGTTAGCATAACCCTCATTGTAACCTCCTAGGGGCAGTACTGTGAAGTGAAGTACGCTTGAAAAACTAGACTGGGAATCGGTGCACTTTGGAGCTTGTTTTAGTTTTACATTCAGGTTTTATCCACATCCTTTGCACAAGGCGTAGGGGTAGTAAGGCTTGTGCAGTAATGCGAAGTATAATAAATTGGCACAAAGTAGCATAAATATGCATGTTTGTCATTCATTAAATTTACACTGTGTGGTGTTTTGGTAGAAAAAATGCATCTAATGTTCATGCAGCTGCTATAAACTAAATCATGTAGGTTTCCCTCAGCTAATATGTTTCTGTGTGTGTGTGTGTGTGTGTGTGTGTGTGTGTGTGTGTGTGTGTGTGTGTGTGTGTGTGTGTGTACCTTTTATTTATTTATTTATTTATTTATTTATTTATTTATTTATATATTTATTTTTTACATATTATCTGGCCATTAATATGATTTTTAATTCTGACACTGAAGACCTTGAAATTATACTTCTATTTTAGATGTTTGTTGTTAAAATGATCTTGTTTCTTTTAGTACTTGTGTCTTTTTTTAAAAAAATTTTATAATGAATCCTGACCGCATCATTTCAAAAAAAAATATATATATATGTTGTAGGAGTACGTGTTATGATGTGGGCACAATAAGAGTAACAAGAGGAGCTGATTACTTTAGTTAAGAAAATATGACTCAGAATGCCAGTAACGGCAAGCTGTTCTGACTGAACCTCTTAGTTATGATGTGTAATTATGGGGAATGATTTTGAGATAGTCCTCTGCAGTTACACAATCAGCACCTGGTTACATGTGTGAAACGCATTTAGAGATCCAAATGTTTTATTTGCTTGATTATGTACAGGGATGGTAATAAGATTCCTGTGGCATAGCAGTTTGATTCATTCCTGAGTTTAAAGAGACACACCTGTGCTTGCTACCTATACATTGTGGCTAATCAAACTTGTAGGAAAACCTGGAGTGGGTGAACCTGCTATGCAACAGGAGTCTTATTTCCATTCCTGATGTAATTAATGTCTTCTCCATGCCAATGAATGGAAGCTTTTGTATCCTGAGTGTGGTGGTTTTAATGGTGGATTGGAGTTCTGGTTTAAGTTGAGTTCCATTGGAGCTCGTTCACCCTTCTTTTTATATTAGCAGTTGGTTGAGCAGTGATAACATAAACTATGAAACAATGTATTAGTGGCATAAAGGATAAGGAAGCCAGGATAACATCCGCTTGTTTTACAGCTGGGTCTGTTCCAGCAACCTGTACCGACTCCCATCTGTGCTTTCCTAGGCCATGTTCATGGAGTGTAGTCAAATTAGCTGGTCCCTGCAGTGTTCATGTCTGTTCAAACCCAGTCAGAGCTTACCTGTAGTTAGCACCACAGAAACAATTTGATTGCTCTTGGATTGGAAGCAATAGGACTCCCAGCAGTGTGAAGTTCTTAATTTCCTTTATTCCATTCTGTCAGTGTTACAACAGCCGTGTCTTAGATGAATAAAATCACTGCTTCTTTAAAAAGAGTATTATATTTAACAGTGCATTTGTACTGGTACAGTGTAGCAAACCAGCATATTGGGTACTCAGTAATTCACAATTAAGCTGTATTGGGTTCATCTGGGCCAAAGCCTCAAGGACAGATAGTGCTCTGATAAGGTTATCTAGTAGGCCGGAGTCAAGAATGAAAACACCCCCAGACGGTTTCTGCTTAATAATAGCTTGCTTCATTTCTGTTGTAATAGGTTTGGTGTATGAATAAGTTTCCTTTTCTCCCTTTCAACTAACTTATAAGACACATACACTGCAGTGACCCCTAGAGATGGCTATCCTAAAGCAATGACTGTGAAGTAGAAGTCCTGAATCTAGATCTAGAAACTACACTAACTATATCTCCTATTACAGCCAGCTTTTCTGGCATTTTGTCCAAAGCACACATTTAGCCATTGATGTTTTTAAACATCTTGTTGATATGGAAGTTCAGTTATAAAGCAACACTGCTCTTTGATGGAAAACAGCACAGCTGCATTTTTGTTTAAAGCAGTCTTTTCTGAATATAATCTGTGGTATATGAGGTGCTGTTCACACACTCTGTGATGAAACAAATCTGTCTAAGCCATCCTCCTATTGGAGGAAAATGGGGTCAAAGGTCATCATCTACAGTGGCATTTATACATTGTAAAGTACAGCATAGATAGGAAATGTAAGATTGTACAATTATACACACAGTGACTGAATGTTTAAGCAACTGGTCCAACAAGCTCTTTATCTTTCTCAAACAAGGAACAGTTAGTGCCAGACTGATCTGTAAGATTTAATTTTGAAAATGTTCCAACACATGGTTTTATAAATCCGCACCTTCCTCAGCTGTAGGCTTGTGATTATTTTAAATCCTTTCAACAAATCTCTTTTCGAACAGACTATTGCTACGTCAAATTGTGCTCATTACTTGCTGAATTGTAATGTGATGTTGCCAGAAAGCTGCAAAGGCACAGTGCTGTCAGTGTTGTTAAGCCAGTATTATTAATTCCGGCGGATAAGTTTGACAACACAGTCCACAGCAAGCAACCATAGTCTTACAGAAGATTTATAAGGTTATGTGTAATGGGAAACTTGTAGTTTGTGAAATAAACAGCTTATATTATATCACAAAACAAGCTAGAAAAACATGTATTTTTGCCAGAAGATCCTACAATGATTTAATACTTAACATTTAGTTATAGGTGCACAATATCTTGGCAACCGTTATGCAGATTTTACAAAAACATTTTCACAGGCTAGAATTTTGTGGGAGGCTAAAAATCAGGTCTTTAACATGTCTTTAGTAATTATCATTAGGTTAAATGTTCTCGACACACACTGGGGGTACATAGGGCAATTTTATGAAATTCAACTAAAGCTACAGCGAAGTCCCAGAAGTTATTTCTGAGAATTCATGAGTGTTGAATGTAAAGGGTAATAAAGAAGAAAAAAAGTGATATCTTCTTAGGCTTATTGCATTTTTACTGTATTTATTTTTGTATGTAAGAGCAGGGTTTCAGTGATAGTGATGTGTGTTGTCTGTGCTTATCTTCACTCTTTGAAAGGAAGTGTAGGATGAAGATGAAGTTCAGTGTATGTTGCTGCTGCACTGTGATCGTCAGCAGCTAAGATTAAACCTTGAAGAAACGATGGCAAGCGCAGAGGAAGAAGGCCACAATTCAGTTTTGATGATGCTTTTGTAAGCTCTTCCTACAGTACATGTAGGGGAGGAGTAATATTGGATGAAGTTACTGCAAAAGACTCTTGACTTTCTAATATATTCTTGTGACTTTGCCATGTGTAACCTTTCTGTCTAGATTATTATTATTATTATTATTATTATTATTATTATTATTATTATTATTATTTAGTAATTTAGCAGATGCTTTTTGTCAGAGGTTCCAACCAGCATAAACTGAGTGAGAACTTGGCATAGTTATTACTTGTTTTTTGCTTATAGTTTATTCTGTTACAGTGCTGTCTAAAAACACACCCATTTATAAGGGTGTGATGTTTGAGTTCACACTGGTGACCCACTGAACTGTTGTTTCTGTGTGCAACACATTGTATTGACACCTTTATCTTACTGACCTTAATAGAACATATTATCTGAACACAGAGCTAAATCAGATGTTTTGTACATAAATACTGCCTGGTGTACAGAATCTATGACAGCTCTTTATTTAGGTTATGCTAGCAGTTGTCTTGGGACACAAAATGGTGCCTTTTTTGGATTTATTTTACTTTAATTTGCTGTCACATTTTTATGGACATTTGAGTCACTTTACGTATGAGATCATTAAAAAAAGTACTGGAAAGTTTTCCAGGAATGCTGTAAAAATCACTAAAAGAGGGGTACTTGAAAACCAATATCATTAACCACATGTGTGTGAGTCTGTGACGTGTATTTCTTGTCTTTCAAAGTAATTAAAATTGACGTATTTAGATCCAAAAAGTCCCCACCAAATGTGGTCTCCGAGATGTTGACTATATAGCCAGGGTAAACTAGCCAAGGATATTAAACAACAGCAACTGGTGAGCCTATACTAACAGTGAACCTGGATTGGACTGCACTGCTGTGTAATAGAAGACTATCTGTGCAACACAAGTTAGTTTATAAAATAGTTTTTTTCCTGTCAGAGATGAATTAAAACAGGTAACAAGTTCATAATGTAAGTGCGTGGGTGGGAGTGTTGCAAGAAGAAACCCGTATCTTTACTGTGATTAATCCACTGAAAGTGAAGACACTGTTTTTCTTCTTTTTTCTTTTTTTTTTTTTTTTTTTTACAGTGGCAGTAGCTGCTGTATTCAGACTTTTTTTTACTGTAACATTTCCATGCAGAAGGATTAGGGAAACCAAAGGCATTAGGTGATGGGATTACAAAAGGGTGCAACAGAGAGCGGCTGAAGAAAGAGGCTGCAGAAACTCAGGCGCCCACATCCTTTAAATATCTATATAACACTTGCATCGTACACTACTATGTGCTGTCACACTAAGGCATACCATTGGACATGTTAAATATGCTCAGATGTGTGGTTTTTTTAGATCTCAGCCCAGGTGTAATAATTTCCCTTAAATAGTCTTTGGTCAATGCATTTCAGAAATCGAAATGTAAAAAAATAAAAAAATAAAAAAATAAATTGTTTTCATATACATTTTTTTACCATCATCTAGATTTTTTTTTTTTTTTTTAGCTGTACATAGCTTTGGTAGGAGATTTCCTTGCATTCAAAAGAGCCCTTTCCTTACAGCTCTTCATGACCCTGCATTGCACAGGAGCCAGATGGTGCTGCACTGCACATGGGAAGATAATCAGAAGGGTGAAGATATTGTATTTGGAAACAGCTGCGTCTACAAAGATACTTCAGCATGCCTTGTCTGAAAATACTGTAAATCATCTGTTGTAAATAAGCCTAAAATGTGAAACACATGTTCTTGTTCTTATTATTTGTTTATTTAGCAGACACCTTTATCCAAGGTGACTTACAGAGACTAAGGTGTGTGAACTATGCATCAGCTGCAGAGTCACTTACAATTACGTCTCACCCGAAAGTCGGAGCACAAGGAAGTTAAGTGACTTGCTCAGGGTCACACAATGAGTCAGTGAGTTAGCTTGGATTTGAACCGGGGACCTCCTGGTTACAAGAGCGCTTCTTTAACCACTGAAACACAGCCTATTACAGTGCTCTATATTCATCTTTCTATTAATCTCTTTCTAATGTGTTCCTGAAAATGTATGATACTGATATCTCTGACAGAGAGTACTCACAGCAAGGTTTTAAAGATAAAGCATTCCATTTTTTTTAAGGAATGGAACTGTGTATTTATAGGAACTTGTTATAAAATGTGATCATGTCTCCCATGGACTTGCTTCAAAGGGGGCATGGCTCTGGGGTGTAAACTGACCCAATTTCAATCTCTAATTTGAGTGTCCTAGTTTAGAAAGCTTTTCGAATCAAAATTTGAAGTAGCATTCAGCTGCTGTGGCATTATAGCTTGCCAATTCCTTTTTTTCTTTAACTCTTTTAAAAAAAAAAAAAAAATTCTTTTTAACATATTTCTTTAATGGCTCAGCTTCAAAGTGGTAAATAAATGTTTTCAAGTTTAGAAGAGAAAAAAACATGTAATTTCCTCCCCTCTATGTGAGTTGTGATGTGCATTGGTATGTTTTGTTACTATATATATATATATATATAAGGTCTTATGTGTTTGGATTGCATTATTAAGTTGCATGATATGATGTTCTATAGTTAAATTTGTTCTTGTGAATGTGAACCATTCTTGAGCTACTATTATATTTAAAGTGAAGAAATTCAGCTGCATTGGGAAGAAACACGCACGTACCCTCAAATAAATATATATATATATATATATATATATATATATATATATATATATATATATATATATATATATATATATATATATATATATATATCTCACAGGGTGATTTAAAAGTAAGTTTACCACATCAACGCACTATCTAATTGATTTGGTAAACTTACTTTCAACTCACCCTATGTTTTGCAACAAGGAATTTTCCTGAAATAGGCCTAATTCTTCTTATTGAAGTAAGCAATATGCAATGACAGGGATGGAAATAAGACCCCCATTGCATAGTTGTTTAACCCACTACTGACTTTACTTTGAGTTTAATAAGACACACCTGAGCTTGTTACCTATACATTGTGGCTAATCAAGCTTGTATTAAAACATGGAATGGGTGAACTACTAAGCAATAGGAGTCTTATTTTCCTCACTGTAATTATCTTTCCTCCTGCCAAATACATTATCAATACTGGTACTACTGTACTGTTGTTGTCACTGTTTGCATGCTTGGACACTTTTTGCAACAGCTTGGCATGCCTGTGCATTCACCTACAAGGTGTTTCTGAGTCCCCTTAATTGTTAGGGACACGAACAGAGCTATTTTGTGTGTTGGGGTTGCCTTGTCTGGAAGTGAACTGAGTTCCATAGATTTGAAACTTTGGTTTGCACAATGTGCCCCTGATTTTGTCTGATAAATCACAGTATGATAAACCTAGGGCAGTTTACTTTCTAATATGGATAGAGAAGCAAATGTCAGTTCTGGAACAGATCTGTTCTGCCATAATAATATTAAAAATAGCTTGGTCTTTCAGTTCTAATTGCAATTCCTAATCTTTTCTTTCATTGTTACATTTTGTCTCCACTGATTAAAACTGGAGTGTTAATCATTAGCCTTTGGTCAAGGAAATCTTTTTACCAGTAGTGGTGACTTTAACAATACACTGTTTTGTTGCTTTCAGTTGTTTGCTTCTATAAATAGCAAATATCTATATCCTTGTTGAATGCAGATTCTCTGTATCACAGGGGTTGTGGATCTGACTTCCAGCTCTCTCTGGACAGCTGTGGATGTTTTCAGTCAGCTGGGTATAGAGATCAGACATGGCCACTGGCATGCTCTTGTGTCACAGAACCCGATAGCTGTTGTAGCCTTTCATTTTGAATAGCATTTTTGTATACATTTTCATATAACTGTATTCCCTGAGCAACCAAAGGGCAAGATTGTCGTGGATCACACATGTCCTGTCTTGAGCACAAAAAAAGAAGTGTGTAAATATATGGATGCAATAAACTACCCCTTAGTTCTGTGGACACCCTGCATAGTGCCTACTGTGAACTCTATTATTTCAGCCATACTGTACATTTTCACATAAACCGATTTTATTCAGGGACTGTATTAGGCAAAGGTAAGATTTGTAGCCTCAGTTATGGTGGACCTCAGTATTATGCTATTCTGAGCACTACAGTGTTGACATGACCATCCCAGGGGTTTTGAATCTCCATATTTCGGTCATGTAGATGAAGGAGCTGGTTTAAGAATGGAAACTATGAAACATCTCTGATGTGTTGACTAACTCCGACTTGTTTTAAAAGCACCAGTAATTCGAACAGGAAATGGAGGATCTGAGAAATGCTTGTTATGGAATTTGATCAAAATTCAACATACATTTGTATATAATGTTAAATATTTCTTGCGATGATCAATAATTGTCGCTATTTTTCGTTTAACGTCTTGTTAAAATGACAGTTCAGAAGTAAGATTTTACAATCTTCTCCCATCACAGGCCAAAAGTTTACTCCCAGTGTCTGGTCGATCACTTAATTGTGTTTATAATTGTTCTGTTTGTCCATTCTGCTGTTTGAATCTGGAAGTCTTAGATTAGACGACCTTTTACTCTTCCTGTTCCTGTGTTCTCATACTGTGCCGGAAGAGCTGCGTGGCTATTTACTTTCTGTACAGGAGTGCAATTTTTTATCTGTTTTTTATTTCAAAAACATGTTGTAAATCGTACCCACAAATAATAAGTTAGTAGCAAATAAACAACTCCCTGGATACAGTGAAATGATAGACTGATTACCATTTTAAAATGAATTCCCTTTGCTTTTATACATTTCTATGCTGAATTCCATACTAATGAAACCAGACTAAACTTAACAGTTCAGAAAGTATAATCTATTCAAATGCAATAACATATATATATATGCAAAAGTTTTAGGCAGGTGTGAAAAAATGCTGTAAAGTAAGAATGCTTTCAAAAATAGACATGTTAATAGTTTATATTTATCAATTAACAAAATGCAAAGTGAGTGAACAGAAGAAAAATCTACATCAAATCCATATTTGGTGTGACCACCCTTTGCCTTCAAAACAGCATTAATTCTTCTAGGTACACTTGCACACAGTTTTTGAAGGAACTCGGCAGGTAGGTTGGCCCTAACCACAGTTCTTCTGTGGATTTAGGCAGCCTCAGTTGCTTCTCTCTCTTCATGTAATCCCAGACAGACTCGATGATGTTGAGATCAGGGCTCTGTGGGGGCCATACCATCACTTCCAGGACTCCTTGTTCTTCTTTACGCTGAAGATAGTTCTTAATGACTTTCGCTGTATGTTTGGGATCATTGTCATGCTGCAGAATAAATTTGGGGCCAATCAGATGCCTCCCTGATGATATTGCATGATGGATAAGTATCTGCCTGTACTTCTCAGCATTGAGGAGACCATTAATTCTGACCAAATCCCCAACTCCATTTGCAGAAATGCAGCCCCAAACTTGCAAGGAACCTCCACCATGCTTCACTGTTGCCTGCAGACACTCATTCGTGTACGCTCTCCAGCCCTTGCGAACAAACTGCCTTCTGCTACAGCCAAATATTTCATATTTTGACTCATCAGTCCAGAGCACCTGCTGCCATTTTTCTGCACCCCAGTTCCTGTGTTTTCGTGCATAGTTGAGTCGCTTGGCCTTGTTTCCATGTCGGAGGTATGGCTTTTGGCCGCAAGTCTTCCATGAAGGCCACTTCTGACCAGACTTCTCCGGACAGTAGATGGGTGTACCAGGGTCCCACTGTTTTCTGCCAATTCTGAGCTGATGACACTGCTGGACATCTTCCGATTGTGAAGGGAAGTAAGCATGATGTGTCTTTCATCTGCTGCAGTAAGTTTCCTTGGCCGACCACTGCGTCTACGGTCCTCAACGTTGCCCGTTTCTTTGTGCTTCTTCAAAAGAGCTTGACAGCACATCTGGAAACCCCTGTCTGCCTTGATATTTCTGCCTGGGAGAGACCTTGCTGATGAAGTATAACTACCTTGTGTCTTGTTGCTGTGCTCAGTCTTGCCATGGTGTATGACTTTTGACAGTAAACTGTCTTCAGCAACCTCACCTTGTTAGCTGAGTTTGGCTGTTCCTCACCCAGTTTTATTCCTCCTACACAGCTGTTTCTGTTTCAGTTAATGATTGTGTTTCAACCTACATATTGAATTGATGATCATTAGCACCTGTTTGGTATAATTGTTTAATCATACACCTGACTATATGCCTACAAAATCCCTGACTTTGTGCAAGTGTACCTAGAAGAATTGATGCTGTTTTGAAGGCAAAGGGTGGTCACACCAAATATGGATTTGATTTAGATTTTTCCTCTGTTCACTCACTTTGCATTTAGTTAATTGATAAATATAATCTATTAACATGTCTATTTTTGAAAGCATTCGTACTTTACAGCATTTTTTCACACCTGCCTAAAACTTTTGCACAGTACTGTATATATATATATATATATATATATATATATATATATATATATATATACATACATATAATTGACTGGTACTATTAGATCTTTGTATTCCCAGTATCTTTTATCATTTTAAAGTTAATAATAAAAATACATTTTACAAATGAAAATAAATTAAACTTGTGGTGGAACAAAATTTTGAATAAATATTTTAAATATTTTGAATGTTCTATAGCTTTTTCAGAGAATTAAAAGTAAGCATTAAATAAAGCGCCATGCAAATGGACTTAACAGCGACCTCAATTTTATAATTAATTTTATAATTATTTTTTGAAGAATGTAAAATGGAAACCTTGATGATTTTGAGTGCAGCAAATGCAGTAGCAGAAGGTGGCCATCACAAAATGCGAGTACACAGAACTAGGAATGTGTTCCATGTACTGGCTTTTGTCTTTCTATCGTGATAAGAACCATTGCTATTATAAATGTGTAATTGTGTACTATAAATCATGCTGCATATTCCATTCTGCCTGACCTGACAAGGTCTCCTGTTATGGAAGTTTTTTGAGACTGACTGACCGTGTTTTCCTTTTTCTGGCCTTCAGAAAGACTTGCTACACTACACTATATTGTTCAAATGTGATAATAGCTCTCCATTTTTCCACACAGAATCAGACGGCAGAGTTTGATTTACTTAGGTCTTTAGAGTCTGCTGCTTATATAGTTTTGTTCAATAGTATGTTGGTATGTTTAATACATCCTCTGTATTATTTTACTGCTTTGTGTAACAACCCATATACATAATGAACTGGTTCAGTCAATATGAAATTGATAAGGTAAACGTTTTAATGTTATGCTGCTTTTTCTGTAAAAATGGGGCCATGCACAGTAGGGAAATATCAGTCCTTGCTGAATGAGTTTTTTTTTAATGTCGGACTTAATGAAATCTATAAAAGGAAATATCCCAAAATAGCACAGGGAGGGGGAGGGTCTCTTTGAGTTCAGGAGCAGGGAAAATCAGATTTTAGACAAAACCCAAGGCATGGGAAATTAATTAAAGACAGGAAGACACTATAAGACCATCAAGCAGTGGCTAGCTCCAGAGTACAGGTTTTATTAGGTACTCAATTGACCAGAGCTTCAAATAAGCATTGTTTTGAATTAATGAAGAAAAAAATGGCTAAAATATTTGATAAGGGCTTTACTTCACTCTTGTTGCAATTTTTTTTTTTTTTTTTACCATTTCCTAAACCACTAGTATTAGCTAACAGCCAATAGTGAACATTTGAACACCATTTCACAAAGAGAATGTCTTATCAGTTAATTTACATGTTCCATCTCTGATAAAGTTTTTAGCTGCTGTCCTATCTCCTTCCATTTGCAGGTCCATTGATTATTTTGTTAAGATGGATCAGCTGTTGTCCGAATTCTAAAAGTTTAAAGTGAAACGATATCAGATTTATGTAACAAATAGTTGCTAATATGTTACTGTTTTCTGCTGAATGAACTGCCTGTTCTGTATGTGGGTAGACGAACAAGGCACAGCATTTCCACTAACTGGACTAACTGGTTATTCGATTTTTCGGATTGAGGTCTTCACTGAAGTCAGGCGCTGACAATCAAGTGAGGGTCATTGGTACTGATTTGGCCTAATTTACCATTCCAAGTCAAACAAGTGAAGAAATACAGTAACTGCTTGGCGTGGATTTTGTTCATGAAGCTCTAGTTTAAACAAGCAGGAAACTGGCTATAGTATTGGAATGCTACTGGCTGGTTTCTCCCAACATCAAGGGGTGGGCTAGTGGAGTTTAGCCGTGTAATCCTCAGCATGTTTTTAGTAATATTCTAGCATTTGATTGCTAAGCTTTTGTATAGTTTACTGCTTTACATATATTCTGTTACTGTATGCAGGATGTACCACTACAATAAAAAAATGAATAGTTGGTACTATATACAATACACTTAACCATGCTTTTGGTATATGTCTGCTGAGTTTTAAGCCTGCATAACAAACTTAAGATCATTTCAGTAGTACAATAACAGAATTATCATTCTTGCCCTTTCAGAATAGTTTTTTCCCCCCAAAAAGGAAATGGACAATTCTAGTGATGTCAGCTAAATGTAGAAAATGTGATAAGTTTGTGAGATATCTTTTGTTAGACGAAAACAATATTTGCTTTATCCAACTGCAAACAGGATGTCTTGGCCTTGCTCGGGGATTATTGCTCCGAGAAACATGAAGACCCTTCTCCACCTATAATCAAGGGAAACAGCAGGCTTTGTTAATAGCATGTACTGTACATAAGCCTGGTCTATGTTAAAGAACACAGTAATTACAGTAGTCCTTAAGATGTCAACATGAAAAATCGATGGTTTATTTGGATTTTCTTTTTTTAAGCAGCATTAGGACTGATACACTTACCAGACCTTGTGAAAGGTCACCTTTACAGAGTGGCAAAGAATTGGGAAGATTCAGTTTGAATCATGCATATGTAAATTACACAGCATGTGGGAAACGAATTATGTAGCAGAATTATAAGAAAAGAAATACACCATACAAACCAATAGGGATTAAAACATACTTATTGCCTCCAGGAAACTACTGCAATAGGCTTCCCCTTAGAAGGATATGTTTACAGTTACCAGTAAAAAGTGAAGTGTGTTTTTTTTTTTTTTTAATAAACTGACCAAAGCTCTTGTCTTGGTTTGCCAGCTTGCAATGTCTAAGCCCATTATTTATCACAGTTTGAGGGTATTTATTTGGTAACACAACATGGTGATGCAACAAGCTTCTAGACTTCTTGTTAATTCAACTTTCTAAACCTTTTTTTTCATCTAAAATTCAAAGCAAAGGTACTTGGCATATATTGTATTACATTCTGAAGATTCATTAGCAAGTGTGCAGTTTTTCATAGCAAGCACTTCATATTGAGTAGAGCAGAATTTACCTGAATTGCTACTACAATGGAGGCAATTATAAAACTAAAAGATAGTTTGGATGCCTTTCTGTCTGCTTCATTTTCACTTTAGAAGCATTGAAATTCCAACTCACTAATTAACTGAACGTCATTTTCTGTGATCTGCAGTGCTGGTTAGAGGTATACTTGTCTAAATGGAGTACTAGCATAAAATCTTTTTGACCACCATCACGTTTTTAAAGCTTAGATATTTATTTATTTATTTATTTATTTATTAAATATAATTAATGCACGCATTATACTAGATCATAAAAGGAAGCAATTGTATAAAGACAATGCAGTAATGACAATGGAGTAGTTTGGGTATTGTTGAACCTGCCGGCTTCAAACCATTTCCTGTTTGTTTCATTCTAATGAAAATCAAAACTGGTAAAAAGTTACAGTAATATGAAGTACATTCTAAGAGACTTTCACAATGCAAAAAGAAGAAAAAATATTGTATAGACAATATATGTGAGAATTCAGAATTGTATTTTTTGAATTGTATTTCCTTCTCTTTTATAAACCTCATTGACCAAGGCAGTCGCCATAACCCATTACTACATGTACATGAGAGACTCATTGCAGTTCCAGCCTCATTAACATGCACATTATTATTGAGCATTAACAGTTGTTGGTAACAATACATCATACAGTCTTGAGTCTTCTCACTTAAGAGTTTCTTTGGTTTAATACTGCAGTTAAAATGTATTTGAGGTATTTATTTTTTTTTAAAGGTATTGTTGCTTCATACACTATCTGTTCTTGAACATATTTGCAGTAATGTTGTTACTGTATTTGAAATGTTCTGTATGCCAATTTATAGTAGTATAAGGTGGCACTGCACATGCCTTGGAAGTCCAATTATGAGTCCCATAAAATTGTGGCAATGACAGGTGTACAGTGTATGCATTGTGAAAATAGGTTAAGGGAATTTAGGGAAGTGAGTCAGCCAGCTTGACAGAGAAAAACAAGAGAACCTTCAGACCTTTACTGCTAAATATAATCGACTTCTACAAACAATGGACCTTGCGGTAAGGAACCAGTGGCATTGCATTCTGGAATAGTCATCAGAAAATATAGCTCTGATGTTCACTTAATACTGTTTTGTGTAAAGTCCTTTACACATTTAATTCTCAGAGATTTGCAGGTTGTGTTTAAAACAAACCTTTACCCAAGTCTGCTGTGATATACATTTGAACACAGATATGGAACCATAAACTTCTATGGAGACATGCATACATTTTTATGATTCTGCAGTCTCACCTTGTAACCTGAGGCTTAGAATATGTTTGACTTTTAACAATTTACTGGTCTAATAACCTGGGCTTCAGGTGAAGAGCAAAATGCACTGTTTTATAGTTTATCTAATTTTTTTTCTTAAAGCAATGGCACAAAGCCCAGTGTTTCATCATAGACCGATCAGAGTAGTGTTAGTGCTAGTGTGACGAAATAAGCTCAAGCTGATATGCAGTATGAGTTCCCCCCCCCCTTACCTGTAATCAAATAATAAAAAAACTAAAAAAAACTTTTAAAAGTGTGTTTTTACAGCAAACATTTATTTTACATGCCTGATGTATCTTCCATTTGTAGGCAGCAAATATTTTTTTCTCTTAAAGGAACTGGGGCTGGACCAACTGGTTTAAGCTGGTGACCTCCTTGGTTTTCTCAGTTATTACCCTGATTTTTTTGGGGGGTCCTTAAAGTTTTGTTTTTTTATCTTGCTTTTTTAATTTTTAGAATGCATTGCAAATGATACAGGCATATATTTCTGGGATCAGCTTGGTGGCTAAACAAAAAAGTGGCAGTTACCATCTTGAGCAAATCAAAGCAGCTGCTTCCGTCTTGTTTTTTCTTTCTTTTATGTGTGTGGCCTACTGATATTCTAGATGAGAGGGCTATGGATGATAAGCCTTGGAGGACCACTGTTCTATTTTATTTTTAAATAAAACGCAAGCTATGCATGACTTTCTGTTATCGGTGAAATGTTATCTTCGTGGTGTTGCTATACATACCTAATTGAGGATAAATGTCCCCTGTAAATGATTAGCCAAGATAAACTGCTGGTTTTGCCACGTTGCCATCAACATCAATAAATGACTTCCTTTTCTTTTTTAAATTTTATTATGATAACACGTGAAAGGGTTACATGTAGAGCACATACCAGTACATACTGGAGAAAACAACCACATTATTTCTGAAATGGAACCACCAGGGTGATGTTGTGCAGCCACAGTAGACCAAATTGACCTTTCTGTGGTAACTAAGCATGCTATGCTTTCATTCAGCTAATTTCATTGCTGTTGTCATGGTTTGGGCTTGTATTATGATTCCTCTTGCTGCTTCCTTTTGTTACCTTGCATTGGCTTGCCATAATAAAGCATTGAGTGCAGCCACAATATCTTTTGGCTTGAGAACCACAGCTTTAGAACGTAGGTTGCATGGCTTTCTTACCTTGAGGAGGGTAGTTTGTGTACAATCCTACGAAAGAAATAACAAAAAATAACAAAATGAAATAATCAGTATTTGTAACTAAATCTTAGTAAATGTTGCTGTGCTCCTTTTGTAAAGCATTTTGGATTGAGAAAAGTTTACCCTAAAGAATATCATCAAAACTAAATGCTTTAAAAATCTTTACTGTCCATTTGATCTAATAATCTATAGAACGGCAAACCCATACCAATAGATTGCATGTGTTATGCTAGTATCCTGTGGGTCTGGGGGGCCTGTTCAGAATGTTAATTAATTTTATGGCAGTGCCACTGAGCAGACCATGACAGCACCCACATGCAGATTAACATGCCTGCTGACCAGCACAAGCTGTCGAACACTGTAGGGTTTCAGAGAAACATGAAAAACAATTCTGTTTAGGTGAACCACTGTCAACAATAAAAAAGGCAATTCATGCTTGTCTTTGTTTTAAGTTATTTGATCTGATTTTTGGCGTTTATAAAAGAAGTTGGCTTGGCAGCAGTTGAATCACTTTGAATCTGTGAATCTTTGTGAATGGAATATACTGGACATGAATGAGTCTGGACAGGCACACTTCTGTAATAGTACACATCTGTTGTTAGGCCTAAGTGTTCTTACTGTAGCGTAGGCTTCTAAGAAAAGCTTTATGAAAACTAAGTGAATTTATTTATGATGGGCATGAATGGGCATTAAATCCATGCTGCTGCTTTCTGCGCTGATTTCTGTTTGCTTTGAACCCCTTCCTGACAATTGCTAGAGGTAGCATCGAAATTACCTTACAGGTGTGTTTAAAAAAAAAAAAAAGTATAAACTCTGTGGTGGGTGTAAGAATCTGTTTACTTTGCACGAGCAGGGTGATGTATAGTCATTTTAATTTCCATATTATAGTGAAAAGCAATGCATGGGATTAATGGAAAACTTGCAAGCAATGATGGTAAATGTTTTTTTTTTTTTGTTAAGCTTTCAGACCTAGAAATATTCCCTTTTAAGCAGAAGTTCAGATTTATTAATAGGCTGTCTTTGTGCTTGATAGTATTGTAAGTGGTTAATTGCAGGTTCTTCACAGTCAGATTGTGTTGGCATAGCGATACATTGGTTCTCTGGGTCTGAGTGAGAGACATAATTTTTTTCAAATTAAAGTGGCATCTTCTCCATTCCAGCAATATTTAAAAACTAACGGTGTGGGCCGTCTTGCCGATGATTTCCACCCTTTGAACTTGCTGGTTTTGTTTCTCTGTCGGTGCAACTAGCCATTAACTTCAAACATAGGGACCCATTCGAAGTGTAGCTTCTACAGGATATCCTGCACTCTGCTGTATTCTTATCCAAACCAAAAACAGTTTCCTATAATTAGTGTGGCTATCGAACTCCCAAATTTGCTAATAATTAAAAAGATGTTTTTAGCATACTGTTTTGGAGCTGTCAGAAGTGCTTTAGGAAGAAAGTGCAGGACGGAATTCAAACCGATAGAAAGGTCGCAGATTCCACATGTTTACAGGAAATATATATTTTTCTGATTCAGATAAACAACCACACCTCCACATACCCCCAGCGACAGGCGTAGCATAGGCGCCTGTCATGTCCATGCGCACAGTATGTTACATTTTAGGACCACTCATCCAATATTGGTGCAGTGAGGAATGAACATTCCTGAGAATGTCAGGTTCTAGGTCATGGTATCCGACAGTACAAATACATGGGTTCAGACCATTGATTGGGTGAGTTGAGGAAGGCTATGTTTTCAGAACTCTTTGCACATGTTGGCCGTACTATATTTGAAACCTGTACATGGACATTTTCTATGAGATTTTTTCCACATGTCATGCATGTAAGTAAAAGCATCAAAGACAACACATGCCATGCTATAATGGTGAGCTGTCATTATGAATGTCACTAAAAATGATTTCTCATCAGTGTCATGCTTCTGTTCTGTAAGCAGGATGTAAAACTCCAGTTTCCTTGCTTCAAAACAATATTTTTCAATATCTTGAGGAATTCAATAATAAACCAAACAAACAACTTCTTAAATACAGTATATAATTTTTAATTCCTCTTTTTTTCGCCCTAATAAACTTACACCATTTGTAATGTTGTATACTAAAGTCTAATATAGGGTATTGTAGTAATAGCTTATTTGTTTAATGCTTCAGTAACCATAGCCACAGTTTCCGCAAAGCATGAGTTAAGTTCGCCTGTATCCTGCCATTTGAATTTCCCTACACCACATTATTTGCATTTATATACTTTCTATTTACTAGAATGCCACAACACCTGTTGTTAATTGTATTAGAAGAAAAAATTAAACTGTACAATAGTGCCCCAAATGTTTTGAGCAGCGTTTGTGTATCAGTATCCAGAGGAATAAATCAGGGTACTGTACTGCTGAACCAAAAAACTGTGTAATCATGAAAAAAAAAAAAAAGCTTAAAGCTTTAAAGTCTGAAAAAACAGAGAATGTGTTTTTGCCTTCACTGGCTTTCTCAATTTAGGGTTCTTATGTGTATTTTTGTAGATTTTCAATTGTTACCATTTAAAGGTATCATAAATAAAAACTACTTTGTTGTATATCAAGACTACTTTAGGACTTAAACACTGTGTATGGGGGCAGGGAAATACGTGTACAGTATTTTGAAGCTGTCACAAGTAGACGTGTTGCAGTGGCAACTGATGCTCCACTATGCCTTCAGTGGCACATTTGAGATTGAGTGTGTGTGTCTGTGTATACATACATACATACATACATACATACATACATACATACATACATACATACATACATACAGGGTGTGATTTCGTACCAGGAAGCAGCTTGCAAAGAACATGAGGATCTTCAACAGAAGAGAATGGGTAGTAATATTGACCACAGACATTTTGCATGTCTGCAGTTTATGCATATGATGGACTTGTGGAGAGAACCACTCTGAAACCTGGAAAATCAAGTTTGTAACCTTTTGGATGTTTTCATAATGTCTTTCAATGATTTAGTCATGTCATGTCTTCTTGTTTATATCCTTTGCTGTTTTCTCTTTGCTAGCCTTGCTTGTGTTTTAAATGAGCATATTTAGGAAGACTGTCTGAAAAGAAAATCAATTTGCCATACACTATAGTTTCACTCTAACACTTTCTATTGAAGACATTATTATCCCTCACAGAAAATGTTGCATCATAGCTTTCATGTGAAATAACTCTATTGACAGAAAATTAAAATGTATTATTTTTTAGGGCTTTTTTTTTTTTCTCAATGAACCAGTAGTTTTGTTGTCATGATTAATGAGAGCGATGTGGATTAGCTCATTTTGAGGTTAATACTAAATGCCCTTTGAGTCTTTTCAATCCCAGCTCTAATTAATTCTGTAATGAGAAAGCCTGCTAGATGATTACGGAAGCATTCAGTATTAAAGGACACCTCAAGTCAAGATATCTGACTATTACCATCCAGCCTTAGCATTGGCAATTTAAGATCAACCTAATTTAGAAGCAGCACTTATCCTTCTCAAATTAGAACAGAGTGGATGTTGCTTAGATGTGGCCACTGTCTGATTCCTTTGATCAAAGAGTTCAGTACCTTGTAAAACTAAACCATATTCTTTGAAGCTATCTGTAGCAATCTTACAACAACTTGTTTTTAGGAATAATTTGAAGAAAATGTACAGATAGGATAGTTGATGAAATCGCAAGTGCTGTGAAATGCTCCTAAAACAATCCAGTCTTCATCCACCAGGGTATACGTCGATCAAATAAACCCACTAGTTTTATGGATGAATTGACTTCAGAATAGTAACTCCTACAGATTCTTTTCTCTTATTACCATGAAAAGTGTGACCATTTTATACCAGCCTGCTTTTTAATGTATAACTTTCTCCATAGCACTATAGTACTTATTGTATGCACAATACTGAATGTGTTTCCACAGTTTCCTGTACAACAGCTTGACACATCTTAGTAAATTGTGTAATGAGGGGATTGAGAAATTAATGGTAGTCCAACACTATTAAATACTGTTTTGTCTTTTTAAAATCCACATTCACTGTAAAACATGTACCAGCATATTTTTGGTAAACTTCCAATGATAGCATCAGGATATGTGGTTTGAGAAAATAGAAGAAATAGAATTTTGGGGTGAGGAGCTGGGATTGGGGTAACAGTGAAATATACAAAAGAAAATAAAGCTGGCTCCTTGTTCGCATGTCTGAGTTACCAAAGCTACAGAGATTAACAGTTACTACGCATTTGATCAGTATCGGGAAACACAGGCATCCCTAAGCTTTAAAACCAGATTAATGTTTGAATAAAAATCAATACAGCTGGGAGCTGTTTCAGATTTTTTTTAACAGTTTAAGCCATCCCTGAACTGCGTTTTATTTTTTAAGTGTCAACTTACAACCGTGCTTGATTGCTCCCCTCTTTAGATATGTGCCCTAATCAGGTTAGACTGGCAGCAGTTCTGTGCCGCTCCAGCACTTTGTTAGATTGCTTGCAACCTAAAGAGACACAAATCCTTCTACTGGTGTCTTCCAGTCCCATTTGTTCTGGAGATAAATTACCATACCTTTAAGTAAAATGCTTCCCATTGAGTATTAGTTCCATCGTCTTTTATGGAAATATTGCATTTTATCCAGAGGAAGTGAGCACCCTAGAAATTCACCCAGGGCAATTTAATCATCAGTGACCCCCACAAAACTGTTCAGAAGGTGCCTTTGAACTTTTAATATAATGAAAATACCAATAAAGAGCAGAGTTGATTAAAGACAACTTTATAATAATGTCTACTTTTTTTAAAGAAGGATAATTTAATAATGGCTGCTAAAACTTGCAATGTGTTGTCCTCAACACATATTGTACAGTAGAATGGTTTTCATAAAAGCCTTGTAATCTTCTCAAACCTGGCTTAAGAAAATGCAGTTGAAGAACAAATGAAATGCAAACTCTCTTAACAGTTGTTCCGCTTGGCTGTCTGGGCTCTCTGGCATTCACGGACAGGATTCAACTGCACCCCAAATCAAGCTGTCATTTCACAATCTCTTAATACTGTACCTGTAATTGAATCTTGAGTTGTTTTAGAAGCTACAGTAGGTGGTGAAGTGTTCTAATGCATGAGTTAGTCTTGGTTCAGTCTGTTCTGAACAAGTATTACTACAGTACCTCACCCTTCAAAAGCACAGCATTCAGAAAACGTGAAGTAAAGAAGCTGTCGTGTGTTAATGGTATGAACTGATTTCTTTTGTAAAACCTGGCCTTGTTTTTAGATTAAGATATAGAGGAAACTATGGTAACAATGTTGAGTTCATGACATGACATGCATTGGGTAGCTCCAGGATAGGCAACTTGAATGATAAGTACCATACTTGATTTAAAGCATTTTAACCAGTTATGTGAAGGTGGATAGAGTTGTAGTGAGAACTTTATGTATCACACATTGCAAATGTAAACCTATTGTTGTCATTGTACAATATTACTACAGTACAGACCAAACTTAAGCTGTTTTAAATCTTGAAAGCTACAAGTGACCCAGTATCTACCCATCAGGGGTGATCTGATTCCAGAAGCTGTCATCTAGAAAAGTACATAGAAGACTGGTTTTCTTTCTTCAACACATTCACTTAGCAATTTAAATAGAATTGCAAATGATCATTTAGAGTCTTTTGGGAGATACAACAGTTGCAGCTAAAGATTCCAATTTTGGGTGCCCATTGCTAAAATAGCAATACTGCATGTAAATGTACTGTAGTAAACTACTGAAGTGTCAAAATGTAAAGCAATAACAACATACTGACTGAAATTTGTGGCTTATTTATCTTTATTTAAAACTAGCTGAAGTACCTAGCGTTGCCCAGGGAAATTCAATATTTCAATATTTCATGCATGACAAATTGGGCAAACGGTAGCCTTATGGTTTCCTGTAAGTTACCAATCTTTTTTACCGAGGTCACTTTACATGTGGAATATGATGTGGAGCAGTTCTGGTTTCTGATTTAATAATTTCAGTGGCATGTATGATGAAGCAGAATCTGTGCAAGTCGAGGCCACATTTTCCCAAGTTAGCTGGTACTTTTGCGAATATTTGGGCAATCGCTGTGCTGACGGAAATAGTATCTGCAGAAGGAATGAACGTGACGACAGCACAAAACAAGCCAGGTATATTCGCATTGAAATCATAAAAAGAAAATAATATTGACAGAACTGCACGGTCCAAGCCATCGGGAGACGTGTCAAAAATCACACTGGACATTTCTATCAGTTCGTTCCATAAGTTTACCAACTATAGCATTATCATTTTCTGTCAAATATTTATGATTTAATACTGTCTGCGGTATGCAGTGTTTTAGCTGATGGACAGTACTGTTGCACCGCCTATACATACCCCTCTGCAATAAACAGTGGCTGTCCAGCAAAGCACAGCTCTCTGACAAACTCATAACACAGTCATTCTGCGCTCTCTTTTATTAAAGCGCGTGTAAAAGCCGCAGAAATTGATTGCTTGTGTCTCAGTTCACTTTCTTGTTTTAGTTTAATGGGTGGCTTATTTTTCAGTATGTTCTTTTATGTGTGAACATGTACCTCAGTGCAGCAGTATTTGCAACACTAAAATATGCATACTCTTCCTCATCTGGCTACTTCAGATATTGGCTTTTTGTATACTTCAAAACATTTTTTTTTCTTTTGAATATTCATAAACTGACTTACGTTTTCTCCCCATTCCTCATCCCCTCAAAATATTACATTTCCCTTTCAGTGTTTTTTTTTTTTTTGGATCAAGCTAGTTACTACGCCCAGCACAACAATCAGACTTTGATTGGCCAACAGAATCAGGTGATAATCTTTGTGAACATGCCTGCTATGTACAAGATTTGTTAACCGGAAATGTGGAACACTAGTTGTACTCCACTGACGTCATCCTATAAATAAACTTAATCGGAAATACTTGTATAATTGTGGTTTAGTTTCCTTGTTTGCAATGCATCCTGCTGTAGAGGAACTCCACAGGGCGTGTCTGGAACACTATGAGCATACCTTAAGATACTAGTTACCTGCATTTCAAACACGCACTATTTACCTAAAATGTGTCTTTGCTGGGAATCACCTGCTTTCGTATTATGCTAATTATCAACCAGGGAGTAAACTGTACATGTCTTGCAAACACAACAGTGCTTTACTTTCCACTGTTTGAGGTATTACCCAGAGAGCAGAGCTATACCTTTGACAAGGGGTGAAAAAAAGTTATGTTTTCTTTGAGTCACTTCAATCCAAACATGACTTCATATTTTCAGTTTTATGAAACTCCTTGGGAGAAATATAACAGCATATTCTGACTTAGTATGGCTAATCTTTTGGTTCCATTAATGTTAAAGACCAGGCAGTTTCAGATATTAACTTTACCATTGGATACACAACTTTTCTTTAGTTGAGACCCTTTGTCTGCACTTGTCAGGAATGGTTATACTTTTTGTATATGGTAGCATGTAAGTGGAAAACAATTTCCATACTGCTGCAATACTGCGTCTTTTTAAAGAGGAAACATTGAGCTGGGTCTTGAGCAGTGTTTGGAACCCTCTGTGCTTGGGTACATTTAGCATATGGGGTGGTGGGAGTAAAACAGCATTTAGAGAAGCACATGGCTAATTTTTAATACAATACAATGTTAAGTATACACCAGCTGGAGCTTGGTTTCTATCGCCAATACCTAAACATTGCAGAATAGTGTTCAATAGCTCATCTGACATTCAGGGAATGGCTAGGTACATTTTAAGAGTCAAACATGATATTTTTTTACACAGCACTGATATCTCATCATTTTGACCCCTGTTTACAAAATAAAAACCAATAAGATATGCCAGCGTGAGACTGGAGTCACTGAAGTTGTTGGTATTTTGTGACTCAGATTATTCCTTGTGGCTTGCTCCTGTGACAACTGGGGGCAAAGAAAGTGGCAAAGCTCCCCGCGCATTATGGCATTCATTCCCAGAAGAGAGAACTTTAGGGCATGGAAGATCTCATGTGTTTCCCATGTGTTTTTCAGTTCACTGAAGTCTTTGATTAGCTAACCAGCCCTAAAACCAGCATGACATAACAATCAATGCTATGTGATGTTCCAGAAACAAAACCACCAGGGGAAACATCATTGGATGTCTATTTAAAGATCCTACAGAAATGTAAGAACATAGAATTGTAAGAACATAGAGCCAGAATGGCTCTTTACCACAGCTGGAATATTTGCATCAAGTTAAAAGCTAGTACACAAGGGGTGGTTTGGGTCACTTTGTATGTGACTTGTAATTACACAGCATTGGTTCTAATTTGGAGATGTAACTCACCACATCCAAGTGCTATTTTTACATTTTAAAGAAGATTTATTTGGATTTTCCACCATCGTGTGAGCTAAATGTCCATTGTGTTTTTTTGTGTGAGCCTGCATGCGTCAGTGTGTGTGCATTGTTTCAATATGTTGTTTTCCATTAAAGAGGTGCTCAGCTGACTGCTTTATCACACAGAGCTGTGAAAACATCCTTTGCAGGACACTGTTTATTCAATGTGTTTGTTTTCATTAAATCTAAATCCAAAAGGCCTCAAAACTTTAAACGCAAGCTCTTGCCAAAATCCCTTTTTAATATTGTTGTACAGCTATTCATTAGGAAACTAGGAAACATTTGTGATGACTTTGCTTTTATTTTCACATCCATTATCTTCTCAACTAATAGATTTCTCCCACTTGTTTAATTGGTTTCTGATGGTCTGTGATTGTAATAGGTACTTACAGTAATCAATGCAGGAACCTACATCGTCATACCATAGGCACTATAGAAATGCATGACAGGTTTGATATTCGTTAATATTTTAAATACTCTAACATACTTGCACTGATCATTTCAAATAAAATGAATAAGGCAAACTAATACTTGCAGGCCTAAAAACATTTTTTGCAAGATTTCCATTTAGTAAGTACGTGCCATTTCATAGCAGATTAGGGTTATTGTTTGGGTTTAGGATAGAATTTCTCAAATATTTTAAAGTCTCTTCAGAAGCCCTTTAGTAATCACCAGGAATGCACTGACACATGTTCAGGTTATGCAGGTAATTGTAACTATTATACAATTTAAAAAGAAATGTGTGTGTGTGTGTGTGTATATATATATATATATATATATATATATATATATATATATATATATATATATATATATATATATATATATATATATATATAATATATAAATAAATATAATTAAATGGATAGCAGTAGAATGTGGGTCAAACTGGGTGTGAGTGAACTATCAAAATAATACAAATTTAATTGGAAACATTTTTATTTTAGTTTGAAGCTTTTTTTATTTCAGTAAAAGTAGGGCAGGGAAGAGAGGTGCATAATTGAAAATTATATATATTTTATTTTTAGGTAACTAATAGGGTAGAGGGTTGCAGCGATTCTAATTAGTAGGAAAAATAATTCTGATAAGCTGAAGGAGAGAAAGACAGAGTAGTGAAAGAAGTAGATGTACTTTAAACCTTGTCCTTATGGCTAATTATTAATAATATCCATGATACTGGTTATTTCAAATGCTTTAAAATCTCAGCCCTAAAAAGAAACTTAGTTATAGAATTAGACAAACATTTCAACAGTAAGCCATCTGAGTCATTGGAGAGAAAACAAACAGTTACATAAGCATGTCTAGGAGCATGTACTGTAGGCTTTGTATGGCTATTTTAGTCATTTTATTTATTGAAAATGTTTCAAGCTAGCTGGAGTTGTACTGTGTTTGTTTTAAGGTTAATGCCATTTTACCTAGTTATGGTTAAGGTTTTAGTGTGCATACGAACAACCCTGACATACAGTATCTAATAGTGGTAGCAGTGGTGATTCCTTCTGCAGTATTGCTTCCTCCAGTAAAATATATCTGTGCTCCAGGACAGGGCAGTATAACTATACTTGGGAACCTCCAGGGAATCCAGGTTAGCTGAGTGAAAATCATTCTAAATCCGTATCAATTTAGGAGCAACTCATGAGGTTCTTGTCACAAGGCATTGCTTTACTCCAAATGGCTGAACACCACATGTTTTCCCTAGATACAGCATTGGTAACGCTTTGAAAATGCCCCATTATTTGAAGATGCAGTCTGCTGAACCACAGTATAGTACCTCTGGAGCAGATCATTGGCAAACGTCAAAGATGTCTAGAGATTAATGCATGCATCAGGGCTCATAGCACATAATGCTTACAGTCCATTACCCATCAAACTAATTAGCAGCTGAGAGAACAGAGCGCATGCGTCATCTTTATCCAATCTGTTGTAAAGTATTCAGTTACTGTATATTATATGTGTGCTCAGATACAAAAACACATTCTTAAAACTGTGTACTTTGAACTGAACTTGGGGGCTTATGTTCTCTCATTTAAGAAGCTGCCTTACTTTTATTTTTTTCTAATTTAAGGAATCATTTGTCCCTCAGAAACCAGATAAGCCGATATTGATTGACGTAGCTGTACAGCAGACGTTTGCTTTTCCATCACAATTCTTCTGGAGTTGATTCTATAGCATGTTATGGTATGCAGGATTATTATGGCTCCTCTTCACAGAATTCCAATTGAGTGTTTATGACAATAGCATTTAATTTATATTACATGAGTACTGTATAACCTTTCCACTGGAATGAAATGTCACATTTAAATCAGGATATCTGTGGGAAACTTTGTACTGCCACATGATGTACATGTACTCAGGCCAGCACAGCTTCTAAGAGTACCATATATTAAATAAATGTCCCCTTCACTACAGTAGTTAGAATAAACAAGGGAATTGGCAAATCATCAGTGGTGTGTTGGCTGCCTACAGTAGTTTTATTCCTTAAAGGCAGCACTTACAAAACTCTGAAAATAGAATATATGTGAAGCTGTAACGCAATCTTAAAATAAAACCACAAATTGACAGCTAGTCAAGAGAGACAAGCTGGTTCATTTCAGGAACAGTATACTGTCAGCCAGTAGTCAAAGTTACTAATCTTGACCCCCGGCTGTATTATTCTTGTGCAGCCTTAAGGAGTTCAGAGAAAAAGCATTACCTTAGTGGTATGCCATGCTGTAACGTGCCCATATTTTTTTTCATGTAATCCTGATTGTTTTGATGTTGTTTATTAACACATCCGGGGACCTGGTGAATCTTCCCAAGCATTAATCCTCTGTGCATGCAGGGAATGCTGAAAAACTTTCCAAGATATTTTTTTTTCATTGCCTAATGGCACTATAGTTGGAATCAAATGCCAGGCTTGATTTATTATGAAGCGTGGCAAAGGTCACTGTGCTTGACAAATTATACTGCACATGAGCATTATCCTGTTTACTGTAACACGCATATTGTAACCATATATAACCCAGCAATAGACACTGGGTTCCGTGGCAGCTGGAGGTGTGATTACATGCAGCCATGGGCATACAGCCATTTCATCTGGCTGGAGAATCACTTTTTAGGTGCATTCACTTTAATGAGTTTAACTGGCTTTGTTGACATTTGCTTCAAGCCCATTATAACTTCAGAAACGCATGTTTCTAAATAAATATCACAAAAGAAAGGTGGCCATATGGAATATATTATGTATTTGGTCGGTAACCTCATAGAATAAATGCACTGGGAGCTAATTGCACTTTACAGTGAGTGTTACAAGAGAAATTGAATTTAGCATGGATTGTTCTGCCAGGTCAATAGCCTGTAAACATCAGACCTCCATCTTGTTTTAGTTAAGCAGGTGTGTCAGGCTGTGATATGAAACTGAAATGGATTTTCAATAGAAATGAAAAAGATTTAGATCAGCTGGGATACATTTTCATTGCCATGTTGACTTCTGGACAGATCATTGAGTTGAGTTGCTTTTGAAGTACTTGGCTTTATTTACAATGCTTTAACATGTGAGTTTATTTAAGGACTGTTTATTCAAAGTATTATTATTATTTATTTCTTAGCAGATGCCCTTATCCACTTACAATTGTTACAAGATATTACATTATTTTTACATACAATTACCCATTTATACAGTTGAGTTTTTACTGGAGCAATCTAGATAAAGTACCAGCAGCAGTGTCCCCCACCTGGGATTGAACCCACGACCCTCCGGTCAAGAGTCCAGAGCCCTAACCACTACTCCACACTGCTGCTCAACTGACTTCTTCAAATAACTCGAAGCAGTACTGTAATATGTTTGTATAGTATTTCAGAATCTTGTTTAGTTACAGTGCTGATACTCTGTACTCCATGTGTAGTAGTTGAGTTTAAATCTTATAATCGGTTTTACAGTGTCACATTACTCAACTCAATGTCAGCCGTGGAATTACAAATTAACATTTGAATTGTTGTATTCGTATTTCAAATATTCTTCAAATATATGGTGCACTGCTTTGTATTATTTGTTCTTTTTCGGTAGCATGACTCAGTTTTCCGTGGCAGTAAATCCTCTGAAACATTTTATTCATTTAAAATAATAATAATAATAATAATAATAATAATAATAATAATAATAATAATAATAATGTATTTTAAGTTTTTTATTTAAGTCATTTATTCAAAGAAACTACAAAATGATATTGCAAAAGTCTACCGGAAGCCATAATAATAGTATGGTATTTCATGTTATATTTTGAAATGTCACATTTTTCAATTGTTGTCAGTTTTTTTGTTAAATATATGGAAAACTACAAAGCGGTATGTAGTTCAATATGTTAATGTAACAGTATTCAGCAGGTTTCATTTGACTTTATAAAGCAAAATTTGTTAATTATATAGGTGATGCCAAACTGGTTCATTTGCAGCATTAATACAGTAGGTGAAAATGGATGGTCTCGGCCCAGTTTCAACAGACATAGCAAAACAATGCACTTGAGCAGCACCTTTGCTGAAGCTATGGATTAGATGGGAGATGTTTAAACAGAATGCTCACGGACCTAGCAGATAGCATGTTGATACAGTAGGGTAATCTTGGGATAATCACACTGCTGAGAATCATGCTGCACCTGCACCATCAAATGAACAATGGCTGTCAGTCTCCCATTCTGTGCCAATCCAGCTCATATGACAACACTTATAGAGTATGTTTTCTGTTCTTTGCTTGTATACTGAGGTCTCAAGGGTGTTTGCAGATAAGAAATGTAATTGGGACATGTGTCCCTCATTTCCTCTGCTCCATTACTCAGCTGTTGGCTTGCTGATTTTTCTGTGTTAGATGGTGTCTGATCAGTGATGTTTTTTGTTGAGCTTGCCCAGTGCTCTGAAGAGAGAGCTGTCATTTCGTTCTCATTGCTTGTGTTAAACAGTGATTTATTGGTATTTGCTGTGGGGTCAAAACCTTGAGTAAAATAGCAGTGTTTTAAAGTTTCATAAGAACTTGATTAGAAATTCAAATAATTCCCTCCTGTTTTACCTTTCACTGCTCTTGTATACTTTATATGCTCTGAATTATGTTTGTTTGGGGCACACATGCACGCACACACACACACACATCTTTTTCTTTTTTTTCTTTACTTCCATCCCTCTGAGGGATCCTTTCCATTAAAAACAAATATACACCATAGAGAGGAATGGGAATCTGACTGTATAGGCCTATATTTTAGGCACCAGTTATGACCGTATTTTAAATTGATTGTCTCTCTTTTTCTTTTGCAGCCTGAAAATCTTCAGAAGCTCTGGCTCCGGGAGTTTTATCAGGTGATATACAGTAATGTACATTTACATTCCCTAAATCAACACTTTTTATGTTTGGTTTGGGGTAAATTATGAGCAAGCTTTTGAAAGTGTCAGTCTGTCTGTCTGTTTCAAAATCCTCCTCCCACAACCGTGCGTATTTTGGAATTGTTTTTATCTCTTTGTTTTCATCCAAACCCTATCATTAGATGACAAATTACCTCGTAAACACCGCTTCAGCAAATAGAGGCTTTAAAGGGGAAAGGGGATGCTGAAGTCTTGTTGTTTCAGACCCAAATCCAAATGTATTTAAAAACAAATGAATCTGAAGCAAACTTAATGCGCAAGTAACATTCTGACCGGGCCTGGGTTCTGTTGTTCCAAAACGGATTTGAAACTTGCCTGGAGCATCCTAAAATACTGGACTGAACAGACTTTCTCACTGAAATCATGTAACAATGTGGCCTTTCAAAACTGCCAGAACAAATCTCTCTCTCTCTCTCTCTCTCTCTCTCTCTCTCTCTCTCTCTCTCTCTCTCTCTCTCTCTCTCTCTCTCTCTCTCTCTCTCTCTCTCTCTGCCTTACACTGTTTTCCTCTAATCCAGTCGTCTAAATTCTAAGGCTCAAATGGCCACTGAATAAGACTATGAATTACTGGTGAGTCGTAAAGCAGAAGTTGAGTCTTGTAGCATTATGTATATCAGGGAATTCCCTCCAGGTGTCCTGGGTCTTCTGCTGTGAGATTAGACCCTATGCCTTGTTGTGTAGGTCTGATAACCCAACATTTATCGATTTGTTGCCTCGGCTGGAAAAACAACTTTTGCTCTCTTGTATCTAATCTTCTTTCTAGTTGAACATCAGAGAAACCACAACTCTTTCCATTTTCTCGATGGGGAAATTAATTTGCATAACATGAGAGTAGTACACAGTTTCAGTATTTTTTTTTTTTTTTAAATAAGAATACAAGAATTAGGTGCATTAATTGATCAAGCTTATCACACTTTGTAATCCTTGGAGATTTACATAGGATTTATGCCAACATGTGTGTAATGTTTACAATTTATTTTCTGGGTGTTTTTTTTTGCTGATGTTGGTAACTTTCCCCTTTTTTGTTTGTTTTACAAATGCTTGTTTTCCTGTTAATGTAACTAGTATGCTTTACACTCACCTAACTGGATAGACTTACTTCAGGAGTTGGAAGAGTTGGGGAGAAGTCTAGATGATGGGTTGGTGGAAGGCCAATACATTAAATTTAAAGCAAAGTTGTCAAAAGAAAATCATTACAAACCAGTAATGGGGAAGACACCACCAAGAACTCTGTTATACAAAAAGTTGCTGTTTTAATACACTGTTAAAAAAAAATACCGTTATGCTACTTGCTCCTAATTGAAAACCATTTGCCGTGACAGGCAGACAAGATAAATGTCAAGTTTAACAGTGTAATTGTAAAAGAATGTGATACATAATTAGATACAGATATCACTGGAAAATGATCTCGGTTTCATCACAATTGAGTTCCTGTTATAGTGGTGATGTACTTGAACATGCTGGCTCTGTGAGAGGTCTGTGAAATTGTTTGTCTGAGAGTAACAAGCTTCACAAGTGTGTGTGTGCATGAATGCATGTATGCTTCACTAGAAACCAGACATTTATTGACTTGACAGTTTCTTTATGTTTGTTACCTCAGGTAACGCTAGCACACACACTTTCTCCCTCTTCATTTTAGAATTAAGAAGCTGAGATGTTATCATCATGGGTAGTTAGGTCTCTACAGCACCATTTAGCTGGAAGTCAGTTACAGTAAAAAAAAAAAACTAAAAAAAAACCTGAAATGTTCAGTATTGTATCTTAGCCAGCCCTCTTATCGTGGCCTACTCAGAGGTGCTATACAGGGTGGTACCAGCTGCAGCGGAATTTCCACAGAATTCAGTTGCAGATTAGCGAATAACTTTCATATATTTGCAATGTTTTGACAATCATTGTCAAAAGAAATGGTTTTAATTATCTTAGCCATGGTTACGTGAGTAATCTTAATCTAAACAGTTGAGTTCACACAGGCTCTCTGTGTTTCTCCAACAACTTAGGAGATGTATGTAGCTTGTCCTCAGTTTGAAGGGGAAATTATTTTACTGCAGTTTGGCTGTTTAAAATAAGCAACTCTATTATCTCAACCAGGCCTGCAGCCAGCTGCTAGTCCCTGTGTGTGACGTCATGGAAACTTGTGGCATCCTGAGCACACAATAATGTTAAGAAAGAACCTACAAGCATGGGGGCCTACAGTAGTTAAGTAATTGTTAGACTACTTTGAAAGCCTAGATGTGGCACTGCTGTCAAACTACAATCTGACCACAGATGGAGACATAAGGTGAGAACTTGTTCACAATTAACATGAAAAGAAATGCTTGGCTCTCCAGTTTGTACTTTTTTTTTTTTTTAAATCTTCTGTTACTATGGTCTAGAGCTGGGCTGTTATACAATTACTGTTAGTTAGTTGCAAGCTGCAATACAGCTGACATCACATTTATAATTTAAAATAAACAACACCCATTTATTTTTACAGCTGTGATATGTCTATACTTGAGTTACACTAATTTCTTGTGGAGACATTATTTTCTTAATAATTTTCTGCCCCCACCCCTGTGAAACAGCTGTAAAGCTAAAGAACTCTTAAGCAATATGACCGTGTTCCAAAGCGATGTTTTTCCCTTATAAATCATCTCTACATCACATACGCCTAGTCTGCTTGATTCAATGAGCAAACAATTTCCAGTATATTTTTGCAAACCGCTGTTCTATAATTTTACAAGGGTGTACAGAAAAAAATAATTAAGAGTAAAGACATATTGTGGGCCTCCTCCATCGATGTTTGCTCTTTGCTCACTTGTTGTTTATTGTGGCATTGCCCTCTTTGAACCATCATGACATTCTCTGTTTTACTAGCATCCAGATGGAGCTAGGACTGGCAGAGGACCTATATTAGTTGAACAAGAAATAAACCTTCCAGAACCTTATTATAATATGTTGATTGGTTTACCTTTACAGTATCTTTAAATTTACGGAAGATGAACTAATAATAATAAAGAAAATATGTATTATTGTGTCATTCTCTGGAGAAACCATCTCCTTACTTAATTTCAGCATTGTTTCAGCAGTGTGCATTTATTACCATATAAAAATAAAAAAAAAACATGTGATATGTGATATACTACTTGTAAGTAGGTTCAGATCCCTTAACAATCCATGCACTGTGTGCTTTTCAATGCCTTTACTTCACAGCCAAGAAAAACAGTGAACTAAAATCTGTCGGGATGTAGGCATAATGTGAATCACAAATGCTACCCAGTCCCACTCTCTAAACCAAAGCAGGCACATAGAGAGTGAGAGAAACAAAGTGATGCAGTCATTACTCTGAAGACAACTCGGTCCAGTAACCAGACATTCTAATCATTGAGTGCTACTGATTACTGCCTTACCGCACGATAGAAATATGTGCTTACGACCCTCAAACAGAATGAGGAATTACCTTGAAGGAGACTTTGTCATAAAGAAAATACATCACATTTCTCCTTCTTAATTTTTTTTATGAGAATGTCTGTGATTGTGGACTACACAAGAACAGGCCTATTTGAACATACACAAAAAAAAAATTGACAAAACTAAAAAAATGAATGTTATAATTTACTGAATACTAATTATGCTAAAATAGGCATTTATATTCACATAGTATTAGGGGTGGTTTTAGAACACAGTTACCGGTAATTGAATACGAATGTCAGGCAAATACTCCTGACTTCCCAAACCTGTTTCATTTATCAGTCTTTACAGGCTTTTAATCTGAGCCTGCATGGGAATTCTTTCAGTTTCCACATTCCAGATATAGTAAAAAGAGGAAAGACCTGTTATTGCTGTTATCAGAAAATACTTATGGCTTCATTCAAGGCAAATGCAAATATGATTAATGTCACACTGAATGATGTATAGTAATCGCTGCTAATCAGTTCTGGAAAGCGTTCCTGAAAGCATCGCTAGAGTGTTCCTTTACACATGACAGTAAACATCTCGGAGACCTGGCTCCAACTGTATGGGGGGTTTAAAAGTTCTGTTTTACCAAATACACCCAAACAACTTAAAAACACTGATCTTTTGAAATGTTTTAAATGTGGAGACTGAACACTGTACTACACTGACCTCAGGACATAAAAAAAAAAAACATGACTGCCAAATACCTGAATGGCCCACAGTCCTTCACATTAATTGCTGCTTTTTCTTGAAGAGTCTTCTCGCATACACTCAGTAGATTCTACCTGTACAGTATTGCATTGTTTCATGGATTATTAGTTTGATCCGAACCCTGATATGGATTTTGCAGCTTCCCCTGTAAGCATGCGGTGGCTCATTAGTGACTGATACAATTGTGGAGATTGCAATATCCTTTCTCTTTAGCCATTACTCAAACATGAACAGGTTCCATTGACTAGAAGGTTTTGAGCCCCCAGTGATTCATGGGTAAACTGTAGCAATTTAGCTGACCCTGTCTGTTTTGGAGAGGATTGTTCTGGTGATTTGCTTTTTTAGTAGATGATGATGCTTGACACTAACAAGGTTTTCTTCAGAGTTATGCAAGATTTTGCTTTGGAACTAGAATAATAACCAGGTTTTGTAATATTGCCGGGAATGTCCAAACCCTGTGTATATTTATTGGACCTTCAAGATTCCAACATTATATTTTCATAGTTGTGGAAATTCCTTAGACATGATCTACAGCAGCACCCCTTCATAACATGCTGGGTCATTTGTATTAATATATTTTACAATGGATTTTAGTTTACAGTCTTACATTCATAATATGATATCTTGCCTTTCTAATTTTACTGTTATACAATAATAAAATTAATGAACAAGAGGGGGCCATTCGGCCCACCAATGCTTGTCCAGTTCCTGGTAGCTGATTCCAAAAGTCACCATTGATTTATTATTTTCACAAATAACATTTTATCTTAGTTAAAAGTTAATGTTGTAAAAATGTACCCTGCATCAATACAACAAACAGTGGGTCTTGCAAGCCACCTTAATAACCCACTACTACTGCAGATGGTAGCAGGAACAGGAATGAATACTGTAGTGTAGAGACTTGGCAAGAAGGCGTTAAAGAGGCTTTGGTGCCTGCATTGGGATCTAGACATATGGTAACCCAGCATGTTCACCAGAAACCATAGTTGACTCTACAATTAAACCTGTTCATAGAACACTGGAGCTGGAATGAAGACGTTCCATCCCAGCCTCTAACTTCTGTCAGCTTCCAGATGTGAACAGCATGTGGTTTACTTTGTTAGATCCCACTGTGCATGCCCATCCATTCCATCTCTAATCCTGGCTTTCAGATATCATAACCCTCTTCTGACCAGGACCCTCCCAACATTCCCAACGTTTCACCTCAAGCATGTACTATTCTGTGTTTTAGACGATACAGAAGGGTGTTGCCTTTGTGGTTGTGGTTCGAGCTTGAGAGGATTTGTAGCAGCGTCATTTATTTTTGCAGCCTACCTTCATGCCTTACATTTTTTAGTGCTTTCATTTCAGGTCTTCAAATATGACATTCTCGCCTAAACTATTTCTGAAACCATCCCCTTTTCCCTTCAAATGGCCTTTGATGCATCTCCTTAATCTTTTTTGCTGTCACAAACACACATAACCTAGTAAAACAAGCAAGATAGAGAGGTTCAAAACAAGACCAAGAATATTCAAATCATGGGTATGCATTATGCAAAAGTTTGAAGTAGATGCTGTTTTCCACATGAAAAGTGTCCCCTACATCTGGTTGTTCCAATTTTATAGGAAACAAGTAATGTTAAGTGCTGTCACTGTTTAAAAAAACTGACGACGTAAACAGTGAGTTTCATTGTCCAAACTCTATACTCCTAAACATCATTTTATTGTGATATATTTGAGAATACCATTTAAAATGGATCAGGTAATTTAGGGTTTTGTGCACAAACTATTAATGCACTTGTTCAAAGAAAGTATAAATAAATAGTATTGCCTATTCCTGAATAGTACAGTATTAGTGCATTCCGTTTTTTAAGACTCCCAAGATCCTTAAATTTAAATAGTTTTTTGTTCTGAACTATATGTACATTGCAATCTGAGTGATTTATTTCTTATCTTCCTGGCAGCTGCTCTTTTGACCTATTTAGGTCTTACATTAGGTCTTACATTTTTTGTTTCCCTTTCAGTAAAGAATATATCTATTTTTAAAACTTCCAAAAAAGCCTGTGGGTTATGTGTCCGTGTTTCATTCCAATATTACAGTCATTTTCAGACTAGAATGGACAACCTTTGCAAATTATAGGAGATTTTCTGTGTGATATGTACAGATTACGCAGTGTACATGTGGTGCAGAGTATACTTGGTATTCTGTGTTGTATATTATGGGTAGTGTACAAGAAGAGTCCATTATACTGAAAGTAGGCAGATCAGTCGTGCTCGTTGTTCGTATTAAAAACATTACCGTAAATACAGTAATTAGCCCCTTCAAGCATTCCCTTTCTGTTCTGTCAACATGCTGTGATCGACCAGGAAGGGAACAAATGGAGACTTGGGAAACCCATTTAACTGAAGAACAATTCATTTTCTTATTACATGATTAATTATTTTCATTCCACTGCAGTATTTTCAGTATATGCCAAAAAAAAAAAAAAAAAAAGATACAGGAGACAAAATATCCCCCAGCTAGAACTAGAACTCAGCAATTAAGGACAGAGCTCCATTCACTCATGATTCTGGGCTGTGAATCCCCACCTCTCAGCTGTCCTGCAGGAATTGAAAGGGGTATCTTTGAGGAGTGGCTGTCCATCTCTCAAGAACATTTTGAAGGCTTGTCACATCGAATCAGTGCATATCATGAATGGCCATGGTGGCCCTACACCATGTTGACCGCGTTATTGCAGGTGTATCTATTTTTTGTCAAATCATGTATATACTGTAGAGTAGTAACCTTTACAGGATAAACAAAACAACAACAAAAACACCAAAAGAACTTCAGAAAGAAATGGACAGTGAGTATTCTTTTTTTTTTTTTTTTTTTACTTTTTTTTTAATAAAGGATAAGGAGATTATGAGGGTGGTCACACTAGGGGGGCTAATGTTTTTTTTCTTAGTTTTAGTATGAAGTGCACACTAAAATACATGCTGTAGTTACCAAGCCCATTACTGTATGTAGCTGTTATCAATAACATAGGTAGATCCATTCCAGTAACAGTGGGTTTGGGTGAACTACATAATGTTTAGACAGACTGTTTAATATAACCTGATCAGACAACAGCAGATCTCTTCAGAACAGAAATGTTTTGTGGTTCAGCAGTCAGTTTTGCTACACTGTATATGGATATGTGGAACTAATGCCACCCAGTAGAAACATATTATCCATGTTGCATTTGACTGTTTCATTGGAGTCGTATTATGTACAGACTTGGTAAATGCCAGGGTGACGCATTCATGAATGTGCAGCCACCTTTGTTGTGAAAGGAATTCATTATTGCAACTGTGTTACTGTAGTGGGCTTTGTTGAGGTGTTACACATTTCCTATTGATAAGCAATGGTCTTTTGTGGAGAAGGATGCTTTGTTTTTTGTTCACACACACACACACACGTATAATTTTCTGACATTCACAGACCTTTGGATGATACCTCATATTTTTTTTTATTTTTTTTTAGTTTGGCAGCTGTTTAGGAAACATTGGCACATTACCAGTGCTGCTGGGATGATGCACAACTAAATACAAATGGGATTTGTACATGAACACCACACACACCAGCCTCTAAACTTCCACCCTGATAGAGCAAACTGAAATAATAGAGAATAAATAGAAATGACTTTCTGGCAGGTAAAGACGAATGCTATTTGTTTGGTCTTCACAAACAACCTATAGTATAAAACAATGTCTTCTGCTTATGATGATGGCAGAGCATGCTAAACCCTTGCCTAACCCCTTGATTAACAAACTAAAGCATTTGTAAATGGGGAATTGATGGAAATTATAATTTTAGTCATATGCCATTGACCTGTTGTTCCTACCCACTATCCAGTCAGGCACTGTTTGAGTGGACACTGGACCTCTCTGCTGCCTGGGCCGAATGCTTGAGCTTGAATTTCTAACTTTTACTCTAACAAAGCAACACTTTTTTTTAAACCAGTGGCCATACTCCTTGAATTCTGGACTCATCTCCCCAGTATTTGGATGGTAGTCCCCAAAGAACACCTAGCCTTATTCTCATGCAAGGCAAAGTGACATTTCAGAGGATTCCAATAATTGTAACACTATATAACTAGCAAGAAACTAAAGTACTCATGACACTCATTTAACTTCATGCAGTTACTGTATCTTGCATTGTGCTGTTAGCAACACCACCACTCTATTGGATCATTAAACCATGACCCTGTCTACTTTATGATTATTAAAGATCCCCTGGAAACAGATTTATCTTCTAGAAATATTACCATTACTTCCTTGTCATTTTTTTGAACTAATACCCAGCTATAAAACCCTTAAAAGCATCATTCCTGCTATGATTTGAGGGAAATGTCAATTCAGGAATAATCCAGTACTTGACATTCCCATTATGGTGCAGGCTGAGAGGTACACTAATCTTTATATAGGGAATTCCCACTCAACACACCTGAACTGGGGTCATTCAGTTCCAAAGGTCTGATTGAAAATCCATTGTGATGTCCCTGTACATAAGTTTGATTTTATTTCAGTGCAAGTGAGAATAATAGGCAACATCCACACTTCTTGTTACTTTATAAATGTGATGATCATGCAGTCCACATGTGTGCTCAGTCATACGGGAAGGCCAGAAGCAGGAGACGAATGGGAGGGATTTTATTATTTTCTCAACAGTATTAAGTTGCACTAATTTGTTTATCAGTACAGTATAATTGAATAAAATGCAAATATCCACCCACGTTCACAGAGTAGTGCTACTCTGCAGCCAACTGCTGTACAGTTCCAGCTAACATCATGGCTAACGTCATGGCTAGAATACAGAAGAGGTAATAAAATGCTTTGTACATTTTACCAGATTAGAGGTGTTTGCATTGTGAACAACAAGGGGAAAAATGCTTTTAAGTAATATTATGATCAGACTGATATCTAAGAGGAGCTGTTAGATGTTTAAACTTTTGAGAGCTTCTGAACACTGCTTGTGATTTGGGGTGAGGGGAAGCTGCTTCACATTAAAGCCAAAGAATCCGGGATTTAATTTATCCCTTGCAGTTTGCTTGAACTCATAAAAAAAAAAAAAAAAAATACTGTACCAAGTTTATTGCCTGTGATATGTCAAACAATGTTCACTTAGCTGAGACTGACCAGCTCCTATTAAAACCATTTTACACAGTCCCTTTGGGGGTGGTACGAGAGGACTTCACTGTATTATTCAAACTACTGTGCCAACAGTATGCATTTACAGTGCAGCATTTTTTTATTTTTTTTTATTTCACAACACATTGTTTAGTCCGATTTTTGCCATCATCAGGGAGTGCTTTTGTATGGAGTTTTTCATCACATCGTACAACACAGAAGTCAGAAGTCTTTAAGGGTCGTCAGCTATTTAAAACTCATAATCCCACAGGTTTGCTGGACAGATTGTTAGTTCAGTCATACAGTCCAAGTAATCACTGGGTTGCCCTGGTGCATGGCTGCTACACAACCCTGCAGAAAAAAGACCTGATGAATCTACATTGGTGCCACCTAGTGGAAAGTCAGCAAAAATGAAAATGTAATTTACTGTTAAATCAGTGTGCTCTAACAAGACATCAGTATGTAAATAGCTGAGATGAAAAGGAACAAGACACATTTTCAGAACACCTGCCGTGGTGCAACGGGGATAAAACCACTTTTATTTTGACTGATGCAAAGCAAGAACAAAAAAAAAAAAGAAATCTGAATTCATTATACTGTCTGCATCCCTGGATAGGTCATTTTATTCATTCTTTTATTCAAATAAAACAGAATGGCTACTGAGAAGAAAGTTTTCTGTAACACTTTTCCTATAGAAAAAAACACACCGGCAGTTGAAATACACAGATGATGCATTTAAAATTCACCTGTACAGTAATTCTAAAACTGTGAAGGCACTGTTTGCTAACTTAGAGTGTTGAGATTAAAACGTATGGAGTCATTACTGTTTTTTCACTGCTAGTATCTCATTAATTATTTGAGATGCCAATTTACTTTAACCTGTGATCTAAGATGGCTTTTAAGATGGACGACTTTGGTTTCCTTTTGAGAAAGACCTAGATCTGTTGGCTTGATAACTGACACACAGCTGTATTCTACGATTTTCTAGGTTAGCTTTGATCATGGTATCATATGAAAATGAGCCCTTTTGGCAGTCATTTTACAAACCTGTTTTCACTGCCTCATTTAACCTCTGGCAATATCAATGATAGAGACCACATACTTTGAGAAACGAGTAGAAATGAACCACTGGCCGTATCAATGAAACATGCTTTTCACATAGCAATTTTACTGTTCACTTGGAAATGCCATTTGTTTTGTTTTGGGGGGATTAAAAAAAAAATCAGTTTTATTTGTTTTAAGAGGAGAGACCAAATTAAACCACCATTTCTTTTGCTTTTATTTATGTATTTATTTATTTATTTTTTAACTTGTAAACTCATGTCATTGAGCCGTTTCAGCAAGAATGCATAGGAATTAATTTGTTTGTAACGCCAAAGAAATGCAGTCATTTCATATGTATAAATGATATAGTGACATCAATTGCCTGTAAATAGTAAGCTAACCTTGTTTTTTCTTCTGCTTTCCAGACTGTACATACACATAAGCCTCACTTTATTGCTTTACACTGTCAAGAAGTTGGTGGGAAGAACTACGAGGCCTCAATGTCTCATGTGGATTTGTTTGTCAAGTAAGTGCACGTTTATTTCAGTGCTGAATGAGGGAATTACATTTACATTCTGCTTTGTGTCTTGCAAAACAGTTTATTACACTAGGTATATGTTTTGAATTGGAATGATTTTTGTACATTATGTCAGTCTGTACTTTGTTTGGATCGGCTCTCCATTGAGACCGTAAAAGAAAGATACCACTGTATTAAACAGACTTTTTATGTCTGGTAATATTTTCCTCCTGGCTCACTAACACCATATTTGTAGTTTGGAAGGAAATGGTACCCCCTGCTGCTAAGTTTGGAAGATGAACATTTACAAAGTTTTAACCAGGGTATTATCACAAACAGAATAGTATGTTTCCATTTGCAAAATGGAAACATTTGTGTCTTTTGTAGTAACGCTTCAGTCTTAAAAGAAAGAGACTTTATCCCAGACTCCATTCCGAACATGTTACATCATAATAGGGGGTTCCAGTTTTCCATGGAATGTTTAGATCCTGAATGTTCATGAATTTGATTCATTTGATTTAAGGAAAGCAAGAACATTTCTGTCGTGAACTTTTTTTTTTTTTTTCAGAGAGCTGCTTTCTAGTGATGCAATGAAAGAATACAACAGAGTCCGGGTGTACCTAGACGAGAACTACAAATCCCTAGAACATTTCACGGTAAGCAGAATCTGAATAACGCCTAGACTAAGCACTTTACTTCAGACATTTACTGGTAAATCTCAAGAATTACTGATAAGCTTTCGGTAAACGCCTGAAAAGCAATATATTTCTTTATAATTGTGGACATTTACCAATACGCTTTGGTAAATCAGAAGATTAACCAGTAAATGTCCGAAAAGCAATATAATTCTTCATAGTTCCGGTCATTTGCCACCTTACTTGGTAAATATTGACAGTTACCGGTAAAAGATTTACCAGATTCAGACTTTTACCATACATATACTGTGTATTATTTTATAAAACATTTAAAAGAAAAAAATAACACTGTCAAAGTTTAGATTACTGTAACGTTAGAGGGAAGGGTGTACAAGTAAACTGAAATTAGATTTTTTTACCCTTGTAAAGTTAATACATCAGAAAACAATTTTTATAATATGCTATCCAAGATACATTAACATATTATTTCCTATTTGCTTGTTTTATGAATTGACATAACACTGTTACTATTACACACTGTATTTAAGAGGTATAGGTAGAATATATTTGCATGCAATATTTTGGTTGCAGTATCTGTGTACACCCACTAGATGGCACAATCTATCTTGCTGTCTGTAAGTGCTGTAAGTCTGTAAGGTATACAGTTTGACCGATAGTGTTCACAAATTTAATTTGACACACACTCGTTATTGAATATGTATCAAAATGATTATATATATATATATATATATATATATATATATATATATATATATATATATATATATATATATATATATATATATATATAGATATATGTGTATGTGTGTGTGAGTGGCCATCTGACCACAATCAATGTTTTAGCCAAGTAAGGACTGAATGATTTAAAAGGATGCATCCAAAAGTATTGTTCCTGTAGTAGATAATCCTCTCCACAACATCTCAAACAGTGTTTTGGGGTCAGTGTAGTGAGGGCTGAATGCCTCAAGGGGGAGCCAAATGTTGCTTCTTGTGAAGATGAGAAATTAAGATGCAACAATTTCTCTTCCTTCTGAATTAACAGCTTCAGGGATGGAAATAAGCACCTAACTGCATAGACGCTCCGCAGGTTTTGAATGATGTGGTACTAAATGTTTCTGCTTGGGAAATGAATTGCAGTTTTGCATTCTGATGGTGATTTTCAGTTGAGAGAGCTGGATGTTAAATTGTGATTTAAGGTTACGATTGGGTTTATGTGTAAATGCACCTGGAAATGTGGATGTTCCTGGGGCATTGGCTCCAGATGTATTAACAATGTATGTTGGAGTTCAGTGAGCTTAATTACAGGTTAGGTTTAGGTTTGCCTAAGTAAGTGGACTGGAAAACCTGGAATCACTCAAACTGCTTTGGAATGGGAGTCTTATTCCATCACTTGTAGCAGACCCCAGGAGAACCTGAATTCCAGCCTGGGTTCTTCCTTCTACGTCATAAAAAGATGATTAAAGGACACTATTGGAGCTTTGTGCCATTCTCAGCAACTTCTGAAAAATAGCTTGCATGCAGTGACAGGAAGCCAAAACAAGGCCAAAGGGCTTTACATAAGGATGTCTTTGTTGGGACCATTCATGACTTACTTTGTGATCATTTGAAAAATGAGTGCATGAAATAAGAGGTTTTTATGAAGCTTTGATAGGATTCCATCTATTAAGACTTTAGGGTTATATGTTATTTTCTAAACTGACAATTCATCTCTAACAAAATCTTCCCGGACACATGACTGAAGTCCAGCTTCCTCTTTCTTGCTAGGATCTCTCGCTAGCTGCTCTCTCAAATAGTGGAAATACCTCAATGATATACACTTTCCATTCTGTCATTTCCATGAAAGTCACAAGTTGTCTGGCTGACAACTTAATACTGTCTGTTATTATTTCTTTATGTATTTATTTTACCTTACTGTTTCCAGATATTTTATTTAAATTAATAATATACTGGAAAACAAATTGAGCAGTCCATGGCCCTGTACCAAATGGGCTGTGGAAAAGATTTGTCCCTCATCCCCAAACAAATATCATTCACTGTATAGATATTACACACAAGCAATGGGAAGGTAACTGTAACTCCCTCGTGTTTTTTATAGTTTCATTTAGGACCTGTTTATGGTATGCCCTTAGTATGATAAAACATCTAGCCAGTGCAATGTAGACTACTTATTAGTACTATAGGGTCAGAAAGGAAAATACTCCCGAAAGGTTACTATACAACAAACAGCCAGAAAAGCACTCAGACATAATTATCTGGACATTAATCCGTTGTTTCTTATCAGTTTAATTGTTGTTTTTTTTTCTTTCAGAACATTGTCCAGGTAAAACTAATAATGATGTGATGTTAACATCACTTTGAAAATCTTGCACTGTTTGTCACAGAACTGAGTCATAGAAGTAGGAGAACTAAAAAGGACCTATTGTTACACACACACACACACACACACACACACACACACACACACACACACTTGAGGTATACACAGGACTGATTGGTTTGCTCTAGCCCAGCAATACATTCATTCTTTGGTATATAGGATTTGCTAGACAATGATAACATAGAGAAATCCATTTCTGACAGCTCTCTGTATTTCAGAGAAGAATAGCAGGTTGTGTATCTGGAGAGCATATGTCTATAAACCATTAAAACTGAAAAGTCACACTTGTATTTATTAAGAAGTTAACAAACTGCCAGCATGATTTAAAAGAAGACTGAAATGCTAAAATGAGTTAATATTAGTGTTTGTGTCTGCCATTGCCTTTCTGTAAATGAAGACCATTCTGCCCAAAGTATGCAAAACACTGCAAAATCAGGTTACCACTTTGCAAACCATTTATTTCATTATTTGAACTATTGTCATGTAAGTTGAATATGCCAAAATAGAGATGTTACACTTTTAGCAGTATTGCAGTTCTGATTTTGTTGAATAGGATTTTCGCATTGCACACTGTGCCACTTTGTGGCCAAAACTGTAATTGCACCAGCTGCATTCAACTGTGCATACAGCAAGCCATTGTTAAGTAGAGGTCAGCCACAATTAAAATTTTAAACACACAAATAAAAAGCTGAGTTAGCTAATATCTGCTCTGCTGTAATGCATTCCCCGCAGTGGCAGTGGCTGTATTACAGTTGGTCCTGCTGACCTTGCTTAGTATTGTATATAGATAACAATAGTGATTATTTCCCTTTCCCATTTCTTTAAATAACATCTAATCGAGGAACCAGTTAAAGATTTGTTGACAGTTTTTGCAATTCTAGTTCTGGAGACCTCATATGAGTCATTAAAAAAACAATTTGATCAAGATAAATATGAACAGTGTGATAACAGTTAAAAGGTCCTTCCTATTTTACAGTGTGCTTTTTTAAAAATAGAAAGCGTATTGAAATGTTAAACTAATTAATTATAATACAATAAAATAAAAGTATCTAAGGCACCTGCTATTGTGTTTGTCTATAGGACTTTGTCAATGTGTAATGAGGACGCTTATTGATTGTGAAGGGTGACAGTTAACACCCACCTGTGTTTAAAACAGTGCAGCTTAGTCAAAGGTTAGTAACCTACCTGCACCTTAAGGAAGAACATGTGCTAGACAGTCAATAGACAAACTTAAAAGTGAATGTTTGCAACCTTATTAACCACACAGGCAAACTCTTAAAAATGTAATTTCACTGCCTATTATGATAATGATAATAATGAGCAGGAATTAAAATACCTACAAATATTTACAGTATCTGTTTTCAGACCAGAACTGCAGTAGACTATGGATGTTTAAGTATTTCTTAAATTCTGGTTTCTTGCAACCATTTTTTCGTCTCCCTTTATTGGCCTGTCTGAGATTTGTTTTAATTAAGTCAGTGGACCAAACATGTTTAACCCCAAGACTTTCCAGGGCCCTTCAGAGTCCCTTTGACCTTAATGCGGGGTAACAGAGACCATTAAAAACTGTCAAACAGCCAAGCCTTTTATTGAATAAGAAATTAGTTCTTTACGCTGCAGAACAGCATCACACAAACTAAAGCAATCGGGTGACATTATGAGGGTCAACAGTATGTATTCAGTGCCTTTTACAGACGTTGTAAATCTGACTGCATTTATTATGAGACTCTGACTGATCCTTATTACTGTTTTGCTAAATGCAGAGAGTGCCCGTACTTTAAATTACTTGCATCACTTAATCTGTTCTGCCCTTTCTGTCAAGCGCCATGAGAGCAGACCACAGCAAATCGTAACTGGAGCCCAGAAAGAGGAAACCCTTCCTCTCAGGTTTTCAGTGTTTTCCAAGCAGTCTATTGATCAGTGTGGTCTAACAGCACAGAAATAATGTGTATCATTTAACTGACCACCATTGAGGAGTATAGAAAAAGCATTAGTTATCCCTCGCAAGGCATGGAACATCAATAGAAGGAAATAACATTAACGACTTTCAGTACTCTAACTTCAGAAACGGCTAAATGAGAAAGAAATCAGGGATTTATTCTTCTTTGATTTCTCCAGTGTTTTTTGTTTTTTTTTCTGTAGCAGTAAGGTATACAGCAGATAAAATGTCAATTAGGAAAGTCTCACTTGCTCATTCTCTTACTGCTCCCTCTGTTCCAGGCCATTAATATTTATCATCTAGAAAGGAGCTCCAGACTATAATGTCTAAGAATGTGTATTAATATGTTGGGCTATTATCCCACACTCTATCCATGCCATAGATATGTGTAAAACTGGAAAGAACAAGACATTGAAATATACCCAGTCTGATATCCTTGTTTTAAAAACAACAGATAGGCATTATCATAGTTTATTATTATTTGCCACTAACGGGATCTCAAAGAAACACAGCGGTTTAATGCTTTATTTATTGCGTAGAGACTAGAAAAGACTTATTCACTATCATCTGTAGTGCTTTACACATAGTGATATAATCTATGTAATATCTATGTCTGATATAATAATAATAATAATAATAATAATAATAATAATAATAATAATAATAATAATAATAATAATAATGTGCAAAGGAATCCAATGCAAAAACAAATAACACCTGTGCTACAGGACAGTGCTTTTTCTTTTTTGTTTAGAAGTCATTTGACAGTATGGGTGGGTATACCATATTTATTTACTGTTAATGTTTGTTTACATTTTGAAAAAGATGGGAACATGAAAAAATAAATATGAATCACTGAATTATTGTTGTTATTCACAGACAGAAAAAAAAAAACTAAAATGCTGAGACTGGGTCCCATTGTAGAGATGAAGGGTGTGTTTAGCGCTGCACTGACCTGTGGGTATATACAGATCAAGGCTGTCAATCCAGACAAGCCTTCCACAAACACCAAAGTCAATCTCAGACTGTCAAACAAACAAACAAACCCTTTGAGCATCGGCTGCTGTGGCAAGATGCCACTTTATATGCAACAGAAACAGTTGTGTTTCCGAATTTGAGCAGGATGCATGGCAAGGAAGGGTTGTGTGCTTTACAGCCTCTTTGGTGGCAAATACATTGAAACTGTATTTATTTATTTTTTTAACATTTGATTTAGCGCCTTGTAGTACAAGCTTCTTGTCTCAGCTGTCCAGCTTCTGCAATGAATCTCTCATTTATGTGGGGCGTCAAGGAAGTTTGTCGGGAATGAAAAGGCGCTGTAAACGTCTCCAAATACATAAAAACAGCATCAGTGATTCCGATGCATACACAGTGAAGCAACAAGATTATCTAGATGTCAGATTTTGGCACTTCACTGTGAGAAGGAACTGATCACCTGATTCCTCCTTTAGCGTGGTTCAGTGATGGAATCGCCACTGAAAGGCTGTTAAGCAATACAAATGTATTGCCTGTGAGGTTGTCATCTGTGGAGAAAGCTGTAGTTTGTCTGTCTGACAGTGAAGCTATAGTAGTACACTTAAGTTATTATTTTTTTTTCATGTTTAAGTCCTACTTTTTAGCTCGCAAGGCAACCATACTCCTTTATCAACAGGTGGCATTTCTAGCACTATATATATATTACAAACCAAATTCAAACACCTGTCATTTTAATAAGAGGGAATGTCAGAACAGACCTAACTAATTTAAGTAAAGTAGATGTCACTGTTGTAATATGGTCTGGCCATAACTGTTCCTCTCCATCCCTCATATATACACACACAGACACACAGACACACAGACGCCCTGTGTTGCACAACAATCAATGAATCTGGCATTGGCTATTAATTATGACCATGCAAACTTGGTGCGGGGCTGAGGGTACAGTTTTGCCTTTGAAAAAAATATTTTTAGGAAATGTATGGAAAATGAATTGGGGGTTTACAGATGCTCCTTGGCTCAGCAAGAAAAAAAAAAAGAAATGGGATGCATTTATGATGAGGACCCTAATTTTTATTATGAATATACCCTCCCTCTCTCCCAAACACCCACCGTAAAAGACACAGCTGATAAAGTGTACAAGGCGGGATTGGTTTACTAAGGTTATCAGGCCCTTCGTGACAAACTAAATCATATCTGTCTGGGGTCGCGTAGCAGAGATAATGATGTGATTCCAGCACAGAGGCAGCCTACATCACCCTATACTGTACATTATGATGTGCGGCCGTCAGCCGCTGGGGTTCGTAGTGAAGGTGAAACTGTCATATCGATCTTTTTAGCGCTAAAATATGAGCCACTTTACTCCGCTCCCAAGCGCTGTGATGTGAAAAATAATAACTCGGATCCAAATTAAAAATATTGATCGCTTAGAAGGTGTTGAGAGCAAATAAACACCCGCCAAACATTTTTTTTTTTTCTTCTGGGTCACGGCTGAAACGTTGTGAGGCAGTAAACACATCCGCATGTCAGCAGTCAGCGCTTTCATTATTGATTTCTAATCAGTTCAGTCCTTAAAGAAATCCCAGGGTTTTCAGTGCACAGGAACTACCCTTCCCCCTTTAAACAACAATCCTCCAAATTGTTAATTCTTAATCTCCAGCCAAATCATTTTCTTGGGGCCAATGAGTTGTTCTTAATCCACTCGCCCATTGACTGATTGATTCTTGACTCAATAAACTTGCATTAGCCCTGCTTTCTTCAAGGCCTTCCGTCATAATTTTTTGTACATTTAGACTTGACTTTTTTATTTCCCTGGTAACAGATGAGCTGACATTGGGTCATCAAATGTGTGGGAAAACAATTGCTACAAGGTTAATTTTATTGCCGGCTCCATGCATTTTAAGCAGGCGTGAGGTATTTTCCACCCCAGTTCTGATAAACGACTGCGTCTACCAGGAAAGAATAAGAATGAGCACAGGGCCACAGCCATAGAGAGAGATTATCAAATGTCTGAAATCTAATTTAAAAAATGTGTCGTGGTGGAAATTGAAACTATGATCTATAGTATGGATACTATGGAATTAGTTAATAAGATGTTTCATTGGCAGTTCTTATTACCAGTAAGTATCCACTGTACTGTTTTAAAACATGATCCATAGGTCTGTCTATGTAAACTGCGTTTTATTTGTTCATTTTCAATAAGGAAAATTTAAATGGAATGTGTTTTCTCAAATTCCAATTTGTGTCTGGTTGATGAAGCAAGCAAACAAACAAACAAACAAAAAAACTACAATGTGGTTGGTTACATTTGAACCAGATATATGCAAGTGAAAGAGACTGGGATTTGCCTACGCTGGACTATCACTAAGTATCACTAAGTAGTGTGGACTTGATGAAAAATAAAAGTATAGCAATGCCCCTCTCTCCTCAGAATATTAATTGCAGTTTTTTCATATACTTATTGATTCCTCTGTATGTCATTTACATCTCCCTTCTGACCTGGCCTAACATCACCTATTATATCCCCATTAGCTAATCTCCTTGCTTAGATTTCCATAATCCTTTCCTGTTGAAACTTGTTGTTTTTCACACATTTGCTTGGTTTATAAAAGTCATACAATCCTTCATACAGTGCATTGTAGATCAATATTTGGGAAAACTTGTACCAGAATAGGAAATGAATATTGTGGTCCCTCCATGGTGGGAGTGATTAGATGTATCTTTTATTTAAAAAATAGAATGTACTTCAATTCATGTGCTGGTAGACTTCGTTGTGAGGAAAATTGCATATGTTGTGAAGTTTATACAGCGTGTGACTTTAAGCAAAACTATTTTAGTGTTCACTTCACTTCTAGCAACAGAACTATATTATTATCTAAAGGCGTAACCAGTAATAATCTAAAGACCTAAACATCATATTTTGGTGTTCATTGACAGATTCATAACTGTTGACGAAATAAAGACTAGGCATTGAAAACAAGTTAGCTTTCTCTCCATTGGGTAGCCTCATTTATATATATATATATATATATATATATATATATATATATATATATATATATATATATATATATATATATATATATATACTAGAAATTCCTGTATGATTTCAAATGTGTTGAATCTCCCTGTTGGCACTGTATGTTTAAAATAAGCTTAATGCTATTCAGCTTTGTGAAATTGCAAATGAGCTGTCAATAAACATAAGGACACCTAAAGGTATTTTTTAAAATTGATTTCCTTTTATAGTTATTAGTGTTTGACATACTGTAGCATCCACACAACAACCATGTATGTGATCAATTAAACCAATGAAAAATAAAATAGGAAAACTCCAGGCTTTATTTTTTATTCAGATTTGTATTTTGACCACTGCAACTAGATGGTACTGGTGCATACTAATATAAAGACACATTGGATGACAAACATCTAGAACTGAATAGTAGCTCCTGAACTCAGCCTGAACATTTATCAAAAATAAAATATAATGAATACATATTTGAGTAAACCACTCAGAATAAATGCAAACGCCATAAGAAGTAAGGGAACAGAGAAAAAAAAAAAGAATTTGAAGCAACTTACTTAACCTGGTTTCACTTTAGAATAAGGCTATAATTTACTCAGATTGGGCCATAAATATGAATTGAATGAAAATAACACATTTTGAAAGTTATTGCACTTTATTTTATCTTTGCTTACCCTTGATCCCGAGCCCAAAATGTTGTTGGTTTGGCTCAATGCCCTATCATCTATAGTAACACAGACAAGGGTGTTTAAATATCTCAGCCCATTATTATGTGCACTGAATTGAGCCATAGATCTTCACATCATCCTTGTGCTATAGATTTGTAATCTGTAAAGAGCCAAATCACTGCCTCCATTCCACAGATCCCTAAAGCATGCAAACTGTCTGCTTCTTGTAGAAAGAAGTATTATGTTTGCAGAATCCTAATTGATTTCAATTGATTAGGTTAAATTTCCATAGACGTCTTATTGATTGCTAGAGCCCTCAACTAGCTGATAATTAATAAGCTAAGTTACACAAACACAAGTCAACAGGCACATGATGAATAGGGCACTTCTGCTTAGAGAAACACTTTGCCGGATGTTCCATATGGCCCGGTGTTCTTTAATGTGCCCTCTTAACAATGCAGAACATCAGCTACTCTAATTAAATGCACAAAGGTTGGTTTTCTTACAAATGCAAAGGGCTCCCGTTTATTCATTATTGGCACTAATTTAATAATTCATTTAGCTTTCGTGTTATAGGCTAAGCACTGTGTTCCTGTGTTATTGATAAATTGCAGTTTAATGTGTGTTTGAGTAATTCTGCAGTTTAGCAGTTTTGGGCAGAGCAGAGACTGTAAATTCCGATGATACACTGTATTATTCCATGTGGGGATGCATATCCCAGACAGCAGGATTATAGTGGAGGTGCATTGCCACACTTCAGAGTTTTACAGAGCCTACAGTTTATCTTGACAACCACTTACCCTATTGTAATGAAACTTGGTTAAGTATTGCGTATTGAGAGTATATAGTAAGCATGTGGGGATACTAGGAAATGCCGACCTCTCTGTTTTACGTATGCATGTATGCATGTGTCAAACTGTAATCATGCACTGAATATATAATCAGAATCTGAGGATATTTAAAGGGAACACGTCCAATTATCACAGTGGTTTTCCAGTAAAACAATCCAATCCAGTAACCCACTTTGAAATTATTTTTTTAGAGCCAGAACATTAATGATAGGTGTCAGTCAGGGTGTGAACATGTATGGGAGTGTTACACAGCCTACTATATCTATAGACTCACTTATCCTATTTCAGTGAACCTGTTTGGGATATTTTTACCACACATTACTGAGGGTGCCATACATGTAATAAGTGTATTTAGCTTTAAATGGATTGACAGTGTTTAAAAGGAGGCTGTGTGGTCCAGTGGTTAAAGAAACGGGCTTGTAACCAGGAGGTCCCCGGTTCAAATCCCACCTCAGCCACTGACTCATTGTGTGACCCTGAGCAAGTCACTTAACCTCCTTGTGCTCTGTCTTTCGGGTGAGACGTAATTGTAAGTGACTCTGCAGCTGATGCATAGTTCACACACCCTAGTCTCTGTAAGTCGCCCTGGATAAAGGCGTCTGCTAAATAAACAAATAATAATAATACAAGACAACTTATGAATGAATTCAGGAAATACATAGTAATCTTCTTGATTACTTTGAGAAAACTGAGGCATTGATAAAGGGTTTAAACTTGACCTCACATTGTCTGTGATTGTCTATTGTTAACCAGTAAAGCAGAAAAACACCACAGAGAGATGTATAAAGATTTGGAACAGTGACAGACAAGTATTTAGAGGTGACAGATTGTTTTTTGCTGCCAAAAGGCCTAGTTTTAGAGATTGACTGCATTTGTTGATTCACTTATTAACATCAAACTGTGTTTGATTCGCGGTGTACAACTTCAAACCAGCTTGTCTTGCTTTTAGAAAGGCACATTTATATTGATTATCAAATATTGTGTCCAGTTTCCACAAAGCAGTCAAACCGAACCAAACCCAGCTCAATGATGCCTTATTTCATTACAAACTTCTTCCTGAAGTGCTGTGCTTAAAAAAGGTTATGCTTGAAAAAGAAGCCTATATTATTATTTTGTTTAAAAAAAAACTGAAGTGACTTACAATATTCTCACCACCTACTGTACTGTTGCTACGCTCTGTATACAATGTATCTCATCCCTATAGACATACACCCCTAAACAGCAGTCTGGCTTTGAATAGGCAATAAATAGAAGCCCTTTCACCATTGAAAGAGAAAGTTGAGAGGTATCTTTAATTTGACAGTAACATATGGCTTTGTGATATTTCGAGGAGGAAAAAGTGAATGTATAGCACAGCTGAGCCATTGAGTGTCAGGGTAGTGAACTTACTTTAGTGAGCCAGGGTGTGCACAAAAAATTCAAATAATAATAAATAATCAAGATTGTTAAAAAGACATTTGCAAAACCCTAGCACGATACGCGAGGCAGAAATAATAACAGCACAGGTAAATATGTTGCCTTACACAAAACAAACATGTTTTTGTATTATGTAATACAGCCAATAACATATGTTTACCATATGGAAGTATGCACTTAAAACTAAAATTCCTTTTTAGGGATTTATTTTTGGGTGCCATTTATTTAATTACCTAATACAGTTTGGAGGGAGGTGGTATGCATTATGTGTGCAGCATTTTATATTAATAAAACAATCTTGTAATATACCTAGGTAATAAAAAAATAGAGCCTTTTCCTACAGTCATCTTACCTTTTTAAAGGACAAAGAGATCTGCTGGAGCTGGGCAGGGTTCAGAGGAGAGAATTCCCAAGGAGTGGCTTTGAGCTAGATTGGGGTTGCCTCAAAGATCACTGACTACTACAGTGAAGATTTATAGCTTGCCCCTGTGTGTGTGTTTTTTTTAAATACAGTTTAAGACTACTGTGGTGCTGTTTTGTTTTAAAACTTCAAATTAAGGACAGTGATTTTTTTTTTTTGCAGTCTCCAGAGGACTATTTGAAAAGGTAGCAGAATGAGTCTGGTGGTCTCAGTTTAGTTTTAGGAGGACACTGTTGACGTCACAATACTGCCAACAGGATTGGCTAGGACACTTGTGGGCCAGCAGATTAGGATTAAGGTGTTTTTGGATGCTTTCATCCATATTTATCTTTGATTTAAACAAGATTAATTCCCAGCATGGCGCCACCTGGCGCCTAAAACATGGCACCCTTGGTGTTATTGATTGAGAATGTCATTGTTCTGGGCACATCTTGACAGGTAGGGAGCAGTAATGCAGTCCCCCGGTCACAATCAGTAATTAAACACAATACAGCACTATGAAGAAATTGCAGCAGTTTTAAAATGTGGTGATCTAGTTAATGGGCCAGAAATTAGTAGATTTCAAATAATCCCTTTTCTTTTTGCCCGCTAAGAAACCTTAGCTTTTGTCTCCCTTTATCCTTCGGTTCTCATTTGCGACCTTTTTTGAGGAAAGAGAAATATGTCTAATCCTAATCCACCAACGTGCCATTGTCCTTGGGTGGCAAGCGTTTTTGTGTTTTATAGGGGTATGTAACACAGAAGGGGCATTTTAATGGCATTAAGTGTAGTTGGCAGCAGCAATACAGTAGGCTTATATTAGAAGTGTTGTGTTAGATCCCTATAATAAGGATGGGCTGGGTAATTACAGTGGCTAGTCCAGGGAACAGCTGTGGATGTTATCTGAGCCAGTTGAGGTTTATAGATTCATTTATGAGATCCAACAATGTAATGATTTAATTTGACTCTTCTCATAAATGCTGCTGTACATGGAAAGGACAGTGGGCACTTCTACTGCAAACAAGATCTGTTTTAAATAGCATCAGCAGTCAGGTTAAAGCTGCAGCTCTTTTATTCAACGCTAACCATTCCAATTATTTTAAAGGCTTTCAAAATGGGAAGAGTAGCAACAACAAAAAACACAAATCAAATAATGCAATTACTGCGGGATTTCGTTCTGGAGTTAAGTGCATTTTTATTGTTTAACTTATTCTTCTTTTTTTCCCTTGCAAGCTCTTCCACCCTGCCAGTTTTCATCTAATATCACAATAATTGAGTTTGGTGCTACAAATCAGATTTCTCAAATTGGGTTATCTCTTCTGAAATTGGAGAGGTATCCTGGCAGTCAGAGCTTCGAGTTAATCTGCTTTCCTTAAGCCTCTGGTGACTGGGACGGCAACAGGATTGCACCAGTTAAAACATTTCCCTGTCACCGTGGACACGGTGTCATTTCTCCCCGATCCCTTGCGCAAATAATGACATTTGAATCGAGCATTAACAGGCTTAATTACTTTAAAATTGTCATTTTAATTTACACTGATATAGTATTGATCATACAAGCAGAGATTAAGCTGTTCACTGGAGCAGATGATGGGGAATTAAACATTAAAGGGTCCTCTTGGGGATGAGAGGGCTGTCCAGACTGTGCCAGAAGAGGAATGATATTTCTCTGTAATGAACTGGCAGCATGCAAGGACATGAATCTTTGGCCTGCTGGAAAAGAAGGGAAATAATGGGGTTTGGGAAACGTTTGCAGGTTATTCATTCACTGCCATGCACCAATTCTCCTGTGATTCATCCACCTCGCCAGTGTTTATTTATTCAGCACATTCGGGTTCTCTGACCTTTTCTTGCTAAGTATATATAACCTATTGGCTGGGAAGATTTCTTCAGGTGTAACATGTTACTGGAGATGAAATTGTTTCTCTTTGTCTGGACAGGATATTGTTTTGAGCGTGGGGATGTTCATTTATGTAGAACTCAAGCCATAGGATTGATATATTTAGAAAGCGTCCCTAACTTTTTTTCTTAGCAAATGACCATCAGGTGCAGTTGAAATTGATGATGTCACTACTGTGGTACTGAAGCAGGATAGACTGTGAAAAAAATGATTTCAGATTTTTATAAAGCTATTTTATGCCATCTTGATGATGATGGCATTAATAATAATAATAATAATAATAATAATAATAATAATAATAATAATAATAATAATAATAATCTTATTATACAATGTTAACCCTATTTTGCTCATTGAGGCTGGGGTGTTGCATTTCAGTTTAAGAACTGTAGATGATCTCTGAACCACTCCCTCAGACCTTAAAGGTATACCGTTCGCCCCCTCAGGGCAGTATTTGCAACTTGAGACAACTGTTGGTGAATTTGATAGGCTTTGGTAGCGTATGCAGAATAGAACACAGCCTTGAAATCTCAATAAAGGGACGCTTTAATACCTGATAGCCCTTAAGTGGCTATGATTGTGTGAAGTATCCTGTCCATCCTTATCAAGGCTAGGAATCACTTTGAATGTCATTCTGTATGTTCCTAGGACGGCTGATAATTGCATTTTAATAGATAACCAAAATAAGTCATAAATCAAGTAGAAACACATTAGCAGAGAATCTGAAGAAGGAATTCTCCTGAGTCTTGTAAAAGAACGCTGGGATTAGCAGGAACACTAATAACACACACACGGGGCTCTGAGCTGTCTGAAAGCTGCATTTCTCTGAGTTTATCTCATGTTTTTAAAGGGGCAGGAGGTTAATATGCAGAGTTTAATCCCAGTTCCTATTAGAATTGTCTACTTAATCTTGTCCTCTCTGTCATGTGCAATTTTTAAATTCTGCAAATAACTGTAAGGTTCTTTATTCTTGATCTAAAATAAAACATCCTGAATGGATACATCATTCAGGAAAATAATGCATCATACATGCATTCTTTACAGACATTACAATGATCCTCCCAAACACATTCAGTAATTGCATATACAGCAGAAAAACTGGATAAAGCAGGTTTATCATATTGAATCAGAACATTTCATTTCGTTATTTTTTTTGCTCATAAAATTGCTACAATAAGGACACAAGCATTGCAGTTTTTATGTTTTATGTTGCATTTGGGTTGCTATGTGCTAGTTGTAGTTTTAAATGTGATCCTTTGTAGTGCATACATTTAGTTTTTCTTTATTAACAAACCCCTAGTGTTTCACATTGCTGTATTTATTGCGTTTCTTAAGTCCAAATGGCAATGCGCTGGTTACGTTTAACATGAGAAAAGCTGAAGATTTTATAATTTAACATTTGCAAATTTGAACACATTAAACTCCAATTAAAACAAACTTGGAATAACTGATGCCCATTTAAGGATTCATCTATCTCCCGAATGATTAGTTTCCATGGATTTAGTGTCAGCACTGGGAAAATGTGGTTAGGATATTGGAAAAGGCTTGGAGAAGGGAAAAAGTTCCAGCCTTGCTAACGGCAAGTGTGAAAGAGAGCTGATAATGAAGGCTGCTCAAAGAGGCACATCTTTTAAATGATGGGTTCTGCAACGTGTTTAATAGACGTAATGGGCTTTGGCAGTTCCTTAAATATTCCTGAATCTACTGTGCTCTTACAGGCCTCCAGATCATTGTGTCTCCCAATTGCCTTAGAGTTTTACATTGTTTAGTCAACCAGCCTTCCATTTAACCCATATCCAAACCACTACACTATAGGAGCACTTAATAAAATTAACAGGTATTGTGTGACACATTTTAAAACCTGCAAGACTTTCATTTTTCTTTACTGCAATACAGTGCCTCCTCAATATCATCAGGGCATTACAGTATTCAGCACATTTGTGGCAGTTATTGAACAGCTCTAATTGTGGCCTATTGCAAATTAGCTGAAAACTACAGATTTTCAGAAATGTGGTATTATTGAATGCTTCTACTGAATTATATTATTATTTTCTTCTTGTCGTTTGACTGTTCTGCCCAAGAATAGAATCTGTTTATTTTATGGCACAATTCAGTTTCCTAATCTAATTATTGAACATATCACATAATGTTTTATATATTTGTAGACAGCAGGGTATAAATAGACCAGAAGAAATTAAATAACCACATGTTTGAAATTTGCAGTCATATGCCCACTGTTCTCTCAATATGATTTCAATATGTTGTCCAGTGTAGCCTCCTAACACTTCAATGCTATCTTTTAAAAACAAATTAAGCTCATATGGCTTGACCTTGTGATTATTCAAGATAAATGTCCATCAAAAACATTGAAATTGTTTTAGCTTTTCATTTTTTCTAACAATATTAAACATGGACAGGGTAACTGATTTAAAATGGCTTTTAGTGGAGATGAAAACATGCTTTTGTTTTTCAGGACCCAGACATAGGCATACAGCTTCAAGCTGCAGTAAAGAGGTGGTGTGGGGTTAGATAATAATGAGCCCTTTCTTGCTTTTCATGGTCCCTCTCAAATTGATTTTTGTCAGGAAAATGAATATAGTTTCTCAAGGTTATTAGGTGAAGTGAGCGCAAGGCTGTAGAATTTCCACACTCAATGTAAAGTGATTGCACGGTATTAGCCTGAACATGTGAGGGGAGATGTACTGAAACAGTAATCCTTCAGCAACAATGTACAGTGTGAATATCATAAATAATGTTTGTATATTATTTACCATTCAACAACAGGATTTTTTATTATGCAATTCAGAGCATTGTGTCATCCCCCCCCCCCCCTCCCCGAGTAATTTGGAAACTACTGATGCAAATGACAGATGCAATCAGCAATCAGTTTCCTATGCAAATATGGGACAGATAATTATCTCCAGTATTCAATGCATTGAGAACACTATTATTCTAAACCAAGCAAATATATATACACAAAGCCTTCACATACAACTAAAACATGCATGTTCATATCTATGCATTGAGAACATGTGATTTGAAAATCAGTATGTACAGCATAGGAATCAGGATGAGTTTTCATTTGTAAGACAGTGTAGACAGCTTGCCGACTTGAGCATTTTTTTTTTTTGTTTCCTCTAACTGTATTCTTCTTCCTCTTGTCACCGATTGTAATTACAAATAGATGCTTTTAACTTGTATGGGCGCTATTGTAATTAGTTTCAAGTCACTCCCTGTTTGACAGGAAGCTGTAACACACTGTACTTAGAGTGGAGTGCTGTACTACACCATGTCTGCTTTCACAACTTTTATATAAATTGTGTTATCTTACATTGAACCCCTTAAAGAAAAACAATGCATTAACATATCCCCTTTAACCCCGGCAGCATTGTGTGTGTGCAGTTTTGAAGGACATTTGCAGTTTACTAAACTCCTAAAGACAAATATGAATACTGGTCCAACAACAATAGCAGCAATGTGAAATATGTCATAAAACTGGGCTTGTATCAAATATGGCTTTATTAAAAGTAATCTTCCCGTTTTATTTAGCTTCTTGTCTCTACTGTTTTAATTTGATTTGGTGGCTGTAAGAACATAAGAACATAAGAAAGATTACAAACGAGAGGAGGTCATTCAGCCCATCTTGCTCGTTTGGTTGTTAGTAGCTTATTGATCCCAGAATCTCATCAAGCAGCTTCTTGAAGGATCCCAGGGTGTCAGCTTCAACAAATTACTGGGGAGTTGGTTCCAGACCCTCACAATTCTCTGAGGCTTCTTGGTTTTGTGTTTACTCCTTTACTTTGAGCTCTGAGCTCAAGTTCTCTTACAAAACTACATCCGTTTAAAATAATGTATTTAATAATGTAATGGCCCATACCTTTAAAACACAACAGATATATCTGTAGTTATTATAAATGGAGTTATCCTCCACCCCCCTCCATGATTAAATGTCTGGCTATCAGTCAGCTTTTAGACCAGGGTCTCCAAAAGGTGCTAAAAAAATTAAAAAAACTGGAGAAATTGTGGATCTTACCTGAGTATCATGTAAGCCTGATTTGATTCTGAAGACGAAAAACTCCAAATTGTTGCCGTTCATTTCAGTATAATCGTGAACAAATAAGCTGTGCAGTGGCATTGAGAAGCTACTATACAGTACTCTTAGTGAAAAAAAGTAACAAATGAACCATGAAAATGCACACATTTTAATCAGACAAGACATCTGATAGATGGCTATTCTATGTCAACATTAATGGCATTAAAAAAACAACAACTAGAGCCCCAAATTGTAATTTCCATATTTGTCATTTACTAATGGAAATACCTTTACCAAACAGGTTGAAATATTATTTTTAATTATTGGACATCCATAGCAAAATGCAATTTAAATTAATGAGTATAACTACATAATAAGTATTTTACCCAGTACATTTGGAACAATTAAATAATGGTATTGGCAAGCGAGCAGAGTACAAAAGAATAATGAGGGTAATGCTATTCTAATTCCTAATGGATGTCCCCAGAGTTTCAGCTTAGATTTTTTTAAATGCAATAATATAGACAATAGGTATCTTGTGTGCACTTTCTAGATTGTGTAATAATATATACACACAAAGAGTAAGTGGTTATTCATTGAAAGGCATTTAAGTACCTGGTTTATTTGAAGACGGTTAAAGAAGTAGGATTTCCTTTTTAACTCTCTGTTGATTCATGTATTTTTTACATGACTGATCGCACAACAAGATTAAAGATAACTTTACATAAATGAATTACTAACATTGGCTGAATGCATATATGACTTTAGCTTTTGCAACAACAACAAAAAAATAAACTTTACAGATTTGACAATATCTTCCAACTTTCTACCTCTTGAAACATCTACAGTGAAACACCCCAAACCCCACAGATTTTGATTTCTATATAGGACTGTAGAAATTACTTGTGCTTAAAATGTACATTAAAGGTAATACCGTAATAGAGGACTCTGCCACAAATATACCCACTTATGAAGGTAGAATCCACAAACGATTTAGCTGCAGATGTTATTTAATGGAACAATCTAGATTCGTTTTTAATGACATATAACAAGCTTAAGGATGTGTATTTTATACAATTGTATTTTAAATAAAAATAAGTACACCGTGTGTTTTGTTTTTAGATAGGCCATTGGATCAGTACCGATTTAAGATTTACTGGAGGAATGATGAGTCTGTCTCTAAATTGGCAGATAGAAACATCCATTTCTCTCCTAATTAGAGGGCCCACCGCTGGGAGATATGACAGAGTTCAACTGCGCAATGTACTGCCTGCCAGGTTCCATAGAGCACGCTTTATAAAATGCTCTTTAATTCAGGAGCACAATATCATTAACTTTGTAAGTGGATGAACACAATGGACAAGCAATTTAATTAACTTCTACCATTGGATGTTGGAGGGGAGGCAAAATGAAATTAATGCACAATATTTCCCAGAGAAGCGGCCAACATTGGAAAGGGTTCGATTGTTGGCAGGTTAGGCTCGAGCACTGCTTTGTCCAATTATTCCTTGTTTAGTCCTATCCATAACTGCTTTCTGTAGTTTGTAGATCAATCATCCATTGCTGTCATTGGAGTTCCAGGGATTTTAAAATGATCTGGATAGTCTGCAGTCATACTGGCCAGCAATATAGAGTCTTTTGTCATATTGTATCTAGTATAGTATCAGCGAGTCTGTCTTATCAAACTGCGTTTGCTTTGTGTTAACCAGGTCTTGAAAGGGATTTGAGTCTGTATCCACACCCTTGTTTATCATTCCACATTTAAAAATCGACTGTCTTTGAGATAAGTCAACAATTTAGCTTAAATGGGGTAATAAACGTTGATAAGTACCAAGTTATATAGTTATTACGTGTTGCCATTCTGACTAGCCTTTTGGAATTCATTACCAGGAGTTTTGTAATCTTATCCTGACAACTTTCGCAACTTGTCTTTTATTTATCATAGAGCTGGTGCTTTAGCAGCCTTTATTAACACAACGTCCACCAATAGAAAATCGCTGTTTTTAAGCAGGAGATTTTTAAGCTTACTGGTAAGAAAGACTACTTAATCTATAACTATCTTTCTTTTGGTGTTGGTGCTTAGACTTTATCATGTTACCCTTATTAGCTGTTTAGTTCACAGAGTAGACAAGACCTTTGTTTTAAGACCTCACCCCAATGCTGGCCAGTTGGAATCCCCAATATTAGACTGCTTGCTGACCCATTGATCTAAATGGCGACAGATGTAAATACAGATGTTGTGGCTCTTCCTTGTGCCATACTTAATTTTACATGCAGAAATATACTGAAGAGACTTGCGTGTATTATTGGATGTTAGAAGGAGCTCTGTTGTGATGATTTAAACAGTGATTTTGTTTAGTTCAGCCACTGTTTAGATCAGCTGAATTGAACTCCATGTAAGGGCATTGGTACTAGCCCTGTGAAGAGAGCAACGGTTGAGCATTAATAACTATTTTCTACAACAGTTGTTGTTCAGTTGGTACCTTAAGTATCAACCCAACCCTGTGTTGATTAGAACAGTATCAAAGATCACCAGAACAGGCCTGTAGAAGGTCTTACAGTTCTCCTTCAAAAACAAATTAATGAGAATTAATGTAACAATATAAAAACAAAATACCCCTGTAAGAAAACTAGTCAACAGCTGTAGTTTCAAAGGGGTTAAATATATAACTAGTGGATACTTTTGTTGCATGCTCCCAGTCCCAGGTATAAACATGTCAAAATGACAAGGCCTTATGCAGAGCAACAATAACAGTTTAATGATATGTACTTGGACTGATAAGACCTCATTCAGGAAATGATAAATCGCTCGCAATCTCACTTGTTTGCAAATAAACAAAAGTGACAGAATAACTTTTAATGAGTCTTGTCTCTGTAGCCGGTCATTCTCTCCACCTTCAATGAGTAATAGACAGTGGAGCTCAATACTTAATCAATTGAACTGTGAACAAGTTGGCAAACACATACTTGAATACTGTTCAGCTTTTCTATCTGTTTTCACCACTGAAAGCAGCTTCTCTATTGCCTGTTTTTCTCTTCTAGGCATTTTCATTCCCGACACTGACATGCGTCCTGTTTGAATTTTCCCCGAAGACTCCCCTCAAGTTTAGTACTTGAATAACAAGTGACAACTAAAACACTGTGCGACCATGCTACTTTATCTAACAGAATGACTCATTTTTAAATTGACATGCACTAATAGTTTACTTAAGTAGGCAAGGGAATGGCCTGTGATTGCTGCCAACCTTACATTCACACACACACACACACACAATCACACACACACACACACACACACACACACACACCATGTACTGCAGCAGCGCTTCTGTCCTGCCACATAGGGTAATTGAGATAGCTTCCATTTCTCTCTTACAAAATGAAGTAAGCATGTTATTTATCTAAGGAACATTTTAACATCGAAATGAGTGTTTAGTAAGAAATGAATTAAATCCACCAAGTTATGGTGTGTAAAACATGAGCAAACACCTCTTAAGCAGAGTTTTGATTAATATTTCGATCCACAAGACTTCAGTGTAAATGAAAGTACTCAACACTGAGTTATTCCCCAATCTTTTTAGCCTGGCAGATATGCTTCAAATATGTTAATATGTAAAATATGTAATTATTTTACACTTTACTCTCAAGCAGGCCCTGAAAGTTACTGTATTTGATCCTTCACTGTGTCTCAAAGAGGTCTTTATTTAGATATTTTAAAAGGTCAGTGTGCCACCACAAAACCCCACAATAAATGTAATTAATGGGTGGGGACTTTCTGATTAAAATGTGCCTTGCCAAGGATCATTATAAACTGAACCATGCTCTCGTTAAATAAATACAAACTTGTTTTACATCCCCATGTCAATGAAGTATTGTTGGCCACATATAAATTGATTAGACACTGCCTGAGGGAGAGAAAACCGCCTCCTTCGCCTTCTAAAGGACTATTCAGCATCTGATAAATTATTACTCTTATATTTGGATTATGGGTCAATTTTTTAAAATTGAAATCATAAGAAGCCATTTCAAAGTTATAGGTCTCATGCTTTTTTAACTTCTTGTATTCATGTAGAAACTATATTAACTGTTAAGTCAAGCTTAACCCGGGACCTTCCACTCTGACGCACAGCGCCGATATCGCTGTACAAAAGAGACAGCTCCCTTGCAGGAATCGGTATCGGGCTTATATCTTCATATTTGATTGCGTCACCTACCAGTCCGGACCCCTACCCCCGTGCACGCTACAATAGTTTTGGCAGCACAACAGTAGAAATACAGAAGTGATGTTGTTTTTTTTTTTTGCAATGCAGCACTAGGAGGGCACAGTCAACTATAAAGATATCGTATTACAAAGTATTTTTAAATGGCATATTGTTTTCTTTGTATGCCCTCCAACATGGAGACCTGATAGGAAACTGTTGCCATAATAACTAATAAAACCCTATTTTTAATATACAGTTATTGTCTTTCTGTCTACAATTGCTGTAATTACTCATTCCCACCCCCTCTAGTCTGAAGTGCAGCAGTTAATAGAGTGCATTTTGCTAATGGAAAATTAAGTAGCACTTTTGACAGTTTGGTTTATAAATATGTAAAATATACTTTTAATTATTTCAAGTGAATCTGGCAGGTAATCAATAAAGCCAGACGTGACAAACATACGCTTGACATTCACTTTGTAGAGAGACTGGTAAAAGATAAGCATTTCCTGTCAGCAGAGACCCACTATAATTCATATTTTGAGCTTGTCATGTCTTATGACAAATGGATTAATTGCACCATACGAATATAATAGGCTCTGTATGAAGGAAAAAAAAAAGTTGGATTGAACTCTGACATTAAATATTTATCAGGGCTTAAGTATAGATTTTATGACTGCATAGATTACTATTTAGATACCATTGTTTATCATTTATTAAAAAAAAAATATTGCAATTCATTTCAAGTAATCATATAAAGTCTATTTGGCTCAATTACATCCAATGAGGTAATGGCATAGCCAGTCAGTAAGCTTCTTAAAAACAAAGTATCAGTGATGTCATGGGATAAGTGCATGCGCCGTGGACACCTTTTGCTTGAAGCATACTCAGTCTTGATACAGGAATCTCTGCAAAGGTTTATTATCAGCGTGAATATAATGTATTTATATTCTCAGGGCAAAACTGACCACACAATATCTAGAGCAAGATAAATGGAATTTAAAAAAAAAAAAAAACTTGACTCACTTTTTAACTTTTAAATGTATATATGTTTAAACATGCTGTCAACTACTGGACTGTTTTATAGACTTTTTATGTGAATGTTAGCCTTGTACATATATTTTTTTTTGAAGCATTTCTGCTTCTATAGGTAACTAGAAATAAGGAGCTACTTTTATCTGAAGTGAAAAAAATAATAATCTTACCTGCATGACTTTTGCATGGTTATACAGCTGTGGCCAAAAGTTTTGCATCACCCTAAAGAGTTAACACATTTTCCTTCAAAAATTGAAAAATTGTGACATTTTGAAATCTAACGTGAAATACTGTACTACTATTATGACTTCCAATAGACTTGTACGATATCATTTTGTAGTATTTTTGATTACATTATGTTAAATATAAGATCTAAATTATGTTGATATGTTTTTATTTTTAATTTTTATTATGTCTCAATCCTAGAATTCTAGGCTTAGCCGTAGCTTTAGTTTACTACTACTACTACTACTTATTATTATTATTATTATTATTATTATTATTATTATTATTATTATTATTATTATTAAAGACTGGAGTACATTTATGAACCAAATATGCCCAATATTGTTTCAATATGTATATTTGGAACTGCAGTATGTGTTATGTTATTTTAATTAGCTTTCCAATTTTGAGGGACAATCTCAGATAAATGTAGATGCATTGTTTCCTATCGTGTCCAAGAGTAAGAATGTGAAGCTTATGCACCAGGGGGCGCTCTACAGGGGTTGTTGTTGAGGTACACTACATACTGTAGAAGGCAGCACAGATTGTGTCGTCCTGACTATAGTTGATCTTAACAAATTCTATGTTTTGTATACCCTCCACAGCCAAAGAAATATTTTAGCATTTTAATTTGCAAGAATCAGTAAAGTTTTTTTTATTTTTATTTTTTTTTATATATAATCTTGGTAAAGGGGGCTGGTTTAAAAGTGAACAAATAACAATTGTCATCCTACCTGTCCTTATTTGCTCATGTGTTTTTGTTTTTTTTGTGTTTGTTTTATTTCACCTTGATTCTCTTAGCTAGCAGCCCTCCCTGATTTTCCACCTTCAAAAGAAGGGGGAAAAAACTGAACTGTTTGGGTCACAAGGAAGTGTTCTCATCAATTAAATGCATGACAGTGTTTTCCGTTGGATGAACTTATATGTCAAGGAGATGGGCAGGACCTCATGTTTGTGCTTTTGACAAATCAGCAAATGTTTAATCTCAAGATGTGCTGCTTCTCATAAATAATGCAGTGATCACTGAGCCAAAGCCCTGCTGCCAGGAGGTCTCTGCCACAAAGAAAATGACAAAATACAAGTAAATCCTTTCCCGCTGAGATGAGGGTTTTTTTGTTGCTATTTTCCTTAAAGATTTATGTGCTTCATCATTCCCTGTCTGTTAAACTACCTGTGAAAATCTAAATCTGTATCATATGCTGTGAAGAATAATGTTGAGGAAGTAGCTCTGCATCTTTCTTTAAGCTAAGAGTGTGCATTAAATTAACCTGAAACTGTCAGGGAAACTTGCAAACTGCAGGCTGTAAAAAAACTATTTGTATGTTGTGGCATGGGCTAAAAAAGAAGAAAAAAGGCAACAGCAGAGTGAAAACAATAGTCAAGCACTATGAAATCCACTTTGTTTTTTTAAATCCATTTATTTTTTGTCTTGTTCGGTTGACTTTCAACTATATGGGAGGCTGTGTGGTCCAGTGGTTAAAGAAAAGGGCTTGTAACCAGGAGGTCCCCAGTTCAAATCCCACCTCAGCCACTGACTCATTGTGTGACCCTGAGCAAGTCACTTAACCTCCTTGTGCTCTGTCTTTCGGGTGAGATGTAATTGTAAGTGACTCTGCAGCTGCTGCATAGTTCACACACCCTAGTCTCTGTAAGTCGCCTTGGATAAAGGCGTCTGCTAAATAAATATATGGCCACCAAATGGCACTCAGCAAGAAAACACCACATTTAAAGTTAAAAGATAAGTTGTTTTAAATGTCTCACACTGTTTCTGGCATTTGAAATCATCATATATTGTTTTCTCTGTATGCCATCACCTGTCTTTGAACTGCTATGAGAACCCAAAGTGCTAGAACAGAACAGCCTTCCTCGTTCCATTCAAATCATGTATACATGTAGAGTAGATGGGCTTGGCAGAGTTGAAGGCTCCATTGTCACATTGGTTTTATATGAGGAATGCTTTTCAGTACCGGCACTTAAGGTTTTCCATTATCTCTGGCAACAGAGATACACAGTAGAGGAGGCACTGGTCTGTACATAAGCTGTGTGATGCTGACATTCTTAACTAATCTTGATACTCACCCAGTTAAAATAAGACTTGTTACAGATATTCCTTTGCTACCACACTAAGACAATGATGACTTAAAAACAACAGACTATTGTTGTAAGACTGTGCTGCTCTTAACCCTCAATGTACTTAATGCTGACCTGTTCCTGGTCATACTTCACTCTGTCTCAGCTTGCCAGTTAGGTTACAGCAGTGGCATCTGAATTAGGTCTAAAACAGCATGTCTGTCTGCTGCTCTGTGCATGCATGTTTCAGTACAGGGAAATAATGGGTATGACATGTTGTGTAACAGTTTATAATAGTATCGTGCAGTATTCTATACATGATCTTTTATGTAGAAAGTACTCTGCACTACAATACTGCTGTTGATAGTGATTCAACATGCAGGTTGTATTAAGGCACACATTCTACTGAAGAGGATGCTAACATCATTTAGTGTACAGTTTGTGGCAGACAAGGGCCACATGTCTGTTTGCTGCAGTGAAAAGCCTTCTAGCATGCAGTATTATAATGAAAACCCCCATTTGAGTCACAAGTCAAAGTTTTTTTGTGTGTCATAAATGTGTTTCTGTAAAATCTAGCAGGCAATCTAATTGCAGCATTATATAGTTATTTACAACCTTGTCAAGCTGGTGCGGGTTTATGTACATCTCATAATTATAATTCAAAGGTTCTCCTTTCTTTTTTTAAAGGCACTAGGATGTTGCTACTTTCTTCATGAGTCCTTGAAAAACATCCACCAGTTTGATTTTAAAGGTAAGAAATTTAAGCTCTCTGTGCTTGAGCTTTGGGGATCTGACCGAGTTATTTGTCACCTTACTGCTGCACCACTTTAGGAGGGCTGGAGATCAGATAATGTCCTCTGTTCCCACAGTCAAATCCTCACCTCTCTTAGCTACCAAACCTAAGCAGTGGGTGCTCCCAAGCTACTGCAGACTCCAGCCGGATGCCTTATCCCTAGTGGACGCTAAAACATACCTTTTTGGCACTATTATTTAGTACCAAATTATCATATCTAAGCATTTTTGGCCCAGCTGAAACAGAAGTCAATATATTTACAGCATCAGGCTGTTTTCTATCATGGCTAACCTAGTCTTATGCCTAGAGAATTACTGGTACTCGAGACTTTAGAGCCTTGAAACAATATTAGCACACAGTAAAGTTTGCTTTGAATCTTTCTTTGTCAATGAAAATTAAATTCAACACTTAGGGACACTGACCATAATAAACATCTGTTACATTTAGGTGACCAATTGGTTTCTAATTCAAGTGTCAGTAGATGGTGCAGTTTCAAGAGATGTATGTATGTATGTATGTATGTATGATATATATATATATATATATATATATATATATATATATATATATATATATATATATATATATATATATATATATATATATATATATATATATATATATATATATATATATATATATATATATATATATATATATATATATATATATATATATATGCATCTATGTGTGTATTTGTCTACTATGTGCTGATGTATGAATGATAATGAATCTCTGAATATTTAACTGTTAAACTAATTGTTGCAATTTGCATAACCACAAAATCTTTATTATTATTTTTGTTTCCCTACCTAGCCAAAAAATACAAGAAGGTTACTGGTAAAGAGATATACTCTGATACACTAGAAAGCACTCCAATGCTTGAAAAAGAGAAATTTCCACAAGACTACTTCCCTGGGGTAGGTACTTTTACCATGGACCCTTCCTTTTAGCTTCATACTGTACTGTCGTCACATTACACCCAGCTCAGGCAGTGTGGCACATATGACAGTTCACAAAACACCAGCTCTAAAGCAGCTGGCGACACCACAAGAGCTTGTGCTAGAATCCAAATAGCTTTTCATGACATGTAACTAATAATCAGCATTCCGCACCATGGACTATGTAAGAAATCATCTGAATATTGTAAAGGTAAAGGTCTAACACTCTCGAGCCGCATGATATTCTGTATGGTAAACTGATCTGGGATTGCAATTGGGCACTATAAATGATCTGAACTGGTGTACAGGATATCAAATTAAAATGCCCACTTAAGAATGGTCAGCAATGTAAAATGTAAATAATTGTCTCATACATAATTGGCTACACTAGCATTGGCTACACTCGCATAATATGCGTTTTACTATTGATGAATGTGAATGTTCTTCTACTACTAGAGTAGTAGTACTAAATAATAATAATGATAATGATAATAATAATAAATAATAATAATAATAATTGCAACAAACTTGGAAATACCATTTGATTCTGCAGGTTGTAAATCCAGTTTTGTACAAAGTTAGTTAACAGGGTGATGCACAAGCTTGTTCACACCACTAAAAGTAAAGCGTTGCTGTCGTATTTCTCTCTTTCCTGAACAGTTGTCTTGAACTTTCTAGAGTTATCATAGAGTAGAACTGACCAGGCATGTTCCGTCATGTTAATTCACTGTACTGTACAGTCAGTGCCAGCCTAATTGGTATCCCCATTTTCTGAGTACAGCCTTGCTTTTCCAGTCTGTTATGTTTGCAGGGTCTTGCTGCTGTCTCACTGTGAGAAAATGAGTTGAAAGTAATAAAGACTACAGCCAATAGCTCTGCTATTGCAACCCGTGCCATGATGATTTTTCATCTCATAAATTACCTGTGCTTCAGCGGATAATGAAAATATATATGCACAAAAGGATCTATATTGGTTTAAGGCATATCTCCCTTCCTTTTCTTTTTACTGCCACTTAAAGATGATCTAAAAGTAATTACATTGATTGAGGATAATGCAATTCAAAATAATTACAACCCACTGCACATAAAGAAAACTAACAAAACTTTTCATTTTGATTTATGGTTTCTTCTCTGCCAGGTTATGAATCTCAAATGATGCCTCTGGGAACAGCACTCTAGATAATGTTAGGCCATTTAAAAACAGCAGGTTTGTGTAGTCTATCAGAGCTGAGTATTTTTTAGCCCATAGTGAGAAATTGGTTGTTATCATAGATCACAGATACTGCTCAAACCTCTTATGAAAGATGAATTAATTTCACTAATGCTTTAATGCAAACCTTTCATGAGGAAGGCAGTCTGGCGATAACCTTAGCGAGGTTTCTCCTTTCTCAATGGTGATTTATGTTGTCTTTTAGTAGATGAAACTGCCTGTATTCGCAATCCATCTGCAGCCTAAAGGAATCCTATTAACAGAGACTCTGGGACCAGTCTTAATAATATTGTTAGGTTAAGAACGCTGTACCCCTGTTTTGAGAACACCGGGACAAACTAAATGCCACGCCTTGATAAAGCACTGCACTTCCAGCTGTAGACAATCTCTGAAATGAAAAGAAAAAAAAGAACTACAAATCCTCCCTCCTGCATGGTACGAATGGGTTTCATTCAAACTATTTTATTGGGATTAATAAACATTTTTGGTCAAAACTGTTAGCTAAAGTGAAGCTTGTGTCTCTGGTTTAAATCTATAAATAAGCAAACACAGACCCCCACAGACCCAAGCATGTCGCACACATGGATACTAACGAAGGAGGGAACTCAAAAACAGCATGTGGGCTCTTTGTTGGTCAAATTAAAAAAAAAAAAAAAGAAATGACTGAATTGACGTATGGAGCTTCACGTAAGAGCCAATAGTAATAAAACCTTTCTGCTAATGTCTGTGACAGGTCTGCCTCTTTATTACCCAATCAGACCTGTTTCTTTTTTTTATCATTCTCACAGGGGAAGCTTATAATGTCTTTAGATAAATGTCCCTCACATTTTTATTGTAATATCTATCTAAATAGCTTACTAGACGACAGTGCTCCGGTGTAAAGATGTGTTCATTTCACTGTTAATAATGTCATTTTGTAAGACCAGTAAGTATGAAGAAATGTTTGATGAAAATATCAAAGGCAATTTACTTTCTGAAAGTTTTTTAGGATAATTGCCCTTAATAACCAATGATCCATGTTTGCTATATCAAGCTGGTACAGGAAATATGTTACTGTGGATTTATATAAACAACTCTATTTCACAGTGGACTTCCTTCTCTTAGCTTTATGTTCTTTTGCAAAGCCAGTAATACATATTCTGTATTCTGTTACTCCAGCCTGTCTGCAGAAGTGTGAGGAATATTTAAATCTTTATGTCACTAGTAAAGCCAGCTGTCCCAGACCCACCGTCTTTTTATTATTCATTTATTTACTCCAGTTCCTGCCACATGCCAGTCCTTACAAACCCTGCTGTTCCTTTAAGAAGCCAGTATTGCATCACAGACTTGACCACTTTAATCATTCTCTTCCTTCTCCTCATGCTCTGGTCACTTCAATAAACCCCTGCTGGGTCACTTTTTAATTCGATATGGCCCTCTCTCTGAGTGAAATAATAGAATAAAGATAAATGGAGGCAATGCATTGGACAATATCAATCATGGTTTGTGTGTATTACTTATTACTCGCAGTGCAGTCTGACATTTAACCCTTTGTAACCTCTCTCCTCCTCTATATTATATAGAGGGTTTGGTACCCCTGTGTAGCCCACCATGGCTGTTTATGGGGGTTGTCTTTTCATGTAGATTTAAAAGGTCAGTGGGAAAAAAAACCCTTCAGTCTGCTTGTGTTGTGCCATTTGATATGAGTATCAATGGACACCGCTAGAGTTTATGGACTGCTTGCTACATTTAATGAAAAATCTATTTGACAACACCCGCTACTCCCTCTCCTTGGGAAAAAAAAAAGAAGAAAAAGAAAAACCTTGATAATAATTGGCTTAGCTGAGGACCTGCTGCTGATCAAGCGACGTCATCGACTGATGAAGAGACCAAGGCTTTTGGAATTTGAACATTGTACAGAATTAATATGTGGTAATCAACACAATACAACGGGATGCAGTGTATTTTATTGTTTACAGTTTAAGTGCAATCGGTGGTATTTCCTAACTATTTCAATTTATTGACAGTTTGTATTTATACAAATCCTTTGTCTATAAGTGTCACATTAAAAGGAGATACTGGACCTCGAGTAAACTTCATGAATATATTTTATTTGTATGCACCCAAGGCTGTGTAAAATGCTAGCTGATAGCATTCCACTTGGAACTCATAAGGAAATGATGAATTTGAGGCAGTTTTGTCATCTATCTAACAAGGAGCTTGAATGAATCAGGAATGATCAGATTTGGTGTCAGAAGGAGGTGATAAATGCTAATGGTGTGATTGTAGTTAATGTCTCTTTAAATTAAATTTTGCCACACTTTAATAAAAGGGCCATATCGAGCAAGGAGCTGGTGCTTTGGCATGCCCCCGCGCCCCCCCCTTCCTGTTTAATACTATGAAACATCCAGTCGCTGCTTTATTATGAAGATTAATTTACAAAAATACTTTAATCTATAAAATGAATATAGGAATCCTTTCAATATAATGCATCATCTTTACTTATAACATAATCTCATTGAGCATCTTTAATACTGTGTATGCATGGCACCAGTTGGGCTTCATATAATAACTTTTCTAAATACAATTATACATTCTGATAAAAATCAAGTATTATTTTTCTTTCCTTTAACACGGGTGTAGACACATTAGTTGGAAGTGGCTAAATGTTTTCTGAAAGTCCATATGGATTAATTCCAGTATACTGATGTCACTTAATTTGATTTAGTTAATCTTGCAGTCATGTAGATTGAAGGATGTGAAATGTAATCAGATACCTTTTATGCATACATTTATACCATATCTGGTTTTCGAGTTTATTAATGCATGCAGTCAATTTGTAATTATGTGGCCCAGCCATTAAGTAGTTTATTTAGCACTTCAGTTTTCTATTCATTCAAAAGACAGGCTTGATTATATTACGTGCAGAAAGTACTTCATCTTTTTTTTTTTTTTTATTCATGTTTCATAATTGATAAGAGTTTTTCAGAAGTAATATACATTTAAATATAAATATAAATATCTGACATATTTTTATCGGTTTATGCAATGTACTGTGACCTTTATATATAGTGCCCTTGGTGGAAAATTGTAGATGTATTGAAATAATAAGCAATTCAGGGTTTCTAATATTTAAATAGCACGTCGATTCAAATGTAATTTGCATTGCTTTTTTTTTTAACATTTACCTTAAAGCTCAAAGGCAGGTAATAACTCAATATGGGAGCAAAGAACCCTGGACCGTCTCCGAATGATCACAAAAATGAAAAATAATCATTTTAAAAAAAATAGTAAGGGATATAATATAAATAAAATGGCATTTGAAGGTACTCGGGATACAGTGTTTGAAATATTAGTATTTGACAATATATACCTATAATTACCTTTGTATAATACAGATTGTTTTGATGTTCCAATCAGTACTGTTTTTTAATGATGTTTTCCTCCACAGTGTAAATGGTCCAGAAAAGGCTTCATCAGAACACGATGGTCTGTTGCTGATTGGTAGGTTTACCACTCCAATTTGCTATTCATCTATCCACTTATTCAGAGATTGCATTGAGTCTTCATTTAAAGTCAAGAGTCTTTGTAGAGTGCGAGTTTGGGTCTACTTGTACACTGTGCAGTGAATTGGTCTATTGGATTAGGCATAATCGCATTAGTCAAGAAGTTGCATATGACAGATGACACAAGGCATTACATGAGGAAGAACCTGCATTTGATGAATATCAATGTTTTCTTCTCAGGAGAGGTAATGTAATATAAAGATGACATGAGAAGAGAGAAATGTAATAGCTGTAAGAGGGAAGTAAAGGAATTGAGGGCTGAATTGTGAAAGGCAGGCCCCCAGTGATTATGAATACATCAGAAATATTTCAGTGGAAAACAGAACATTATAATTCATGTCAGTGTCTGTCAAAACAGCAAATATTGCAAGAAACCTATCCATCATAAACCACACAGAACTTTGTTTAGTCAAATACAGTATAAGAATCAAAATATTTAATGTCTTCTTGAGATACCACAGGTGGACCCACATGTAAAACAAATATAGAATAGCTAAATAATGATTGTGAGCAATGCTCACTAAACAGCAAGGCCACTTTAGCAATACTTGCTTTGTGGGGGGGGGGTGGGAGAGATAAGCAAAAACAAATGATTGGAAGACATAAACAGCATAAGTAATCAATATAAGATCTGTATTTAATTAACGAAAAAAATGAAGAATACTTTTTGTTCCATTTTGTGTGCCTATTATTGTGTAATGTTCATATAGATAATATGTAGATTTTATAGCTTGTTGGTGGAGCCGTGAGAAACCTCATAACATACCTAAAGCACATGCTGCAGTTTCATTATTACACTTCGTTAACTGTACTATATAAAGATACACTAGGTAGACTTTTACATTTATAATTAAAAAAAAAAACACCTTAAGAAAGGTCTGCTGTGTCTTAAAGCGGAGGGGGTGAACCCAAGCCTCTGCTTTTCTCAGGAGGAATTGGATTCTGCAATTACGGTGGGTATAAAGTGCTGAGTTATGGGGTTTAACTCCTGCAGAGGTTAATTTCCAGCCTAAGTCTGGGGGCATTTCCACGATGACTCACTATGTGATGGTTGTTTTCTTGACAGTGCTTTTGACTTGGTGAACATTCATCTTTTCCATGATGCTTCCAATTTAATTGCTTGGGAAACCAGCCCATCAGTTTATTCAGGAACGCGGCAGAAAGCGATGGGTTACGTTCTAGATCGGTAAGACTCTTTAATATGCATTTCTCTTTGTTCATTTTTTTAATAAATAAGAAACCATGCCAGCTTAAATGTGAACTGTCACCTAATAACCAAGCTGTTTGCCTTGGTGCCTCTAGAAGTCCTGAGATGTGCAGTGAAGTAACACAGTAAAATGTATTTGATTTTTGATAAGCGGTTTTCATTGGTACATGTAATCCCGGTGAGATATAATAACAGCTATTTTTGGCCAGCACGATGGCCTCTGTCAGGTCAAAGTGTGCCATTATACAGACAATGCTGTAATACATTTCCTGTATGTGTGTTCTGTGTTACGCATAGCACCCCCTTGTGAATGCTATTAGAATTGCTCAAGGAAATTATAAACGCCAAATAGTTTCGTGCCTACCTTTTCCTGGATAGATCAGATAATAAGCAGTAGCAGGTTGCATTTACAGGTGACAGGAACATTCCATGTTAAAGGCATTAATCAGAAAGTTGTCAGACTTTATTTTTATATATTTTAAAATGTATTTTCAAATATTCTAAATCAGTTAAACTAGCTATTAAAATAACAGACTTGAATACTGTAGGCCTACCCTACTGATCAATCTTTTGTTGAGAGAGTTAAAAAAAACCTTTGCCTGCCAGGTTTACAAATTGCTACCTAGAGACCTCCCACGAAGCAGTGGCAAGTCACAAGGTAATAGCATTTTAAAGTTCTTGTGCCCAGGAGTCACAATGTATATCATTACAATGTGACAATGCCAAAGTTGTCGAAATCTCCCCATCCCCCGTACCCATCCTCGTCCCCCCCCCGAAAAAAAAAGAAAGAAAAAAGAAACTTGGAATTTTACACTGCGACACCGCACTGGGGCCACATTCCGCATGAATCGCTCGTTTTCAGTGAGCAGCCGGCCGCAGATCCGGACCTCTGTCGTGAAGCAGTGGGCCAAGCCACACAATAGGAGAGTTCTGTAGGAGCAGTGAATAATAGGCAAGTCCTTTCATCGGAGCTGCTAACCTTTTGGCAGCCACCAGCAAACACTATTCTGATCCGCTGATCGCGGAGGACAAAACACTGAAGCTCACTTTGAATGAGCGTTACCACCAACAGTGTCCCCATTCAGGAAGGTTTTGGGAACCGTCTTTGCCCATTGTCTGCCCTCACTCCTTCCAAAAAGTAGGAAAAAGGGAAAGTGAGAATATCTATAGTGCAAAAACTTTTTTTTTTTACCCTCTCCCCCTCTGCTCTAATCTCTCTTTAAAACGTTGTCGATCTACATTTCCAGCTGAGCTACAGTAGCTATTTGGTGCTGGATAGAGGCGAGAGAGGGTTCAAGCTGGGTCTTTGAATCCCCCTTATCTGCATTGAACTAATAATGCAGATTTAGTGCCATTGAAAGCAGATCTGATAAGTCTTTTCCTCCCAAGCCTTTAAACTGCTAAACAGTGTTTATCAGCAAAACGCTTCAAGGCTGGGGAACAATGCTGAGAAGGAACACAGTTTAGTGAGCTAAACTTTCATTGAATTAGATCAGACTGGCTTCTCACAGTTTGTATCTGTTTTTATTGAACTAAGTGAAGCATCACTAATATGTGTGTCTGTCGGTGAATGCAGATTCTTGGAGCTTACACCTTCCAATTATTTTGCGGCATTTTTTAAAACTTTGGCTAATATTTTGTGACTGCCTTTCAAATTAATTAAAGCATCTCTGAACACAGATACCCTGTTTAAAAACTGTAAATAGTTTTTTTTTCAGAAGTACTTTTTTATTTTTTTATTTTTATAAATCTCATGTAAAATCCAGATGCATTCCGGTTTGAGTTTGTTTATTTTAATTTTTATTTCATGCAATTATTGTTGGTAAAGAAAAAAAAAAACACCTAACTAACCATATTTGAATTAAAGGCCTTTAACTTACTTAGTTACACTTGGGGCGTTGTAAATAGGATATATATATATATATATATATATATATATATATATATATATATATATATATATATATATATATATATATAATATTTTTATTTTTTAGCAAGTGACAGTGCTTCTGTTGCCTTTTGAAATTGGCCCTGGCCTAGTTCAACAGAAACATTTTTACATTACAACTGTGAAATCTTGGCATAAAGCTCCCCTTTGTCCCCCTCATTATTTTCTCACAAATATAGTCTATTGTCACATAGCTGAAGTTCATTTGATCAACATTGAGACATTTAACTTTTATGTTCAGTCAAAAGAGTTGTTTCATGCTCATTTCAGGCATTCAAAAGAAATGATTGCCAGAAAAATAATGTTACCATTAACAATTCAGGGCAATTAGTTTCCCAGGGAGAGTCGAGGTGATGCACAGGCTCCACACAACAATTCTTTGTCATTTTATGGATGCTCATCAGTCAACTGTCACCGCTTTTCAAAGACCCCTCCAATCTAAATGTTTCTTTTTGGGCTTTTCCCAGAACAAGCAGCTGAATGAAGGAAGAAAGGTTACTCGGTTTCCTAGCAAAAGACATATTCAGCTCTGAGGAGGCTGGTGTAATGCGAGGGGGTTCTTGATGAAGCTGGGCGATAGTTAATGTCATTTTTTTTTTTTTTTCTGCAGTTTGATGACCCTTCATCTGCTGGTTCATATCTGTTGTAAAGTTTTAGATGGCTCGAAGGATTGTCACTTTTCACACAGGGAATGTGCAAATGAACATCCTCCTGTGAAACTAGGCTGATAGCCAAACCTGACTCTGAATCTTGTCTCTTTTGTCCCAGGGTCAGTTAAGTCCCCCCATTAGTTGGTCCGGTTAGTTAGAGGTAAATATCTGCTGTCAGATGGTATATCCAGACCGTTTCCAAGGTCTCTGTTGAATGGGGAATTAATGTCATGTAAGGCTGACTTACTGAACTGGCTTTTCACCTTGGGGGGGGGGGGGGGGGGGGGGGCTATGTTGGGATCTTAGAAACTAAGCCAACTCCAAGCTGACGTAAATGCAGTCTTACAACCCTTTTCTCTCCAGGGTATTGCAAATTGTTCCATTTTGGTAATCTCTGCTACAGTGGAGCAGAAGATAGAGATTGCGAACAATGTAAGTTGCAAATACAGAACAGTGTGCGGGAGGCTGTCTGACATAGTCTACCTTTATATTGTGAGACTGTTGCATTTCTGAACTGAAATGCAGTCTTAAGTATGCTAAGAATCTGAATGTTTTCTTAAAGCATTTTAAAATATTTTAAAATCAAAAGCTGTAAGCCAGTATGACAATATATACACACATTTATATTAATCTGAATAGGATAGGTAGTACTGCTGAGCTAATAGTGAAAAAGGGTTTTTAAAAGGCTTCATAATTGATGTGTGCAGGTACTGTATTTTCAGTATAGAACAAACAAACTTGTACCCATTTTTAAATAATTTCAAAGTGTTATATACATGTTGCGGATTATACAAGGGGAGAGTATTCAATGTAGTATTTGAGTATAGTATACAAGAGGTGTGTGTTACACATGGTGTCTGTTGTATTCTAAAATATTAGTGGTATCGATGGGCCCTAGACAGTGCAAGAACCTGTAAGAACCTCTGGTTACAAACTCAAACATGTTTTTATTGGTTTCAAGTTCATGCACTGATGGTGTCCGTTCTCTGAGTGATATACTGTCAAAACTCTTACTCCATGTAGGAAGCTGTCTAACGTAGCATGGCTGGTTTCATTGTAAGCAGCTTTACGGCAAGCCTGTTATTCCCTATAAACATCTATAACTATTGAAGCACAGTACTTATTAGTTTACAAGGAAATCAAAATAAATGAATATTAAAATGGACATCTTCCAATTTAGGAAGCATCCATTAAACGTATTACCGTGTAAAGGGTTATAAAATGAGTACTCTCTTTGCTACAGAAGCTGGTGTAAATGACAGAGTGTTAGCTTTAAACATCGAGCATCCTTTCCTTTTATTATGGCAATAAATTAGGTTTGGTTGTAATGAGGCTTGCAAATCCATAGCACATAAATAAATGGGACTAGTGGCCATGTGGTGTAGTTTAGCATATGCTGGAATAATGTTCTGTAAATATACGTAATGAAATGTCAGCTGTGGGTTATCAAGAATAAACCATCAACTACACTTAGATAGACTTTACTTTATAGACCTCCGAAATAACCAGAGTACATTGAAAGTATGTTGCAAAAGAAACTTTTTTTTTAAATTTATTATCATTAGATAATTATTAGATATAATAATTGTTATTAATTTTATTAATTCTTATTACTAGTTTTACTATAACAGAATAGAAGTTGGCCCTCGTTAGAAGGTAGTATGCTTTTGTATGAGTTCATTTAGTATAACACTATTTCAAAAAGAGTTTCGCTCTTTACAAAATGCAGTTAGAAGACTTGTGTAGGAAAGGTGACCATTTTGTGCTGTTTTGGTTTGGTTTGTTTTTGACTGCTCAAACTGTGCAAACCGATGTCTCTCAAAAACCCTACACGCATTATGAATCGCAAAACTAGATCTTGTACTCAAGGCCTACTGTTTTAAACCTTTTTTTTTTAGAATTGCAGATGCTGTGTGTTCTATGCACGAGACGTCACATCTGTACACAGCATAAGGGGTAGTAGAATTCTGACAAACCCTAAACAGTGATTGATGAATTTCTCATGTGTGATTTAGAATCTTAGGAATAAGGATTGGCTACAGTTGTTTATTTGAGTAAGGGAGGGGGACTGTATCCTGAATGGAGGGCTCCACGGGGAAATACCATTTTACTTGGTGAGTAACTGCATCAGAATCTCTGACATTGGAATCCCTGATGTGTGTGTGTAAGAGCACCCAAGTGTTTTCTTCACATAGTTCTAAAGTGTACAGTACTTTTGTATTTTGTTTTGTTTATCCATTAGCTGTCTTTGCCATTCATGTCTGTGTCCGGTAACCTTTCAGTGACCTTCCCTGACAGTTTGCTGTGCTCCTCCTCGCTCCTATTCTAGTGTGTGTGAATTCAGAGACAACAATGCCATGCTATTTCATATGGAATGTGTGCAAATGCTGCTGTTGTCTGAAACATTGGGGTCACTTTCATACACTAGAGCAAGATTTAATAAAAACGATTGTATTATAATAAGTACACATATATGATTATTTGTTTAATCAAATGTATTCTTTAATATTGCTCCCAATAATATTAAGTATCATTATTACAACTCCTGGTCCTAGAGTCTTTATGCAAGGTGACAGAGCTTGAAAAATCCTGCTGCAGCTTATTAGGGAGTCTGAGACTGGGACTGTTTTTAAATGTTGCCTCAAGATTTATTTGTTTGACTTGAAATTAAATTGATTAAACAAATATTTGTTTAAAAATACTTTGGTATGGCCTTGGTTATTAAAGAGCTATATAAAATTACATGTATTATTATTATTATTATTATTATTATTATTATTATTATTATTATTATTGTAAAATATCTGTAAAAGAACAAATACCAATTGAATGATGAAATATAAAAGAGTCATATATTCTACTAGAAAGTGAGCTTGTCCACATTAAAGAATATTCCCTCAGTTTGGACTGCAGCCTAGTGAGAACCTGATAGCCGGTCCACTGTGTTCTAAATTATTCGCTGACCCCCGTTTTTGTCTTTTCCTAGGAAGCCTGACGAATAGCTCTCCCTCATTGAGAGCCAGTGTTTTGAAAACCCTTTTTCAGCAGTGTCAAGGCACGATGAATTGGCCAGGGGAAGCATGTTTATAGACTGTGTGAAGAACTTTGTCTTTGTGTGGGAATGTTGGTGACACTGTTACAGTTTGCATGAATGAACTGTGATGACGTGGCTAATAAGCATCCTGCTGGGCACCACAGTGGGGGCTTTACAGACCTCCCACCTCAAGCCATTGAGCTCCAGCTCAGTGTGGCTAATTTACCAATTCTTCAGACCTCACAAAGGGGAGCAAAGTCAACTTTCACACCGCGGGGAAAGATAAGTGCTTTAGGAAATAATCGTGTAAACAGAGTGTTACCTTCTGACCTGCAGCTGATACCTTGACTCGGGACAAAACCGCTGAGGCTATCGCATTAGACATGGCTATTAAGGGAATAAAGCAGCTGATTCCGCTTACAATGTGTGCTGAGAAACGTTTAGCCAAATCAGTGTGCCACATGTCAACTGATCCCATCATTGGCACCGCTACACCCAGAGCTTGCTTGTGTATCAGTTGCTTACTGCTGTTCTTCTTGAGCTGTTTCTTAGCTTGCTGTGACTCTTGAAGATAGAAGTCAGCAAGTCTTCATGAGACACCATTGTGTAATGCGTCAAGTGTTGGTTAAAACATCAATTTGCCCTGAAAATATTATGGAAAGTTTCTATGGTTTTGTTTTTTTTCTTTATTATTATTTATTTTTTCTTATTTTTTTATTTTACCTTTTTTATTTTATTCTATTGAATTAAGGCTTACAAATAACTGAAACTTATTTTATTGCTAGGTTCTTATGAAATTCATTTTAATCAAACAGAAAAGTACTAAATATTATGTGTTTTCATTGTCTATAAAACTTTATGTAAGATCAGTCCAATCCATAATTTAAAAGTTGTTTCATTCATTGTTGGGTAACCATGCAACAGTAAATCAGTATTTTAGTCATCATAGTACCAGCATGTGTCAACTTCCATTTAAGATACCTTGTTTTAAAAATTATACAAGCGCAAAAAAAACAATAATGAGCACATTTTTATTGCACTCTGAAAATTAGCATCAGCAAATAAACAAGGTTGCAAATGTATTGCTGTGTTACTCAGTATTAAAATCAGTTTTCTTAATATTTTAGAATTGTTTTCATAAACAATTCTTAAAAATAGAAAGCTATACCAGTTGCTGCAGCTACAAACCATCTGTAGCCAGCATAGAACATGATACATTAGTAAGAATGAAATGTTGTTGTCCTTACAAGATAGCCTGACACAGTTTTATAATTTCTGTTGCATAAATAAAAATACTCTCTATCTGTTTCTGTGAATTGCAAAGTGTCTATAAGATACGTTTTGTCTAATAGTGACGGCCAAAAGTACAGTATTTACAATGAACGTGTGTATTGCCACATTCCTCTGTTTTCAATGTGTATCAAATACTCTGTGGGACCACTACTGCAGACTTTAAAGAAAGTTGTCCTACTTCGCATCCATGTTTTAATGTAAGTGCCGCCTTCAAAAACAACTTCAGTGTTCAGTGTGTTGCTCAGCATTATGAAATACCATGCATATCAGAAGATGATATTATATGAAATACCATTCATATCAGAAGATGATATTATATGAAATACCATTCATATCAGAAGATGATATTATTTAAAGGTGGCACTCACATTAAAAAATAGATGCAAAATACCTTAAAATGAGAAAACTCTTGCAGGTCCATCTGCTAGACCATTGCCCTTTACCATTTGGTAATGGGATCCTTCTTCAAAGGGGCTAAGGGAAGCTCCATATTTTGCATGTTAAGAATAACCAATTGCATGATAAGAATGTTCTGAAAGATTTCTGTACAGCTGTGAGTGTTCTGTTATACCTTCCCAGATTCCAAGGCCTGCCTTTAGCAGGAAGAGGCTAACACTAGCGAGTCTTTTATGGCATCATAAATATATTATTAGAGTAATGTCATTAAGATTTATCCCCCAGATTGGCTCGGCAAGCATCCTGTATCATCAATTACCTGCAGGTCCTTTTATTTAATTTCTTATCTTTACACTTTTTAAGGTCACTTTTTGGTAAATGATTAGGTAAAGAAGTTAATAATAGGCTCCTTAGTTGAATTTTAATATAAACTGCTATTTCCTTTGGCTTCTTTCTGTTGATCGACTGCTGGGTCTCCCTGACCAAGGATAATAATAACTGTACTGTCTCTGTCAAAGTGTGATAAGCACAGTATAAATGGTCTACACTATTTTAATGTTGAGATTATAATTTTTTTATTTTTTTTATTTTAATGGTGTAGTGATTTATGGTGGGTATTTGGTATGTTACATTCCTTACAGTGTTTAACCACCAGGTGGCACTATACACATGGCAGAAATTCCAATATACAGGATCAAGGATTAACATTTACACCCTAAAGAGGATTTTTTTTTGTTGTTGTTGTTGTTGTTGTTGTTGTTGTTGTTGTTGTTGTTATCAGAAGTTAAGACATTTGATTATTATTTTTGTCTTTTTTAGTTGTACAAATGAAATATAGTTACATAGATGAAAAAAAATGAAATAAATGCTTTTCTCTTTACAGGATCTCAGACCAGAGGTTTGAAAAGGTGCCACACTTTCTCTTTGGAGATTTTAACTTCAGGTTGGATTCTAAGCTCGTTGTGGAGGTAAGTCACTGGATAGACTGCAGTGAATTGACAATGTACAGTTATTGGAGAGGCATCTGTTTTAAAACACGTTTTATACTGGATGCTGTATATGCAATTGCTGTTGATTTCTATGTATCGTTTTGTTTTCCTTTTGCTAACACTTTGAATGCACAGCCAATACAAGAGTGGTTTTGTGTTTATAGGAACCACTGTGCTTTCTTGACTGCCTTAAAAGAAATACAGATCATTAATAATGTTGTTAGGACATGGAAATCAGAATGCTTCTTATTTAATAGGAATACATTTTAGCCACATGCCCCACTGCTAGTGTGCCAGACTTGGTTTCTAATAAAATGAGGGCTGGTAACATGGGATACAATTTTGTATTGATCTTTTACCATTTTTATACTGCATTTCTGGATTAATCAAGATTTTATTATTTATATATATATATATATATATATATATATATATATATATATATATATATATATATATATATATATATATATATATATATATTATTTATTTATTTTTTTTGCATTTTCAAACCCAGTCAAAAAAAAAAAACTATGGAAAATAGAAATATAGCTTTTTATTCAAGAGTAGTCAGTCATACACTCAAATATTTTTAACTGATGGCACAGAATTAAATGTCAGTCAGAAGCTGGCTCTGCAAGCATGCTGGTGCAATGCCATCCAAACAAGCTGTTCACTTTGGCCATTACGCTTAAAGAATGCTTAATTGATGTTATTCAAGAGGGGGAAAAAAGGGATTGGCATTTTCAGAGCAGGTTTTTGTAATGAAGCATTTTTGTGTTGGAAAAGCATACAAACTCACATAATGCACACATAAAGTGCAATTGTGATGAAACCTGCAAAGGACATTATGTAATGCTATTGAGGGTTTCAGAATCTATGGGTATATGGAGGAGTCTCTCTCTCTCTGTGTCTGTATGTGAAATGTATGTTTTTAGGTGTACATACAGTGGATTTGTCTTTGTGAAGTGCTGATTTTGTATTGACAGTTATTTAATATATACTATAGAAACATAATTGCTTCCTACTTTGACTCATTGTTTTGAACTTTGGAAAACTAAACATTCTAAGCTTTCTTAATGCCTGAATAGTAAACCTTTTTTAAATGTATTTTATTAGTTCATACTTTCGTATGGAATATCACATAAACCCATATTTTTGCAAACCTTAACTTTACTGATTGCTCAGACTCTGATGGCACAACTTATAATTGGCCCTGCTTTTGTCATTGAGCAGATAATGCAGATTTCAAGCTCATTATTCACCTCATCAGGGTCATCCCAGCTGTGTTTGTCCAGCAAGTGCATTGTGTTGCCCAGTCTCACCAAGGTTAGAATGGGAATGCTTATTCTTTTTCAAAAGTCCTAAATACGTTTTTAAAAGGGGGTGGTGTCATTTGAAATGGCTAATAACAAAAAGGGGGCAATGTGAGACAATTCAGCAATAAAAAAAAAAGTCTAAATGAGCACTGAAAAGCTGGGTACACAGATTTCTGGGTGTTAATGCTTTTTCACATGTCGTTATTAAGGTCGCTGAGTTTGAATAGATTAAAAGCCCTTTCAATGACCTTTGTTGTCAACAGGTAGCAACCAGTAATTAAGAAATGAACCCCATACCAACATCTGGTGGGTCAACTATTTCAACCCAGGACAGCACCACTGAAATATAATTTCTCATTTGTTTAACACCGTGGGGAAAGTGAAGCCTGATGAGTTAAGTCTACTGCAGAGGTTCTTAGTACTGAGCTCAGACTAACATATACTGCTTCCTCTCCGATAGGCCAGGGGTGTCAGATCTTGGCCCCTGTAGGTCGCTGGACTCCAGGTTTTAGTTTCAGTTAGCCACTAAATATTCATTTAACTGTATTTTACAGGTCACATAAAATATAAATCCTGGGTCTAACCGTGTATCGAACAATTCAAAATTAATATAAAAATTTAACAGGCCTGTTTTGAACCAAACTCTAAATTGGAATGATCCACAGTAACCAAGGTACCTGTAATACACTCTTGTTTTCATTAGGCTACTCTGCCTCCTTTCCACTAGGCTCCGCTGTTTCCTTTTGACTCCTGTTGTGCAACAGTTGTTATTTCTAAAGAGGAGCTTAGTAGTTGCCTAGTAACTATTACATCGGGCCATAGTTTAGAGTTGGGCCAGAAAAAGATCCAGACTTGTAAATAAGAGAATCTCATGGCACAATGGAAAAAGTAGTGGCCTTTTAGTACTTCTAAATATGTCATCAAATAAAATAAAAAGATTTGCCCATAGTTAGGTGTTTATTTAATTTCAAGCTTGTTTCTCCAGCAAGGACTGCTGAGTTCTGTATTCCTCAAGCCACCCATGGTGACAGACGAAAGGAACCACCTTTTTACTTCATAGAACAAAGTTGCTCAAAAACAATGGCAATTATATGCAAAGCGATCTCAATCGCCAGGCCCTAGCAACTCTTTGAGTGGTTGCAGCGGACCAAGTATTTGAAAGCCTGCTTTTAACATGTGCATAAGAGAGAAGGATGCTATTTGTCTATAGATTGGATACAGCGGTAAAAGCACAGCATGGGACTGTTCCTAAGTGCAGTGCTGGTGCATCTAAAGAGTGGCCAGGCCCCTCACTAGTGCAATGGGGCTGTGAATCACTGACCAGGATCTATAGCAGCTTATGCCTAGTTGTGTTCAAAACTAAACTGTCAGTATGTGGAGAAACTCACTTCACTTGTGAGGAGGCCCATTGTAATGTTTTAGTTTTTACACCTCCAAGTCATAGAATTAGAAATTAATTCATCTCAGACAATTTACCCTGCAATCCAATGCCCACCCATTTACATTTTCAAGATTACTAGGAAGGACGTTAAATGTTGTACTTCCTCGAATCACATTTCCCTTCTCGCTGATGGGTAAATAGAGCAAGACGCTTTCAGCGATGGAAAAAAAGTGTTTAAATGTACAGGGTCGTGACCCCTTTTCCATAAATGTGTTCAGCTACCTACAGCTCGGTGTCTGATCCTAGCTGTCATTTTGATCCTTTAGCATGCAGAGGTGCCCTTTCCCCTCCAGTTGTTCAGGCAGATGTTCCCGATTGATTTTCTTGGCGTGAGGGAGGATTTTCCCCACAGGGGGGCTTAGACCAACAGGGCTTCAGAAATGGAAGCAGGAAGTGGAGGCTTCACACACTAGCTGGGCTGTGGGCCATGAAAGTCTCCAGCCAGGAGGATTAGTGTCTGGTGGTATCAGAAATTTAAAATAAATGGTATTATTAGTGAAACAAAAAAATGTAGTTAATAAAACTACATATGTGCTTTTTTGCTATTTTTTAAGTTGTATTTGCTTTATGGATGGGATTTCATTTCTTAGAAGCACTTGGAACACCAATGTTATATACCACAACTGTTGCTTGCTTCAGATCTAAGTTTAGTTAGTGCTTTACTGCAGTTTTTAAAATCTTTTTTTAATGCAAATTATTACTGATATACTGTCCTTATTTTTTTGTTGGTAAATGGCAGTTTCCTATTTTAAATGCTTTTATGCCTTATCTTCGTATGTGTGGCAGTAGCTGTTTGGGAATTAAGTACCAGTCGCTCATTGTGTAGGTACTCATTCCCAAAGTATTTTAGTCATATACACCCATGTGACACACTCCTAATGGAGGGCACTGTCATCTAGATGCTTGGGTCCTTCTTGGCTTTGTCCCGGGTTGGACAGGTGCAAAATTCTTCACATATTTTTACGGAGAGGTCAGTAACCAAAGGAGTTGGCGGAACGATTAATTGCAGCAGACAGAAAGAATTGACTACAATTGACCCTTATTCAGAGGGCTTTTCAAAGGGAGACAAAAGGCACAGCCACGTGGATACTAATGGTGTCACTGAGCTCTCCGAAGGTGGTCTACCCTTCCCGCAGAAACAGCACATTAATAAAGGCATGACTGGACCTTGTGATGGGCTACGCCAATACCACTCTCAGCCCATTATCAAGCCGCAACCTATTAATAATAATAGTGTCTGTAAAGGTGCCTCAGGCTCTGGGAAAAGTATCCTCATTGTTTACCCACTATCTTCTTCATAAAACCCACTGTGTCATGACTTGACAGCCATGTGGTTTTTGATGGGATCTGTTACTTAAAAGCTCATTGTAGCTTGTTTAAACGAAGTCCCATCAACAATGATCTCAGATCTGAGACACAGAGGGGATTACCAGAGAATGCAGACAGTAACAGACGATAAAAACAGCCAAATATTTTTATTAAAGAATATAATAGCCGATCAAATGTTCATGACATTTTTCCACCCCACCCACCAAAAAGAATATTATCCCAGATAACACGTAGTATATTTAAAATCTTAGTAATGAAATGTAATCGAATGTAAATTAGATTTCTTGAAAAGGGTGGTCTTATACAGTACAGGCCAATGTAGAGGGTAATTGCTGACATGATAGACTGTACACATGACATGCCTTGTGCCTGTTTCAATTTGAGTTTATCATTGCTATCAGGCAGATTACATTATGCATAGATATCACATGTGGCCTTCTCTAGCTTCCATTAGAAATTTGCCATCAGTGGTAGTTAGAGCTCCTATTTAAATCGGAAACGCTTTACAGCTTCATTACAGTGGGTTGTTTGCGAATATGTCTTATTTCATTCCTGTGTAAACAAATCCTGTTATATGTTTCCATTTTTGACTGGCTGTTATTCTGTGTGTATGCATCAATCTCCCCCATTGGGTACCATGAAATTAAAGGTGTGACTTGTCATTAAATGGTATTTAATGACAAGCAGGGCAATCATTCTTTCTTCTACTGCAAGCTGCTTTACAGCATACATGGAAAGCATCAGATTTGTGTATTTGCATTATAAATTATGTTTTTAGGGCAAATCATTTGCACAGAAGTCTTTATTTAGAGATAAAAACTTTTTTTTTTTTTTTTAAATTGTTTCGGAACACTATATAATTTCCCCTGCAATATAATGTCTTCCTTCTTATCCTTACTTTGATTAGCACTTTGTCCTCCCCAATATAAATCAGAACATTGTTGTGTAATTATGTATACAGTACATTAGTCAAGCTAATTAATTTTAGGACCCATCCGTTTAGCCATCAGGGTATCACTGATTACCTCTCACTTTGCTGGGATTTTTGACACCAGCGATTCCAACCCTGCTGCTGCCAGCCTTTCGGGCAAAGATTCATTGGAGGTTAATTAAATCCATCTTCAAAACAACGAGGGGCCAATGAGCCATATCATCGTTGCAACAGTAAATTAAATGATGCAATTGTTTTTGCTTCCATCATTCCAGAGGCTGGGAGTGGGCTGGTATTGGAGCAGCTGAGATAATTGTTTCTGGGGAGTGGGCGCACGCTTTAGACCCCAAGAGAATCAGGGCAGCATGTGGCCGTAAACCAAGTTTTAATTTGTGGACTCAGAAAAGATTAAACTTGATCAGCACTGGCGGCCTTATAAAGCTTCATTATGTGAAGGACGACATGGTGAAACAATAAGAGGCATACTATTCCCAGTGGGCAACAGCAAGCTCTGTCTTTGCTTGAGATGTAAATGAATACAAAAAGAGAAACGGAGAAGGCGCTTAGAGGGCAGAACTGAAGAGATGGCACTTTGATCAGATTTGCCAAATAGATCCCGGCTGCGTAATTAAAACATTCACAAATTAAACACAATTATCTATCATTCTTTTATAAGGGGTGGGGGGGGGGGGGGGCTAAGCATCATTTGTGTAATTAATAATCGTGTGTTTGAACTGGGCCCTGGCTTTTCTTTTGTCATTGTGCTTGTGTCTGGGAGAGTGGCAGCTGGAGAGACTAGGAGGGCGATGGTGTGACACAGGGTGACGGCAGTGCCAGGGACGGTCATCAACGCACATCCCAGCCTGGTGCTCAGTGCTGCCACACCTGCCATTCATCACAGAGGTGACACTGATTGTGATTGATGGGCATTTGGAAGCTTGGGGGCCTTTTTTTCTCCTGCCATGAGCCTCGTTGTGACTGTCTTTGAGGCCTCCAGCAGAGCTCTGTTGACAGGTTGCTTATTTGTTTATTTATTTATTTATTTTTTTTAACGGGAGGTCTTACTCGAGAGCTTCAACACACTCCAGTCAACAGACAATTTCCAGCATTCTATTCATTAATGATGACTTTGTCGAAAAATAAAATACTGACAGTTCTTTTTAAGATAATTGAAACAGCAAAAATAAACAGGGTTCTAATAAACAGAACAGATGCCCCCCATCCCCTCCTCCTTCAGTTCAGCTTTTCATGAGGAAAAGAAAATCATTTTCTACTGGATGCTCACATGTTAAAGAGCTCTATTCTTGATAAAAGGTCTTCTGTTAGGTGGAGTGTTGATGCCAAATGCTGTACAATATGAGCTTCCATAACTACTGCCCATATCAGCGCACGACTGCAAACTCACACTTGTGCCAAAACATGCTGTTAGCATCATGAAATAAAGCAATAATACACAAATCGTGTCACTCTGTAAACTGTTTCAGTAATAAATGTTTAGAAACATCTGTTTGAAGTGAGTTGTCAGCTGTCTTTCACTGACGCCTTCAGATCTTATTTGCAGGCTGAGTGATACTTTTTTTTTTTTTAAACAGTGATATCTAAGTACATTACAATTTTGTCATATAGAAATACTACTTTAATTTTTGAGCAGCCCTGTACTGAATTTTATTTATTTATTTATTTATTTATTTTAAAGTCAGCTGCAACTGTCTGAGATATTATGGAAAGGTAACAGTACCCTTCCCTTCACTTATGAGTTAATATGGGTGCCATATTGTGGTCATATGACTTTTGCTGCTGATGAAGTTCAGATTCTTTGCAATATTGACTTTACATTTGGCACACAACTTTATACCACAAGAGCAGGTTATGTCTAGCGTGGGATATATTTTTGTTATCGCACTCAAGTGGGATAACGTGAGTGTATAACATGAGTGGGATAACATGCTTACCGGGACTAGTTTTGAATGAGTCTTTGTTTGCATTCCAATCCAGTGCTGTGGTGCTGAAGTTCAGGACGGAGCTGTGTGTCGGTAGTTCAAACAATACGGCCACCGCTACATGTTTTATAACTACTTTAAAATGTCTGAAATAATTTCAAATTTTCTATTGTCGTTTTGATTTGGACTCTGATTTCCTTGAGAACGAGTTTAGTCAAGAAATGCCAGCTACTATCTGACTGCGTCTGCCTTATCTGAGCAACCGGTAGCCTCTTCGTTAAAACTGTTAAAGGTAGGAAACAACAGAGACGATGTAAACTGACAGACTGAGCTCAAGGTTCTATCTAAATACAGCTGCAAAGAGGCCATCAACAGGATTCAAAATTAATCCGCGTCGAAGCACAGTCTGACATATGTAAAGATCCATCAAGCAAAATAATCCCTGAATTAAGTGATTTAACATTTTATTGCTATTTATTTTAAATATATACTTGTGGTATAAACAGAATACTGCATGATTGTTCATGGTATACAGTTTTTATAACGATCATTCAGTATCCTCTATAGGTAAAAACACTGCAGGTTAAAGTGTTCATGACCTTGATATTAACCTCTTTGATATTGAGGTCATGTGACTTTAAGTTTCCTCATGATTGAGACAGCACACAGCTTTATTCTTTGAAAAAGTTCCATTAAGGGTGTTGTCCAGTAAAAATGAACTTATTCACAGCCTCATTGTTTTAATATCTGTTTTGAGATAGTGTCTTCCTATCCTTTTATATTGGATTTTAATTTACACAATTCTGAAAAGCTCCTTTTTACTAAAATTGTATTCACATTTTGGTGGGACAACACACACAGTAGTACACATGTCATTGAAAACGCTATTGAAAAAGCAGTGCAGTTAACAAAGTCCAGTACAAGCTGCTGGAGTTTTGTTGATCAAGCTAAACTGGTTTCTGCATAATCACCTTGATTTTTCCTACATTACAGAGATTAATTGATATGTTGATTGATTACATTGTTACCAAGAAGTGTGTTTATTGATTGCCAAACAGGTTTAATTTCTAGCCAAGCAACCAGAGCTTGCTAACTAGGTCAGAAGAACTTGGCATGGTTTCCCCTAGTTGAAATGATACTAGTTCTCTTGCTTACAGCTGGATCACAATGAAGAGTGAACTGCAGCTCTGAGCTGAGACTAAAATGGAGTGTCGATATTGCTGTACTATTACAGCAATTGATAGATTTCACACATTTTCCAAAAAGTTTGGGTTTTTGTACATTTAGCTTTTTCACAAACTATACCCAGACACTAATCTGGTTTACAGTTTATGGTACCCTATAAAAAGATTAATTAAACACTGCTGTCTTCTTATGAAACATGTCTTTCTTATTTTACAAATACTACAGTTTGATCACATGTTGTTTATTTGATGCCCTCATTAAATTTTTTAATGGAGCTTTGGCTTTTTATATTCCATTGCTTAGAAAATTGATAGAAAACAACTCCTAATAATAGTGGCTTTTCATTTAGTGCAATGCAACGTACCATAAACTCAGGAGCATAAAGTGTGTCTTTGTGCGTTTCAATAGTACTTGTTTGTATGATGTCAGTCTATTTTTTGACTAATGCAGTCTGGTGCTTTGCAAGGGAACAATAACAGTTTTTTTCAGTGGTTCTGCTATGTGCCAAGTGGATCCTGGAACAGTAATTGCTGTTTTATACAGTTATGTAACAATATATTGAAATCTGTATTTCCTTGTTTGTCAATTTGAACTTAAAGAGGCAGAATCCCAATTTCATTCTGATGTTTTTTTCAATTACTGAAATTTCCTTGAAATCAAGGAATATAGAATACTGTTCAGCATACTTTGGAAGAGAGTAATTATTTTTGTCACTTTGTTTAGTACCTTGTCCATTTAAAATGATGTATAAATTTCAGCATTTTGGGGTGGAATGTAACAACACCAGTTTTAAGTACAGTAGTTTCTAAGACACTACATTGATGGATTCCTGTAAGGTAAGATTATGATAATTGTCACAATTTTAATTTGTTATTATTATTATTATTATTATTATTATTATTATTATTATTATTATTATTATTATTATTATTATTATTATTATTATATATTTAAATCACTCAGCTTGGTGATTTAAGACTACTTACCTGTAGAAGAAGAAAGTGATAAGTCAATGACTTGAAATGCTTCACAGCAGCATGCACTGGCACTTTCCAGTGTTTTCTTTCCAGTTCAGTAGTTAAAGATACATTACATGTAACTGGGCCTGTTCAACAGTAGCCCACTGAATCAGAGAACACCCATCCTTTTCACAACCCAGGATAAATATCAGGTAATATTTAAGAGCACCATAATGCCACAGTTTAAATTCATGCCCTCAATTTAGCTTTCTCTGTAGTGATTTATCTGTGACAGACATATTGCCCAATCCCCTTTTTGTTTTGTTTTAAAATGCCTGAAAACAATGTGTTTAAGGCCCATTTCTTCTACAAGGCCTTCCTTTCAGCTTGCTCAGAGTTAGGGTTTAACTAACATCTGTTTCTGGCTGGAACCAGGCGGGTCTCAGGCTGTATCTTGCCTCAGTGCCCCCTTCTCTTCCAGAAGAGCCTTTGTTCTCGATTTCATGCTATCAGAGGGGCTGCATGTTTTCCTGCGTGAAGTTGTCAGGGGTATAAAGGCTTTGGAGCAGGGTCACATTTAGAGGGATGGGCATGAAAAATTGGTAAAATGTATCACAAAGCCCACCCACAAGATGGTTGCTTAGTGCAGTTCAGACTTCAGAGCTGGGTCTCTGTACTTCCCTTCTCAATGTGCTGTTGAACTTTATAGGTTTCTATATATATATATATATATATATATATATATATATATATATATATATATATATATATATATATATATATATATATATATATATTCTTCATTGAGTCGAAAATAAAGCGTTGTGTCTGTATACTAACTAGAGCATCAGAATTAAGGATACCGTGCTGGGGTACGTGCTGTTTAACAATGTTCCAAATGTGATGTGTTTTGGGAGCACTTTGGAGACACTTTACAGTACCTTGACCTTTTGGTCAGGGATGTGGACAAACACATATTTTATTTAACTGTATAATGGATAGACTTGCTTCTGGCTGCTTTTCACTCATGAAAGATGTGTTTAGGAAAACTGCCACTTCTAAGCAATTCAGATTCTGTATAATTTAAAATACTAATAAGGTGAAATCAGTGCTTTACCATACAGTATCATCATTCATTCTCCAGATATTTTATGGATGGGATTTAAAACGAGCTGCAGCAGTAACAAATATTACTTAACTAACTTGCATAATCTGTAATTGGCCCAAATCACAGGTGCACAGCAGTGCTTGTATTTCTAAAAGTTAACTGAAATTACATTGTGGTTTTCTACAGAGTGGATGTAGGAACATCGCCTTTGTAATGTAGGGTTAAAAGTGTGAATATTATTTCAAAGAAGGTTTCAGAAACCCTACTTGACTGAGGATGGTTGGTCTACTATAGATACAGACACACATATATTACTAAGGTCGATATAGATTATAATATTCATAACATATTCAAGCTCTTTGGAGAGCATTCATTTGATTATTTTCCAGCGTGCTGCTTCTGTTATCACTTAGAATGGGATCAGACAGCATTAGCCATCCTTTAAAAGATAAGCATTAAGAGAAGAAATCAAAACATGAGCTGCTTGGAGCAATAAAGATCTGGCGTGGAAAGGAGCATGTGTTTAGTCCCATTAGTATTTTCTTTTAAATGAAATTTATCGGGAAGGCAACCTCCAGAAATAAATTATTGTTTTATTACCTTGAGAGAGTTTAAAGCATCTTGCATGTTAAACAGTCTTGCAGACATCTGTCATGATTGGTTTTAAGCTGCTGACTTAAAGAAAAAGTCAGGATTAAATCTTTCGTCAGCCTCTCTTTGTACTGGAGTCAGCAATGTGACAGAGCTGGCCTGAAACAATAACACCACTTATTCCACCCAATGTGCTACGTGGCAGAGCCCTTCTTTTTTTGTCAAACCACTTCTTTAGAAAGAAAAAGTAAAAGACAATGCAGCATCTGGTGGGCTTTTTTCCTGTAGCTAAGATATTTTTTGTGTCAGTAATTTTGCAGGGCCCGGCTGCTCAATTGCTCTCCTCTGCACTAGTGTCGCTTACTGAGACAGGGGTGTGTCTGGAACCCCCAGCAGAGACAGGTCAGGAGGCCAAAGTGATGAATTTTTATGGTCCTGTTCCTTGTGTTTCTGCTCAGTCCCAATTATTTGCGCGCTGCACTGCCTCTGAAAAGGAACCACCGAGGGCAATTTGTCCTCCCGGGCCCAGGAGAATGGTGCAGCCAAAAAGGGGTATCACTCTTCGACAGCAAGCACACAAATGTTTTCCTGTGGTGACACCGAGTTCTCTTGTCAGACCCCCTCCTAAGCTTGGTGATTTGTGGCCTGTCCATTATCCTGCCAGTGACAAATTAATTTAATGGGATATTAGGTAAAGAATGGCACTTTTAAGAACGAGGATTGTTTTAAAGAAGTTTCCCAGAAATTATGCCTAAGATTAATAGGTTACATTTACATCTCCTGAGTTGTGCTCTCAATTTGAGAACCGTGTCAGGACCTCCACTGGGTTCTTCTTGAAGACCATTCACACTAATCCTCCTGTGTTGTTTTACCAGCATAAATAAGATCTAAGATACAAGCTTAAACCATACAATCAGATTTAAAAATGTGTTCAATATTGAACATATTGAATCCATGCAATTTATATCCCTTCTCTGAAGTATCATTCTTAAAAAGGATCAACAGGTGTAAAAGGCCATGAGAAACTGAAATGATTTCTGGCTGGTTCATATTGTTCCTAACCAAATCACACCGTTGAACTGCTGATCATGTCATCTAATTATTATTATTATTTATTTCTTAACAGACGCCCTTATCCAGGGTGACTTTCAATTGTTACAAGATATCACATTATTTTTATTTACATACAATTACATTATTATTATTATTATTTATTTTTTACACATTATTTTTACATACAATTCCCCATTTATACAGTTGGGTTTTTACTGGAGCAATCTAGGTAAAGTACCTTGCTCAAGGGTACAGCAGCAGTGTCCCCCACCTGGGATTGAACCCACAACCCTCTGGTCAAGAGTACAGAGCCCTAACCACTACTCCACACTGCTGCCCCACTGCATACATGTATGGCTAAAGGTCTTGCATCACCCTATAGAATGAACTAATTTTGCTTCATAAAGTAAAATGAAATCTGCGGAATAATGTTACGTTAACATATTGAATTACGTACAGCTTTGTGAATTTTCATATACTTAACAGAAAAACTGACAAAAATTGAAAAATGTGACATTTTGAAATCTAACATGAAATACTGTACTACTATTATGCAATATCATTTTGTAGTTTGTTTGACTACATAAGATCTAAATTATGTTCAGGTATTTTTTTGTTTGTTTTAATTATGTGTCAATCCTACCATCTAAGTGATCCAAAACTTTTGGCCATAGCTGTATTGTGTTGTTTTTTTTTACTTTGCTGTTGAAATTCAGTTTTTGAAAGGACGAAGGGATAGGTCTAAATTTCAGAATGGATTACAAGGCAGTCTGAGTAAAGGGTTCCACAGATGGTGGCAACATGAGGGTGTATAAATCAGACTCAAATGAGATAAACAGAACCTGTGTGAACAGCAGTGGAAAGTGATTTTCTGTTTTCGTATAACAACAAAACAAAATGTGTGAGTCATCAAAGGCATCTTGTTTGCAATCTGTAACTGAACTGTTTAATTTCTCTGTTAGAGAGCTTCATCCCGAAGGATTTAGGGAGATGTTGAAGCCTCTGATCCTCTCCAGGGTGTCTCGTATGCGCTGTGGGTCACACAGAAAGAGCAGCAACAGAAAAGGAGCCATTGCCCCCTTAGAAAGAGCAGCTGGTTTCAGTGTCAAAAAAGCAGAGAGGTGTCATAGAACATTTGCAGGTGTTAATGTCATTTCACAAGTAAGATTTTATTTACATATACCATATTTACTCGAATTTAAGTCACACTTTTGTGGCCAAACTAAAAATTCAAATTTTGGGGGAGCAACTTTGATTCAAGGTTTTTAGTTTGGGTACCAATTTACATTTGCACATGTCAATTATTCTGGTGCGCTTGAACAAGACCAACTGTACACAGTACTGACCACTACAGATATTTTTCTCGGTCATTTAGGCTTCTAGTTGTTGTTGTTATTATTATTATTATTATTATTATTATTATTATTATTATTATTATTATTATTTATTCTTAGCAGACGCCCTTATCCAGGGCTACTTACATTCGTAAACAAAAATACATTTCAAGAATCACAGTACAAGTTGTTTCCTTTAGGGGGAACTGTTTTAAAATGTCACAGGTAACTCTAACCTACATTTTGTTTTAGAAAATACTACAGCTGAGAATGTGAAACACTATTCAGGTAGAGCAGTTAAGATACAGTGGCTAAAAGGAGGAATATGTTTATTACTAGGTTTGAAAACTTGAATTACGGTTTTCCAAATTTAAGCTAGTGAATAAGAATAAGTGACGTTTACAGCAAGTGCATTATCATAAGCCATTATGTTTATATAGAGCAACTGCATTAAAACATGGGTGGGGGAAGTCCCTCACAACTGACAAGCAACTTTTGACCCTGCTGTCCAGTAATTCATAAACACTTGCTTTGGGGTTTGTTTTCTGGAATATAGAATCAATTTTAACATGAATGGGGAAATCCTTTTTTTTTCTTTATTTTGTTTTACGCTAAACTATAGTGCTGTGCTTAAATAAGCAGTGTACTGATCAAGCTGCCTGAGCTGAGGTTACAAGAGATTTCTGGTTGGCTAATTTTTGGATTTGTGAAACTGACAGGAGGGGATTCTGAAAAGAATAAGTAAACGCTTGTAAAAGTCAGTAACTGCAAAGGCTACTTTAAATAAGATCTTTTTTTTTTTTTGTGAAGCAGATGTGAAAAGCAGTGTCCCCTTTTTAACAGTGCGAAATGTATATTCTGCCAAAGAAATCCTGAATTTAGGAGATAGCAAAGCAGGAAACTCAAAATAATAATCGTGAATTTCTTGAATTGTTGTCACAACGGGGGTAGCTACAGTGAAAGTAACTCGGCCTTGCCCTTTCTTAGCCCTTCTTTGGCCCATTCATTGGGGAAAGCTGCTTAAGCGCACTTAAGCGCATTAGCATTTGGATGCCAGGGGACCATATTGACCCTTCGTTTGGAAAGTTTAAATGAGTGAAAGATGGAGCGATTTGTTAGGGCTTTAGAAACTGGCTTTAGAGACTCTGAGAGGTTGTTCTGCTTTAAGTTTGTTCGGGTATTTGTTCTAATCTGGTGTGCCATTTCAGGCAACCGGACTGATTTGTGACATTTGAGTCTAAAGAGCTTTTTTTTTTCTTATATTGGCTTGACCTGATTAACTAACCTGTGCTCTGAATTTAAAGAGGCCAGTGTCACAGCAGAGTGGTATGGGAACCGTTTTGTGGCGGATTATCTCATTCTAAACTGTCTTCAAACACAGATGGCAAAATGTTTAACTAATTGTTAAAAAGAGGTTAAAAAATGAATTGAACTGAATCCTGGTACTAAAGGTCAACAAGCATTGGGAAAAGATGGGTCTTGGCATCATTAGAGCATTAGAATGATGGAAATGTTGTCAAAATTGTAAACTTGGTTTGTGCAGCTATAAGACATATTGATCGGGAATTCAGTTCAATCAATCAATCAAATGTGTTTTGTATAGCGCCTTTCATGCTAATGATAATAAACAGACTTCACTACAGTTGAAATGTGTTGCTGAAAACTAAGAGTAGAATCAAATAAGACTCCAAGACTTTTCACAGCTTGTGAAGAGCTAATGGGGGGCTGCCAAAGGTCATTGGTTGTGGAATTTTATTTAATGCTGTTTTAGAGCAAATTAAAAGAAATTCAGTTTTATTTGCATTTAACTGCAAAACATTTTTTGACATCCAAGCCCCTATTTTGTCAAGGCAAGTTGATAGTCTGGAGTTTACTTTTACATCATCAGAACTCATTTTAAAATAAATCTGGGTGTTGTCGGCATAGGAGTGGAAATTAAACCATTTCAGGTGGTACAGACTCTTAGCTGCTATTCATTTTCAGATGACAACTGAGGAAGAATGCATTTTAATGTGCTTGGGTTTGTGTCAGAAAAGGATTATAAGGATCAGTTTTGTTAATAGTCAATTATCATAGTATACACTTACACACAATATATTTAGTTGAACTTTTCTCTATTTCAATATATTTAATCCATTTTTTCATTTATCCCCTCTTCATATTTGGGATACAAAACAAAACAGTTAATTTGTCATGTCATGTTTTTTTCTGGTTTTACTTTCATTTTAAACTATCTGTACATTCTGCCAACTTTGTAGTCGTTTCTTTCTGTACAATTTATTTTGTCGCATTTTTATTTATTTTTAAACTGTGACCTTTTTATTTGCAGTGTGATCTTAACTCAATACTTTCTTTTTCCTTAGATACTTTGTTCTTCAGCAACGATGCAGACCGTTCAAGCAGCCGACACCAATGAAGTAGACAAGTTAATATTCAGAGAGGTGGATAATGACCGAAAGGTATGAATTTCAGTTTACCCCAAGAAACACACAGGGATCAGAGAAACAAATGAAAAAGGCCAACAGTGGAACATGTAAAGTTGTTGTATAACCTTTACACTTAAACCTTACATAGTTCTTATGCAACCACTGAGTGTCAAAGTGAAATATTTTATATAAATCAGATTATACTGTTTATTTACAGATAGCATAAGGAATAGGATGACTGGGAAGAAAAGTAGACAACCAAATTGTTGTATTTTGAAATATGTTGAATGTATTTTTTATTTTTGTTTTAAGACGATAAGCCATACTTAGTGTGCAAAAAGACACTTTACTTGCGCTCACTTAACAATGGAAGTAATTAGAGGATATTACCTCGAGAGCGCATAGTACTAGAACTGTGAAAAATTGATGCTGTCTTATCTGTAATACTAAGAAGCTTAGAATCAATGATATCTTTAACTATAACGTGTGTATGTGCACATGTGTACATTTACATGGAATGCATCATTGGTTTGTATATAATAATAATATACTCTTATATCTGCAGGTTGTGCTTCAACTTGAAAAGAAGCTTTTTGATTATATTAACCAAGATGTTTTCCGAGAAAACAATGGCATTCAGGTAACTTTTTTTTTTGATAAGATATATATCTTATATATATATATATATATATATATATATATAATTGGGGCTGTCACTCGATTACATTTTTTGATTGGTTACTCTATGGGCATTAGTTGATTAATCGGTATATTAACCCGTCCACATTTTTAATAAAGGTAACAAACTTATAGCGGCTGCCTGCATAGTAATACTTCTAAATCAATAGAATCTAAAAAAAAAAGACCAATGGAAATTTAGTCTTTTTAAAAGCCGTTTTATTTTATTTTTGTGTTGGTAAATCTTACACATTTTCAAGGAACAACCTTTCATTCGGGCCACTGTCAGTCACATGCCTGAAAACACAAGACAGCTGAGCTCCTTTTATTGCAACTAGCAAAACCTGAGACACCGAAGAGATTAAGTCATTCTGAATTTTATTAGAGGTACCCGAGATTACAGTGGCTGTTGACAAGTGATTGTTTAGCCTAGAAAATATTCTAGAAAGTAATTCAACATGATTACCTCTGTTTGAGGAATTGGTGCCTTCATAATGCCTCTGAAAGCCAGTTTTTACTTGCTAGAAATAGGGTGACACCTCAATGATAAAATCCTGTGCCTTCACCAGTATGTGATTTGCAGTACCAGTTAGCAATCCCTGTACAATGGATTTACAGAGTGGATTTACAGAGTAGCTCATATTCAAACTGCTTTACTGTTTTGCAACTTTAAACAGCTGCTATCTGTTAACACATCTTTTTTTAAAACCTGAAAGACAACATTGTGCTATGTGACAGTCTGGCTTGCAGTGGTGACGTCACGGACCAGGAAGTAACTGAGTCAAACAATGGATGGGCGGGTGAAACTGAGTGCAACGGCACTCAGCTGGATTTATTAATAATTAAACAAAACAAAATATTTAAACAAAACAACAAAACACAAACCAAAGGGCACGAGGGCCAAACAAATAAACAGACAAACAAGTAAGTGGCGTGCTGGCTAAACCAGCACGTTTTAGCAATTGTTTTTGCTCGCTCTCCCGTGTTCTCCGCACTTTCCTCTCTGTACACCCAACCAACGCAGAACGGACTGCTGCAGGTTCTTATACTCTGGCCGAGGGGTTAACTAGCTGTTAATTATCTTATTACCCCTCGCCACAGTCTGCATCGCGTTAGTAAGGATGCATGACTGTCAGCTAGTTAAATAATCAGTAGCTGATCAGTCATGCATCCTCACGGGTTTTTAAAATATAAAGACGCGGCGCTGTTATCCGCCGCAAACAATAATACAAATAATAATAATAGGGCGGACACTCCGCCACACATGCCCCCTTGTGCGCAGCACACATGGCCTTTTCGCCACCTCCCCCTTATTCCCTAAAGTCCCGCTAGCAGTCCCGGCGCAGGAACAGGGGCAGCAACGGGCCAAAGGTGGCGGCCACGGTGGGATGTCCTCCTCCCACCCAAACAGCCGTAGCGCTCCAATGGCCCGCGCACAGGCCGGCTCCTCTGGCCAAAAATTTTGGGGTGGTCTCCAAACCTGCCCCCTTCTTCATGGCCGGCAGCTCCTCCGTGGGGCTCCGCCATCCTCTCCTGCAGCGAATTGCTGCGGGGAGCTGGTCTCCTGACCTCCCCCTTCTTCATGGCTGGCAGCTGCCCTTCATGGGGCTCCAGCCACAGTATTTCCTGCCGCGAGTGCGGCTGGGGAGCTGGTCTTCTGACCTCCTCCCCTTCTTCGTGGCCGGCAGCTGCCCTTCATGGGGCTCCAGCCACAATATTTCCTGCCGCGAAGTGCGGCTGGGGAGCTGGTCTCCTGACCTCCCCCTTTTCCGTGGGCCGGCAGCTCCCTTCATGGGGCTCCAGCCACAGTATTTCCTGCCGCGAAGTGCGGCTGGGGAGCTGGTCTCCTGACCTCCCCCTTTCCGTGGCCGGCAGCTCCCGCTCATGGGGCTCCAGCCACAGTATTTCCTGCCGTATGGCAGGACTGGTAGCGACCCCAAGCAAAACAGGACCCTCGGGAGGCGATGGCAGCAGCAGCGACCCTCGGGAGGCGACGGCAGCAGCAGCGACCCCGGGAGGCGACGGCAGCAGCAGCAGTAGCGACCCTCCGGAGGCGAACTCGGGAGGGGAGCCCCTGGCCATGGAGGCGGCAGCGGAGCTCCACTTCTCCCTCGCACTCTATAACTGGTGGCTCTCCAGGCGATGCGGAGCAACAGGCAGCCCCAGGCGATGCGGAGCAACAGGCAGCCCCAGGCGATGCGGAGCAACAGGCAGCCCCAGGCGATGCGGAGCAACAGGCAGCCCCAGGCGATGCGAGACAGGCCTTCTTGGGCGAGCGAGGCAGGCATCCTTGGGCGAAGTGAGGCAGGCATCCTTGGGCGGCGAGGCAGGCATCCTTGGGCGAAGTGAGGCAGGCATCCTTGGGCGAAGTGAGGCAGGCATCCTTGGTAGGTGCGAAGCAACAGGCATCCTTGGGCGGTGCGAGGCAGGGCAGGAGCAGTTCTTCCCATGATGGTGGATGTGGAACCAGCAGGTATTCACCCTCTGCTGGTGGAGGTGGAGATGGAACCAGCAGGTATTCACCCTCTGCTGGTGGAGGTGGGAGGGGCAAGCAGTCCTCCCACGGGGTTGAGGCGGAACCAGCAGGTATTCACCCTCTGCTGGTGGAGCTGGGAGCGGCAAGCAGTCCTCCCACGGCGGTTGAGGCGGAACCAGCAGGCATTCACCCTCTGCTGGTGGAGCTGGGAGCGGCAAGCTGTTCTCCCACGGCGGTTGAGGCGGAACCAGCAGGTATTCACCCTCTGCTGGTGGAGGTGGGAGGGTCAAGCAATCCTCCCACAGCGGTTGAGGCGGAACCAGCAGGAATTCACCCTCTGCTGGTGGAGCTGGGAGCGGTAAGCAGTCCTCCCACGGCGCTTGAGACGGAACCAGCAGGCATTCACCCTCTGCTGGTGGAGGTGGGAGGGGCAAGCAGTCCTCCCACGGCGGTTGAGGCAGAACCAGCAGGCATTCACCCTCTGCTGGTGGAGGTGGCGGAGACAGAGGCAGCTCTTGCTGCTCTGCACCTGGCGGTGGTGGAGACAGAAGCAGCTCCTGCTGCTCTGCTCCTGGCGGTGGTGGAGACAGAGGCAGCTCCTGCTGCTCTGCTCCTGGTGGTGGTGGAGACAGAGGCAGCTCCTGCTGCTCTGCTCCTGGTGGTGGTGGAGACAGAGGCAGCTCCTGCTGCTCTGCTCCTGGTGGTGGTGGAGACAGAGGCAGCTCCTGCTGCTCTGCTCCTGGTGGTGGTGGAGACAGAGGCAGCTCCTGCTGCTCTGCTCCTGGTGGTGGTGGAGACAGAGGCAGCTCCTGCTGCTCTGCTCCTGGTGGTGGTGGAGACAGAGGCAGCTCCTGCTGCTCTGCTCCTAGTGCTGGAGACAGTGGCGAGGGCTCCTCACCCTCTAACGCTGGAGACGGCAGCAACGGCTCCTCTCCTCTGGCGCTGGAGACGGCAGCAACGGCTCCTCTCCTCTGGCGCTGGAGACGGCAGCAATGACTCCTCTCCCTCTGGAGAAGGCAGCGATGACTCCTCTCCTCTGGCGCTGGAGACAACAGCAATGGCTCCTCTCCTCTGGCGCTGGAGATGACAGCAATGGCTCCTCTCCCTCGGGCGCTGGAGACGACAGCAATGGCTCCTCTCCCTCGGGCGCTGGAGACGGCAGCAATGGCTCCTCTCCTCTGGCGCTGGAGATGGCAGCGGCTGGGCTTTTCCCGATGGAGCTGGAGATAGCGGTAGCCCTGCCATATCTGCAGCCAGGTAGCGGATTACCATGTCCGCAACCTCCGCGAGGGACACTGGGCAGTGTTGCTTTTCCCAGGCTTCCCATCGCTCTCCATCTCTGGCCCACAGGAGGTTGATCACATCGGGAGGGCCTCTTCAGCATTCCTCCCAGGCTCCACCAGCCAGCCCCAGATTCCCTCAGAGGAGAGTGAACTCGCCTTAGCCAGCGGGCCCTCTCCCCTGACGCCGGACGCCAGGCTCCTCCATCTTCTGCCATGCGTGGCTCTGGCTGAGTGGAAGATACCTTACCTCGCCACACAGGAAGCACCACCCTTCCTCATCCAGACAGGCAAGGCAAACATCCGGCGTAGTAGAGACGCCGACGGGACCTGTGACCGGGCCCGCTGCTCTTGATGCGCCACCTGCTGCTGTTGCTGCTTTCTTCGGCCGCTTCTTCCCATTTTTTTTTTTTTTTTTTTTTTTCAAACACAAAAACACTTTTCGAAAAATAAAAACGCCTTTGTATTCCTGGTCCGGCTCCTGGAGGCGTTTGTCCCACGCAGGACACCATATGTGACAGTCTGGCTTGCAGTGGTGACGCCACGGACCAGGAAGTAACTGAGTCAAACAATGGATGGCGGGTGAAACTGAGTGCAACGGCACTCAGCTGGATTTATTAATAATTAAACAAAACAAAATATTTAAACAAAACAACAAAACACAAACCAAAGGGCACGAGGGCCAAACGAATAAACAGACAAACAGTAAGTGGCGTGCTGGCTAAACCAGCACGTTTTAGCAATTGTTTTTGCTCGCTCTCCCGTGTTCTCCCGTACTTTCCTCTCTGTACACCCAACCAACGCAGAACGGACTGCTGCAGGTTCTTATACTCTGGCCGAGGGGTTAACTAGCTGTTAATTATCTTATTACCCCTCGGCCACAGTCTGCATGCGTTTGGTAAGGATGCATGACTGTCAGCTAGTTAAATAATCAGTAGCTGATCAATCATGCATCCTCACGGGGTTTTTAAAATATAAAAGACGCGGCGCTGTTATCCGCGCCGCAAACAATAATACAAATAATAATAATAGGGGCGGGACACTCCGCCACATGCTACAAAAAGACATTTTCTTCCCAGATGAACTGCAGCTGAAGAACTATTTTCAAAAGATAAAATAATTATGCCAACAGAGGCGACGATTGTGAATGGTGCAGAAGGATAAAGATTCAATTGAGGATGAACTTGTATTTTACAAATATAGCCTGCAGTAATTTCTACAAGGGTCAAATGCCTCTTTAATGATGTCAGAATGTGTGAATGACAATTTGTCTTATCAGATATACTGCCGGTGTTTTAATAAAAACTGATTTAATAGCAATTATAGATGTCACAATGCCTTGCAGTTTAATATGTGGAACAAGGTCGTTCCTGTCAATAAACATAGGAATCTCAGTGGCAGAAAAATTAAGGTCTTCCAGTATTTTTTTTTCCAAAGTGCGTATTGTTAGCTTCATATTTTCCTCAGCCTCAAAGTAAAATTTCAAAATCTATGGTTGTTTCATCCAGGCACAAGGTTGCTTCGAAGGGAGGGGGAGCAAGTACTCTTCCAGATCGACTACATACAGAAAGATAAATGATATAATGAGCCATCAGAGATAATCTAATCGTCATGGTCTAGTTAAACACACAGTACTGTGATCCTTATAAAACAAACTACCTTTCCAAAAGGATAAATGTCCCTGCAACGAATTCCAAAAAAAAAAAAAATCCATTGCATCCTTCATCAACTACTAGACTTGTACCAGCCTGACAGAAATTTAATTCAAGCCGGCTCTCGAAAATAATTATTGTATTTTGAGAGGAGTAATCATTGGTTGGGACATGATTGAATGTGTCCATGTCTATTGACTTTTTCTATGATTTATAGCTTTGTTTAGTCGATATTCCCATCGAAATTAATTATAAGTGGGGCTGTCAGGCAGCAAGGATGGAGTGTCCTGATGAGTATTTGGGAAGATTACATTTTCCTTAGCCGCTCTGCGATGGTGTTTGGGAATCTCTGCAGGTCCTCTGAGCCATTGCACACAGAGATTTGAGCAGCCGTCTGCACGGAGATCCGCCTGCACTGCTCAAGTGCAATTGATTTTTCAGGACCTTTTTATTTGAACTTTATCTGTGTGGAGTCTCTGCTGTAATGAAGGTATCTGTGTGCAGAGGGACTCCTACAGCAGGTGATGAACTTTTCTGTCAGCAATGCTTCTTTTAATAGTTCAGCTGTCACTGGTATCAGTAGTTATATTCCACCCTTCTAAATAAAAAGTGACCTTACTGAAGCACATATAACAGTTTCACAGTACACATGAGGTATAATTCTTACTGCTGCGCATAACTGTACAATAGCGTGTATGTTAAGTATGTGCTCTAATGTAGGATTATCGATTACAGTGTTTACCTGAAGCTGCATCATAACTATATTTTATGGATGCTCATTTGAATTGGCTACTTTAGTTTTGTACTGCCCTACCTGATACGGTTTTTCTTGCTCCAAGAGACAAATATTCAAGGGCATACATACTGGTAATCAAACTGCACTCACCATATAACTGAATATTATTGGTAGCATTTTAAAAAGTAGATATTATTAAACCATTATTAGTTAAATGCTTGGCCCTGTATGCACTTCAGTGCAGAACTTAAGTAGTGATGTCTGTATTTCATACTGTGTGCAATGGAGAAGTAGAGGTCAATCACCAGATACAAATCTGAAGATATTAAGATACAGGAGGGTGTATCTGAACATTGGCACATCTAAATAGAGTTCTTTGTGTACCAACGCCATGAAAAACTCTAACAGAGCATGGGAGCCTCTAAATTGTGTTTTGTCTTCTGTAAAACTCCAGCAGGGGCCAGATAATGATTGCAATATATTCCCTTTTGCTGAGTATCTATTTTTTTAGACCATATTGCATTAAATGCAAAAATACAGACATACCGATTGTTTAAGAAGAAATTATGAAAATTTGAAAAGCTGGAACATCTGCAGTGAAAGCAAAAAATAAAATGAAATGACCTTTAATCTTTTCCCCCTTATTGGTGGCTTTTAATGTCACCAAGCATCACCGTGATGTTTTTGATATCTTACCAATCAATCATTCCACAATTACACCTTTTGACATCTGTATAAGCCAGGCCAGAGATAGCCCCTGATAGTTTTTTGTTCTTCTTCATATATTTCTATTCATAAAATTTATATTAAACCTGTCTTAAAGTTAATAAATGAAGCCCTATAAATTGGCACACTTTGCCTTTGAATCAGTCTGCTTGTGAGACATACAAGTAACGTCAAGTTAATTTCATCCCATTTAACTATAACCCTATGAAGGAATGAAACCCTGAATCGATATAAGTTGTGGTCTTGCTGCTATTCTGCCAGGCAAAAAAAAAAATAGTCAGCTCAATTGACTCAAGATGAACTCTAGATGAACTTTTAGCCTCTGGCATCCGTTTCCTAAATTAATTACACAACTTTTACTTTCAAAGACATCCTGTTACTGACAAAAACAACAAAGTTAGAATAAAGGGATTGTTGGCTCAGCTTGGAAAAGCTTGCCCCCTTTTGTAGATATGCCATCTTTAAGTGGCTGATATGTACGTTCTAACATGAAAACTGCTGGTCCGATATCATTTCTTTTTGCCATTAGCCCTTATTGTTTTTGCAGTCACTGACAGCAAAAGAAAATCTTGACCCATGCCTCTAGGAGACAGTAGACAGTTCGTTTTGAGTTGCTAATTTGGGTGGGTACAGACACCAGCCATGGTGGTAATTAAACATTTAAAAAGTGCAGAATTCAAATTGTAATCCCTACCAGTGTGTTAAGTTTCATGAAGAGCCTTTAACTAAATAAAACAGAAACAGAAAAAGAAGATTGTTTTTATCTAACAACAAATTGTAAGGTGTAATTATGCGTTTGGTTTCAGGGTTTTAGATCTGTACAGAAACAGTAGTAAAATGACGTTGAAACAGTTGGGATAGTTGTGGAGATACCCTAGTTTTCACAAAGATTGGTCCAGTATAAAGAGTCACAGTATGTTCTCTATACTCACCACTGGACAGTTTATGAATGGTTATTGTATTTCATGTCCCGGCTTACAAAATCACATACGAGCCTTTTTTTGTAGAAGATTTTTATTTTCCTTTGGAGGGTGCCCACATATGTTCTCCCTCGTCTTTTAAAATTAATTTCTGATTCACAGCTTGTGAATTCTCAAATGAATCCAGCAGGATGAGTTTGATGAATGCAGGAAACCTCACCTTCTGATCTAGAAATGCTCTGCTTTTACACAGTAGCACCTTAAGAGTAATGTCTACTGTTCTTCTCCACTGGCTGGATTAAGTTGCCCAGAAATGAAGAGCTTCATACTGTTAAGAATTCAGCCTTGACATGCAAGGCTGCCTGTGCATTTGGCCCATTTATATTAAAATTCTATATGCTGTACATATGACATACATACAGCATATTTATTATTATTATTATTATTATTATTATTATTATTATTATTATTATTATTATTATTATTGTTATGTTATGTTTCCCCTCGTGACCATAGTCACTACATCTGGGCCAGATTTACTAAGCATTTGCTCCAGTAAGAAGTTTGCACTATTTCTAATGGAACATAACTTTAAATGAAGTACTCAGTATGTTAATATCTCTTAAAAACACCTTCATATCACAGCAGTAAATGCTGCGTGAATTTGTCTCTCTCCAGACTTTATGAACACTTGTTCTGTGCCATTGTACATGTCGTATACTATATACTGGATGTAGAGACGTGTAGATTAGCCGTGCAGTTGGGTCCATTAACTGGCTGTTTATCGTACCGCTTTGCCTAAATGGAGAACTGTGGAAACACCCAGTTGTATCTAAAAGGTTTTGTTTTTTTTTTCCCTGAGGCTGGCATTGGACCAGGTGATTAGCAGGATTGTGAAATTATTCCATTTTTTAACTGAAGCCACCTGGAACATTTTCCCAACTGGTTTGTGCCACCAGGTCAGAAACGAAGGCTGCCATCAGTGGTGTTAACGTGGAGCAGGAATGGCAAACTGGAAACACTGCCAACTCAAAACCCCATTTAGAGAGAGATATCAAGATGATTGCTGTTTTTATTACATAGTATTAAAAGCCCCCTGTTGCTGTTTTGGCTCGAAAGGCCAGCCCAATCCAGCACAGCTGTTGTAAAGGAGACTGTGGCCTTGGGATTGGTACCCTTCGATTGAATATCACAGCAGTTTCGCAGGGCTCCAGTGGGTGGGCTAGAAGGAGGGAGGTAATCAGTGATGCAGGTGTCTCAGGTACCTGCTTTTCCCACAGATAATTAATGTGTACAAGTAGCTGCTAATTGAGCTTTTCACAAATGATTGATGAGCTAGCAGGAGGGAAGAGAGGGTCATAATCAGATATCAATCTGAACTGTTGCTACTTGTACAATGGTATCAGCACAGCTGTGAGATGGGACATGATTAATAGACAGCGGGTAAACATGTGGCCATCATCAAAAAAGGGGGTATTTTTAATGTGACACTGGTTCGAATGGGAAGAGGAACAGTGGATAAGATTAAAGATTCGCACTGCGGTCAGATCATAATCATTCCCTGGCAGATAAGGTTGATAGGAATATCTCTTTAACAGTTACTGGTTTACCCCCCACATGGGGATCATTAGGCTGCTGTTTGACTCACACCTGTCCTGAAAGTCTAAACATCTCTCTGTGTTCTTTCCAACAATTTTATTATTTCAAAAGTACATGAATTGTTTTGTGTTTGTTTATTATGTTTATTCTGTATTATTTCCTGAAACCAGCAAAGCTTAAATTCCATTTTAATACAACAAAAATAAGAATTCTTGAATAGGAACAAATGCATCAGGTACCCATTTTAGTTAAAGTAGGAATCGTTTAAATCTAAAGCTGTGCACCATTATTTCCCAACTGTGGAAACTTTTTTCTTGGTTTATTGAAAAGGTTTAAAAGTATGTTTTTCCCTTTTTCCAGCATTTAGAGTACGACAGAGAGCTGTCAGTGTTTAAAGATCGGCTGCATGAACTCCAGATCTCCTTTCCTCCCAGGTAAGACATTGCCGGTATTGTCTTTGTTTACGCACTGAATGGTTCATTGGTCTGCCTGTCGTGCCACGGGTTGATGTCGCATTTGCCTGCCAGCCTCCTTTCATTGCTAAACTAAAATACTCCAATTATGTTATTTATTTTTGCTCAAGTGGCTTTTAAACACGTAATCATTTAAAACAATTTGTTTCTTCTAACATTAATATTCATTAACGAGAGCACATACTGTATAGTGATTTGTTACATTTGTTTTTCAGTGTATTTGCTTTATATGCTGTTTACAAATACTTGCTGGCCCTCTCTTTTTTTATTATAATTGTGTGTGGTCATACAGCGTAGTTCTTCACACTTCACAGATCACCCTATGCTGCTTCCTCACCTTTTGAACCCACTATCCTTTTGGCCTTTCTAGGATGGGCCTGACAAATTAGATGCCAGTGTGCATGCCAGCTGGAGGGGGGTCAGATGGAAATAGCTTTAGTCCTGTCCTGACCAGGCCCAGAATCAAATCCTTTTCCTGCCACTAATATGCAAGAAAAAGTAAACATTTCAGACACAAGGACATGCACAAAGAAGTCATGGTGTGGCTTTTAAGTGTTTAGGATGACCTTCCTTAGCATTTAAAACACAGTGGAAAATTATACGCCTCCTGAAAGGGGACACTGCATTTTGAAGTCAAACAAATGAATTTGCAATTACCTCAAATAGCAAAGCAAACAGTTCTTGTATGAAATGTTTTTTGGTAGTCATGTGTGATATTGCCCGTTGACCTTTAGCACCAAGACTTACTCAATCAGTGAAGATAATGAAATGCTGTAATCAAACTTTAATTAATTGATAAACTGTACAGGTGTTGCAGGTCAAGGTTTTGGCAGGTGCAGTGTCTTTTTTAAATGACTACATGACTTAATCACAAGGCCTATTTGCATTACTTTGCATAAATGCATCAGTTGGGTCGTTTCGATTTTAGTATTTGAAATGATACAGAAATTACATTTTGAGAACTGCATGTTAGGTACCATTATTACTTTTATTTGTATATATTCTTGTATTTGTATATGTGTGTATATATATATATATATATATATATATATATATATATATATATATATATATATATATATATATATTACTGATTTCGACAGAATTATTTGCTTCTATATGTTAAATTATATAACATAGAAATCCAAATGGGTTAAATAGTGCCTTCTAACTAACCTAAAGGTAGAGAAACTGAAGTGAGTTTCAGATTATTAGGACCTGATATTGTGTTTCGAACCTTTACTATTATTTGTTTATTTAGCAGACGCCTTTATCCAAGGCGACTTACAGAGACTAGGGTGTGTGAACTATGCATCAGCTGCAGAGTCACTTACAATTACATCTTACCCGAAAGATGGAGCACAAGGAGGTTAAGTGACTTGCTCAGGGTCACACAATGAGTCAGTGGCTGAGGTGGGATTTGAACCGAGGACCTCCTGGTTACAAGCCCTTTTCTTTAACCACTGGACCACACAGCCTCCAATTACTACTGTAATTATAACAAGTGTTTCTTTAAACTCAAGGCAATATGAAATAAATCCACCTTGTTCTGTATTTTCTATGACAACCCGTCACGATACTCAACATGTCAGTGTTCCTTGACAATTGCAGGACAATCCTCAACACTATTTCTAAATCATATATATATACAGTGAAACGTAATGATTGAATGCATGTTTACCTACAAACACAGTACATATTGCACTTCCAGTGCTATACTGATGCTTCTCACATACATGTTTTATATGCCATTGTAGCTCTGTATTAACAGAGTAATAACGTGTGACAATGCATGCACACGTACAAACAAGCAGGAGCACATACATACCATCAAACAATGTGCATATTGCAAAATAAATCCCATCCATGATGTCAAAACACGTGATATGCACCTGTGGATGTTCAGCTTGGAGTACAGAGCCACTAAATGCAGCATTCTCCCCTATCGCAGTGATGTAACAGGACTGTCTCAGGGCATGTCCATATCAAGTACCCCCGTGCTCCTCGACTTTGCAGCTGCGAATGGACTGCCGGAGCCCTGGGGGAAAGTTACGTTCTCGTGCCGTGTGTTTGGATTTCAAGAATGTGATACAAGCTGTAAATTCATATCGCTTACGTTCAAGAAGTCATCAGTCAGGTCAGATGTGACAAGTCTAAACACTGCTCATCTCCGTGCTGAATTTGGCATTACCATGTTGATGGCGTACCTGGAGCCAGGGAGGTGTGACAGGCTAGTGATAGAGTGCGGGCCCTCCGACTGAACAAGTCAAGACAGTCTGTTTTCGTACAGAGACAATGTAAAATAGAACAGGTTAATGTAGAGGTGTCATCTAAAAAAGACTTCATTCTCATTTGGGGGACAATCGGTCTTGATTTTTCTCACATAGTAGAATTGCAGACCAGGCCGGGTCAGTCGTCTGTTTCGGGCCACAGGCCCCTAGCTTGGAAAACTGTCTTGGGGTGTCATGATATTGATGTACAGTGGCAGTGTTGGAACTGCATATCAAACCTTAACCAACATCTACAGGGTACTCCAGTCTTCTTTTTTGCAGAAAGGTGTGTGGGAATCTTGAACGACAAAACATGGTCTTTCTAGACACCCAGAACAGTTTATATATAAATACAAAAAAAAGTTGTCATGTAATAAGAATATATATATTTATCATGTCTAGCAAATAGAGGCAGTTAAATGGTACTAATTAACAAATGCAATTTCTAAAAGTATAAACCAGTAGAATACAGAGTATAGCATAGCCAGGAGCAATAGAAGTTAATTTATTTAGCTCCTAATAGTGTTATTTAGTTTTCCATTAGAAAGTGATTAAGGTAAAGGCTGTCCACGTTCACTGCATCATTGTGCAGTTAGAGCCGCGCAGTGATGGAGCTGTACTAATAAAATGGATGGCTCCTCTCCTGCTTCGCTGTGTTTGCCAAGTCTAGACTGCCGTGGAGGGAGCAGGGCAGTGATATACAGTTGTCTCTTCACCGTTTGGTGTTTAGTAGGAAGCTGAGACGAGGGTGGAACCCACCTTGACAAGTTAGCATACATCTTAGAAACTCTCTAAGTCTGTAAGGATGGGCTAGAGAGGATTTTCCCTCGTGGGAAACATTTAGATTTCTTAAAAAAAAAAAAAAAAAAAAAAAGATAAAGTTAAAACAAAACATGTAGTAGTTTGAAAGTTTGTGATTTTCCAGCAATATTGTGTTTAACAGTAGAATAAGTACATGTACAGTAAGCTCATGTATAGACTAGGTTTATAAAACGAAAATCATGTATAGAATATTTTCTTGTGTTTCCCAGCACTTCTCGATCACTGTTTGCTATGAAATAATTTTAGTTTTGGATGCTTAAGACACCTGTGTGTTTTACTGTTTGGAGCTCCAATTTGGTAGCATGCTTCCTAGATTATGAATGCCAGTTTGTTTCACTTCTGCTCCCTGAAGAAAGCCAGTCAAGCTAATACAACAATAATGTGTCCTGAATCGCAGTTTAGAATAAGCCAGGCTAATGAATTACATAAAGCATGCAATTCATGCAATAGCCTGGATGAAGCATTGTAAATTAAGTCAGCCTACTCAATTGTTGCTAACACAGCTTGAGAAACCAGCAGTAAAATGTTACTGAAATTAAAGCATTTTCTGTTGCAGATAAAGAAAGCCTGGCTTTATCCCCATTATCTGCACAATATTCTGAATGTGATCTTGATATATTAGCACAGAGTTAAACCAAAAAGCCTGTGCACTGTATTTACGTTGAAACTCACAATTTATTGCTGCACATTTGCAATAAAAAATCTAACCATCTAGTCTAGTTCTAAAGAGTCTTGTGTTTAAAGGATGCTAAAGAAGTATTAACGACCACATAGTGTTCTGTTTTACTGGCAAACTTCTTTAAAAGCTATTTGATTATTCATTAATCTTCTTTTAATAATCATATTCTTTATGTGAGCAGCAGGGTGTTAAAGAGTGACACTCATAAACCAGATGTTTATTCTCATAGTCCAGATGTAAATCTGGCAGTTGTATAATTCTAATCCAGATCGCTTGTCACACAGGGCAGTACTGTACCTGACCTACTGAGACATTGGATTTACATCCCAGTCCTTAAAATCACAATAATGCCACCTGAGACAAACCCAGAAACAAGAAAACCTGCTTCGGTGAACAAATGTCATGTCAACCCCTCCACGCAGAGCTGTGTGAAATACTGCATGTACTTCTATTACATGATATCAATGGTCCCATTATAACGAAAACTTCTTCTGCTAAACTTATAATGCGATTATGAGAATCCTCCATGTGTGTGGACTGATGTCAGTCTAAATCCGTATCTAATAAACAGTTTATAGGATTACTCCCAAATTAAATCTCAGAGTCCTATAGGAAGCTAGTCTATGACGAAAGCTTGGAAATATGTGTAGAAATTCAAGGTAGTTATTGTGTTCACCATGTATAGTGTGACAGACAGACAGACAGACGGGCACGAAATCACCATCTACAGTAACTTTATCCTGCATCGCTATTCCCTAACCCTTATTCAGTAGTTTATTTTCTACTGAATAAAAAGTAAATGCATAAATAAAAGCCCTGGGTCCTTATGCAGTGTGTGTCATACTCGTATTCAGCTATATAGAGAAAAGGCATTAATCCAAGTTCCTTTCCTTCATAATAATGACCAGCCTGATTTCATCTCACCATTGCAGTGCGCCATCACTCATTAGCAACCGTTGCCACCAAGATAAAAGTGAGCAAAAGCAAAGCTGCTCCTGTCATTCTCTGTCATTCTTGGTCACTCTGGCCATTATCAAGCCGTTGCCGCCTCCACCACGTCAGCACAGCCACTGTAATGTACAGAATTGTCAAGGGAAAAGATAGAGTTCTGTTGGTGTGAATGGTGGAATTAAGAAACTCTGGGCACCAAGATACAGGTGGGCGATTGTTAGGTTTATCACCTTGGTCCATTAATTCTAATAATTACTCTTGTAGTTGGTAATAAGAGCAAGATAAGGAGCTGCCGAGTTTCAGAGTTCACACCCGTCTACAAAGTTTGCTTTCCGATTAGTTTGTCAGCACAGTAATCTGAGGTATTAATCATTCTCTTGTTTGTCATTGCATTAGCCTGTCATGTAATCTAGAGTTTCTGTTCGAGAACCTGCCTACAAACACATCCACTTTAAATTTTGCCCTCCACCAAGGTATTTAAGTAGTGTTCTTGTATCTTGGTAGGTGTGAGTTCAGATCTCTAGTATATGAAGAGGAAGCAGCCGTAGTCCATAGGTGCTTTTTCTGGAGGTTGAAGTTCGAGTCAGTCTGATTTCAAGCAGTGTAATGTAATGTGTCTCAGGTAAATTAGTAGTGCAGGACCTGGCACACAAACTGTACAGTGGTTTTGTGTGTTAAACACACTTTACAAAACATTTACATCAGACCAACAGTGAAATATATATGGTATCTTTGTATAGTTCTGCTGATACAATTTACTTGAGTGTACTCTATTCCATATTCTCCTCTGCTATTGCATTTAAATTGTCCATTTATTCTAAGACTGGGTTACTTTTACCCTAGAAGCTCATTGTGTACAGTGTGTGTTACAGCACATTCTCTGATGCAAGGTTAAAATAGTGTGTCTCCTTGCTACCCATAACCCTAATGCAAACATAGCTAGAATAGCACACCTTACATTACTGTAATACATGGCGTTGCCCATTATAGTCATTATAATGAGGGCAGTGAAGCGCAAATATATTGATTTTAATGAATTAAGGATGTTTACACAGGAAAGAACACTGAGCATCAGTAATATTTTCAAGGTGTTCCAGGAAAGCCTGTATGAAAAAGGGAGGCTTGGATTGGGAAGGACACATTTCTTTACTGAATTATTATTTAGTGCTGTTCGATTTCATGTGTACGTGTTTCATGTTAGAAGCTATGTTGCCTTTGAAACCGTGAACATGACCACATAACCCAAATAGTTTATTCAAAGTAAATGCCCTCTAAATTAATTGAGCTGTTTGCTTTGCAAAGCTGTGTTTGCCCACATTTCCATCTGCTGCTGGATTGCCTGGTTGAACCCCTTCGCCACCCCTTTCTCCTGTTTGAGCTGACTATTAGCCCGGTCGCCATGGCAATGGTTGTAACATTTTCAAGCAGCAGCTGTTTAACGTATTGTCCTCTAATGGTGGTGTTTGTAGGGCCTGTGTTTGCCCTCCTGATTTGCTACAAATGAGACTCATATCATGGATGGTTTGCTCTGAGAATGTGGGACATGTTTGTGTTTTGGAAATCTGTCACTCATTGTTTTAAATGCTGAGACAATTACATCTAATTTTAATTTTATTTTTATTGATTTTTTCTTTCTGAAAAATTTGGGATTCTAACTCTTATAACAACTGTAAAACACTATCAATTGAAATCATCTGCGGGAGGTCTTGTTATGATGTTTCTGACAAGTTGTAATAAAAGTAAACCATGTAGGTGCCACAAATACTGCAGGAGGGATTTGGTACCTTAATGTGCAAATCTTTAAGTCCCTTACTGGACTTTCATGCCAAGTACAGACAATTACAAAATGTAAGGTCAAGCACAAAATTAAGCTTCGTGGGGTTTTCTACAATGCTGGTGACTAGCATTAGAGGGGAAATCTTTCCTTTTCTCTTCTAGAAGACTTCCCTACATATAATCAATTATGAAAATTATGTAAGTTATTTGGTTTCCTTGAACTACATCCATATTGGCTAGAATTGAAAGGACTTTTTCTGAGTTGTGATGGTAAGCATGGGCACTGAATGCATGCCTGATAAACCCTTGAGCCAGCAACTGTTTCTCAGCACAGTACATTTCAGCCTTCTAAAAATGAACCACACCTCAAGTTAGCAAACTACACAGTTTTCTGATTTTATTTTAGTTATCAATAACTGTTTTAACTTTGCATCCAAATGATGTCAACATTGGCACAGTATTGTGTGCTCCCGTGTGGCGCATCCGGTAAAGGCACTCCACCAGAGTGCAGGATGCGCTCTATAGCTTGGAGGTCGTCAGTTCAAATCCAAGCTATGCCACTGCCGACCATGGACGGGAGTTTCCAGGGGGCAGCACACAGTCACCCAAGCGCTGTCCGGGCGGGATAGGGGTTAGGTCGGCTGGGGAGTCCTTGGCTCACCGCACACCAGCAACCCCTGTGGCTGGCCGGATGCCTACAGGCCGGCCTGTATGCAATTCAGAACTGCATGGTCCTCTGACGCTATAAATTTTGAATATGGCTGCACGACGGGCTTGCCGAGCGAAAAAAAGCAGACGATTGACGGCACTCGTTTCGGAGGATGCGAGTACTCGCCTTCGTCTCTCCCGAGTTAGTTCAGGGGTTGCAGCGGTGAGCCAGGTTGAATAATAATTGTAAATTCCAAATTGGGAGAAAATTGGAAAAATGAATAAAAATAATTGTAAAAAAAAAAGGCACAGTATCTGTAGGGTGTTGGCCATAGTATGTAGCAGATCTGTATATTACAGATGATGAGCTTGTCAAGAAAGTTTTTTTTTTAACAAAAGTAAGAAATACTGTGAAATACAGTGTACTTTACAGTGGCACTGAAGTAGCAAATTGAATTCTCATAATATAAATCTTGTGCAGTTTGATGAGGTGTAAAGGGTACTTTAAATCACTGGATTGTTCCACTAGTTTCCATACCGTTTTTTCTTGGATGGTTGCCACAGCTAATCTCTTTTTGATGGCAGTGCAGCTTGTAAACCCATTTGACAGAACTGCTTCCCATCACTCTGTTATATCACATTGTGTTGCACGGTAAATACGGTTCTTTCTGTTCATGCCTGAAGGAAAGGTTTCACAATTCTTTTTGTTGTTGTATTTCTTCTCAAAAGTAAGATTCAAAGTGTACAGTTGAGTGGGTGCCACAGAGGTGATCTCAGAGCTCTTAACTGAAGCTTTGAAATAGAGGCAGGAGCAGTCTTTATTTTATTTTTTTTGTGAGTTTGGCCAGACTGTAGTTTCCCTGTTTGTACAGCATACACTATTAAAAGCATATTCAATATGAGCCCACTGTGCATTCACCAGGTACACAAAGCAAGCATTTTCAATAGGGCATCATTATTAAGGAGACATATAATGTACATTTCTTTCTGCAGTCTTGGAAGCACCTGCCGACCAAGCGCATACTAACCTCAGATATCTGCTGTCTTGCCCATCATGACTGAAACTGACTTGCCAGAGTGTGCTTTGCCTTTTTGGGTATCTAATTAAATATTTTAGGGGATGTTTCTAATGTTCAGAAATAGTGTCCCCAGTGCAGTTTGTCTATGTGGTGCTTCATTTAGGCACGTTAAAGCAAATCTTACATACAAAAAATGACCTGTACTTTGTAGTCTATTGGAATATAAATCCATAACCTTACCTATGCGTAGCTGTAATACAAATTTCAAAACATGTTAATTTTCAAGTTAAGAATTATTTCTGTGAAAATAACAGTATGTCTGTTCTGTTAATTCATTCATTCATTCATTCCATTACAATACAATACAATACAATGTTTATTTTTCACCAGTTATCCATATAGTGAAGACAGCAGTCAAGGAAAGCAGTACATGAATACTAGATGTCCAGCCTGGTGCGATCGGATTTTAATGTCCTATTCTGCAAAGGACCTTATTTTAAAGGTAAGTTTGCAGTGCATTGCATGCCAATTCTTAGAGGGTAATGTCTAATGTGGGTTCAACTTGGAGCCAAAAGCTGAACAAATTCAAAATCTGAATATTGGTGCCTGAACCCTACATTCTGTTTCAACAATAAAACCACAAAAACAATCGCATGGGTTTTTATGTACACAATTAAAAATATTGTTGGTTTGAATAAAGAAAGATTTTTTTATTGAAATACAAATATTGTAGGTTTTAATAAAGAGAGAGAAAGAAAAAATAACTACTCAGTCACATAAAAAAATAAAGGAGTAAGAAAAAAAAGACATATCTTCAACTGTGGGTATATTTCGTTTTGATAAATATAATAATTGTATTTGGGCAGGTTCAAAAAGTAAGATAATGCGTCATGTGACTTCTATCTATTTTTTATTTGTTTATAACATTTTACAAATAAAAATAAAGAATAAAACTTTAATCATTCAGTTGTGATGGATTATTTGCTAAAGAAAGATATATTACTTAATATATAGGGAATGTTTGGTAGTTTACAAAGTTGTGTTAGTGTTTTTAAAAAAAAATACTTTATACAATGTAATTCAGTTAAAAAAAACAATGTCATGAACAACAAATCTCTCTCTCTCTCTCTCTCTCTATTTAATCACATAAATATAAAGCCTTAACTGCCTAAAACGTTCTATATGTCATTGTTCTTATTTTAAAGTGCAGGTTAATTGCTTGTAATGTAGAACCAGAAGGAAGATAAAGCCCATGTAACTCTCCACGAATTAGCTCATGGCACATTGAGTACCACACACTAGGCGTTACAGATTGTACAGACATGGGGCTGTAAACAGCCTTCATGCAGCATCATCTATCATGGCACGGTCCGTTAACTCGCCATCATGTTATTTTATGCTTTCTGAGCCCTAACACACCAAAGGTTGTCCACTGCTAGGGAGCTGCATCGCCAGCTGAGAGCATGCGGTAATGAATGCTCAGCGAAGTGTAGGTTTGTTTCTGCTTGCTCGCTGCTGTAATTTGTTTATCTGTCTAAAGATTATGCAGCCCGAAAATCCACAATTTTCTGCTGCCTTTGTAAATTATCAAGTCCAGTTTGATGAATGTATCCCAGCTTCCAGAGCTAGTCACATGATGATCTCAACACATATTGGAAAGTGCTCATGCATACAATACAAAAGGGAATGTTGTATTTCAATGCAGACTGCGGCACGCTGCCATCATTCTGACCATAGTCTCCCTTATTGGTTTGAAGTTCATTTCTGTTCAAGTTTATAGTTAATTTTCTTTTTTTAAATGGCATGATGCCGACTTGCCTTCCTTGACAGCGTGTAGCTCGGAGACTCGTACTGTATCAAAAAAGATATTTAAAAACTCTTCAGTTCAACCTAAATGTGTGATTCATGTGTGTCTCTCTGCCATTGTGCTAAACATTTAATAATCATTTGCATGTTACGATATTTAAAAAAGATGTATATTGAAAATGTTTTTTCAAGCAGTTATAGTACCAGTTTTTAAGTTGCTAATTCAATAAATATATATATATATAATTTTATTTATTTTTTTTTGTTGTTTTTTTAAATAAAATATATTTTTTAATTGGTCACAATATTGCTTTAAAACACAGTTATACCATGTTGCCCTGGTTTTAGAACCAGCTGAGAATAGGGTAAGGGTTTTAAGCTGTTTATTATTGTACTCAGGTAGGTATCGCTTAACTTTTTAAACACACATTATATTTCAAACTCTCTGTGTTACATGATCAAGTACTGTACTAATACCTTGTTTGCACTAGTCACTTCTAAGAAGGATTTGAGGCAACTTTTCATAGTGTAAACTCAGCCATCCAACTTTGAACCGTCACAAAAATGTACCTATAAATGTACCCGTAGACCCTGGTACAGCATTGTAAAATAGACGCTGAACTACCTCAGTCTTTGATTGAAATTTTAACAGCAGCAAAAAAATTGTTCTCCGTGTTGACTGTTCTTCTATTCTCTCAGTCACTCCAACATTAACTGACGTTCCACTACTTCGTTTCTTGTTGAAAAGTGTTTGCAAACATCAAGCACTTTTCTGAGAACTACTTGAAAGTGTTCCTCCCAGATTCCAAGCAAAGGTTTCAGGCAAACCCAGTGTGTTTGTATTAAATCTCTGGGATTGCCTTCTCACTGCCCCTAAAAAGCAAGTTCTTCAGATAAGCGATTGTCAAACCCCCGGGGCTGTGAATAGCCACCTTGTTGAGAAACTGATTTGTTGTTTTTTTCTTTCTTCTCACAGCCAGAAAATGATGAGAAAGCAGTGGTCTATGATAATATTGGACCGAACGTGTGCATGGGGGACCACAAGGTAAAGTCAATATGTTGCACCTATTAGCAAGTACATAAACCCATTTTCTGTGTTTATTAACCAGCTCAAGATATAGTAACATTTCTTAATATGTGTTCGTTATAAAGTCAGAAAGTACTTATATACTAGTCATAGTATTTTTTTTTTTTTTGGATCTCCCTTATACAAATTTACCATGCCATTTTTGTTTTACCATACTTTTTACACTGTTATACTACTAATTTACCATAGTTTTCCCTGGTTTGCCATCTTGTTTGGTTTAAGACCAGGAATTGTACCAAATATCAAACTTGGAAATATGAGACCATGCATAAGAGTCTAAATTACACACTTCCCTTAGTATTTCAGTCATCTTTATGAATTTTGCCAGTTTAACAGTCAATGGAGCTAGCCAGACAGCTGAATACAGCAAAGATTAATAGTTTACTTGACTACCTGCTAAGAATACCAAATATGAGAAAATTAACCACATTTTGATTCTGCTGTTTCTGTGGCCATTGTTAAAAAGCATAATTGCTGTTTTTGAGTATTTTTCAAGTAAGGTTTTTATAACCATTCTGCCTTTAAATAATATTTACTGTAAGTGCAAAAATAATTATAATGCAGATCCTCCTATCTTCCAGTGTACCACAGTATATACAGTGCTTACCATTGTAATTCTTTTTTATTTTATATCTTTCTCTTGTAGTGTTGGTCATCTTAAGTGTGGTCGATGTATTGCTCAAAGTTTTAAGATTTTTTCTTTTTTTTTTTCAGCCTGTTTTCCTATCATTTCGAATAGCTGCTGGGGCAGGTAAACCTATTGCAAATAAGCACAAGTGTTGTGTCGTGCAGTGATGTGGTAAATATTTTTATTTTTATTTTTATTATTATTATTATTTCAAAGTATTTTTGTGTTGTACAGAAGGTGTGGTGTCGCTTCATTTTCTGTAAAATATGTTGCTTAACAGGGAAAAGGTGCCAATGGGGAGAGAAGATTTTACGAGAAACAACCCTCTGACAAGCAGTAAAAGAAAAAAATGAGACACCAGGAAGAAAAATAGAGAAATACATACAAACTTTCCAGATGTAGTGATGGATTGAGTCCTTAGTGCCACATTGTTAGACTGCTGATCTTACACAACGCTTCAACGTCTGGACCCTGTTCAAGAAAAGCCTCACATACCTCACTGTCTTGTATGGTCCCGTGACAGAATTCAAATGGGGAATATTTTTTATGTGTCGCAGACTTGTTGCCAAAACTCTAATAGAGATCAGAAATACTACGTATTTTAGATACCGCATTTACAACTTTTTAGAAAACGCATCAATATAAAGAAGCTATTTCCATGTATAAGATGTATAAAAGTGCAATGCAGAAGTTGTATATCAATATCCTAGTAGTTTTTTGTACATTGGATTGTATAAGTAGAGGTATTGATGGTTTTAGTGCAGTTTTCCTTACCAACCATAGTTTGTGGTCTCCGTGGTAGGATAGATAAGTATTTTTATTTGGTTGCCTTTTCCTGTTTTGATTATGTACACACTGCTATGATAAATGGTTTTGAATCACAGATCAGCTGCTTCTCATTTTATATACATTTTAAAAGAAACTAATTTATAAATCTTACCAAAACTGAGTGCTGAAGTAAGTAAACCTTCCAGTACGACTGCTTTGGTGTGCCATATCAGCTGATAGTAACTTCAAGTATAGCGATTTTAAAATATATACAACGTAAAGAATTTATATAAGGTATTTAGCAGGTCCATTGTTAATGCAAATATATATATAATATTGTTTGTCGCATATAGCAGCCTCAATTTGTCATTACTCTTATTCTAACTTATTTCTATGTAATAATAATAATATGGCTCTGAATGTGAAGTTTATAGATAGGCTTGGGTAACTTTTAAGAATTTTGTAAACTGTTTTTGTCTATTTTTGTTACTGCATAAAGGTGCCAAGTATTCTATATGGAAACACGAATAATATTGTGGGAGACATCGTAACCTAGTTTAGTCTAACTTTAGTTAACATTGTGCTTAGTTATAATTTAGTATATATAAAGTCCGGAAGACCCTTAAATGACATTTGCATTGTGTAAGTAGCTGTTTGCAACCTATAATGCTATACTGTTGCAAGCAATATCCCACCGTAGCTCTTCACCACATTGAAAGTGATGATAGAGTCTGTTGATGAAACACATTTATTTTATTGATTTCATTTAGTACACTACAGCGTTCACAGACTGTGTGATGGCATTAGGTTGATGCTTGATTTTTTGGTATGAATCACTACAAGTGAAAATGATTTTGTTTCTGCCAGCCAAAATGATGTTTTGACAGCGTGATCTGGGTTTGTAGATGAAAATGCTTGTAAAGTTATCTGCAAGTCCTATGTAACAGTGTGCCAATGTCTCAATATAACCACACTTCTCTACTAGCAAATAGAGATTCATCCCATTTGAACTACATAGCCTCTAGAATAGGTTCTTTGGTTCTCAAGCAATAAAACTGATGAAACTGAAATGGTGTGTGTCCTTTTTAATCACGTTTGACCAAATGTGTCGCACCTTTTTATTTAAAAGTAAATAAATACATAAATAAATAAGAAAGTGTTTTTTTTTTCTGCCAGTAAGCTTTAATGTAGAAAGGGTGGTTCGTCTGATGACTGAACTCTTCCCAAAGTAAAACCATGAACACATACAATGTTGATGGATAAATGCCCTGGGATGCCAGATAAAGGATTTCTAGATTTTAGCATCATATGGAGTTTAATCCACAAGAATGATATAATAACCAGTTCCAAACCCATAGGTCTGACGTATAAAGGCACTAATAAATGAATGCAGATGCAACCACCTGATACGCTCCAGCCTGTTGGCTGGTTAGTTGCTCTACAGACCATAAGCATATGAAGTATTAGATATTAATTTATTTTTAAAATTGACTATCTTTAGTATAATGAAATATACCACACAATTAGTGACAGCTGTAATGAAATGGTATGTAGGGGGAATGCTAAGCTTATTTTAAGTACTTGAAAGTCCTAAATCAGGAGACGAATTGCAAACGTGGCAGAAGTTTCACAAACATGAACATAACAATAGCCTCATGAAAAAAGGAGTGTGGGGGGGGGGGGCTAAGGATGTGTGGACCAGCAGGTTAATTCTTTCAAAGTTTTAGATTTTGTCCAAGTCCAAAGCATTTTGGTATATTTGACATTTTTCTGAGCAAAATCTGTTAATGTTTTGGACCTCCGCGTTAAGACTATTATAGTGCACACATGAAGAAAACAGGCAAAAAGAAATACATAATTCAATTTAAAATAATTGAAAATAAATAAATAAAAACTGTCAGCATATATATATATATATATATATATATATATATATATATATATATATATATATATATATATATATATATATATATATATATATATATGTACTGTGCAAAAGTTTTAGGCAGGTGTGAAAAAATGCTGTAAAGTAAGAATGCTTTCAAAAATAGACATGTTAATAGTTTATATTTATCAATTAACTAAATGCAAAGTGAGTGAACAGAAGAAAAATCTAAATCAAATCCATATTTGATGTGACCACCCTTGCCTTCAAAACAGCATCAATTCTTCTAGGTACACTTGCACAAAGTCAGGGATTTTGTAGGCATATAGTCAGGTGTATGATTAAACAATTATACCAAACAGGTGCTAATGATCATCAATTCAATATGTAGGTTGAAACACAATCATTAACTGAAACAGAAACAGCTATGTAGGAGGAATAAAACTGGGTGAGGAACAGCCAAACTCAGCTAACAAGGTGAGGTTGCTGAAGACAGTTTACTGTCAAAAGTCATACACCATGGCAAGACTGAGCACAGCAACAAGACACAAGGTAGTTATACTGCATCAGCAAGGTCTCTCCCAGGCAGAAATTTCAAGGCAGACAGGGGTTTCCAGATGTGCTGTCCAAGCTCTTTTGAAGAAGCACAAAGAAACGGGCAACGTTGGCGACCGTGAGACGCAGTGGTCGGCCAAGGAAACTTACTGCAGCAGATGAAAGACACATCATGCTTACTTCCCTTCGCAATCGGAAGATGTCCAGCAGTGCCATCAGCTCAGAACTGGCAGAAAGCAGTGGGACCCTGGTACACCCATCTACTGTCCGGAGAAGTCTGGTCAGAAGTGGCCTTCATGGAAGACTTGCGGCCAAAAAGCCATACCTCCGACGTGGAAACAAGGCCAAGCGACTCAACTATGCACGGAAACACAGGAACTGGGGTGCAGAAAAATGGCAGCAGGTGCTCTGGACTGATGAGTCAAAATTTGAAATATTTGGCTGTAGCAGAAGGCAGTTTGTTCGCCGAAGGGCTGGAGAGCGTACACGAATGAGTGTCTGCAGGCAACAGTGAAGCATGGTGGAGGTTCCTTGCAAGTTTGGGGCTTCATTTCTGCAAATGGAGTTGGGGATTTGGTCAGAATTAATGGTCTCCTCAATGCTGAGAAGTACAGGCAGATACTTATCCATCATGCAATACCATCAGGGAGGCATCTGATTGGCCCCAAATTTATTCTGCAGCATGACAACGACCTCAAACATACAGCGAAAGTCATTAAGAACTATCTTCAGCGTAAAGAAGAACAAGGAGTCCTGGAAGTGATGGTATGGCCCCCACAGAGCCCTGATCTCAACATCATCGAGTCTGTCTGGGATTACATGAAGAGAGAGAAGCAACTGAGGCTGCCTAAATCCACAGAAGAACTGTGGTTAGTTCTCCAAGATGTTTGGGCCAACCTACCTGCCGAAGTTCTTTCAAAACTGTGTGCAAGTGTACCTAGAAGAATTGATGCTTGATGCTGTTTTGAAGGCAAAGGGTGGTCACACCAAATATGGATTTGATTTAGATTTTTCTTCTGTTCACTCACTTTGCATTTAGTTAATTGATCAATATAATCTATTAACATGTCTATTTTTGAAAGCATTCTTACTTTACAGCATTTTTTCACACCTGCCTAAAACTTTTGCACAGTACTGTATATATATATATATAAACAAATAAATAAAAACGTTTTTACAAAGTTTGGGTGATCACGCTGTTCTGATTCCGCACCAACTATATTGAAAAGTAAATTGATCAACAGAAAATGTGAAAAACACAACATAATCGATTTCAATAGTGTGGTATTATAAGCTATTTGAATTATGCGAAACTGTCGTATATATATACCAGTATTCGTATTTTAAACGTGTGCCATAATAATTAATGTAGCTTGTTTTGAAATAACCTCATTATAATGTGTTGCTGACTTTAAACTTGGTTATGTTTTGTACACAGTGGAAACAGGAAAAAATTAGCCTTAAAAAATCCCGCCCATGCAGGGTAGATTAATCAACTCCTGAAACACCATACAGGACTTCGATCTAAAATGTGAGTCTAATTCTGTTTAATAGTCAGGATACAATTGAGAAGATGACTACACACTATTTTGTAAACTTTTTAAAGACCAATTGTATACGTTTTCTAAAATTTGCTATACAACACAAACAATACACATAATCCATCTATTTTTTAGGTCTCTTACCATACAATAAACAGTACAGCATCAAAAATATTCGTTTTATATCGGTGGTAAAAACGTTGTAAAACATCCCAAAACAAGTGGTTTATCTATATTAAAATTAATGCTTAAAACTTCTCAAAACTTCAGATTATTTTATGATTTGTTCAAGATTCTCAATCGCGTCTCTTTGTGAGTCTGTTTTAAACTATCAATATTTTTGGTTTTACATTTGTGATACATATATATATATATCAAAATAATAGGTCTAATGTGTTCAATATTTACTGAGATTTAGGCTGTAATTTAAAAGATATTTCTGAATCCAAGCCGGTAATAGGGTTGCTGATAAATAAAATACCGCATTGAACGGGTTAATCGACACTTGAAAAGATTTTTCAAAAACGACTTTAAAGGAAAATGGCTATTGTTAATTCAAACCCGTATTAACACTGTTTGGGACAGTCACAAAACGTTAATAACCGTGCTAATTTTGCCACATTATTTTTGGTAAAGTTAAAAACTGCTTATGGTACAGAGTAGCAAGAACACAGAGGAGCGCTGACTTACTTATTTGAAGCTTTTCAACATCAGAAAAAAAACTTGTTAGCACTATAGTTAATGGTTCACGAAGTAACAACACCCTATATATTGTGCAGCTGTAAATTGCTAAAAACGAAATAAAGCCGTCAAGATAGCAAACTTGTAAAATCTGAAAATGAGACTTTTTTAAATTGTAAAACCATGCAGCACAGGGCTGTACAATGTTAAGTATACGAAACTAGTGTATCATCAAAATACTTTTACTTTCATTGCACATCTTGTAAAAGACTATTAAATCGTTCTCTGTTATTTAAAACTGATATGTATTTGAAACCACATTTTAATAGTGTATTTGTAGAAAATAAATTGTCAATGTGCAGCGGCTTAACAGCCTACTTAAACGGTTGAGCTTTTAATATACTGTACTGAGACCAGAACTACAGTTGTAAACGTTGCTCCACTTACACGTGAAATTATATATATATATATATATATATATATATATATATATATATATATATATATATATATAGAGAGAGAGAGAGAGAGAGAGAGAGAGAGACCAAAATAAGATCATATTTTAAAAACAAAAGGTTGTTAAATAATTTATTGATAATACAAAGTCTTTTCCCAACTATCGTGGAAGCAATAATATTCTCTTTTTTAAAACATAAAGCACATTTCCAGTTTGTCTCCTCTATTTCTGTTTGATGCGGTACAAAACATAAATTATTTCAAATAATAATTAAAAAAAAAACTGTTGCGAAGTATGAAACCGTGTATTTTTTTTACAGTTAAAATTTACAACATTTATTTATTTATTTGTATTATTATTATTTTTTTTTTTTATTATTTTACAAGCGGTTGCATTTCAATCTATACAAAACACAATAACTGAATCTGATTGTTAGGTGACTTAATTCTGTAAAATAAAGTGAAAACAATAGAAAGCGAAAGAAAAAAAAAACAGAAAATGAAGAATGGGAAATTTTAAAAACAAATACCGATTAAATTGCATTCCAGGTCATTCGTATCGTTGAGCTGTTCAATTCCATAACTTAACTCAGTAAAAAATATATACATCTCGCATACATCATAGTCTGTACAACACATATAATCACTTATAACACCTAGTTGCATGTTTTTCCTTTTTTACATATACCCTGGTTAGATCAGCTTTAAAAGCATCTTAGAATATGTACAGTCTTGTCGTGTGTGTGTGTGTGTGTGTGTGTGTGTGTTTATCACAATGTATCCGAGCTGTTACTGCACGGACTTAAGAGCGCTAAATTCGTTGCCTTGTGCTTTTTCAGCAATCTCGTTATTTTCTCGTCATCAGAGTTGGGGTCCAGCGGTTTGTTGTATTCATCATCGTCCTCATTGTCTGAGCTCTCCTTTAATTTTTCTGTTTCTGAATCGTGCTTTTTCTTTGCCGTAGCCATCTCTGCCGCGTGTCTTTTTCTCCATTTGGTTCTCCTGTTTTGAAACCATACCTGTAAAAATATTAAAAAATTGATTTTTTAAAAACTGTTTTACTGTAAAGTGAAGCATTGCCTTTGGGCATAATAAAAAATTATGAAGATCAAATGGTAAAGAATCTCAAATTGTCTTTTTTAAAGACTATTTTAAGTTCCATTTAAATGTAACGTTCTTTTTTTGCATGGGTACTAAATATATCATACAAACTAGAGGGACGCGCATGTCTACTTTACATTCCTTATAGGCCACATTATTCCAGCCTACAATGTGAAAACAAACTGTTAATATATTGGTGTAAGGAAACGGATTTTAAATATTAAATCATCTAATGACCGCATTTTTTTTGATCTGTAAGAGTGTTTTGACATGTTGCATTAAACGTATAGGTTGACATTAAACGTTACCATGCGTGGAAGAATAGTTTAAAGATAAATACTAACAAACGTACAATTTATATTAAGTTATTTTAACGCAATCCGAAGCATGCGCAATCAACCAACGATTTCATAGCGTGTGTATTAACTATACATGCATGAAATGAACTTTACCTTGACTTGGCTTTCTGTCATGCCTAAAGAATAGGCCAGCCGGGCCCTCTCTGGACCTGCCAGATATTTTGTTTGTTCAAAAGTTTTCTCCAAAGCAAATATCTGCTGTCCTGAAAAAGTGGGTCGAGAATGTTTCTTCTTCCCGTCTTTATCAAGAAGCATGTTAGCTTGAGCTAAAAAAGAAAAAAAACAATCAAGGAGGAAAAAACTCATGTTAATACACTTGTTATAAAATATCGAATGGAATTGCTAAAACTAAAAGTTAAACAGTTAAGTAATAGAACTTAAAATGAATAGGGATACCTTAACATAGTATACTTTTACTGCCAATGTTTTTAAGTATACAGAATATGCGGAATACGAGCTTACATAAATATAACATCTAAGTGTTTTTAGTTAAAACTACTTTAATTTGACAGAGCTCATCTTTACTGTGAGAATTGCTTAAAGGAGTTTGTCAACTCCAAAACCAATGCTATCCTTAACTTGAAAGGCAAGAATCCATATACAGAACTTCCGATAGAATAACAAACTAGGCGGGAATGAGGAGTGCAGTATGCTTACAAAATGAAACACAAATGTATTCAGCAACTCACAATCGTGTGTATTTTGTTTAATTATTGACATGACATGTGCGAGCATAGAGCATCCTGATTAAATTGCAACCCCCCAAAAGCACAGGAAAAAATAACTTACACGGACAAGCGAGTCGTGGATCTCTCCAAGGGGATCCTTGCATGACTCCAGGCCAGAAAATGGGGGCTCTGCCGGGGAGCTCCGTCAAGGGCTTAGGGTATCGAGAAACGGTAGCCGGGTTAAAATACATTCCTGCTGAAGTGGTCAGTCCATTTATCCGAGGAAGTCCCGAAAGAAGACCGCTGGCTGTAGTAATGGGTCTTCCCAGGATGTCACTAATTCCATGTGGCGTACCCAAGGGAAACTGAGCGTTCAAGCTAGTTAACGAAGGTGCCTTGAAACCTGAGTGATTCTGCAGAGCGTAAGGGAATAAAGATGTCTTCATTTCAGCCATGTTATGAAGAGCTGCTAGCGGTGTACTGCCCAAGACGAAAGCACTCTGGCGATTAGTATCCATCTGCCCCACCGCTAACATTTGTGATCATCAACAAGCAAAAGCCCCCCCTGGCTTTAAAAAGACCCAGGTTCAGTACCGTAGGGGCTTTTGAAGTTGAGATTAAAGCACAGTGGAGTGTAATTGTTCGGTATCTTGAAGATCGTGTCAGTTTTCTTTGCGCGCTATTTAGATTACAAAAACAGTAAAGTTTCACTAACCAAAAAATACACTTTTAAGATAGGTGGTGCTACAGAAATTTCGATCTTGATTCAGACAGTCACTTTTGGTGCCTCGCATGTGTCCAGATTCAATATCCACTTGGAAATCAGCAGGTCTCTCTTAATGGTTTTGATGACTAGCATTAGGGTCGACTTTCCAGTGAAATTGACTCAAGCTGAGATCAGAGCAGTGCGGGATGCACTGATAACCGCACTACCACCTGCATGTTCAATCTCCCATTGGATAAAATTGAGTGTAGCTGCACTCTGATTGGAGCACTGCTGCAGACACTTTGTATGCGCGTCACTTGCACAAAGCAGAACTCAATAAAGGTCTTACTGTAGAACTATTAATGGTACAGTGTTCTATAGAAATCATTGTTTTAAGACTTGACATATATATATATATATATATATATATATATATATATATATATATATATATATATATATATATACACACACACACACACACTTTTGTAACCAATGATCGCTGACGAAGTAAGTACATTAAACTGAATACAAATATATAGGATATTTAAGCAATTTAAGAACTGAAGCAAGACATGTCCTGTAAAACTCTGGATATGTAGTATGCATGTTTTAAATGTTTTAAAGTAGAGCACATCACCTTTATTTTCATGCATATGTTCTTCCGGGCAGTTAATCAGAAGAAAGTAAACAGATGTTATTGTTGCTGTACGTTATCAACCTTATTCAAAGTAAAAGCACTACATATTTAATTGTAAAATGCATTAGAAACATTAATAATAATAATAATAATAATAATAATAATAATAATAATAATAATAATAATAATGGCATGGTAAGAATGTTTTTTTCTTTTTTCAAAACAATCCCTAAATAAAAATAAAACGTTTCGAGTTAACTGCAAGCCACTGCTTCATCAACTCATATTCCTTTGCCTGCATTGCCCTAAATTAACTTTTTTTTGTCATTTTGGTTGATTCGGATACTATTGTACCCATGTTAATACTCATATTCATATTAAAAAGCTAAGTAGATTTAGGGTGCAATTGTCTTTTAATTACCTTACAATTCAGAAGCATCATTGTGTTGTATCAACGCCTAAAGTTATGCCTAAATAGCTCATTTGTCCCGTCTGGTATTTATTACAATACATACAAAAAGTTATTACATTTTAGTACTTTCTTACATAAATGCTGTACCAGAAACAGACACAAAGTCGTATTTATATATAGATGTTATTATTTTGTTTTCTAAAATTTTTACGAGGAGGTGGTCGTATAGAGTTATTGAATTCTCCGATACTTCTTTCCACTTACATTGAAGCGGCATGGTATATAGATCCCACATATTTCCATAAATGAGTCAATATAAAAAAAAAACTAAACAAAAATATTTAAGTTGTAATTATATGCACACATACAACGTTTTAAATAATTGTGCAATTCGTAATTATTATTATTATTATTATTATTATTATTATTATTATTATTATTATTATTATTATTATGTTTTGTTCACGTATTAAATAGAGCTCCACTGGTTAGCCTAATCACTTATTTCATTCTAGAAATAAGTTATATCTTTCTTTCTTTGTTGTTTTGTTTGGTTTCCGGTTTTTTTTCCGTTCTTTGCTTTTCTATTTGCATTCCTTAAAGGGTGAGCACTGTATACACGTCCCCTTTACCTTAAACATCATCAGACTGAGTGCTGCTCTTGGTCTCTTTCATAATATTTTATGGAGATGTGAAAATGTTCGTATGAAATATGGCGATGTTAGAATGTAAAAGGGCCCAGCAAATGGATCCTAGAATATCAGAAAACAGAATATCGCAGTTTTTATTTTTATTATTAATGTATCTGCAGATATGTTAAATTATAGCAACTAAAAATATAAATATAATATCAGTTATCAATATTTTACAAGAACACAGCCATTGAATAATGCGTTGGACATTGTGGATAGAAGAAGCGACTGCCCAATATAATTATAACCATACCCCCCATTTAAATATGTGTCTGATTTATTTATCGGCAGTTTTGCATGGTTTTACACAAAGAAAATCTATACTCAGCTGGAATTGTCAATTGAGTTAATGATGAGGCTTTAAACTATAGGCTGCTTCTTATACGTTTTTAATTTAACATCGAATTGACAGACCAAAACATCTTGAACAATACAAAGGTACTCGTGTGACCATAAATGAAGCAAAGTCTATGCATCAGTTTAACTGATAATTTACTACTTGTGATTTATTTTGTGTTGCTTATACATCTTGGTTCAGTGCACACTGCGAAACCTTAAACGCCTTTAAATTTAGATTTATGAATCTGATGGTGGTCTAATAAATACATAGCTTACTGCATGGGATGCAGAACAGATGTTTGTTTGTTTTTAGATTATGGTTTCTATACTTTTTATGGCTTGTATTTTATTGTAATTTTTAAATGTTAATGTTTAATAATTAGGACAGGCGTTTTTTTTTAAGTATTTAACTTGTAAATACAATAAGACTTCTAATGAACATTTTTAAATGGATTAATAATAATAATAATAATAAAAAAGATCAATCATTTTCACCGTGTTTGACTTTTCTGTAAAATGTGTAAAATATAAAGGACCATGTCAAATGTAAACTCAAATGACACAATAATGTGTCCTCAATCCCAACAACTTTTGATTACTTTTCACGCCCCCAAAATAAATTACACATAAAAACATACAAAAGTCTTACATGGTTACATGCATATATATATATATATATATATATATATATATATATATATATATATATATATATATATATATATATATATATATATATACACTCGGTTGTTTTAAGAATGTAGCCTGCCTTCTGTTCTAGCCTTCTTTTCCTTTGTGTCCGGTAATACATCCGACCTGCACGGAAAACGTGAACGCAAGTTTCCCATTGGGATCCAGAGCAGGAACGCCGACCATGGAAAGACATGCCATGCGGAGAGACACAGAGAGCCCACAGGAAATTATGATTGTTGTATTAGTAGATAGGAATAGACATCGATGGCATGGTTATTTATTCCATAGCATTTACCATAAAGTTTCTGTTACACTTCACATCTGTCTTATTATGTGGGGAAGTTAAGTTTAAACCATGTAGGCACCTCCCCTATGGATTTAAACGTATGGTCCAACCTTTTTGTATCTACAGTTTATATACCTGTTATGACATAAGATAGCATACATGTAATATATAATTTAGAATGGACAAATACAATAGCATATTGCACATTTCTATAAATTGATATTGTGCTGAAGTGGTCGGGGTTATGTATAGCCGACAGGGTTTTGTTGATAACGAAAACTTTACATTTAGCCTATACTTTTTTTTTTGGGGGTGTTTTAAAATAATCCTGTTCAGATAAGACTACTTTATATTAATTTCATCTGTTTGTGGAACAGTGAAAGTTTCTCGGGATTGCTTTGCTACTGTAAATTCCGCTTTTGAAGACCTCTTCAATTTAATAAGACTGTGCTTCAGTCGAAGGCCTTCACTATACATGCACACTGTCCCTCGGATTTTCAACCTCAAATCGCGATCAAATCTGCAGTAGTCGGGATAAAACAACATTGAAATGATCCGTCTTTCTTACATAGAGTCCAGGAGCCACCTGGCGAGCAAACGAGGAAACACATCAGCTTTGATCTGCAGCTAGAGCTTTTTATTATGAACACATTCAAATGAATCAAAACTGGTTTTTTTTTCTGTAGCTTTTTCTGTATTGATTTATTTTCTTACATATATAAGCACTAGAACGGAATAATCAAAACATATCAGAATCATGGCCGATGATATTTATTATTCAGTGGCATAAACCGACACCTGTCTGCTGCACTTAACAGCAGCAATGACAGCTGAATTACATGACCGATTTGTCACGTGGGATTGAATTACCATTGTCTTTTCACTTTGACATGCTTGTTGCAATATACAAAGTTTGCAATAAATTCTCGGGCAGTTCAAAGTGTTGGCCGCGAAGTTATTATTGTTGTTTGTTTTTTTTTTGTTGGTTTTTGTGAAACGTGTAAATAGGCGTATTCCTCTAATTGATGTGTTATTGGAAATACATGAATCTCCAGATTGCAGTGTGGAGTAGTGGTTAGGGCGCTGGACTCTTAACCGGAGGGTTGTGGTTCAATCCCAGGTGGGGACGATGCTGCTGTATCATTGAGCAAGGTAGTTTTCCTAGATTGTTCCAGTAAATGAGGGCGTCTGATAAGAAATAAATAATAATAATTTTCTCTTAAAAATGATGTGTGTGAGTAATAACAGATTAAACATCCATAATCCGACGTTGAATCGCAACGTAAAAAAAAAACATAATATAATTATGCATACTGTGTTATTATTGTATGACCTAATAAATTGAACAACTGTACAATTAAAGTAAATTATTTGCCCAGAATAAAAACAATGACGAAACATTTCCTATTTTTTTATATTTTTACACAGACACATTATCATTACAGACATTTATTATGTTGGTCAGATATATAGCAAATTTAATAACAAGATCCCAACCCCGAACGTTTGAAATTAAAACCACAGTGACCGTTGGGCCTGCTAAATGTTTGTACATTTATTTAAGGCAAATAGGCCTACAGTTTACACAGCCAGATGCAAATGTCACCAGGTTATTTAAGTGTAATTAATAGGTGTCTAAAGTAGTAATTCAAATGCCTACATAAGTTTAATAACCCCAAATAATTATTTGTAATAAATAAATTAATTAGTGTCTATTGAAGAATCCGACAAACTAGGCAGCTGCTTGTAGGCTAATGGCCCATGATCATAGCCTATATTAGATTGCAGCACGGTAGTAAAACTAAATGGAAATGGTTAACTATAGTTTATTATTATTAGTTTATTGGGCAGTTGCCTTTATCTAAGGCTATACATTATCATATTTCACAGGTATGACTCCCCCCGTTATATTAACTATAGCCTCTAGCTGTTAGGACACAGTGTCTCGTATTATTAACTCTGTAAACACTCAGGAGGTCAATTGCAGCGTGCCACATGTGGATCATCTGCTAAATTGCAGCGTACCAAATCAGATTTGTGATGATCCTGTTCAAGTGGATTAACTTGCTCGTCCGAACCACTTACTGCTTAAAACGTTTTGCAGACAGCAGCAGTTTTCCTCCTGAAATGACCAGTAAATCTGAAAACTGTATTTTGTATGTTATTGATGTCTGTCATCGTTGCTTATTGTCTTAATGTGTTTTCTAACCTGTCCAATTGTTTCCCTCGTTTTATTATTATAATCAGCCAGGTTTGAACCCAATACTCCAAGGAGAACAGTGCAGCATACTACTGATTTAGCCCACTGTGCCATCTCACTTCCGTAAAGAAAACCTCCTTTATCATTGACTATATTGGGAATGAGCCAATTCTTTGAAAATAAAGGAAAAAAACAGCTGGATTTGAAACCAGTTCTCTAGGGAGAACAGCACAAGACACTAGTGAATTAACTCACTGTGCCATGTCATTTCCATGGAAGTGTGCTTTTCATTGACTATAAGGTAAATTAAGAGCAGTGTGGAGTAGTGGTTAGGACTCTGGACTCTTGACCGGAGGGTCGTGGGTTCAATCCCCAGTGGGGGATACTGCTGCTGTACCCTTGAGCAAGGTACTTTACCTAGATTGCTCCAGTAAAAACCCAACTGTATAAATGGGTAATTGTATGTAAAAATAATGTGTAAAAAAAATAATGTAATTGTATGTAAAAATAATGTGATATCTTGTAACAATTGTAAGTCTCCCTGGATAAGGGTGTCTGCTAAAAAATTAATAATAATAATAAATTAACTAAAGGAAGGAAAAACCCTAGATTCAAACACAGTCCCACAAGAAGTACCTGCATAGAATACTACTGAATTAGCCCACTGCACCACCTTGTGACAATCTAACAGTCTAACATTGTAGATGCGATTAACTTCCCTTTCCAGAGTGCACACCTGGAGTTGAGAATCGTGGATCTTATTACACAGTAGGTCTATGAGTTAAATACCAGGGATACTAGGGTAAATGATGCACAAAAGAAATGCAACACTCAGGTCTAATGGATTTAATCAAATATTTTAAACATAGATATCAAACAAAATAACAGAAAATGTGAACAAAAAACAAATCAAGGAATCTTGATAAGTTTTCAGTATGAAACGTGACACACTGTCAAAATGAAAACATTACAAAGTTAGTATCAGGTATGACCTCCCTGAGCATTAACACAATCCTGGCAGCGTTGACGCATAGACCTGATCAGCCTCTCGATAGACTGCTGTGGGATATTCCGCCACTCTTCCTGCGCAGCTGCAGCCACACTGTCCCACAGATGTGCTGTTGGACTCAGGTCAGGAGAAAAAGCTGGCCATGCCAAGACTACGACATTGTTTTTTTGAAGTCGTGCAATTGTAATCCGAGCACTGTGTGGTCTTGCATTGTCCAGCTGGAAAATCGACACTTCTGGATTGTCTTGCAAGAACGGAAAGACTGTTGCCTCAAGGACTTCGTCAATGTATCGCTGAGCAGTAAGCTTGCCCTCATTCTGCACCAAAGGCGTTCTTGTGTTAAAGGAGATTCCTCCCCACATCATCACACTTCCACCGCCCCACCGGTTGGTTTGAACAAAGTAACAGTCAGTAAAACGGCATTCATCAGTGAATAAAACACTCCACCACTGTCTCTGCCACCACCTCAAATGTATATTATTATTATTATTATTATTATTATTATTATTATTATTATTATTATTATTACGGTTCTTGTTATATTAAACAAAAATATTTAAAGAAATAGAAAATGTGTTAATTGCTTTATATAGTTCTTAGTATTTGTTGAGAAAGGGTGAATTATGTGGTTTGTCTTACCGAACAAATACAATGCTCCAGTCCAAACTATGAATAATAGTCAGTAAATATTTAGCTTTATTGTGAAATGGCGCCCCTAGTGGTTAGGATCTTGGGCTGTTAAATCCCTTGCTCAATGGGTTTGTGCTGGTAATAAACAGGAATGTAGAGAGGTTTTATTCTTTAAACACTGGTGACGTACTTCTGCTCTTTTGGTAATTTATGCTGTTACTCTGAATTATAGTCTGAAATTCCATTGACTTCCAACTTCTTACATATAGTTGAGTAAAACAGTTTGCAAATGAATGAAAATGTACCATGTGAGGAATATGTTAAATACTTACCACAATAATAAACATAGTTTTGCAATGCTTTTAATAGACTGACTGCTTATCAATTAAGAAATTCCACCCATTTCATGGACCTTTTAAATAGTTGCCAATTAGTAATTCAGAGTAAATGTTGTGTATGTTCCCTATAGTTCCAGAAGGTGGTGCTGTTTTATCAGCTATATTTCTCACAGCTGTGTTCACACAGTGGACAACTGGTTGTATTCCAAAGAAACAGGTTAGGAATTTAATTTAAAAAACAAAAAAACGACCCATGGCTGGTTTCATAGACCATGACTAATTACAAACAGTGAAACTTTTAGGTTTTTTACCGCAGCAGACATGCTGGAGAACGTTGTGGTTGCCTCTTACCATCACAGAGACCAAGCTGCTTCAGGAAGTCCTGTTCATGTAATTATGAAAGACACTATAAATTCAAAAGATAAACATACATTGACAAAAAGTATTTTAATATGCTGCTGGTTATATGGGAAAACTACTGGGTTAGATTGAGCACACCTTTTTATTTTATTTTATTGGAAGCCTATTTATTTTCACTAATGGTGTTTTGGATAACAGTGAACCAGGACAAAAATTGTATATGCTGTTTTATACATACATGTGCTTGCCCAGTTTTTATTTATTTATTTATTGCCTTGTTTGCCATTCAAACATCTGTTTCTAATGTTCTTTCTTCAGCTTCCTCGCCTTGATTTTTAAAGTGTAACATGCAGCTGACGTTCCATTTCATTCTATTATTATTATTATTATTATTATTATTATTATTATTATTATTATTATTATTATTATTATTTAGTTATTTAGCAGGCGCTTTATCCAAAGCAACTTATAGAGACTTGGAGGTGAACTATGCATCACTGCCCCATCTGTGGAGTACTTAGGGCCTCCTCATAGCATTTCTATTGGCTTATTCTTAATAAAATAGACAACTACCCATCTGTTTAACATTAGCGATGTTGATTTCAGAGCTGCTTTCAGAAGCTAATTTGAGAAAATGTTGGTTCCAATGAAACAAATTAGGTCAGTGGCGAGAAACCTACATACAATTTTCAATTAAATAAAATTTTAACACAGTAGTTTGGAGGTTTTGCTTATTGCCTGTGGCTGTGCATTGGGTGACAGACATCTGTTTTGCGCTGCACACTGAATCACTCTATCCTGTTCTATGTCAGACAGTTAATAAATGTATATGCCTCAGCAATCAATAAATGAAGTTTAATTTAATTTAACTTTATGATAATTCTACAGGGATTTTTGCACATATTAGCTGTAGACTTTATGAGCACATTTGATTGAACATTGCATTGAATAAGGAACTAACTCTACTAGTGGCACTTTATATTTCTGGCAAAATCCACTTTAGTCTTTTCAAGAAAAAATTACAATGCAAATGCACACAGCATGGCCACTTTATTGGGATCTGTACCAAATATCAGGTTGGGTCACCGTTTGAACAGATCACATTTCAAGACATTGAGCCCTGCCCTTGCATTAATATAAACATGCAAATAGTTACCTGATCTGTGCAGGAATATACATGTGTGCAAGGTATCATATCAGTTTTAATGTAAAACGTCTGGTTGGGTTGCCTATAGAAATAAATAGAAAGGGCACATTATTAATGAACTCATGTCTGTATATCTTAATATATTCATTAAAGCCCAGTTTCTTTGAGAGACACTGCCTGCAATTAGAGGACACTAGATAGGACAACAAGGGTACGTTTTATGTGCATCATTTGACAGAATGCTAATTTGAGGTGGCATTTTACTGCTTATGAGACATTTTCCAGTTGGTCACTTTTGATATGCCTGTCTAAGCCCTGTTATCAATACTAGTTTGTTGGTCACTTATGGAAAACATCTGATTATCTGGGAATTGATCCTCTAACAGCTGGTTTAGGCTCAGGAACTGAGAAACTCTTCAGTACTTCATGAAGCTGTGTTAAAGAGATACTGTGAGTGGGTGAAATGATTTAGAATAGAATATAATAACATCTATGAAATAGAATAACAAAGAAAAAAATGCTTTGGCAAATGTCATGCATTTAATAAATCGATGGAATCTCAGGTACGTTGTTTTGGCTAACATTTATTTGTAGGTGTTTCTTTCTTTATAAGGGAGATTTTATAGATTCTTAAAAACCGGTTCATATTTCCACTGGTGTGGGACACCAGTTCAATAAGGCCCTTTTGGGGTTTTTGTTTTTGTACTGGCAATTGTTTTTTAGTGACACTAAAAAGCTGGTCCGATGAGACAGTAAACGACCTTGATACATGTTCCTACTTTTAGTCCAGAATTCCTTCTGAAAGTCAGGGGGTGTTCCGTTTATTCATTAGTACTGCAGAGGACACATGCCAGAAAAAGTCGTGACTGCAGCAAGTTCATTTTCAGCTTTGATTATCCTTCATGACTAGTGGGACTGAATTTAAATGGAAAAACCATATTAAGTCATTTTTTTATGTGGTGGTTTGAATGACCTACAATAAGTGCAGCACAACAATATGTAAGACTACTTTTTTTTTTTAAATGTTCTTCTTTGTTTTTCATCATAAGTGGTGTATGGTTTCATGACTAGACAGCATATAAAACTGCCTTAGGGAAGATAACAAAAAAAAGTGTTTATTTGTTAACGTTCCAACATAAGATATTAAAAAATAATAATAATAATAATAATAATAATAATAATTCAGATAAAAATAAATGAAATATACTGTAGAGTATTATGTAGTACTAATGGTTGGCTCTTTCAATCCATTTCACCCCAGTTCATCCAGGTCCTAATTATTGACTCGAGAGTCCAACATTAAGTAAAACGAGGTCCTGGATTGGAAGTGCTGGCCTTGTTAAAATATATTTCATCATTTGCTTTTAAGTGAACATTTGTGAGGAGAAGGAAAAAATGTATGGAACACTGCTATGAGGAACCTCTTAATCTTTCTATTCCATTTGCTTTAGCACACAATGCATTGCAGACATGTGTGAATACACTTTTAGTTTGTCGGTAAAAGGGAACAGAACTGACAGAAATCTACAAGAAAAGACTGAAAAGGAACTGCTATCAAAAAGAAGCAAGAGCTTAAAAATAGAAGTAGCAGGAAATGTATTTGTAGTGAAGTAAGAAGGTGCTTTTACAGGAACAGCTTATCTGTTATCATCGGCACATCTCTGAAGCAGTGGCACAAGAAAGTAATGTAGATTTGCTTGGCTAAAAGAGAGTGCTTTCATTTCAGGGTAGTTTAAAGTGGAAACCAAAGAAAGCCTGGAAGGAATTGGGAACCCTGTCTTCAGAATGACACATCTTGATGCTGCATTTCCATGTAAAATCAAATAATAGCTGCAGGTGGGAATTCATCTGGGATGATTTCAATGCAGAACATGGATGGTGTAGAATAATGAGGACTCAAGTTTAGACGCTTTAGGAATTGACAATACTCCTCAGGCCAGGGGTGAAATTCTCAACAAAAGAGTGCAGGTACTCATATGTGCAGCCAGGTCTAAACATTAAATAAACACTTTAAAAATGTATACATATCAGTACATGAAGCATTTATGAATACAACATAAGCCTTAAAAAAACAAATGTTAAAATATAACCAATTCATTATAAACATAATGTGATATAACAATTGTAAGTCGCCCTGGATAAGGGCGTCTGCTAAGAAAGAAAGAAAGAAAGAAAGAAAGAAAGAAAGAAAGAAAGAAAGAAAGAAAGAAAGAAATAATAATAATAATAATAATAATAAAAGAAGATGAAAATACTGAAAGCTTTGTACCTTCTGCATGTATCACTCAGTCATGTACTGTATTATGACACTTAAGTTAACCCTTAAATGATAAGTATTAATAAATATTACACTGTGCAATAACTGCTGTGAAGAGGGAGTTTTGTTTTTAAGGAATGATGTTATAAAATAATTGTATTAAAAAAAATGTACTATGAAAAAATTATACAAAAAGGTCTAAGTCAAACAATGCACAATAGGGGCTAAAATACCCCTCACATATTTAATGTACCAGGCACTACTCTTAAAAAAATGATGTACTTGACTTGGCCATTTTTATATCCATAGTATTCTCTGAAATCATCCCCATGGAACCAACCCTTGAGATAGTTTCCATCGCGCTCGTGGATATGTTTTCATGGTCACCTTTATTACACGGTAGCTGAAAAAGAAAATGGAGTAGAAAGAGCGAGTTTTCGTACTGCCTCCGAGCTGCAAATTTTAATTTCTAAATACAAGCAAGTAAAATAAATATTATTAGCAAAAAGAAAACTGCCACTGTCAATAAAGCCAGGGAGGCAGCCTACTGTAGCAAGCTATAGCAGACGCTGTCAATGCGTAAGTATACAGTATCCCCATTAAGCACAAAATCACATTCCCCAACTTTTATTTTTATATTTCACTGCCACTGTATTTAGATTCATAATTGTTTATGGTCATAATTTATAGACACAGGATGAATCTACATTTCTCTGGTGAGTTTAAGTGTGATTAATTACCATGATCTATTCCAGAAAAAAAAGTGTATTTCAGGCATAAAAATAGACATCACGTTTTTTGGTTTTTTTGGTTTTTTTGGTTTTGGTAATTCTTGGCATTGTGGTTCCTACACAATAAGCAAAGTGGCAATATCATTATTGTGGTTTACGTATGCCTTTTTTAGATGTACATGCACGTTTAAGCGGAATAAGTCTAAAGTTAAATTGGCTAATTTTCTTATTGGTCAAGCTAAATTAGACATTTTAAAAAGCAGAAAAAAACAAACTGAGCAATGTATTGACTGCTGATGCGATATCTGTGTTTAAAGTGTTGGTGGTTTGCAGAATGCAAATTGATTTTATGATTTAATAAATAAATAACATTTAATATATAATATTGTTTGATGTACTGTATAGGTTTTGTATTGTTATTGAATTGTTTGCTTAATGTATGATTATTTATGATAATAAAGATATTTTTAAAATAAAACTCCTCATCAACAGTAACCCATGGTCCATGTATGCAGGGTGTCTACAACCTGTCCACACTGGTTGTGGCAGGCAGACACATACTGTGCTGCTAGATTTACAGTTCGCTCCTCCTCTCTCTCTCTCTCTCTCTCTCTCTCTCTCTCTCTCTCTCTTTCAACCCAGGCCGCCACTCAGAGTCATTCGTTCCCCCTTTAAAAATGACCCAGGACTCAGAAATGGAGTTTAATAAACATAACAAAACACCTAGCTCCGTTTTGGAGTGCTGACTACACACGTCAGGAACCTTTTCTAATGAGCCGGACAGCTAAACTGTTTACCGGCTAAAAGCACACAGTTTTACAAAACAACAAATAAGGAACACACAGTTACCTTTTTTGTTACGATTGAGCACACCTTCAATCACCTTCGAGAACCTCAAAGTCATCTCCCAGTCCTGGATACATCGTTTATTCACAGTTTTAGGAATTGCTAGGACAAGCGTTTAAATAATTTACTAAAGTTTCCTCTGTGGCCTAGTATCACTTGGTCAAACATGTTTACTTCAAACCACAAGATTAAGGAACGGAATCATGAGCAGTAAAATCCTTTCCCCTTCCACTCAGCCACACTCTCCCCTTGGCTGATGAGAAAGCCCTCAGTCTGTCAGGACAGGGTAAGACACAGATGCTGTGCAAGAATACAACATGTTAGTGTAGCTGTGAGCTACCCAGCACTCCAGGGCAGGCTGTGGCACAGTAAAGACAGCTGGCTGTGTTTTCCTATACGCGAATGGCGGCTGCTATTCCAGTCATATGTACAAGATAAAAAAAGTCTTCACAATAAAATATGTGTTTGCTGTCAACTAGTTTGGGCCATGCACTTTCAACCTTTAGCTGAAAGTGTTTGAAAGCACTCACATACGCTGGCTCTGTTGTGCTCAGTTACATTAACTCGGAAATGTCTACAAATAGTTCAGTTATGAAAAGAAAAATGTCTGATCTCATTTATCTGGTTAGATAAAGCATAATGCAATCATTTTTAAACATTTACTTGCTCTTTCTACTAATGTTGCTGGTTTGTTTGGGATCGTAGTCATTAAACCCGTTGCTAAGCAAACAACGCGTTTACGCACATTATGTGAATTACGTAGTGCACAAAATTGATGATTGGTCAGTTGTAATGTCTTTGCACGCTGCTCGCCTTCTGAAAGACGTTTTCTTTATATATAAAAAGAGTGGCGTATGACTGACATTATTTTAACTATGTTGCCAAAATTGATGTTGTATAAAAAAATAAAAAACAAATCTTCTAAATAGGTCCTCTGGAGTGTTTTTTCGGTTATTATCGATTAAAACCAATAACTTCAAGCACTACTTATGTCACGTATTTACCTTGCAGCTTGTTTGCAATACCTGTACTACCTTAATGTCAGCAAGCAGCCATACAACAAATATTTTATAGCAATCATGGTCAATAAAATGGTTCACTCTTTGATAAAAGCCCCACAAAAAGTAAGGTTTCTACTGTTTTTTTGACTGAATCTCAAATTACTGGATGAAAGATGACAATAATCCTTTAGATTTTATTCTCGTTTTTGGTATTTTCATCAAGTGAGCCTGAAATGATAAATTTCTAATTAAAACTGCTCAGTGACCCATGCAAAGCATCTGAGCTGCTTACTGAAATGCAAAAAGTTTGGGTACATTAAGGGTGATTGGTAGTACTTAAAAGTCAGATTTTATTTCATCTCCTTTTAATTCATATTCACGTTGCTGCATGGATCATTTAATTTTTAATCATGATGAACTACTTGGAAGGATTCCAAGAAAACTATCTGCAGATGTGCGTGTGGTCACACACAGGAAAGGTCAGATGGTGGTTGAACACCATTTTAAATGATGTGTTTTTATAACTAATATTCATTATATAAATGTGTTTGCTTTAAAATGCTCATCACCTGCCCAGTCTGAATGATGGTGTATGTAACACTGATTTAATAAAGATAAATAAACAATAAACAACTCTTATAAAACTGTGTTTTACTATAAATTGAGTATACTGTATTGCTCAAAATAGTAGACATTGGCACTAAAAATAGGAACTCAAAGGAAGACTTTCACTGGCTTTTTGAAAATTTCCTATTTTCAAATGTTATCATCTCTCTTATCTCTTTTTTTGTTACTGCATTAGTCACCTGTGGCAAAGTGATTTGCAGTGTGCAGGTGTAGAGGTGATGCAGTGCAAGAGAATGACAGCAACAATGTTACTGGTGAAATGATGGTTTATTTGTAATCCAAAGTCCGGGTTTTGTGTTGGCCTGTAGCGACAGCTCCGGATTGTGTTAGCCATCTAATAACAACAAACAAGTATAATTAGACACGACAAAAACAAACAAAACACTCACGATTTACAATAAGTTTCTCCTTCTGGTTTAGTGTTAACCATAACAAAGGAACAGATTACCTCACTACGTCCCATTATGTACCGTCAATCACGCCCCCTTAGTAAACGATTGCACCCGCTCCTCCAATAAGCAGCTCCCACATCGCTTCCCTTCAGGGTCGATGACTTGGTGTACCGTAGCTCCACCCCCTTTCTAGATGGCCGACTTCCACCTAACCCTGGGAATTAATTGCCTGGCCAGCCAGTCCAGGGCACTCTGTTCCCTTCACACAGCGCCCTCACAGGTCGGGAGGGGGAATTATCACCAAGAATCATTCGGTCTCTGTCACATCGCGCCACTTAAAAACAGAGTAACATTTAGAGCTATATCCCAAGGTGAGAAACTAAACATATCTCTTAAAATACAAATCCAAATTTTAAAGGTCAAAGTCAAGCCCACCTAGGGTGATATGTCTGCATTAATGACTACTTTTGAATCCAGTTTATTTTCAATGTTACCTTTTCTTGGCATTAGATTAAATATGTTTGGCATGTGACTACACTCTTCTGGATCACTTGGCCCTGCTTTATCCAGCTGGCAGGAGCTGGTTGTCAGCACTGCAGGAAGGTGTCCAAGCCACCTATCCCTGAATGAGGAAGTATATTTTGATAGATACTGCTGCCAAATGATTACAATTGCACCGCATACTTTTGGCCTAATGCCTTGTCCTTATGGAGAACCCTGTGCCAACCCGTGATACTGGCAGGAAGGCAAAAGAATGGCATGTCCACCCACAATGTAAACGTAAAAGACCAAGAACCCCCTGCTTCTTAATTTAGAACCAAACACCATCTATCAACACCTGTTCTCCACCACAAAGAGAATCACGGATCACTGTGAGAAAAACCAACACATGAGGGAGGAAGCCTCTGTGGACATCTAAAGCACCAAAATCATTTTAGATCCGTGAGGGAATTAAAAGCATGTTCACAGCACATTATGTTATTTGCACAGTAGGAAACTGGTAGCAAATTGAAACTTAAAAAAGAAAGAAAATGAATTAGAAAGAATAAGATGGTAATGGTTGTCATTATGAGTGAGGCTAAAATAAACTAAAATGTGTTTGAAAAGATCTGTGCTAATCATTGCACATTATTAATCTTCAGTTGTTTGGAGAAAGGGTTTTAAAGAGAATCCTTGAAAAGTCATGCAGTTTAACTTTATGTCGATACACCAAAGTCATTTAAAATGTTTGAAATCCATGAAGATTCAGATTACAGTCCAGCCTTGCTTTACGATCACTGCAATATAAATACTTAAGGGCTCTTTTTACCATCTAGTTTCTTAATAAGTCACCTAAACAATATTATTGTTAAACCTGTATTAAGTATTAAGGCCACCATCTGTAGTTACAATCAATCACATCTCTGTTGGATTACTGCTCTAATATGACCAACAGGCAGAAAAAGTACAGTGACCCCCCACCCCTGTCAACCACACACACTACCATTACAATAATAAGCACTCTATAGAGGACAGGTTATACCATTACAATAATAAGCACTCTATATAGGACAGGTTATTGCAATATGGGAAATAATCACCTGCTTAATAATGAAGTAAGAACAATGGACTTTAAAATAAATTGTTTAGGCAAGTTGATAAATTACTTCTATCATGAAAGAAATCATTTCAAAGGAATGCAATTATAATGATTCTAAAAGGCTTAGAGCTTATCAGAAATGCTTTCTTGATTTTAAATTTGCAATTCTCAAAGCATAATTAGCATGCAGTTTTTTTATAACAAAAATGTTTGATCAAAGTGCTCCAGTAATTCAAGATGTTAAAAGAATGTTACGCTGATCACTATTCTTTGACCTCCCTTGAGCTATTTCCCTCCTCTACGTTGTCCCTAAAACAGATATAGAAAGGACTTGATGCTTTGTAGCACTTACTTAGATCTCCAGAGAAGGACCAAATTCAGAAAGTCACAAAAACTTACTTGTCAGATTATCATACTTATTAAGAAGTACAAACTGGATTCGCATGACTGCTTAAAAAGTATCCTGCCAAGACCAATTAATGACTGTCAACATAACTTTATTGTATCAGGTCCAAGATCAGGTCATCTTTGAACTGTCACAGACAATCATGTTAAGACAGTTATGATGGTGAGTATATGATTTAGCAAATACAGTACTTAAAGGGAACTTAAATGACCTTTACTGTTGTGCGACACCAATTAATATATTGTAAGCTATCGATATAAGTAATAAAGAAATATTGAAAAAGTCAGCTATACACAATCCCAGTCATGAAATTCAGTCTCTTATCGTAGTCCCAAATTAGGCTGGCTCTAATGAGTTTACAATGTACTTCAATAGGCTCCCACTGTAATCCTCTCCCTACACATCCCACCTCCTTCTCAGCCACTGGACTTGGAACTCACAATGTATTCAAATGAAAAATGTAGCAGACAAAACATGAAGTCTCTTTATCAAAACCTAAACCTTCCTCATAGCCTTAGAAAGCACTACATGAAATCAAATACACCACTGATAAAAGAGAGCTGGAGCAGTACTGTTATATTCAGAGAATGGAGAACTGAAATAATACAACAAATAAAAACTTCATTTAAAACCTTGCATACAGTACAATAAAATAAAAGGGAAATTCCAAAATCTTTCTGATGGTCAGATTAGCTCAGAATTTCGATGCCCTTCTTTCAGAGCGTTATAATGTGAAAAATATTGTCAATTGTTAATAATTCAGTTATTATCCTCCGAAGATATTGTGCTGTTATTTTCAGATTTGTTTGTCGTTACCTCAGTTTTAAATTTGTAATTGCATGCATAAAATAAAAGTTGGAGGTAGTTAAATAATTTCAAGCAGTAATGGCCTAATTGTAACCCCAAAGAAGTATTCTAGAGGACAAGTAATTAGGATTAAATTAATCTGTGAGTTCTGGTTTTGTTATCAAAGGTTCTGATAATGGTGTAGAACATGACAAACTTAAGCAAATTAATGTTCTGTATTATGGCTGTGGGTGTTTTGTCTGATGATTTTAATGAAGTTGTTAAGGTAGAATGGAATAAGATGAAAACCGATGATGTAGTTCGAGGGAAGATAACTTGCCCCTTACCTGTCCTGTTTGTGTATCAATGGTGTATCCCCAACTCCGCTAGACTACAGTGATGAAGTGCTATATAATGATAATAATACATTTATTTGTATATAGCGCCTTTCATAGTGGACCACCATCGCAAAGCATTTTACAGAGGTAGGTTGTGAACTGTGCATTATATGCAGAGTCACTTACAATACGACATCGATTTAACATCTCATCTGCAGAATGGAGCACAAGAAGGTTTAGTGACTTGCTCAGGGTCACACAGTGAATCAGTCAGTGGCAGAGGTGGATTTGAACCGGTGACTGTCAATAGCAGAGGTGAGATTTATATTATCGGTGACTTTTGTTAGCCCTGGAATTTTGTAGAAAAAAAAGTTGCTTGAAAGAAGTTGATATTCATATACATTTTTTATATATATATATATATATATATATATATATATATATATATATATATATATATATATATATATATATATAATTTTTAATTAATTTTTTTTATTAAACCCTGAGATTGAAATCCTCAATTGTATTGGCTAATATAGTGTCACATGAGCAAGCAAAGTTTGGGAAGCCCTGATGTAGTGGACATAGAGTTGTATTATAAGATTGAGGGGTTTTTTTAACAAGGCCAGGAAAAAGTCAATAACATAGTAAAAGTAGTAAAAGAAATAACAATTCTTTTACTATTTTTTAAATGAAATTTTGCTTGAATTACATTCTTTGTTACCTGTTCCTTACAAGTGTGAATGTGAAAGTGTTATACTTATATTAAATAACAATGTAATGTTGAATCTGTAAGTTGTCTGTGTTTATTGTACTGCTTTAGATTTTTTGTGCAATAAGACTTCACTTGTAAAAGATTGATTATTACTGTTGTGTTTAAGCAGCTGTAGTCAGGCTTACAATCATGTCATTAATAAACTGCCAGCATAGTTAAAAGGTCTAAATACAAGCAAGAACAACAATTGAGGTTTAAACTACAGTGCTAATGTTCTTTCTTATTGTTAAAGATCCATTCTCACCTCCACTATAGAAAGATAGCAGCCGGCACCTTTTCCTCTGTTTCTCCTCTTGCATGTTTTATCCCTGTTAAATAAGCAATCAATTACCTGATTAACTCACCTCCTGTGCAATTAAATAATTCACAAAACAATTAGTGAAACATATACCCTATTCATATAGGTAGTGTGAAAATGGTAATAAAGAGCTAAGGGCAGGTTTCTTTGTATTTGATCCTACTTAAAAAGCTGCTAAAAGGATACATTTTCACATCACCCACGTATGGTCTTTAAAGGTTCATTAAAAGCCTTTGATTCTACCAAGAACATGGAGGAAGGTATATAGCTTACAGAGTTCTGTTTTGAATTATCCATCGCCAATTTTATTACTGTCCTCATGTATTTGTTCACAAATGACTACATTCATAGATTTAGAGGCAGCTGGTCAAAATTGGCCATCTGTATTAAAAGTTGAATTCTGACAAATATTTGCAAGATAATATAGTTATTCATTACAATTTAGGCAGAAAAAGGCACATATTCTAATGCTGCTGCCTAAATGTAAATATCTTAAAGAACATTACAGTCCAGACTTGCATGTGTCCGATTCTTTGCCAACTTAGAAGCATATGTGTCCTCACACAGCAGAATAATATGTAGATATTAAGTGGCCACAACATGCAGATATTAAGTATAGGGTGTCTCGTGCCTACTTTCAGACAATCTGGCTTCCCTGATAATGCTTTTTTTTGACAGCCTTTATACAGAAACATATGCAAGAAATATATCTCTACAATTTTCTGATAAGGATCAAGATAAGCAGAGTTTTTACAGGAGTGCAATCTAATAGATACAGTTACATTATAGTTTAGCTATAATTTGTTTTATATCAGAATGTAATCTCTCTGAATTTGATCTTATTTTTAAACTGAACTGAAAAAAACAAGAACATTATGGTTGGAAACATGATGATAACGATAAAAGCTTCAAGCATATTTTTGTTATGAAAGAATATTTACAAAACAGAGAGCTGCGTGACTTTAAGCTTTATGAAGGTGATCTACATTGCGTTTTAGGTTTATGTTTGATTTTTTGTGTTTATACAGTAAGGCAATTTTAATGCAAATTAATACAATTTATATGTCAATAGCTTGAAATGCCCTAAAAATAAACCAGAACAAAAAATGAAACCTTGAAATGCATGGAATTATGTATCTGTTTTTAATTTATAAGACCCCCTTTGCTAAGTATTAAGTACCTGATGTATTTCAAACTTTTAACCTGTATTTCATGAAATAAACTAAAGCCATGCCTGCCAAGTCACTCAGATATGTTGTCTTTTAACCTTTAACGAAGTGTTGCCTATCAATTGAGGTAACACAATTACTGGACAAAATTAAACTCTCTTAATGAATGTATTACAATGTATGAGAGTAGCTTCTTATTTAATTTCAAAAAGTTTTGGAGTGGGCTCAGTGTAGTTGATGGGTTCATGCTGACTAAAAGGAAGAGTTAAATGTAAGAAAACCATTTTAAACAGCTTGCTATCTTGACCCAAGCCATAACTCATGAAACCAGATGGGAGGTGTATGTGGGGATGTCAGTTCTTCCTTATTACTGTCATCAGAGATCCCCAAAAGTGCTCTCAGCCAATCATCTGCTGAGGTAGTGTAGAGCTTTTTCATAACTGAACTCAAATGGCCTACCCCAAACTTGTCCTGTTGGAGGCTTCAATGATTAAGAGTGGATGGTAATCTAAAAGATGTGCTACTACTTTCCAAACAAATAAAGCATTAATGGGAAAAAAATTAACATTTCATCATAGTGAACATCGAGTTTGAAAACACAGCATCCCCAGTAAACATTATTCAGACTTTAAAATCCATTAAAATAGACAATTGTCAATACTTGCATGTTTTGTTTGTTTGTTTTTGACTAACTGCGATTTTATGATTATAAATTGTTATAGTTTCTTCCAATTTGCTTTAATTGACACTGCATATTAAAAATAATAAAGCTCAAAACATTAACACAGATGAAGGACTCACAAAACCCTTTTACCATTGTTAAAACCTCCATTAACACCTATATTAGCTACATTCAGCTGGTCAATGTCTAAGGATCCTGGGAGACAATGATCTCCAACCAATTCCTAGAGGTCTACCCAATAATGTGTTATAACTTATTCTGGCAGCTCTGTGATCATGTTAACATGTAACAATTAGAAGAAACAGCGATCTTTATATTAACATGCAGTGCTATTTAATTATATTTCCTCAGTATGAAATATCAGAGCCATTCGCACACAACTTTATAGCTAATGAGATATTTATCTTTTATCAGCTGAAAAAGACAAGTGACATTTCCATCAGGGCATGTTGATAAACCTGCAATGCTCACAGAAGGCACGTGGAAAGGTTAAGCTGCTACGGCTGTAGTATACGCTGCTGTACACAGACAGGCTGTGTGTCTGAAATGACAAGCATTTTATTACAGTAAAGATGTATTTCAAAGCTTTTAATAGATGTTGGTGGTTAATGATTATAAAGGTTACTGTGTTAGTTGGTTGTTTTAATATACCTATAGCACTGATTTAATAAATGCACACAAAAATGCAATGGGGAACATAATTAAAAGTTATAGAATCAACCATATTTGCAAACATGAACCAAGAGACTCCCATTGCACTCAGGTGATGTATAGTCTTGTCAGGTGTTGCCTGAACCCCAGCCTTACTCAGCTGCGTCAAGGAGATGTTGCTTCTGTTCTGTATGAAAGGGTTGATTCGCTAAAAACAGATGCAACCTTAACACACCACCCTACTCTGGAATAGGATATAGCAATACAGTATAAGAAGAACATGGCATTTTAAAGAAATCTTGTAATTATTGCATTATAACATGACAATAAGGTAAAGCTATGAACAATATTTTTTACAACAGTACTTTATTCTATCCGTGGAAGAAATCTAACTGTATAAATAGTCCCAAGTGAATCTGGATACCAATTAGAAAATTCACAACAAAGCTACCTATGGCCAGGAAATCAGCATTCCGGGTATGGTGTGAGTACTGAAGTTACAATTATAGCCTGTTTACAGAGGTTTATATTCTACCAGGTCTTCTTCTCAAGTAAAATAACAAATATAGTTAATTTTCCAGTTGCATTCTCATCAAATAGATGATTATCTGCAACTCAGGAGTCTGGATTTTTAATGTAAGAGATAAGAAAAATGCATATACATGAAAGTGTTTCTATGGACGGGGTGAAACATGAATATGAAAGAGGCCTAGAACTAACATGTCATCAGAAAGAGACATCAAATCATTATGGGGTCTTTGATGTTTAAAAGGGTCTGCTGTGTCAGCGCAGAACAGTCATCTGAAGAGAGGTGACTGAGTTATATAGCTTGAAACATATATATATATATATATATATATATATATATATATATATATATATATATATATATATATATATATATATATTTGTGCTGTATCTTTATTCGCAAAACACCATTAAGTCATAGCACATAAACTGGTGCCTGCCAGAAAGGTTGTTATTGATTTTCAAACAAAACATAACACTGCGTAGGTTCTGCATTGCAGATTACTAAGACTCCTAGTAAACTAACACTCACAATATCAAGGCATCTTTTAAAGTACAGAACTATTAATATCCAGAATGAATGTAGGTGTATGAGTCTACCATTCGATGGGTAAACAGCTTTAAAATGTGTCGCAGACTTCTTTGGAGGACTTCCTGATTCCATAGAAATCACATGATGCGGTGACCTTGCAATTGGGGCCAGCAGAGTTGAAAGGTCACTGCATGGTGTGATTTCTTTGGAATTAGGAAGAACTCAAAATGATCACACATCTCAGAATCTCCAGGCACATATAATAATTATATATTAATATAACATATTTCATAGTGGACCACCATCATACAACACTTTAGAAAGGTAGGCTGTGAACTGTGCATTATATGCAGAGTCACGAGCACAAGGAGGTTAAGTGACTTGCTCAGAGTCACACAGTGAGTTAATCAGTGGCAGAGGTGGAATTTGAACCGGTGACCTTCTAGTCACAAGCCCTGGACTTTAACCACTGGACCACATTGATTCCTAAAGCCAGTCGGATTCAAATTCAAAGAATAGAAAGGAAAATGATTCAAACTCAGTATTGGAGCAACGAATGGTGGTAACAAGCCATTACCTTTTAAAATGGAAAGGAAAGGGATGTTTTTTTTAAAGTGATATTTTTTGCACATCATGGTTGATGGTACATTAAAATGTACAGATATACTTCAATATGTGATAAAAACAAACTATTATTTGAGTGGGTTTAGGCCTATAATTTGCTGACAACTTGTGTTCTTTAGACAAAAAGGACAAAAAGCTTGAACATGGAAAGCTAAAAGATGCATTCGGGCAGTCAGACACACTAACTTGCTGAACTCTCAACTCTCTCAACTCTCTCTATAGCAATATGCCTGAAACTTAGATTGCAACGCGCCTTTAACACTGACTCTTTATCTATCACAAGAAGAATTACTGTATGTAGAAATAATAAAACAAGCCATGTCTACATATTTCTATTGTCCACCTTTAAAATAATAATTATTGCAGAGGAGGTAATTGGTTTTTGCTGAAATCTTTTATTTTCTGAACTATGGCATCAAATTCATTGTTTGCATTGTTTGATGTAAGTGTTCAACTCATTGGAAAGTGACATGATATTGGATCCTTTTTAATTTGTATATGCTACTGCTAGGTAATTTGACCAGACAACATGGTTTTAATTTCCACTATTATGCTGACAACACCCAGTTTTATTTTAAAATGAGTTCAGATGATGTAAACGTAAACTCCAGACTATCAACTTGCCTTGACAAAATAGGGGCTTGGATGTCAAAACAATTTTTGCAGTTAAATGCAAATAAAACTGAATTTCTTTTAAATGGCTCTAAAACAGCATTAAATAAAATCCCACAACCAATGACCTTTGGCAGCCCCCATTAGCTCTTCGCAAGCTGTGAAAAGTCTTGGAGTCTTATTTGATTCTACTCTTAGTTTTCAGCAACACATTTCAACTGTAGTGAAGTCTGTTTATTATCATTTGCGGAATATATCTCAAGTCCGTTTGTATCTTGCAGAATCTGACATAGAAATTTTAATTTATGCATTTGTTTCATCCCATCTGGACTACTGTAATGCCTTATTGGCTGGTCAACCTTGTAAACTTATCAATCGCTTACAGCAGGTTCAGAATACAGCTGCACGGATTCTGACAGGTACAAAAAGATTTGAACATATTACACCTGTTCTTGCCGGCTCGCATTAGTTTCCGGTGAGGTACAGAGTTATTTTTAAAATGTTATTAATGACATTTAAGGCTGTCTCTGGAAATGGCCCTGCTTACATTAATGATATGCTTTTACCTTATGTCCCTGGATGCCAGCTGAGATCTGCTAATGCTGGGCTTCTGGTGACTACAATGATACAACGTAGCTCTTGTGGTGGAAGAGCCTTTAGTCATTCTGCACCTGTATTATGGAACAATCTTCCAATTGAAATCCATAATGCTAACTCAATAAATGCTTTTAAATCAAAGCTTAAAATACATCTTTATGCAGAGACCTTTTTGTAGATTGGGATGGCCTATTTTAGAATTTTGTTAATATGTATTTTTTATTTATTTATTTATTTATTTTTAATAAATACATTGACCCTGTTAAATAAAACATTTGGGGGAAAAAATGAAATCATCAGTCTACTATATCTAGAGAACGCAACTTCTTTGGACTTTTGTTTACTCAATACCTGTTAAAGGGAGACAGACCCCAGCTATCATGATGTTGCGAGTGACCATGGATCCTTGTCAAGCAGGAAGAATATCCTCAAAATCCAGTAAATCTATGTTATAATCCTGGCAGCACACAAATGCATTTCAGATTTTAGCATGTATTCCAACAATTACATGGAAATACTCAAAAACACAGGATACACTGGCGTATTAGTTGTGTTGGTCAGTATAAAATATAACGTCTTAGTTTAGCATACTGCAAAAGATAAATGGAACCTATGTTACTGATTACAACAACTAATGTATAAGAAGCCATATTCACTAAAGACAACCTGAGCAGAAATTGCCCCAAATAGGTATTTTTTAAGCCATCAACAGGAGGTAAAAAGCTTAAATGTCACTGGATCTTGGTGCTTCTATGTGCAGCCATTACAACAATAACAAGAAGAGGTTCAGAGTGTGTTATTTGGAGAAAAAACTAGCAAGCCCATAAATGGTACATAAGTACTTTGGGGGTGTAATTCACTCTTGTCTTCAAAGAAGATGGTCTATTGAGATTTTAAAGCTAACACTTTCTTTTGAGTAAAACACGCAATTAGCTGGTGGTAAACCAATACTTAAAACACTTCTATTATTCACCATCCACTTACAATATGTACAATACTAGACAAAACCTAAAAAAAATAGTTAATTATCAGGATTTTCACAAAGCCACTGGGAACTAACAAAATTAATAAAAGATCAGTGAATACCGCCAAGGAACTGAATACTCCTTCTTTACAAAAGGGCTCTGTGATAGAAACAGGCCTGCTGCAGTATGAGGAGGTAAAAAGCACAGCAGAGTTAAGTGCCAAGCCCAACAACAAAATGAGTCTCCTGTCTCCTGTAGCTGTGTCTGTCCTACAGTATATACCAAAACTGTGGAGGCTTGTTGTTCACAATTTGAGGATCTATTAATCCCTTCAAAATCGATCCACTCCTGCTTGCTAATGACTGCTTTGACAGTTAAACAAAAAGGTAATTTCATTATTACAACAATAAACTGAAAAGGACTGTATTAAATAATCATTATTTTTTTAGTTTTCCTATTGATTCCTTGTTTTGTAACCTAAAAAGATATATATGTTTTGGAATTGAACAAACTTGCTTGTTTAGGAATCTGTTTCTGCCACTAGACAAGAGAACATTTTTTAAACTCCAAATTGCTATTGAATATCTGCTAGAGAGTGGTGTTTTAAATCAACTAAATTGACATCTCCCCTGATACCCTCACTACTACAATGAAGCTGATTTCCATCACTTCCCCTTTGTAAAGTTAATCAACATGGCTTGATATACTATTAATCATTTTTGCACTACATTTTCAATGCAGAGGTATCCCAACAATGTTTGTTTTTGAAAGCTAGAACACACGTTTGGTTATACCAAAAAATGAGAATGCTTGGTAGATATTTTAAGAACATAACACAATTTACGATTAAGAGGAGGCTATCTAAGCTTGACCGGTTCCTAGTAGTTGCACCACCCTTTGTGTGAAGAAATGTCTCCTTATCTCTGTTCTAAATCTATCTCCACTTAATTTCCAACTGTGTCCTCTGGTCCTGGTTTCTGTACTGCGCTCAAAGTATTGGTTAACTATGCCAGTTCCTTTTAAGATTTGAAATACTTTAATCTAGGCTAAATAGATTCAGCTCTTGCACCCTATCTTCATAGCTCATTCCTTTGAGCCCTGGGATTAATCTGGTTGCTTTTCACTTTGTCAAAGGCTTTTTGGAAGACCGAGTTCATGATGTCAGGTTCTTTTTTGTGTTTTACCTGTGCAAGCACTTCATTGCTATCTTTTTTGTATGCTCACTAGATATCCCTCTTCTTTCTGATGCTTTGCTTAATGGATCAAGTAAATCATCTGAGAGTGTTTGCTTAGTTTGGATTTCTTAAGCCTTTGGGGATGAAAAGGTCTCTGAACTTTGTCCACCCACGATCCATGGATTCTCCTTCCAGTGTCTTGTCCTAGTCTATGTTGTGCTGGATCGGTCTCATTCCTTCAAAGGTGGACTTCCAGAAGCTGTAGACCAGCGTTCTGGATGTTGCTGTTTTATTTTTCCAGCAGACTTCAAAGTTGATCATGTTGTTGTCACTTGTTCCTAGTGGTTCCATGATTTCTATGTTATATTGATATTGATGATGTAGCAGCATATGAAGTGACATGGTAACACTTTGCACTGTCTCTAACCATGGTTTATTCCAATGTCTTCCTCATTCTGAGACTAGAAGAAAACTACAACAATGTAGGATACTTGGAACCCATTCAATATCATATCTCTACTGACGTATGCTTGGAAATATGATGGCAGATGGTTACAATTATTAAGACTTGATACTACAGAATGTTATGTAAATACGTTGTTTGAAAAATGCAAATGTCAGTGTTAATTAAAACCATAATGTTTTTCCTCCTCATCTCAAAAAATGTACGTCACTTTATAGTTGTGTTTGTTTTAATGGTTTCAATTAAATATGGCAATGAATGTAAAGTAATAATTGAATAAAATTCTTCACAACAGCTCACGTACCTGAGGAAGGAGGAAGAGGGGAGTGAGCAAACAAAGCCAAGAAAATACAAGTCACTAATACTGTACCCTATAATTGGCTGGAATAATCCATTTCCATTTCAGTCAGGAATCAAGTATGAAACAACGTTTGTGAAATTTACTCTAGCTCCTATCATTATCAGAGCCAATTTTGCATTCCAACTGCCTATTGCCTGGAACAGGTCAGAGAAAATAAAGTCAGAAGGCAAGCCCTAAGAGACATGGACTCCTCTCCTTGCTCAATGTAATGTATCATCAAACATTCATGTATGAATGTAGGCAGGCATGTATTTACTTATTTATAAACTGTTATTTAGACAGGTATAAGTCCTCTGAGATTCATTTGCCTCTTTCACAGGGATACCCTGTCCTATAAAGGGCAATCTAAATAATATGAAGTGACATGCTACAACTTGGAAATGCATGATTCACATTAGTTTAAAGGCTTAAGGGATGGAGAACATTAAAACCATGCATGAACGGGAATCTCTGGTTGGGATACACAATCCCATACTGTCACTGGTAACACATAAAGGTTGTTTTGACCATATATACCCACAACTATAATAGATTCCCCTGGGCTGTTTTTTTATGTACACAGATATAAAGAAAGTGTGTTGGGAGTATAGAAATTCTTTGTTCAATTTCTATTTTAAAGAATGGTCTGATTTCTAACTATTGCAATACATATACAGTATTATCTTACCACTCCTTCTTGGAAATTGTGTGATGAGTGCAATTAGGTTTAGGTTTAGGCAATTAGCATTAGGTTTTCACCTTTAACTGATCAAACCCAAGAACAAACTCAAGTTTGTTGAAAGCCATGTCATGTCCTTCATAGAAAACATGCACTATAAAACACTCAAGAGAAATGGTATGCAGTACATTTCTGTAACATCAGGATACAAGTATGATTTGCTAACAACAGGAAATAAAATACAAGCTGGTTTAGATTCCTTTTCATATACAGTACACTTAAACCTGTTTGGTTGTCACTAGATCAATATGGACCAATTCAATTGATGTATTGTTGTTTTTATATACATGTAAGCCTAGTAATTTCCTGCACATATATGTAGTATTAGATTATTGTCTGTTTTACATTGTTAAACCATCTTCTTTGCAGCATATACCATTTTGTGTATAAACTTTGCCTCTGAGGCAGATCTACAGCAATGTTAATATATTGCTTATTCACAGAGGCCAGAACCTCAGGCAATCCATTAATACTTTTACAAACTATCAACAGATGTAAGATAAATACTGTAACCCCACCACCAATAGGGCTTTAGATTGAGAATTCACACATGTCTTAACTTTTACTCTGGAGATGTTGGGTCATATTACATATTCTCTAGAATACATAGAATCATTATTTATCAACATGCAAGTAAACTTTAATTAATGGCTAATTGCAACTAAATACTTACTGATGTCGTGCCATATTTACAATTAACCTGTTAGGAATGCATGCAATGGAGTCTACTTTTTAACTGCCTATAGTTTTATATGAGAAAAAATCCCTAGCACAGCTTTTTAAAGATTATTTCAAACTTTGAATTGCATAAGATAAAACTATGAGAGAATTGAAGCAATAAATCCTAATTTGTATCAAAAAGTCCAGATCAGAGGTAGACACTGCTGGATTACAAAGAAACCAGAGCTAATTTGTCATGCAAAGCACCAGTATGTCAAAAACAGAAAAAAAGAGAGAGAGAGACCAGAATTTATTAACTCTGGAGATTTACATGAGGTGCGGGAGACATTTTAAACTTTCACTGATGCACCTGACAATTTATATTTAATAAAACCAAAGACATGTTACTTTTGCTTTAGATTCCTATATGCCTACTTTAGTTTTTGTTGTGGATTAGGGAAAGCTTTCGAGTGAAGGAATAGTCTGTTATTAATAGAATAATGTATGGCAGTTTATGTTGATGTTTCTTTTTTCCCCCTATCAGATCCTAGATAAAGAAACACACGTTAAACACTTTGTGTCATTTGTCATTGTATTTCTGGAGTCGCAGTAGTGAATCCAGCCAAGTTAGAAATAAAATTACATGATAAGTCCCACTTTTATAACCCATATTTCTAACAGGTTGTTGTTGTATTGTGAGTCTTAATTGGGCAATGACTAAGATCCATAAATACATATAACATTTATGACATGTGGTGATTGTGCATTATTTTATATGCATTTATATTTCACTTTTACCTTTTTTGACAAAAGCATTAATAGTATCCCTGACACCATATTAAATGGAGTTAGTAGTCCCTATCAGATCGTACAAGCCTCTCATGGTAATGTGATGGAAAACCACACGTGGCAACTTCTGGTGTTTGCCTCCAGAATTTCACTGTCCTTCAGTGAAAGCCTTTGATACAATAGCTTGCTTAACTGCCACTCTTGTCCACTGTACTATATATATATATATATATATACTGTATATATATATATTCATAAAAATTGCATGAGGTAAACCTCTGTGTCTCATTAATTTAAATCCCAAGACAGAGCTTGGTATTAAATATATAGCATGGTTAAGTCATCTGCATTCATTGCACGCATGAAGAAATAGTTTGCAATGAATGTGTTCAGTGACCAGTGTTTAAAGATAAATGCTGGGTAATAATGATGTTTTTGGACATATTGCACAGTAATCTATTGTATGTCAATAATGTTGTGTTACTATGGAAATGCTGCATTCTGATGGCTCTCAAGATGAAAGGCTTTTCAGGTGTTACATGACAGGTTGAATTGACAAAATTAATTTTCAATTACAGTAATTATAATAATCAGTATATTCTGTGTGGTCTGATAATCTTGGAATCGTCCCTAATCTAAAATGATCATGTAGAAATAAACCGTGGATCTAGTTTAACACTTGCTGGAACACAATACCTTACTAACTTTGACAGGCTGAGGCTGAGTAAGACTGTGCATCCCAAACAGGTGAGAGCACCCCTGAGAATGTGAATCTCAGATTAGAATGTCAGTTCAGTCTTGCTCTCTGTACCGTGGGATTCCTCAGCTATTTTATGGTACACCAAGCCTCTATATATTCAATAGGACTAGTACAAACTCACCTCACTGGTCTGGCACACAGAACAAAAGGACGGCATCATTTTCTTTTGTCTGTTACTGAGCCTCATAATGCTGCATCACCCACTGTGGCACAAAACCCACTAACTGACCTGGGCTTATTGCTCCTGCAGTGACAGCTGAGTCTGATACCTGTGTGTGGGTAAACCATCAGATTGTGCACTGCTATTTAGATACAAAGCCTCCTTGCTTATAACTACACTATTTCAGTGCTTGCAGTCATACACAGCCAGGTACCTCAGGAAAGCTGATAAAGGTATATGCTGTGTGGATATTTTAGCCATACCTCTTATTCTTTAAAGGGCTTATTAAATCTATGAAGATATGCTAATGTTACTGTATCACTAGTATGACTGCTTTGAAAATCTTTTAACAGAAAATATGCAGAGTTGCAACATCTTGTTAATCAAGATGATCTGACTTGAAGACTAGCGCAAGGGATGTAAGGAGGCAAGCTTTTTTTTACTTGTTTTTCTGAAGAAAAAAATCTAAATGCTAAACTCTAAAACAGCTTTTTTTCAAATAAAAAAGGCAAAGAAGTAAGCACATTTAAAAACAGAGTGATCAAGTTGGCTGAACGAGGAGAAAATGGGATTCAGTTGATTTTAAAGTACATACAAGTTTTTTTTCCTTTATAACGTACACAGTTATAAACAACAAGCTTGTCAAATCCTCTAGTTATTAGGCTATCATCACAGATGCAGTGCAGCATATTAAGAGACTGCTTCAAATGTTGGTGGCGTGACTTAATAACAAGTGTGATGATGATGATTGAATCTGCTATCTTATGAATTTTCTGGGCTACCACGTCTGGCCCCTTAAATAGATCCAAATGTGAAGACACTTGACTAGAAGGCATTCCATATGAAAAAGAAAAGGTTGTATTTTTAACCCAACCTCACCTGTGAATATTGCACAATATGGCACAATATCTTAAGGGAAATAAATGGATAACTAAAAGTTGTTTCAAGTACCATTTTATAATTTTAGATTATGTGGCCATGTTGGAAATGATACGATCTATATGAACATACAGATGATATCTACAAAATGATATCACACAAGTCTACCGGAAGCCATAATAGTAGTAGGCTTCAGTATTTCACGTTAGATTTCAAAACGCCATTTTTTTTTTATTTGTCAGTTTATAATCCAATATGTTATTGTAACATTATTCAGCAGGTTTCATTCAACTTTATGAAGTAAAATTAGTTAATTCTATATGGTGTGCAAAACGATTGGCCATAGCTGTAATTATGATTTTTTGTAATGGTTCCAAGCATATCCTTCTGTTTCCGCTGAAACCTTGGCGGTAGTTGTATTAAACATGCCGAAACTTTGGGAAGTTGGCCCTCTTTAAACGTTTGTAAAAAGTATAACCCAAAAAATGTTGACAACAAATTTCAGCACCCTGGACAGTACTTACAGAAGATTAACTATCCCTATCTCACAGTCAGTCAGCCAGCCAGACAGCCAGCATCACTTGGCAGGGGTAATGTACCCTTGTGTTGTTTTGTACTGCAATAAAACTACCGCCAATGTTTCAGTGAAACAGTTGGATATGAATACCTTGTTTTTTTTAACTTCATAACTACAGCTATGGACAGTAGTTTTGCATCATCCCGTAGAATTAAGTAATGTTGCTTCACAAAGTCGAATGAAACCTGCTGAATAATGTTACGATAACATTGAATCACATACCTCTAAGTTTTCTATATAGGTACTTAACGAAAAACTGAAAGACATTGAAAAATCTGCCATTTTGAAATCTATGATGACTACTGTACTACTATGGCAAACGGTTTTGCGACATGATTTTGTAGTTTTTTGTATTATTATTTTTTATTACATGATGTTAAATAAAAGATCTAAATTATCTATGTTCATATCGGGTTTTTAAAAACTATTTGTCAATCCTAAAATTCTAGGTGATGCAAAACTTTTGGCCATAGCTGTAGAAAACAACATATTTGCATGTAATCGTATCACTTCATAGTGGAATCCGTTTGGAATTCTTCAGTAAGGACACTGTTTATATTGTCAGCTACATAATACATTATTGATAATGGTTCTTTATATACGAGAAGGTACCGATTCATCATTTGGCAATTTATTGTAACTGGTTTGGGTTGTCGTAGTTTTTTTGAGAAACAGCATTGTGGTAGATCAGTTTTTAAGGTAGTTTATTCATCACACAACAGTTTATGTTCTTGACCTAAATCTAAAATGCAAAGAAGTAAAATCATTAAAAAATAAATAAATAAATAAATAAATAAATAAATAAATAAATAAATAAAATAAAATATGGTAGTAGTAACTGTTCTGTCAGCAACGTGGCGTTTTGCTTTGAAAGAGAAAACAAAGTTTGCAGTCGTCAATAATGTTGTTTGATTACTTTAAAACAAGTCTTCCAAACTGACATAGTTTTAAATAATACTCCCGATACATTTCACCAACTGGATAACTATAAGATTATATTTCGGAGAACATGTGCATCGATATACTCTATTCTAATTAGAGCAGCGTCTTCTACTTTTAATACCTTTTGACACTCCACCATCATCCCCTAGTTTGCAGAACACCATGCAATATTTAAGAGGCTCTGCGTTCCAGGTCCAGCTCAGCTGAGATGATTCCTCGGGTTCTTGGTGGAGACTGGGGGAAGTGAGTGGGCTGCTGTTTTGCCTTTGTGGGCTGGAATATGGGCTGCATTGTTGTGTGACTGACCGCTAATATATAAAGGATCCTTGAGTTGTACAACTGTATCAGCGTTCGAAGCATAGCCTTCTGCAGACGTGCTTGCTAGTACGAGAGAGGTGGACGTTAACTGTTTACATACAGCTGTGCCAATTTTTGCGAAGGAGATTTTTTTTTTCAAACATATTTAGCCAGGTGTGCGTGTGCTGTTTCATTGAAATAATCAGAAAAGTTAGATATAACACTTCAGAGCATATAACTACATGTTTTGACGACGGGGGCTAACTGTTTGTTACCAATGGTACACTTTCAACCCTGGTAGATCTACATTTTTGGGGTAATCGCAAAACCTACTGAAACAGCTTGTAAACTTGTGTGTGGGTTAGTGTTTTAACATCCCTGCAGTTAAAGATGGATTCGTTTATGCTATCCGTAAACGGCGTCTTGAACACTGATGCTCCTGAGATTCAGAGAAAGAGAGACCCGTTCTCGGGTCCGGATGAGTCCATAGCACCTTGGAACTTCAAACTTTTGGCAGCGTTAATGTTCTTTATAACATCGTTGTCACTTTCTGAGAATTTTATTGTGATGCTTGTGACGTTTAAGTTCAAACAGTTAAGACAGCCCTTGAATTATATCATTGTCAACTTGTCTATGGCGGATTTTCTGCTCTCTCTAATTGGCGGGACTATTAGTTTTCTGACTAATAGTAAAGGTTATTTCTTCATGGGATCTTGGGCTTGTGTACTGGAAGGATTTGCAGTTACATTCCTCGGTAAGTGTACAATTTACACATCTAAGTATGTCATGCGCTACTCTACGCGACTTCATTGTATAACATTTACATTGTTTCAGTGAAGTTTAAGCTAATCGTAGCGGATGTAAACTAATCAAACTGTAGGTGGCAGTGTCGTCTCTTTAAAGGCACACACAATGCATTCGATACCGTGGAAATGGAAACTTTGCTAATGGGTTTAAAAAGATGACAAATGATCATGATTGTAGTTGAAAACGTATTTTAAAATGTAACTACAAACTAATATGTCCCTGCAATTGAAGATTTTTTGTTTTTAATATAAAATTCAAAACAACAATATCCTGAATATGACATATCAGGTTATATTATGCATTTACCAGTTTACCATGGTTTGCCATTTTTTTAAATATACTTTGCTCTACCTTTCGGGGGTTTACAATGCTTTTACTATAGGAAAACCTTATAATGGGGTGTTCAATATTTATAGAATTAATATGCAAATGTCAACTTTTAGAGCTAGTTCGATTGCGGTTGACTCCTGACAACTGAGTTGCAATGAAAGCACAGTAGGTTATAGAGCCTGCCTTTGACTGATCTAGACAAGATGTTCTTTTGACCATTTGCAACCGGTAGAGTATGGCACGCTACATTCTAACATGGCTTTCTAAATTCATACAAAAGTTATGTGAATTCAAAGAGTCTCAAATCAAGTCTAAAGATCAAACTCATTGGCACTGAGACGAATTGTGTTCATTTCTTTTATTCATGTATTTTTCCTTGCATAAGTACTTAAAACTCAAAATGAATGCACAGTCGCGCTCATGGGTGTTAGGGCTTTACTATACTGTACACAGAGCACGCTGCGTTTAGGGGTCCATATAAAAACGAATTATTATATCGGTATATACTCACAGTGGAATCTTTTTGGAATTTTTCATTATGAACGTTTAGTTTACATTAAACGTAATGTCAGCGATTTAATAACGGTTATGAATGGAAGAGAACATCCTGATTAACTGTGGTTGCATACGCTGAAATAAATAATATGTTAGAACTTCTGCAAACGATTAAAACATATTCACCCAGATACCCTCCCCCCATAAATAAATAAATAAATAAATAAATAAATAAATAAGTAATTTAATTTCATACAGTATGAACATGGTATTGCAGTATGCAATGCTTTATGTTAACAAGGTAATAATTACCAGTGTGATTATTGCAAGATATTATTGTATTTGTGTTATCTTCAACTCTGACCCCAGATTGAATCATTATTACCAATATACCCCTACTGACTTCAAAGTAAATGTCACCACAAGTAAAGTAATGTTACAGGCATGGGGTAGAAGATGGCAATACAATGAAGAAGAAGAAAGAAACAGCAAGACCAGTGCAAGGCAAGAGCAATTAGTTTATTAAAGTTTGAAACACTGGGAATAAATACAATCACTAAAAAACGGGTTGAAACTAAGCCATTGCATGTTTGTACAGCATAAACCCACACTGAGAGAGCTAACCAAAAACTCACATTGTATCAGGAGCAACAGACCAGGATAATCCACCTTATTTAAACACCCTGACTGAAGGCATTTCTGTGTGGATTTGCTGGGTCCTAGTACACCAATGAACATTGGAGATGTTACTCTTAAGAATACTCAACATTCAAATAAAGACATGAATACAGACTTCAAACTTTTTGCATTCCCTTTGTCATGTCCATATCTAAAAGGAGGACAATTATCAAATAAATCTCATGTTATATAAGATATGATTTGTTTGTTCAAATTCTCCAGGAGAAGAAAAAGAAGAAGGCCATTCTCCTCTTTCTGGCACTTTAATGAGTATGACAGATATTAAAATATATACAGTATTTTTTAAAAATTTCACTTTTGATGTAAGAATGTTTGGAACTACATACAAAAAATGAGGGCTGGTGTCTTTACATCTTATAGAATAGTTTTGGTGATACTCTAGATTTAGCACAAAGGTTGGTCCTATAAGGAGAGCTTGTCAGTTTATTTTTCTCATGTGGCTAAGAAACAGTAGTTTCTCTTGGTCTCCACTTCACACCTGCAAGCAATTGCTTTGTGGAGTCCCACACCAATTAAAATAACAACTATATGGATGAATCACACTAATTTACTGCCCAGGAGTTACAGTAAAAATCCATGTATTTGATTTACAGAGCAAATTTAAAATGGTTGCAGCGTTCTGAACTCAAATAATCAAAACAAAGCACACATTCCAAGTGCATAAACAGAACATCAGTCGGTCTACTAAAAATACAAAAGCAGATCTCACTTTTAATGTTATATTTCTTTAAAAAAAAAAAGAAAACAAATATTTTGCTTTAGAAATCCATTTGTAGTGTGAATAATGTGCACATTGCAATACAGTGCTACCATTCTCTCCAGGTGTGATTGACGTTAATGCTGAATTTAATAACTTTTTTTTTTTTTTTTGGCAGGGATTGTTGCTCTTTGGTCATTGGCAGTTCTTGCCTTTGAACGCTTTTTCGTGATCTGCCGTCCACTGGGTAATATTCGCTTACGGGGGAAACATGCTGCCTTTGGACTGTTGTTCGTATGGTCCTTCTCTTTCATCTGTACCATCCCGCCTACCATGGGTTGGAGCAGCTACACTGTCAGCAAGATCGGGACAACCTGCGAACCCAACTGGTATGTAGCATACACTTTAGTACCACTAGGCCTAATTTTCCACTGTGCTATACCGATAGGGCATGACTTGTATTACTTAAGGTGTATATATTACATAAGGTATAAAATAATGAACATGTCTTTTAGACTGGGGTATTTAACTTGCATTAGAGGCATTTTCAACTTAACCAGGGGAAGGGTCCAGGCCAATGTTATCTATTATTTTATTTACATTTGCTTTTAGACTGCAATAACACCTGTAACAATACCTGTACAGAACGGCCACCTATAATGAATGCTCTGATTAATTCAGATTGTATGCGTAATATTGATTTATGTGTTGGTAATCTGCACTACAAAAGGCATTAAAAAATGATTAGTCAGTGAAATTGCAAGTTGTCAAACACATTTAGTAAACAGAATGAAATCTCAAGAGGTTTTTTTTCTTTTCCTTTTATTTTAAATGAGAATTCCCTGAATGGTTTTAATGTATATGTTACTGAAATTTATGAACTAAAGAACCACCTGCTTTCACTATAACAAACTGTGTAAGAAAAACAACAACAATATGTGTAAAAATGACACAAATAACGCTAAACAAAAGCAGGTGTATTTGTTATAAAAAAAACCTATCAACGCAATTTTAAATGTTGGAGTTTAATTATCTCTACCTTGCACTGTATTTAGTGTTGATTCTGCTCATTCACTTTCCATTGGTTGCCTGGTCCTAAGGTTCAATCCCTACTGGCAACTAACATGTGGGTTTGCATTGTATAGGAAAGGTAAGGGGCCTTGCCTCACCTAAAGGGATTTGTGAAGTAGGTTTTGATGCTTTCCCACTGTTTGGCTGATGAGTTTTTGCTGTGGGTATTTAAAATGTGACTCTCACATCTGCTGCATTGTGATCAAACTGTATCTTGAGGCAGGAAATGCAATTTAAAAGTTTTAAAAAGTGGTCAAAATGTACAAAAAAAATAATAATTAAACAATAAACACACCTTACATAAACAGTTGTAGCAACACATGGGAACATGTAACACAATAAAATAAAAAGGTCCTGGTGTACCCTTTAAATTCCTCTATGGGAGAGAAGGAAGAGTAAGTTTGGTTTCATTAAAGGTCTACCCAGTGGAAGTGTTTTTATCCAGAGGCAACGCTTTTTGTGTTACCAAAAAAAAAAAAAAATTGAAGCTCATTGTAACAGGGCGAGGTGCCCTGTACATTGTTTTGTTTATTTATTTTAGATCGGGGTCTCCTCCTCCGCCCCTGTGTTTATTTTGTATTGTTTATTTATTTTTATTGTATTATTTTAGATGACGGCGAGCGCCGTATAATTTGTTTAGTGACGGCGTTGCCGTTTGTTTGTTTTATGTTTTGTTTAGTTACGTGGATGGGAAGCCCCATCCACGTAGTAATTAATAAACTCGTGCAGAAGGTGGCCATCTCCCGAATTAATTAGGTGATTTAATTTGTTGCTAAGTCAGGTAGATCGGTCACCATGTTATAAAAGCCTGCAGCTCTCCAACTCCGTGTGGTGGTGGGTGTTGTGAGAGCGAGAGCGAGAGCGACGTGAAAGAACATAGGAACAGTGAAGGCAATCTGCCCAGCCTGACCTTTGTTCGTATTTTTGTGTTCATGATTTTGTTTTGTTTAACCTGTTTTATTTTCGCTCTGTGAGCAAGTTTCTTTTGTTAAAACCTTTGATTTATTTTTTGTTATTTGAAAATAAAACGGCACAAGCGCCTTTTAACTGCAGTACTTGCCCTGGTGTCAGTGTTTGTCCGTCCCTGCTTCTGCCGTGACGTCACCGTTCAGTCACCCTGCCACACGTGGTGTCAGAAGTGGGATTACCAGCGCCTCCTGGACTCAGGCAGAAGAGGGTACTGCAGTTTGTTTGTTTTTTCGTTCGTTTTTTTTTTTTTTTTCCGTTTATAGCGTGTGGAGAAAAGGAGGGAAGAAGGATGGGAGGAAAGAGGTTGGAGGAAGCTTCGTGGTGCCTGCACTTCGCAGAGGTGAGGCACTACAAGAGGGAAAGTGCTCCACAGAGGCCACCTCTCCAGAGAAGGATGGAGAGGTATGAGAGCTGGCTGAGGGACCCCAGCACCCGCTGTGGCTCAAAACAGAGGGGAGACATCTGCTGGGGACAGCAACCTGGATATCCTCTTGGACTTCGTCAGGCTGGAGCCAGATGTGCAAGAAAAGGCCATTGCCAGAGGATATCCAGGGCTCATAGAGGCCTTGGAGTGGATGACCCAGATGATTAACTGGGTCTACCAGGAGCGAGAGGGGAGAGAGCAGAAGGTGAGAAGGAGGCAGAAAGGGAACACGGACCTGGAGAGGAAGTCGGTGCGTCCACAGCCCAAGAGGGAGGAGACTGAGCGTCCACAGCCCAAGAGGGAGGAGTCGGTGCGTCCACAGCCCAAGAGGGAGGAGGCCGAGCGTCCACAGCCCAAGAGGGAGGAGCCGGTGCGTCCACAGCCCAAGAGGGGGGAGGCCGAACGTCCACAGCCCAAGAGGGAGGAGCCAGTGCGTCCACAGCCCAAAAGGGGGAAGGCCGAACATCCACAGCCCAGGTACCTGCCAGCAGAGGGAGAGTTCCTGCTGGTTCCACCTCCACCGCCCTGGGAGGACTGGGTGTCGCTCCCACCTCCGCCAGCAGAGGGAGAGTTTCTGCTGGTTCCACCTCCACTGCCCTGGGAGGACTGTGTGTCGCTCCCACCTCCGCCAGCAGAGGGAGAGTTCCTGCTGGTTCCACCTCCACTGCCCTGGGAGGACTGTGTGTCGCTCCCACCTCCGCCAGCAGAGGGAGAGTTCCTGCTGGTTCCACCTCCACCACCCTGGGAGGACTGTGTGTCGCTCCCACCTCCGCCAGCAGAGGGTGAGTTCCTGCTGGTGTCACCTCTACCTCCATGGGAGGACGACGTGTCGCCTCCCACCACCACCAGCAGAGGGAGCATGCCTGCTGGTTTCACGGCTGCAGCCTGAAGGGAGGAGCCCCTGCGCCTTGGCCGCCAGAAGGGAGGAGCCCTGCCGCCTGGCAGCCTGAAGGGGAGGAGCCCCTGCCGCCTTGGCCGCCAGAAGGGGAGGAGCCCCTGCCGCCTTGGCCGCCAGAAGGGGAGGAGCCCCTGCCGCCTTGGCCGCCAGAAGGGGAGGAGCCCCTGCCGCCTTGGCAGCCAGAAGGGGAGGAGCTGCCTCTGCCACCACCACCTCCACCACCTGAGGGAGAGGAGCAGGAGCTGCCTCTGCCTCCACCACCGCCCAAGGATGCCAGCCTCGCACCGCCCAAGGATGCCAGCCTCGCACCGCCAAGGATGCCAGCCTCGCACCGCCCAAGGATGCCAGCCTCGCACCGCCCAAGGATGCCAGCCTCGCACCGCCCAAGGATGCCAGCCTCGCACCGCCCAAGGATGCCAGCCTCACACCGCCCAGGGATGCTACGCCCGCTCCACTCAGGGATGCCACGCCTGGATCGCCTGGGGCTGCCTGTGGCTCCGCGACGCCTGGGGCTGCCTGTGGCTCCGCATCGCCTGGGGCTGCCTGCTGCTCCGCGACGCCTGGGGCTGCCTGCTGCTCCGCGACGCCTGGGGCTGCCTGCTGCTCCGCGACGCCTGGGCTGCCTGCTGCCCGCATCGCCTGGGGCTGCCTGTTGCTCCGCGACGCCTGGGGCTGCCTTTTGCTCCATACAGGATACAGGGTACGAGGGAGAAGTGGAGCTCCCGCTGCCGCCTCTATGGCCAGGGGCTCCCCTCCCGAAGTTCGCCTCCCGAGGGTCGCTGCTGCCGCCGCCGCCTCCCGAGGGTCCGCTGCTGCCGCCGTCGCCTCCCGAGGGTCCGCTGCTGCCGCCGCCGCCTCCCGAGGGTCCGCTGCTGCCGCCGCCGCCTCCCGAGGGTCCGCTGCCACCGTTGCCTGGGGTCACTGCAGGCTTCGCTTTGCTTGGGGTCGCTACACTGTGGCCGGAGCTCCATGAAGGGGAGCTGCCGGACATGAAGAAAGGGGAGGTGAGGAGACCACCTCCACCACAGCCCCGACCACCACCCCTGTGCCATAGCCCGGCGCCTGGAGGTTGGTTCCCTCAACCTGGGCTCCCAGACACCCAGGCTGCATGTCTGGACCTCTGGTCGCTGGGCCTGACTCCGAGGTCGCAGCACCACCAGGCACAGGAGGTCGCCTGGTCTCCTGCTCCGCTCCCCTGGTTGCCCAGACGCCGCTCCACAGTTGCCTGGGCTCGCACCTCTGCCTGGGGCTGCAGCCGACTGCTCGCCTGCCTGCGCTCCTGATGCCCCATCCACTACGCCTGGGTCCCCTGTCGCTGGTCTCGGTCCCGCCGGGAAGGCGCCGGACTATGGACTAACCCTCCCTCAAGGATGGGAGAGGAAGGACAATAGGGGACTTGAGGGAGGGTGGATGGCTTTCAAAGGGGGAGGTCAGGAGACCAGCTCCCCAGCCGCACTTTCAGCGGCAGGATAGGGTGTGGCAGGCGCCCGGAAGAGGGAGCTGCCGCCACAAAGAGTTGGGGGTGCCAGAGATTCCACCATGGCCACCCCCAGAAACAACTTGCTTCCCCTCTTCCGGGACTTTGAGACTGAGGGGGAGGTGGCCGTTAGGGCCATGTGTGCTGCACAAGGGGATATGTAACAGGGCGAGGTGCCCTGTACATTGTTTTGTTTATTTATTTTAGATCGGGTCTCCTCCTCCGCCCCTGTGTTTATTTTGTATTGTTTATTTATTTTTATTGTATTATTTTAGATGACGGCGGCCAGTATAATTTGTTTAGTGACGGCGTTGCCGTTTGTTTGTTTTATGTTTTGTTTAGTTACGTGGATGGGAAGCCCCATCCACGTAGTAATTAATAAACTCGTGCAGAAGGTGGCCATCTCCCGAATTAATTAGGTGATTTAATTTGTTGCTAATCGGGAGATGGTCACCTGTTATAAAAAGCCTGCAGCTCTCCAACTCCGTGTGGTGGTGGGTGTTGTGAGAGCGAGAGCGAGAGCGAGAGCGACGTGAAAGAACATAGGAACAGTGAAGGCAATCTGCCCAGCCTGACCTTTGTTCGTATTTTTGTGTTCATGATTTTGTTTTGTTTACCTGTTTTATTTTCGCTCTGTGAGCAAGTTTCTTTTTGTTAAAACCTTTTATTTATTTTTTGTTATTTGAAAATAAAACGGCACAAGCGCCTTTTAACTGCAGTACTTGCCCTGGTGTCAGTGTTTGTCCGTCCCTGCTTCTGCCGTGACGTCACCGTTCAGTCACCCTGCCACACTCATCTATAATTGAACTGCATTAACCAGATTTTAATTCCTATGAATACGTCTTTAATATGAACCAATTGTCCCCAGAAAGTCATATCCTTGAAGCCACAAAGTTGTCTTTTTTGTCTTTTATTATTGTTATATATATATATATTAAATTCAAGTGAAATTTACACCTGTTAAGAAGCATGAGGAGCCTAATAGCAAAACTTTTCTCTGGAGACACAGAATGTGTTTTAGAAGGAATTAATATTTATAACCTGCATGTTAGTCAAACAGAATAATGGAGGGGTTTACATCACTGAGATATATATTGGGAAGAAAGCTTATCTGCTATAAAGATTCTGCTAACCTAACATTTCTGCCTAAACCTTATCAGGCCTTTGAAATTCCTATGGCTTTATTCCTGACACATATTGTCCAGCAAAGAGAAAACATTTCAAATAAATAACATGGAGGACTAGCAATGAATAGTTTTCAGTCACCAAAACTGATGTGACTGCAGTCTATAGTGTGACACGCAGCAAAATGGCAACCAATGAAGATCAAATGTGTTACAAGAAGAATCTAGAACCTATAAAGTTTAGTTTAAGCAATTCTACAGCCCCAGGGGTGGAATATCTGTTGGGGTTTACAATGACCCCATCACGCAAAAGTAAAGCAAGACTTTCAATGGTAATTGCTGTGTTCTGTTGTTGTTAAAAAAAAGTCATATTATAAAACTATTGACACATAATGTAAGTGTATTTCTAAGCCATTAAATTTACTTGCATTGTAACGGTCACATCTGGCTTCACAGACCATGATTAGCACTAATCTTGGCCTACTATACCTTGATAAAGCTGGCCCTATATATCAAAACCTGGTTATGTTGATGTATGTAACTCATCTGTCAAATGGCAGAACAGTTGTCTGTGCTTCCAACAACAACAAAAAACCAACCCCCCCCCCAAAAAACATAAAATGTTTTGACGTTGTGCTGTATTGTATACCCTATAATAGGGGAAATATCTAACCTGGATCTTCTTTTTTTTCAGGTATTCAGGGAATTACTTTGACCACACATATATAATCACATTCTTTGTAACCTGCTTTATACTGCCATTGGGTGTAATCATTGTATCGTATGGAAAGCTCATGAGAAAACTAAGAAAAGTAAGTCCTTGATTGGTTAAATTATAGTTCTGTCTGCAATGGTCTGTTTAAATGACCATCCACATTGTAGTACATGTGACACATCTGCAACTTTCAAACAGACCTCCATCCGGTTATCATAAGAACAATCAAAACAGATGGTGTAATAAATTATCATAAACTTAAATTTAGCTTAATTGTCGAACCCCCTACAATAACTCGAGCTGTCCAGCCTTGTGGCTTAAAGAGCCATGCTGATGACCTGCATACTCTTAAGAGACAGAACATCACAAACACACATTTAATAAACACTGGAGACACTTCCAATTTCCAACTTCGTTCAGTTTACCTTAAATACTATAGATGTAGTCTGCTAAAACTTTAAAGCAGACTAAAGGGTATCAAAGACATAGAAAAAAATAAGCTTTATCTAAGACATTGTTTCAGTATATTTGTGTTAAATGTGTTCCTTTTTACTGTACCTTCTGGCAAAGACAACCAGTTGTCTTTGTATTTTCAAACCAATTAACATCCTTAAAACGAGAAACTTCCCCTCTACATACAGCACCAGGAGCCATATTGTGAAGCTCAATGCAGACATGTCACGTCTGACTCATTAGGAGTGAGACTCGCTTATATATTGGATTCATTTTTAGTATCACTCATAAAAGAAAGGGAAACATAATAAATTTTAAAGGCGTATTCCTAACTCTCACAATCTTTTTCAAATCTCGCTCATTTGGCTGTTCCAACCCTGGCATCTCTGTCAACAAGCCAAGTAATGTTCAAGTGTCATCCAATTGACAGCCCTGCTTTAAAGTATAACACACCCCTACTGGGACTAATTAGTGATTGCAGGGGGTGGAGTGAGGGGACTTCATCGCTCAAAGTCATTCCTCCCAATGCCTTGAAACAACAATAACGAGCTGTAGAAAACCTCTTGCATTAGTTATTAAAGCACCACACTCCCCTAGGTTTGAAAGGGTCTGCGCATATAAGTGGATGTTACCTGAGGAAGAAATGACCACAGTTAGAATCTAATTTGAGTGTCTGTTTTAAGGAATGTTGGCCATACCTATAAAGTCTCATATACAAAAAACTTAATTCTAATTACTGCATTTTTTTTTTTCAAAAAAAATTAATCCTTTAAATATTCTAGAAAAGGAAACTGACTATCTGAAACTAATGCAGTATGACATTCAGTGCATATTTAAGTCCTCTAGGGAGCAAACTGATTAATTATGAAACCCAGAACTTTTTTTTTTGTACACTAGCAGTTCAACCACATTTACAAAGTCATGTAGTTTTAGGCACTCTGGTTTAAAGAACATTCTCTGAATATTAAGATGCACTGGAACTTCAGGACTTTGCTGCAAAAGGCTGGGTTAAACTGCAAATGTCATTATTTAACACTGGTCACTTTTCCACAATACTGACTATTAAACAAGCTATTGAAGGCTATAGCTGCTTGTTTAAATGACAAACCTAAGGCTGTGATTTGTTATGGGATCCTATGTCACATAAAGCGGTATAGGTCACAGCACAGCCACCTGTGATGGGGGTAAACATGCTAACATTCATTTTCTCTTTTATACCACTTAAAGCATTGTTCAGTTGTACATTGTGCTAACGTTATAACCCTACAACCATTTCTCTTTCTTTTGAAGGTGTCAGATACTCAAGGACGCCTGGGTAACACAAGGAAACCAGACAGAGAAGTTGCGCGCATGGTCATTGTAATGATCCTGGCATTTATTATCGGCTGGACACCCTACTCTGTTTTTTCCATTCTTGTCACAGCATGCCCGAATATTCATCTGGATCCACGGCTGGCCGCAATCCCAGCCTTTTTCGCCAAAACGACCACGGTTTACAACCCAGTGATATATGTGTTTATGAACAAGCAGGTACTCTTTAAACTTTCGTTATAAGTTGCACACAGCGGGTTCTGTTCAGTGATCTGTACACTGGTGGACCTAAACACGGCTACTCTTTAAAATATTACATATAGGGATTTCATCAGCCGAGATTCTGAAAATCACAATGTTAGTCTCTTTTGTCCATTTAGTGTGGTTCTTACAATATTTAGCTCCACCATTTAGATCAAATGAACACACCCCTACATGTATTTGTTTCACTTGCTTAACCAGTTTTGTTTGCTATAAATTGTGCCAGTGGAATCAATATGTGGTTTATGTTTAAGTATTTTTAGTTTTGCTATATTCCATTGAAATTATTGATTTTATAAAGCTTAAAACTATTATGTAGTAAGGCCATGTTCAGGAGAAGAAACAGATGTAATTGTTATTTCTGACAAAGGGTTTATTTATTTATTTATTTATTTATTTATTTATTTATTTATGTCCGCATTTGTAGCATTTTGCCTATAGGCCTGTAACAAGCATTTTTATGATACAGATGATGGCTGTTGAACTTTATGACAATGCTTTTTATGTTATTAAGTCATGCTCTGTTACATTGAAATTATGTTTATGCAATTGTACGTTGTAGGCTCAGTTTTGATATCTCTGTGGAGTTGCTTAGGCAAATTGGGTTTACACTTTGTAAACACAGTAACAGAAAGACACATTTTAGACTTTGAACTCGATGACACAATGTATGATACCGATGCTCACTTCAGTTACGGTTGCATCATAAATTATTTATCAAAGCAGCATGATTGTACAGTGAAAATAGAATGCAGACTAGACAAGGTAAATGCAGTCCACTTAATACAATGTGTGACCATACTGCTCAGGTGGTGGTCATTGGGTAAAGATCAATTGGGTTATAAAACGGAATGTTCGGATGCTGCACGCTGATTGGCTGCTGAGGGGTTTAAACTGTGCATAAATATAGCTTAATGCACGGCGGAACTTATTTTTGTCAAATTACAGTTTGATTAATAAATTATCAATACACAACATATTAAACTCGCAACAGAGAGCCTGAGTATAGTTTTTTATTACTACTCTATTGTGCCTTATTATTTGTTTTTCTCGATAATTTTCGCTAGAAATAGTATATATATATATTTACAGTCGCTAAGTTTTTAGCCGTGTCATTTCGTACACATAAATAAATAAATAAATAAATAAATCATATACTTTGATGAAAATTTAATGTCCCAGGAAGTCTTACATATTTCCCAGGACAGCTGCCTCAAAAAGAGAACAATCCAGGCAAAACCAGAACGGGTGGCAACCCTACATACGCACATGGCCTATAAGAGTCAATTATGACCGTATCAAGCACAGCTCACTAACTACTTCGATCAGAGATGTGCTGCAGTGAAACAAAGCCCTTGCGATGCATTTGCAGTGCATCAGGACTGGCACACACACCCTGGGAATGGGCTTCAGAGCAAATAAACAAGAGTGAAAAACATCATTTTGATGTCTATTTGTAGATTTTTTTTTTTTTCTGTTGGATGTCAAGTAACCATTTACACATATGTCTTGTATAAAAAACAATACCAGGTTCCTTTTGCATCAGATTACTTAAAGTGATTATTTGCAGTATAACCTGCCTCCTCATGATGTAGTTCAATGATACTGTCATTGTCAGAGCCAAAATCTGTCAAAGAATGCCCTTTGATAACATTACATTTGGAAAAGTGGTTCTCTAGATGCCCTACAGTGATGAACGGGCACCTCTAGAACTGTATGCAGCTATTGCCAGGGATATGCATCCCCAGCGAGGGATAATCATAAAAACTGTAATGGTTGCTGAGTTAATGATTGGGGGCATACAGATAAAACATCCTAGCTTAGTTTCAGAAGCCTTTTCTTGTTTAAATAACTTTTTGAAAATCTTAACAAATTAGCAAATTTGGTTTATTTTTGTCTAGGTTATATATAGTAACTGTCCTACATATTCTAGTTGCATGAAGGTTAATTAAACATGAAAGGTCTCATTCCATATGCACATATCAATCTTTGTGAGCATCCTGACTGTTAGAGCACATATTTGGCACTCCTTCAGCTCCATTAAAAGTTACTATTTGAAATATCTAGAACTCATAAACATTGAGTTGAAGCTTTGGCTGCTCAGTTTGTTAAGTTTGTTTTAAGATGAAAAGTTGAGCAACTTGAACATTGAACTTGTTATGCTGAAAGGGAATAAAAGCAATTATTAAGAACGTTTTCATTTAAATAAGCATCCATAACTATACAACAACTAATGGTGCTACTTTTAAATGTATTAAAATAATCTAAATTCGTTCAGGGACAAATGTTTCATCTAGAAAGACATTGAAAATGACTTCTTGTCAAAACATGTCATTGAATTTATTTAGTTTCTCTTTGCATTTTTGAATACGCTTGCTTTCAGTGGTAGTGCTGGCTTTTTTTCTTTTCTTTTAAGTTCAATCACATTATTATAGTAAGCAAACTGTTCCCAGCTCAAAAATAGTGGACCTTAAAACTTTGAAATAATGCATGTTTTTAATTCTGCTTGAATGACTTCTCCTTGATACTCAACTTAAGACTATTCTTGCCAGAGGCTAGAAATGACTCCCTTTCACAAACATTAACATCTGCCTTTAATGGAGCTCTTTATGACACATTTAATTATAACGAAAAATGATTCAATTCATTTTCATTACGTGAAGATTAGAGTGTTGAAGAATCAATAAGTAACCTTGAAAACCAGAAACCGGATTTGAGATTTAACAGTAAAAGACACCAGATCTTACTTTCTTTCCCTCACAGATCATTCATGTATTATTAGGCGTAGATAGGTACTCCTTAGGTACTTAATATTTTATACAAACTGCCATTGCTGTCTTGTCAAGTTCATGAAAATATTATGTATACTACAGATAATAGGTAGCACTAACCCAGGATGTACTCTATTGATTTGCACTCTGTTTCAGTTAATTGACCGATTAGAGTACTTTATGTCGTATCACAATACACCCTTGGGTACAGTTGACATCTGCAAATGAAATGTATTGCCAGCGTTCAATAACCTTAAGATCTGTGGGTGTAAGTGGTCAGTTGTACAGTTGAACACACCTGTAGTATTTTTACCACACATTTAACAGCATGTGTATATCTTCTTAAACCTATTCATCATCGTCCATTCTATTCGTCCATTCTATTTTTTTTTAGGGAAGGAAATTATTAAATAAAAAAAAAATAAAAAACAGTCCCCTTCATACTGTCATTAAAGTCATATGCAGAGCAGAGAAGCCACAGGGAGTCACAAACATTAAAAACCTTAAGGGCATGTCAATGTTAATTCAGTGTGTCTAGCAGAAAGATGCTTATTTTTAGGTGTGATAGTACAACTTTGACATTCAGTTCCTGTCACAAAACACAAGCATCCAGCTGTGTGAACAAGATAATACATTCACAATTAGGGATTAGCAAGGCCCAGTGCACATTTATACCATGCTGTGGTAGTTACTGAAAATAATATTACTGACATCGGAAAAGTAAACCACGTATCGAACATCCAAACAAAACAACAACAAACAAAATGTCTACTATCAAACAACAGCGTCTTTGTTTTTTCTCCCATGTTTCCTCTGTGTAATCTATTTTTCTTCACTTCCAGTTCAGGAAATGTTTGATTCAGCTGTTCAACTGCAACACAAACGCAGCAGGGTTGAACACCAACCAGACTATAGATAGGGGGGCAACGACTGCTCAAAGCAATGATGGAGAGATGTCTGCCATCGCTGCCTGCATTGCCACTTCAAACAAAGCTGCTGGGAAAACAGAGGAAGAGGAAAACCGATGCAGCTCCTTTGCTCAAGTGTCAATTCCTGAAAACAAAATCTGTCCCATCTAAAGGGAGGTGCAGCTTGTGCTACTTCATTTATTCCTCTGTTATTTTACATTATTTATTTCTACAATTAAATTATGGCATTTTTAGGCATTTTCTCTCTCTCTCTCTCTCTCTCTCTCTCATATATACTATATATATATATACTATATATATATATATATATATATATATATATATATATATATATATATATATATATATATATATATATATATATATACACTGTATATATATGATCAAATTGTATAACCCTTGCTTATTGTCCAGACATAAACCCAAAACGTAATTAATTACAACATGCTGTATGTCATCTATGGTGACCAAAAACTGTAATTGGCATGTGTGTGCATCCCAATAGCCTTTACTATATCTGGTAAAATAGTTGCTGTTGTTGCGCAACAAAATCGATTTCAGCAAACCTGATCCCAGAAGGCAATAATGTTTTAAAAAATCCAACTGACACTTTCGCTGTTTAACCTACACTGCAGCCAATTCTTTAAAAACAATGTAGCTCACACTTAACACCACATCTCATCGTTTTGTCACGTCTGTACACCGTACTCGCACAGCTGTTTATGATGAATAAAAACCCATGACATACATATTAGAGGCATGCTAGGAAGTGTTATTTAGTCTTCTCTCTAAGTCCTTTGAGTTCATAATGTAAACTAAATGAGTATATAATTAAAACGTGCATTTTCATGGGAATAAAATATCTATTTTTAAAATGCTTGCGTCTTTGAGCACATTTCTACAATAAATGTACAGGCTTCTAAATAATTTCTAATACTGGTATGTGCAAAACAAACTGCTGCTTGAACTTTCCCAATTTTGCAACAGCCAGCATTAAATTAGTATAGTTTTCCAGTACAGTCCTCTGCAACCTCCAAGGTTGCCTTACATGCATGATCATTCATGATCATTATTTGGTGCGCATTATCAGACTTCACTACAACTTTTTAAATGATATTATTATTATTATTATTATTATTATTATTATTATTATTATTATTATTATTATTATTATTATTATTATTATTATTATTAATAATTATATTTTTTAGCACTGTTGAAACAAAACCCTGTGCTGTGACTCCCGTTAACTTGGATTGGGAACAATAAACTTGCAATAAAATATGTTGAAAGAATATTCCTATACCTCAATACAATGCAATGTATCCCCTGCTGTAGAGCTAGCTGCTGGTATGCAGTCCACCTGTGTGAGCTGTGTGGTCTGAGGTCTCTCAGCTTCAATGATTAGTTGCTTTAATCCCAGATCATTACATGGGTACCATCAGCTGCCAGTATAATGTATGCTTGTATTTTTTATTGTATAATCTGGATGTGTAAATGTGGTGGACCCTGTGTGACATGTCATGTCTAAACCTTACCTGATGCTATACACTGTCACAACCTTTACAACCAATCAGATCGCTCCATTTCTATAGTTTTCCAATTAACAGTGTTAAAGAGGCAACATGTGTTTGTGGTTTGTACTGTTATCAGTGAAACTTGTAAAGACAAGGGGGATACTAGTATATCTTTCATAGGCTGTTATTTTGCATGGCACAGTCACAGTAATTGGGGCAGGTCAACCGTAAGCATTTGTTTGTATATTCAACTTTCTGTGTATCATGTTGCGTATATACATTTGTGGTATGTTTAATGTCTTGCTGTGTTAAAACAACAATTCTAATAAATATACAATTGGATATTTTCAAAATCTTGGTATTTCTGTGTGCAATATATAGAGGTTGCATTCAGCATATACTGTATTTGAGATATATCTGTGTTAATTAGGATGTTGTTTCTTTTTGTACACAAATTGTACATCATTGCATTTGTACTACCTCTTCTAATGAGAAACTTTATTCATAAGCAGACATGTCAGCCCCTAAGTGCTCATAGCAGTGAGACCCCTGCTGAAAAACCTTAACCTAGACCACTAGATTTTGGTGCTGGTGACAGATCAAGGTTTTTGCACATGGCTGACAGCTACGCCACTGACCTACACTTAAGGGCTATGCACACCGGGAGCGAAGCAAACGACACGACTACAGCAATATATACAAAAAAATGCGTTAGGTTACCTACCGTAATCCTGGTTCCCTGAAAGAGAAGACGACCATCAACATGACTACCCATTGGGTAGATATTACTGAGCTCTTTATACCGGAGCTGCCGATAGGCCCTTTCCTGGGATGGCGCACTCGGTCCCGCCCACTGAGGGATTAAAACCGTCATCCTGAGGAAGCCATTTCTCTTTTTCTTTCTCAAGAGGTACGGTAAGACCTCTTGAGAGATCACAACTATCTGATCTAAAAAACAGAAAAACATGTTTTTATTTTGTAATTTTCAGAATGTGAATTTATAGCCAGTTAAAAATGTTACTAAATATAGCAATTTTGACCATGTGATGACCATTTATCACAGAGTTCTGTGTGCCTTTATCTAAAGCAACATTGCTGTTCATTTTCTGCTCTTCTTTTTAAATCATTATTCATATCCTTTACATGCTTCAAATGGTATGACCTTTATGAATGGTGTAAGCCTTTAAATTATTGCTGTACATTTCCCTTTTAGCCAGCTACGACAGATAAAATAGATCAAACTTTAAAACTCTAAACCATTATAAAGCAGTAGATCCCTAGAGCTTTGTCAGGGATTCAAATACTTCTCTTTAAATGTAATTCAGGGCCTTACAAAACTGCTCAACTAGAATATTCTAGCCAGTATAAACTTTACCAACAGCACTTACTTTTGAGATGACAATAGCTTCAAAGTACTTAATACTTCAAAGTATCTATTAAACAAGGATGAAAATGAGTATCATTAATTATACAAAAAACAGCACACACTCTAAACTTTAGAATAGATATCATACATTATAAATATTTTCCTTGATATTATTTTCTTGAAAATTTCGTTTAGATGTTTAAATAATCATAAATATAAAAAGGTTTTGTGTCCCATACTGTTATACAATACTTTTTGAAAACATAGTATAAGAAGATAAAACAGCTTCCCAGGTATTTCTAAAATCTGACCTTACCACACAAAACATCACATTCCTGTTTTGCCTTTGGACCTTGTTTGAAAATGTATTGTTTAACCCTAAAATGGTGAAGGGAGTGCACAGTAGACTGGACTATTGAATGCCGACATCTATGAAATTTATTTCCATGTAAAATTGAACATAGTTGTGGGATGCTTAGCTTCCCTTCTAATTTATTTCAAAATGTCAAGATTATTACCGATTGTAGTGCCTTTTGCTGTAGTTTGCCTTCGACAGTGCTTAGGTGGTCTCCAGTCATGTCTTCATCCTCGTTGTCAAGTAAACTGAAAAAAAAAACTTCCTGGGGTTAACCAATTGGGCTAGATTCTCAAAGCTTTTTACTTAGTTTGCAGTTCCGTTTTCCATACACTGTATACTGTATTGCTAATATTGAAATGGCTGGGGTTTTGCTTTGAAATGTTAGTAGTGGGTAGTGGGGTAGTGGGTAAGATTGTTAGTTCCTCCCTATCCATCCTTTTCCACAAGCTGTCATGGCCAATAATGGAAATAATGGAAGTTCTGATTCCAAATAAACAACAACAAAAAAAATAGTGCCATTTTGATAAATTGCATGCTTTAATTAAAAATATATATATATATATATATATATATATATATATATATATATATATATATATATATATATATATATATATATATATATAAATTTGTTTTTGGTTGTAGATGAATGACCTAGGAATAGCAATGAGCAGCCCAAGGTTATCAGTCATAGAGAATACAGCATAAAGGGTCCAAAATGAATGCATGGTTGATAAAACACTGTCCTTGAATTGCAAGGAGAAAATACTGGTGTCTGCATTCATTCAAAGACAAAAACAACATTAATCTGTGTGTCAGTGGCCTACAGCTGCATGTTGTTGTAGTCACTGAGGAAATGCAGCACATAAAATGAGAGATTATGAACAATTTGGATGATGTATTACGCCAATTCCTGTTATTAATGTGATTTTTTATAATACAGTATGCTCACTATTTAATGATGTTACCTTTTTATAAATATTGTTTCTTATAACGCAATCACAAATGTTTTTATGTTTATTTTCACTGTACATCATTAATCATGATTTGGCCAGGATTAGGATTACAACAAGTTTTGTCTACAATTACATTAGTAGTGCAATAGTGCAAGTAACGTGGTGCATAGGTCAGCAAGTCCTGTGCATAGTAGGAGGCGTAGCTCAAGAGATCTACAAGTGCATTATTAATGATTATTCCCTTATTTATGTAATATTAGGAGTGATCTATAAGATCATATTATTTGTGTATTGTTCATATAAAAACAAACACTATTTTTTATAGAACAAGCTTGGCTTCTGTCTACATGCTAGCAGAATTAAGAGTGACACGAGGGTAAAGATGAAGGCAGTGTTTGCTGCTGAGAAGTGCACATGGGAGCGAATAAATCTTAAAACCCAACCCTGGTACTGGACCTTGCAACACTGCTCATTTCTTCATGTGGAGAAGCAGATATTTAACTGCTGCAATACTGCCCAAGGGAATTAAAGAATATGTCACTTTCCTGGTTTGGCAGACTAAGGTCCAAACACAGCATTTTTTTTTTAGCTGACATTAAATTCCAGCCAAACATGCAATGGGATTTCAAGTCACAGAAGACTGATGAAACTTGTTTTTCTTCAACCTTCATTTCCTAACTCAGTGCATTATTATGCCCATTAAGCAGAAGCTTTGTTCTGCTTTTAAACAATGAGTAGGAGGCTTTCACTTCAAGTGTTTTGTAGTGTATTTATTGTTGTCAGGAACACAATGTTTGTCCTTGTAGAACAAGCCTTTAAAAGATTCACTTTGTTGACCTTGTGATGCACAGAAAAATAAAAATAAAATCTTTATAAAAGTTTAATTTTAAATCAGGTCAGGCATATATTAGATAGGAAACCATATTTCAAAAACTTCCCAGGTAATTATTATTTGTACATATTGGTAATACAAAACAACATTGGTTTATATTTATTTCCAAGCGCAATATTTTATTTTATTTTATGATACATTTTAAGTATATTTTATGACGGGGGGGGTATTGATTGTATTACAAATATGGAAAGCTATGGAAAGTAGATATATTACTAGTCTGTTCACTGTGCACTCATAAACATGTTATAACTAGGTTAGGAAGCCCATATAACACATAGTTGAAAGATGAATGCAAAAGGACTGTATGTTCTGGAGGATCACTGTTACAGAATTCCTCTTTCTTGCTTTCGGGAGAAACCAAAAGCACAGCCCCTATAACAGATTTAAAAAAAAAAATACAAATATTATTATTATTATTATTATTATTATTATTATTATTATTATTATTATTATTAATGATAATAATAATTACAGTATAACTCTCACTTAAATAAAACCAAAACACGTCTGTGTGGTCCAGTGGTTAAAGAAAAGGGCTTGTAACCAGGAGGTCCCCGGTTCAAATCCCACCTCAGCCCCTGACTCATTGTGTGATCCTGAGCAAGTCACTTAACCTCCTTGTGCTCCGTCTTTCGGGTGAGATGCACTTGTAAGTGACTCTGCAGCTGCTGCATAGTTCACACACTCTAGTCTCTGCAAGTTGCCTTGGATAAAGCATTTGCTAAATAAATAAATAAAACCAAAACACGTGTAATAAAGCACAGTGAAAGCATGGCAAAGCTGAGGTAAGCAGTATAAAGCACAACGAAGTATGGTAAAACATATTAAATAAAAACATGGCAAACCAGGGCAAACTGTGGTAAATGCATAGTATAACCATGGAAAAAGCATGGGGAAAGTGAAAAAATGTACCTTCATGGTTGATCTGGGACGCTCCTCTGCTTCTATAGGGTCACCCTGCATTCCACGCTTTTGGACAGCGCGCACTGACTGGCCAGCCGTCTGCCCCAGCTTCAGTAGATCTAAAAAAAGAATTGAAAAAACAAACAAAAACAACACATAGTTCAACATTTTTAAACAATAATTAACAGGCTAACAATGAAGCACAACAGCTTGCCTGCTTTGGTGCAGGAGGTTCAATGACAGCATTTGCAAATCTCTAAAATCCAACCTTGGGCAACAGTTTGTTGAGTTTCTGTAAAAGTCTAATCCAACACACAGACATATCTCCTTACTATCTAATTTCTCAGATAGCCTGCAAGCCTGAGGCTTATGACAAAATGTGCTTCAGACAACAGAAATGAATTCAGTATCAGTAAGATGTTTTTTTTACTAGTAAAGTCTCTGCAGGAGTAAAGCACCTACTTTCAAATATTGTGTCCAGTTTTGCAGCATTTTGTTGAAGAGTGGTATGTCACTGGTTAGCCATGATGGAGCGAACACCAGTGAGACTCAAAAGAATGGCTGTATCAAGAGGTCTTTCCAGTGATAACTGCAATGCACTGGAAAAAATAAATAACCAAATCAACACAGACATTACACTTGTAATAGATATTTCACATTACTTTGCATCCTGAGGTCCCTTACTGCCTTTTAAAGAACTAATTAAATTGTTTCCCTTAGTTCAGAAGCAACAGTGTGAAAGGATAAGGCACCTGTGGGTGTTTGATGTGTGGTGTTTGACAAATCATTTTCCAAAAACTCATTTGCATTACACTGACAGTCACTGCTGCATGCACAGATTCCTTAGCAGCATACAGATAAGTTTCTTTGATATACAGATAGGTTTGTATCAGAATATTGATAAAATAATGCCCGTAGGGATCCCTATCTGAAAGGTATCAATCATTTTCACTTCACAAATGATACAACACGTCATTTACAATAGATTACATGGGCTACATTTACTGCCGTTCATTTTGTGTATCCTATAAAGCTGGATTATTATCTATGAATATATAAAGGAGCACAAAAGTTCATGTTTACCTTTTTTCTACATCCAGTTTTGACTGTCGCAAGAAACTAAGACTGCTCTGCACCAGATCAAATATGATCACCAGCTGGCACTCTAAAAAGAATAAGAAGCAACATGGCTAAAGTTATAATTAGTGGAGTTAGAGCATTAACATTGCACTATTATATAGTTTTGTAACTAAATAAGATTGTGATATTACTCATTGTCTCAACCCCAATAATAAAAAAACTTACTTACAGTATTACCCCAAACATCTTTCCAAGTGCAAAGCAAACCTGATTTTAGAATATTAAAACTCGCTTTAAACACAAACTTAAATTTCAACAAGACAAAAATGTTGACCCCCAAAAATGGCCTGTGGATAATTGCCTACTATATTACACTATATATTTCAACAATAAATATCCACATCATTTCTAAATGACTCTTTCCTCTAAAAGCATACCTTTGCTTACTTCACCCTTCTTGCCTAAGCTTGGTTGATTGCTTTACTTGTACCATTTTTACATCAAAAAAACAAAAAACAAACACAATAAACATATTTCTCAAAAAAATAACGGATATGGCTATTGATGTAATTTTAGTTACAACTGTATAACAAAAAATTAATAATAAAACAGATATACTGGTATATTCACTTTAACATGTCAACCATATATTACTTATGTTTAGTTATTATAAAGAAGGTACTAAAGGATAATGCATGCTAATAAAGTAGATTCGGCATTTTGTGAATGCCAAATTGCTAGAAGAAAGATTCATGCACGCACAAACAAACTACTTTGTAATTGTAACCCTTTAACCCATTACTGCCCAGGGTATGTTCCGATTCTTGATGTCAAATATACTGGGCAATGGGCAGCAAAGGGTTAACTACACAAACTGTCTTTGGAGGGCACCGCTGTTTCTCTAAAGGATGAACTGCTGTAAATGGGGGCAGGTGAACTTTAAAGTATTAAGGATGCACTTGCCCGTCTTCCAACTACTTAAAACATATTTCAAGGAGAATATTATCTAAACATTTAAAGTGTACAGAAATGTTATATCAAATGTATTTCCTCAGATCCCTTCAGATTAACTATCATCTATCTACAATGTGTTTGCAGCATTATTCAAAACTAAACCCTCAATGATCCAAACTTTGATTAAGAACAGTAACCGTATTGGAAAGCAGTATCTGCATTGCAAACTCTGGTTCATTTATTGTGATGTTTAACTAGTTGAAAAGTGGTACCAAATAATGACTTTGAGAGTAAAATGATATTGTTTGTATTACCAACTATGTAAATAGTTTAGTAAGCAATTGATGTGTTTGCATAACATTAGCTAATTAAAAAGCACTTGCCATATGTTCTATGCACATGATATACATATAAATACTTAAAAATATTACCTGGAAAATTCATTGCAACAAGTTTAGAAGGCATGAAGTTTGCCAGAAATCGTTCAGTCCCATAAAAAATAAATGCACTACAACTATTCATCATTTGTTCCAATTCGGCATGGCTATAATAAAAAGAAGATAATAATAAAGCATATCATGTAATATAAGAAAGAACAAATCTATCTGTCATCCATACTATTTCATAGCAATCAGACCAGCCTAATCCCAGTCAGTTCATTGTCACAGGAATGGTCACAAAGAAACTGAATGGCACTTATGGGACAAATAGTTATTCTAGGGAATCAGTGCAGTATTGTATGAAGCAATACAGTAGCTTAAATGAAAAAAAAAATCAGTATTAGTTAAATCCAGGTTGATGCAGTACACCCCGGTGTGTAAAAATTCAACCTGCAATCTTTGATACTGACCTGGGATTATGTCCTCTGTCCATCACTCCTTCCCAATAAGGTGTAAATTGCTGGCTGTATGTTTCCAGTATTCTTCTCATTTTATGCACTGGACTCACCGATTCTTTAAAATAAAAAATAACATTTTTTTAGAGATAATCTTATTGATAGTTTATCAAATACAGTGCACAGTGGTGTGACTTAAAACATATTTCAATTTTTAGGGTATATCCAACAAATAATCATGCTAAAAGAGCTATATAAAACTGAGGTGCCATGGGTAATATTACCTGTTAAATTGTGGTTTAAGATTATAAAGATATACCGGGGGTTGATGCAGGAATGTTGAAATGGATTGCATATGACTCATTTAAAAAGTTTTGAAGACTTAATGCATAAAAATAATTTAAGAAGACAGGATTTTTTTAGATATCTCCAAATGCAACCATATTTGCAAGCATATAAATCTTGGAAACACAAGGTCAAATACTAATGAAATTCTTCACATATTCAGAACATCTTAAGAAAACAATACAATAGCATTCAAGATACTAAACAAGTTTCAACAGCATACATAATGGGAAAAAGAAAATTATATTATAATTCCTGATGAGCACTGGGAAAGTATATAAAAATGTCAACAGAGTTCTACCAACTGACAGATTTGGAGAGAATTTTGCTGGAAAAACCTGTATTTGTTTTTATTACTTTTAAATTACAACCACACAAAAAGGCACAGCCTCACAGTGCTGGAGGCTATGTGGAGAACAGATGGCGTCTCACAAGCATATTTTTTGGTCTCTCTCTCTCTCTCTCTCTCTCTCTCTCTATTAATATGAGTTTAAACTATTTTAACTAATTTAGTTTTTTTTATTTCTATTTTTATGGTTTGTTTGTTCTAAACCTGCTGACATAAAGTAAATAGTTATCTGGATTTATATTTGAAAAAAAAAATGAAGGAAGGACATATGCTAATGTAAACACCTGAAGTAAATAAGTAAAAATGTACCTTTTTTCTCCTGCTAAATAAAAAGTTTATATATATATATATATATATATATATATATATATATATATATATCATGCTGTAAAAATGGGAAATTCGAGTTTTGTTCAGTGTAACCTGTGTTGGCTTGAACCAAACCAAGTTCATCTTTGGACAATCTTATATTTAATAACTTTGAAAGGGCATAGTGAGTGCAAAATAATGTCATGACAGTGATTCATTACTGCTCTGTTGAAGTTGGATATATTTCAGCATCTAGGACATAAATCATGAATTAAATGTTCTTGTCGGACCGTATGAGGTCGATTCCAAAATACATGATTTCTTTCACTTCTGTTGCTGCTTACTCTCTACTCAATTGCTGTTCTTCCTTTTGGGGATCTACAGTATATAAAATTACATTTGTAGTAAAAAAAAAAAAAGTGCATCTGATAAAGTACTATCTTACTGTTATTTGGCAATGATTTACAACCACCTTAAAGACAGGGACAGTTCAGTTCTACAATGTGTATCACATGCCCTATTCTTCTGGAGAAAAAAGAGAGGTTCACTAAATATAGTACGCCATGCAATTCTACTTTTTGGTTACTTTTGTAGCAAGATCATTGATTACTTTGCTGGGCACAATCTTGGTTAATATAAGTGGCAACACATTCTCCTTCAGAAATCTCCAGGGATTAAAGTAAAGCAACTGATTAACTATCCTTGAGCTGCGATCCCCTTGAGAGGGGATCCATGGGCATGCAAGTACGTATCTGTAAATATGGTAGCTAAATGGATACCCCCCCCCATGGCACATTCTATTGTTTACATACTCTGTATGATGCCATAATTGAAGAAGTTTATTCTTACCTCCTAAAATTCTTCTTGATTATGAACCATGCTGATAAAAAAAAATGGCCCAAGTAAACTGCACCCTTAAAGAGTAAGTAGCGGGGTTCCGAAAAATAGAGTGATACATGTCCCCACGTGTTGCTACAACTGTTTAAATAATGTACTTGTAATTTTTCTTTTCATTGTTAACATCCTGACAACTTTTTACACTGATAACTTTAAAGTCTGTTTCAAAGCTCTTTTCACTCTAGTGCACTGGGCTGGTACAATGAAAAGAAAAATTACTTGGTGAGGTGTCACCCTATATTTTATGTAACCCCCTACTTACTCTAAGGTACAGCCCTCAGTACAAGCTGATTTTCTGTAAGAACCAAACCAATGTTTTAAACTCAGATAGAAGACTTTGGGGACCAGGAAAGCAGCCTGTCTTGGTGACTGATGAGGAAGACTCCAGTGGAACTTGCATGTTAGCGAAATGACAGATGACTTTCTCATCTAAGGAAAACTTTTACTCAGCACTTTTTACTGCTTACAACTATTAGTTTACCAAAGTGCAACTACAAGACATGACTAAAACCTGGTTTTCTCCAAATTTAAATTAACCTTGAAACATTAGCTTCAACATTTTGTATAATAAAATGGAGGGAACCAATGTGTTTAACTTTAATTTATTAAAAGCTTTTTTAAAAAAAAATAAAAGTCCCTTGGGGAGGGGACTATTGCAATCACGACTATCAATATAAATACATCTTTTTTTTAATGACTGTAAAGCATTCATGACTGAATGACTGATCTGCCCAATGTTATATCCCTTGTATGGCATTAACCTCTAAAGAGTAACATAGTACACTACTGTATATACAGTAGAATAAATCCCACCCAAAACATAATGTGGCCCTTGTGTAGTATATAACCTGTATATGACAAGGAGTGATTATTCTAAAAGGCTGCAATGCATTATGAAAATTACTGAGTTTTGGGGGCTTTTATGTAAGCTCATATATTAGCTTCTGAAGTTACCTGTTTCTCTTGCTTCATTATATGGGTCCACAACATCTGTCATATTGCATTAAGGGTTAATGCTATGCAAATACAAGTTAAGAGCATATTATCACTTTTTAAAGTGTCATACATGGTGTGGTTTAAAGGCTTGAAGCATCTTAGTAGCTTAGTTTAGTAGCCATAGAGCATCCTTTCAAATCCCACAAAACATGCCTTGATGATGTTTTCATCCTTAATCATCCTCAGAGGGTTCAATGGAGTTTAAAACACAAGATATATTTAAAAAAGAATGAATTTCCTGGTTTGTCTTCATGGGCCCATAGGAAACCTTTTGCTATTCTAGAAAGTGTCAACATATTACCTCTGAAGAGTCATTGGTTTTACATACCCCGCCATATGCTGTTGACCATGTACTGTAGATCTTAGTGATTGATTTATACTAGAATTCATCCATGCTTGACCTTGAAGTAAATTAATGTAAACAAATTGTACCCCACACCTGGTGCCTATATTTTGCTTTAGTGCATAATCAGAATGATGGCACCACAACAGGACAGTGTCCCCCTACAGCAGGGGTCTTCAAACCTGGTCCTGGAGAGCCCTAATCCTGCAGGTTTTAGAAGTGTCTTTATGTCATCAATGGCTTAAGATCTGGAACACATGTTAATCTTGACTAATTAAGCAAATGATTGGTTCAATTAAGTAACTGAGTATTCAGTTGAAATGAAAACCAGAAAATCCTATAGCTCTCCATGACCAGGGTTGGAGACCCCTGCCTTACAGCACATTGTGGTCAACCATAGCACAACTTCAATGAGTGGCAGGTTTTAATCTAAAGTATGGCCCCTGACAACTATTGCTGTCTTAATATTTAGGATAGGCACAGAATAAAGATTATTTCTTGCCACTGCAAATGCTATTCATTTCATGCCAACTTTGTAAAACTAATTGTGTGGACCGGTGGTTAAAGAAACAGGCTTGTAACCAGGAGGTCCCCAGTTCAAATCCCACCTCAGCCACTGACTCATTGTGTGACCCTGAGCAAGTCACTTCACCTCCTTGTGCTCCGTCTTTCGGGTGAGACGTAGTTGTAAGTGATTGTAGTTCACACACCCTAGTCTCTGTAAGTCGCCTTGGATAAAAGCGTCTGCAAAATAATAATAATAATAATGTTATAAAAACAAGAAAAATGTAGACATAATAGTAAGTCACCAGCTCTGTGTTAAAAAGAAGAAATTATATACCTAACAAATTCCTCAAGATGTTGTTGTCTTTGGAATTTTACAACTGCAATGATGGAATGTTTTACTACGGCCTACATCAATCCAACATATGGTAAAAGGATACATCTGATGTTGTGTTTGTCCACTGAGATGCAATTAGGTGGTAAAACTTGACTGGCAGGAACCTGGTTTAAAAGATAACAGAATACATTTAACAGGCAATTCAATTGATTTCCTAATTTTAATTTCTAGCTTGCTAATTTGTAAGACCAACAAATATTATGTTACCAGTATATCAAGAAAGATACATCTACAAAGGAAAAAAATAATAGTATATATATATAATATTAATATTATATATTATTATTATTATTTATTTATTAGCAGACGCCCATTTCCAGGGCGACTTACAATTATTACAAGATATCACATCACATATATATATATATATATATATATATATATATATATATATATATATATATATATATAAACAGAAACCTTCAGGTTATATCTCATAGTAACAGATTAATTTGCTAAACTTATCCCTTTGACAGACTTCTTTTGATCTCCTTTTGCTTTTGGTTCTTTTGCACTTTTAGCATCCTTTTTGTTGTCACTTTCTGCTACAACAAACAAGCTTAAATGATGCGATTTAACTTTCATATTAGGGTATTTAAACAACATTAAAGCAGGTCAACAAAGTAATCATTTCAGATTTTTTTGGAAGTCACCTACTGTTGCAAATGGATAACTTAATTTAAATACTAACAAAATATAATCACTCATATTACATAACTATGATTTGAATATAAAACTTTATGAGCAACTCATTGATTAAAAAAGTAAACTCTTCCAACTTATTTCAATTAACTTTAGAACAGTATAAACTATGTGTGGAAACCTGTTTAAATGAACAGTAACATTTGTCTCCCAATAAAGAAAATAGAGAACAAGATAACAAAGGTTACAAAACATTTATTGGCTTATAAAAACCCTGGAGTTATGAAACTTCATTTGGAAAGTAAGCTATATATATATATATATATATATATATATATATATATATATATATATATATATATATATATATATATATATATACACACACACACACACAGTCTACCTGACAAATAATAGAGAGAAAATAGGATTGTAAGCTTGAGATGTAATAAATGATGCACAGAATTCAGTGCCTGGAATTCAGTAATGAGGGTTAACAATATGTCAGTGACGGTGAGACAGGCAGCATGTAATGATCTGTATTAAAAGATAATAGGTTATATTGATCAAATATTTTTTGTGTCAGACAGTGCAGTGCTGTCCAATAAATGTAGACATGCTGATACTTAATAATATCCTAAAGTATTTTGTTTAAAGAAATTGTCATTCTGTAATAAAATGGAAGGCCGTTTGAATTTGCAGAAGCTTTGAAAAGTACATCCAAATTACGTTAAGTTAAAGAGCAAATCAGCACTACATGAAAGATGAAACATAAACTATCCCACCTTGCTTCCCCGAATGTATTTGGTCATTGCATAACAATCCCTATGCGCCCAAACATCGGCATAATGCCACACTGCTATGTCCAAAATCACTGTTCTCAAGCATCTCTTCAGAGACAAAAAACATGACTTCCGCATGTACACTCACATGTACTCTGAAACATACCGGCCCATGCCCAATGAACGTTGCATAAGCTATATAAACACACTAGTCTGTGTGACAAACATGGTCCATCTAATTTTCCATAAGGAAGGAACTTGTACCTGCTTTTGTTTTTCACACTGTACAGGTTTCCTTCGCATGTTGTACTTTGATGTATTATTATGATTAATGTTGCATTAAAAAAACAACAGCAAAACCCTCTGTGCTGTGTATGATGTGGTTGCGGGAAAAGGAAACCAATACGGAGTTGTTCTCATTTCCAACTAATGAAGGGACCTACCCACAATTATAGCTCCAGCTGATTCGGAAAGTTTGCAGAATTGAGACGTATCAAATAAACTAGCAAATGAGATTCGGAAACGATATATTTCATTTTGGAATGAGGTCTTTGAGGATGATCCGACCTAAAAAAAAAGAAAAATTGCATTTTTCCATCCTTCGTATTTGGTTTTCAATTTGAATTTAAACTGTTAACGGCACAACTTCGACATGGCAGTGGAACGGTATGTTTTTCTTTCCATTTGTAGATTTTTACTTGCCATCACAGTATTATAATACGCGGAATTGGGCTTGTATTTTTAAAACGTTGCTTTAATTTTTTGAGAATCACGGGGTGTGTGATTCACTGGTGTAAATGTATATGCACGTCATTAGAATTTTAGAATCATCCTATCCCCACCAGTTCAACTAAGAAAAAATATGGAACTGGTATAAACACCCCACTCCCTCCCTTTTGAAATGTGTTGGGCTGATTTTGAAAGGCAGTGCTGATTTTTTTTTTCTCTCGTGAGACTTGGCAACACTGCTTGCCATTGTAACTGTGTCTGTCTGGGTGTTTCTGTTATCAGACACCTTGGGGTATACAGAAAAAACAAAAACACCCAAACAGACACAGTTACAATGGCAAACAAAAATCTACAAACGGAATAAAAAACATACCGTTCCACTGCCACAAATTGCGGGGATTTACAGGATGAATTGGAACCTCGAACGTTATTATAATGGAACCTTACGCAGTATAGTAAATTATGCATCATAAGAACATAAGAAAGTTTACAAACGAGAGGAGGCCATTCGTCCCATCTTGCTCGTTTGGTTGTTAGTAGCTTATTGATCCCAGAATCTCATCAAGCAGCTTCTTGAAGGATCCCAGGGTGTCAGCTTCAACAACATTACTGGGGAGTTGGTTCCAGACCCTCACAATTCTTTGTGTAAAAAAGTGCCTCCTATTTTCTGTTCTGTATGCCCCTTTATCTAATCTCCATTTGCGCTTTCGTTGTTAAATCTCCATGTGTGCTTTCGTTGTTAAATATCAAAGTTGTGTCATTAACAGTTTCATTCAAATTTTCCTCAGCAACACAGTGTGATTGTATACAGGGAACGTCCGAAATAGCCAGACAAAATTTCCCACTCAACGGTGTGTAGGCGATTGTACAAGTGTCGCGTCAGGAAATGCAAATTAAAATCAAGATCGAAGGATGAAAAAATTCAATATTTTAGGTCGGATCATCCTCAAAGACCTCATTCCCAAAGGAAATACATCGTTTCCGAATCTCATTTGCAAGTGTCCATTCTGCAAACATTCAGAATCAGCTGGCGCTATATTTAACACTTTGGGGACGTATATTGAAATAACACAGTGCTGCTATAATTTTGGCTATGGGCCCTTCATTAGTTGGAAATGAGAACAACTTCGTCTTGGGTTTTCATTTCCCCGCAACCACTTACACAGCACATACAGGGTTTTTTTTAAAAAAATTTATTGAATGCAGCATTAACCATAATAATACATCAAAATACAACATGCGAAGGAAACATGTACAGTGTGAACGATGTCTACTGCACAAAATGAAAGCAGGTACAAGTTCCTTCCTTATGGAAAATTAGATGGACCATGTTTGTCACACAGACTAGTGTGTTTCCACAAGGAGGTAATATAGCTGATACAAGCACATGTGAGGGTACATGCGGAAGTCATGTTTTTTGGCTCAGAAGAGATGCTTGCAAACAGTGACTTTGGACATAGCAGTGTGGCGTTATGCAGATGTTTGGGCGCGTACGGATTAATATACAATGATCAAATACATTCGGAACAGCAAGGTAGGATAGTTTATGTTTTATTTTTCATGTAGTGCTGATGTACCCTTTAATACTAACACCTGATTAGTTGATATCTCGTTTGTCTTACTGAAACATTATTACATCTTAACAGCATGTAGCATCAGCCCCAAATATGCTACATAAAATAACTGATTATCTACTTCTAATCTTGCTCTAGCTCTATATCTTCTTGACACAATGCTAAACTATAGATGTCAGAATTATGAAAATATGGGTCCTAGGGGAAGTAGCTAAATCAAATTTTGCTATCAGCTAAATTCCTATATGTTCCATTGCATATTCCTTTGTTTATTATACTTGAATGTTGAAAAATCTATTATTTCAAAATGCTTTAAGTCTAATGTGTTGATTTTACCAGAATAGTGTAGTTGCTATGAAGAAATGGAATTTGACAACAGGCCTGTGACCTTTTGACATGACCTTTTAAGTTCCTTCTGTTTTAATGCTAAGTCTCACAGAGCTAGAGATCTGAAACAAATTTCCCTTTCAAATGTCCCCTTGCATTTTACTTACCCATGTGAACAATAAAAGATGCTAAGGAATCTGATATCTAGATATATAAATGCTTTTTGTTTTTCGCAGCTACAATAACATCTTTAATATTTGAATATAGTTGCCAATAAAACTAATTTGGCAGTTTATTATCCTCATTCACTAAGTTTAATTTACATTCTCTTCAAATAAGAAATATGTATATTGTCTATAAAACCTTCCTTCCATTTTAAGGTCACATTATGTTTTCTACATTGTTGTTTCGAATAAAAAAAAACACACACACACACACATAGCTGTATCTTACTCCACCATTCACAATATATTATGAAATATCAGAAATACAAACAGGTTCTGAATCTGAATGATTACAGGATAACTCGGAAAGTACTGATTGGAAATGATGCTTTAAAGAAGCTGTCATACACTACCATTCAAGGTTTAAAATCTTTATGTTACATATTTTGATACATCACTGCTATTAATCATATATTTACTGTATGTAGAGCTTTGCTAAGCACTCAAGTATAATGTTAAAGCACTTAAAATAGAACATGAAGGACAGAGCATGGTACTTGGTCTATAAACATTTAAGATATGATTTATGATACATTTATAGCACTTTATATAAGTACTGAACTCTCAAGGATTTTTAGCTGTGAATGTGGAATAGCTGGATGAGACATAGGAACCTACTGTATATGTGTCAGTGTGAGAACACAAGAGATGTGTCAGTTGAAGCTAAGAAAAAGCATACACTTCAACTAAGAATTAATTTCAAATAGTGTGGATAGGGCAGCAGTGTGGAGTAGTGGTTAGGGCTCTGGACTCTTGACTGGAGGGTCGTGGGTTCAATCCCAGGTGGGGGACACTGCTGCTGTACCCTTGAGCAAGGTACTTTACCTAGATTGCTCCAGTAAAAACCCAACTGTACAAATGGGTAATTGTATGTAAAAATAATGTATAAAAAATAATGTAATTGTATGTAAAAAATAATGTGATATCTTGTAACAATTGTAAGTCACCCTGGATAAGGGCGTTGGCGAATAAATAAATAATAATAATAGTGTTACTGAAACTTGTTGGAGATTTCAGTTGAAAATGGCATTGTCTATCCACGTCAGGACCATTACACAAGACTACAGTGTGTCTAGTACCTGGTAAAGCTTTATCAGCTGCAGGTTTTTCTTCCTTGTCTTTGTCTTTTGTTTTCCCTGACTCTGCTGTTGAGGCTGATGGAGTCTGCATCCTGAAAGTCAAAGATAATAAGACTATGTTTATAGTAACACTATGTTTATAAAATCTAATCTACTGTCCATTGTATTTGTTGAAATCACTTCCCATACCTGACCTTACTGTTTCCTGCATATAATTGATATATTTGCCTTACTGTCATGCTAGTGTGCTCTACTTACTTCATAGTTACACTGTACATCATACCTGTAATGCTAAATATGTTTTCAAAAGGTATAGCTATAGATACTACACTATAAATTATTTTCAAAAATAAATCTATAATTCAAATATGCCTAAAGGTAAAGCAAATTTATATATATATATATATATATATATATATATATATATATATATATATATATATATATATAAATTTGCTTTACCTTTAGGCATATTTGAATTATAGACTTATATATGACACACACACACATATACACATGTATACAGTAAAACCTGCCTAGAGCGATGACCCATGGGAGTAAGCAAAAGTGGTTGCTTGTAAGAGGTGGTCACTCTTCAAAGGTCAGCTGTAAAATGGGCACTTTTACGATGTACAGAAAGGCTACTTTTGTTACTGATGTTTCCTGTAAAATTTTAATTGCATGCTTCAAAAGGCATCCCACTACACTATCTTAGTTTTTTTTTTTTATTAACTTTACATACAGTACTGCTGCCCACAATAGGATGGCTCTTATAAATTATGATTTATACATACCTCAAACTTGGGAAGTCAAATTGGGAACCAACTGTAATGCAAGGTTTAGAGGCTCAGCTAAGGACTACAGTATGTGAAAATGTCTTTGTACATATGAGCTTTACTTATCAGCATAATTTGGAGTACAGTATCTCCTACCAAACAAATATACCAGTGTTCTATCATATTTAAGACCATGATTTCAGTGACACCCATTTAAACATATTTATTGGCATAGTTAAAGTCTATTAAAGAAACCGATACACTAAAAGCTACACTAATACTGAGATGCATTTCACAGTGCATGGTCAATAATTGTCTCTCTACTGAGATTACTGCAGTTAAATTGAATCTCTGATTATTGTCTGTACCTATAAATCAACAGTTTTACCAGATACAGAGCCAAGTATTGACCTGAAGAAACTGGGTCGAATTGTCCAGTACATTCAAGCATATTAAGGCAAGTGGCTGCCAGGATTTCAGTGAATTTGTTGTTAAGAGATAAACTTATGGCTTGTGCCAATACTTCACTAGCTTGAGCCAAGTACTGCTGTGCCACAATCCTTGCATCCTAAAAAAATTAAAAACATGCTTTTTATGAATGCATACTATGGATTTTTTTGATTATTATGTAGAAAACAACAAGAAATACAAAGTAGTATTGAGAAAAGGCTACAGTACCTTAAGCCTAATAGCTTTTGACATATATTGTAGCACTCCCTGGTGTGTAATGGGGTAGTCTCCCAAATTGTTTGTTTCTTGTGAATGTTCTTCTTCAACATGAATTTGTTTTAAAGAAAGCTTAATTTCCGTCTGTAAAAAGTATAAAATAAAAAGATAATATTTTTTTTGTTTGTTTGGTTGTTTTTTTTTTGTTTCTGGGGGAAACAGTTAGTGTCTCTTAGGGTTGATGGAGGTCTAAAAAGGAGCTAAGATATTAAGATATACTTTCTTACTGAGATCAATAAATAAACTGCTCAAACAGTATGTTGTTTCTTGATTTACTGTGTACTGTACTATGTTCTATTTGCCTCAAACTTCAAAATAAGTTTAAAAGCAAGTTACACCATTATTAACCAATAAACCAATGTCTTAAAACCTGTAATTCAAAGAGAACATAATTCCACTTAGAAGCATTTGCTTGCCAGATATTTTAAATTCTAAAACCACTAGAATTACAAGTTTATGACATAGGTTAAAGATTTTGATCTGCCACTGTGGTGTACATGTAGCGTGTATATATGTTCATCGATTGTTTTTAGAATAGCATCAAAAAACATAAGTGATGCAAATTGTAGTCAATGTTGATAAAAAATAAAAAAAAAATAATAAAGCTACATTTTATATGACCTTCTATTCAGTGAAATTATATGTTCTAGAACTAGTAATCCTATTATTCATGGAACCTCAACATTTCAACCTGTTTAAGTAAGTTGTGGCTTAATGTAATGTAAAATAATAAACAAATAAATAAATACAAATAGTTCATACCACAAATTGACTGTCCCACTGAATTGAGGGATGGAGTGGGTCAATCTGAACTGCTAGCAATCGTAGACACTTTCCTGTCTGGCACAAGCATTTAGCCCTCATTTCCACAGAGCTAGAACTAAGATTATGTATACTTTCAAGTTGTGCCAAAGCAACTTGCCTTGCCAGTAGTGACCCTTTCCTAAAAAAAAAAAAAATGAAACACTCATACATTATATAATCAGAATAACACATATTTAACAGGTTGCATATTCCAATCATATTTACTGAATAAAGGGACAATATTATTATTATTGATTTCTTAGCAGATACCCTTATCCAAGGCAACTTACCATTGTTACAAGATATCACATTATTTATTTTTTGTTTTATATGCAATTACCCATTTATACAGTTGGGTTTTTACTGGAGCAATCTAGGTAAAGTATCTTGCTCAATGGTACAGCAGCGTTCCCCACCTGGGATTGACCCCACGACCCTCTGGTCAAGAGTCCAGAGCCCTAACCACTACTCCACACTGCTGCCTTATACACAGAGAAGTCTGTTATCTCACATGATTTATCACCAACAAGGAAAGAAAAAATCATTTTGAAGAACGAGAGAAAACTGAAATGTTGGCGGAAGAGGATGCTAATTCTGACTGGCAAATTACATTTATTATATACCTCATTGATTACTTTCTGAATGGAATGTGTCTGCAGTGTGAAAAAATATTTTCATCAAACAAAAAACGACACTTTAAATGTAAGTTAAAGTTAATAAATGACTTGCATTCAATGGGTGTATAATTTTGATTCAATTACCTGCTGTACCGAAGAATAGTTTAGCGTACATCGCACAAACTCTTAAACAATTTTCTGTACTGAGCCTTTTCTTTCTTCAGCTAATGCTTGCTTCTTCTCTTCAGCGCAAACCAAATGAAGCATATCTAAGGTCAAGTCCACAAGGCTGAATTTCAGATTGGCCAGCTTTCTCAACAAAGGCAAAGTCAGGTTTCTCATCTGAAATAATTATTTACAAAAAGCATGGCTTGTTTGAAAACAATTAAAATTTTACTCTTTTTAAAGATTGACTCTGTAGTGGAAAATATACAAAACTAAAAAAAAAAAAAAAAAAAAAAAAACATAGAGGACAATACAAATAAAATGCACAGTAGCAAGTGACTGGTCTAAAGCACACCTTTTAAATGAAAAGTGAAACGCCTTTACCAATTTGGAAGGTGAGAAATTAAATAAATAAATAAATAAATAAATAAATTACCAGCAAAATACCTCAACAGCTTTGAATGCAGAATTCTGCTACCTTGTCATCATAGTATACTGAGGTTCAGTATTTATTCAAATAAGAGTGGCACAGATTAATGACATAACAGCTAAGCCTCATGATGTGTTGTACCCCCTTGTTATTAGGAGGGGAGTTGTACATTTCAAAGTGGCAAATTATGTATTTAAATATATCTTTGATCGTAATTGAAACTTGAGTGCCATCTGTTGGTGTACAGGATAAACACTACTCACATTTATTTTGTTACACATCTACTATCTCAACCTAACATGCGTGACTATAAATACAATGCAATTATTTATTTCATAAGTTTAATAAAATATTTAGATATGTTAGGCTAAATTATATATATATATATATATATATATATATATATATATATATATATATATATATATATATATATATATATATATATTAAATAAGAAAACAGGGTTTGGTTAAAGGGTACCTGTAAAAACATGAATCTAAACTTTTAAAAGCTATATTTTAGACCCATCCTGCAGTACAGGTTTGTGCTGCCTTGAAAGAAACACCTTAACAATAAATCAAAATTAAAAGTATTTCGACTTGAACATCAACAAAAGTCTTTAGATGGTCTATTGAGACAGTTTTTGACAGTTTTTGTTGTTGTTTTTCCCCTGTACTCAGCAAGCAAGACCCTAGTCACCAGAGTAACTACCAGAGAACCAGGACAGATTTGGACACCTATGAAATACAACTGAAGAACAGAAATAAATGAACACTTCACAAATGGAAAAGCTATATGTTTACCTCTTGAGGTTGCAACAGGCTAAGTGTATTGTTGAATGTTTCCTCCTCTGTTGTAACTGCTTGGAACATCAGGGAATAGGAGTCTAACATTTAACAATACTTGAGTATTTTATCATCTGTGTGTTTAGCAAGCATTCTTAAGAAAAAAAGAAGCAAAATAAAACATATATTGAATACATTATTAATGAAAACAAATGGATAAACGATTCACCAGGCTAGAGCGATGGCTTGTGGTGGGGTTTGCAGAGTACAGGGGTTTGGACCGGGGATCCCCCTCTCTCCAGATGAGTGTGCCCTGGAGTGGGTCAGGCCTAGCACTGCCAGACCTCTAGGATGGAGTGGTGAGTTTCGTCGCTGCCCCAAAGGGAGAGGCTGTTGCAGAGGTGGTGGAGGAGAGGATGGAGGCAGCAAGACACAGACAAAATGTGAATGCTCAAACTGGGTATAAAAAAGGGTTAAAAATAAATTTAGTTTGCAAAAGCCCTCACTCCACCTTCAGAATCACGGCAAGGCTAAAACAAATAATATATATATATATATATATTCTTTCATTTTTTACAGGTTAGGCCTAATATTCATGAATCACATATTAATACATGTTTTACCGTAACACTTTTGAATGTTCTAGCATGGCATCCACTTCTTGTTCTTTGTATCCTTTGCAGACTGGTTTAATGTATCGCAGGATGCCATAAGTATCTTTACATGCTGAGGGTGCAGGAGCACATGGGCAGTTTCATGTTGTAATGACTCTATCTGTATAGTTGCCAACCTAAAGAATGGAACATGTATTTAGTCTATATAATAAAACTAATGCAGATGTGAAAAATAATTAAATAATTGTTAAACAACTACAGAAAGAAATGATTAAATGACACTGAATCCACAAGGTGGCGCTCATGTATTGGAATTAATTTTTATTTTTGAAAGTTTATGACCCCTGTAGGTTAAAATATTACTGTAGTCTCCCAATATTAGGATTTTAGAACAGAGACCTCTCTATTGACATTTTTTAAAAATAAACTGACAAGCACAAGAATATTAAAACGTACTTGCTCTCCAATGATGCAATCATGAATCTTATTATTGTTACTCTGTTGGGCCTCTCTTCCAAGGCAGATCTAAACACTGAAATTGTGTGTTCCAAAACTTTACAGGCCTGTAAAAGATAAACAAACTACGTTCACGCAGTGCAATGAGAGTCAGTGGGAGTCAATCTCATTTCAATCACTGGTCTGGTTATGTAAATAAGGATTAAAATAAAATCGCCTCAGTGGGCAGATTTTAATTACACAAAGCATGTTTATTTGTTGTTGATAACTTTACCCAAACAGGTGACTAGGTTTAAGTTTAAAGATCACTGGTTATCCATGTAAGTGCACACAGTATTCAGCCTTCTGAATCCACATATCTTGAACACAAAGCCCACTTATTTTCTTTCCAGATAGGGTACTGTCAATAAGCTTTGAGGTCTAGAAAAATAGTAAACAGAATAATTTAGTTTGTATGTTATAATCATTTTGTAAAAGAAAAGAAGACCGGCAGTTAGCCAACCTTTTCCAACGGAGTTTCATCTGAAATCTTTGGTGTTCCCTCTTTTATTGTCTGCGTTTGTTTCTCCTTATGCAAAACAACAGTTTGTCAACACTTAAAGTGTTAATGTAATAGTGTTAGCATCTAGAACAATTAAGTTTGCTTTGATTTAAGGATGATACATGCATTAAAAGCCAATACTGGACATCATTTTTTTTTCTCGGAAAATACAATGTGCACCCTATTGTACTGAGTAGCCTTGAGTTACATGCATTAGCACCTATTCCTATCATCCTAGCAAAAATATTATGCCCTGAAAATTCAAATAACAAAACAGAAAATGTTTCTTCTCAATCTATGCAGTGTTAGCATTAAACAATTGCAGGCAGTTATATCATTTTTTGTAATTTAGATTTTAAAAGAGAAACCTTTATAAAGTCTAACTTTAAATGGGTTACCCTGTAATGGAGCTGCCACTGTCTGTGAGTGTTTTGGTCTAGTTATTTCAAATGTATTTTAACCTAAATTCTACAAATATCATGCAAACTGGCCCACCCAGTATATGAGGCAGAAGCTCTTTAGATGAAATAGTTTCCATTGGTGTTGTGGTTCAATGGCTTCAATCTATTCAGTGCAGCATTGGACTTAAATCCCATTAATAACCAAGCCCATATGACTGTTGGTAAATACAGTGTGCTATGCCCTTAGGCAGGCCATTGTTACATTTTTTTTCAGCACAGTTCCATTAGTTTTCATGGTGCATAATCCTCAGGGAAATACATGTGCTCCTCATTCTAAGGAAAGGTTAAACTAAGCTTTGTTTAGCATTATGCCAGGATATAATGAGGCTAAAAAGCATGATTTCCTATGTAAGTGAAAAACACTATGCTATCACACATCTTTTAGGTCTGCTCACTTTGAAACCTCTGCCAGTATTGCATCTGCACTTAGGTTTGTTCAGCAGAATTGCTAATGACCTTCTCACTCATTAAGTGAAAGCTGCAATCCTGCCTCGATAGATCATTTTATGCTCTAGGCATGGCTATTTTCTTTTTCAAAAATGTGTCTCAGGAAGTGTTATTTTTTTATTCTTTTTATTTTATTTTATTTATTTTGTGGCAGATAATTTTTGGTAATGAAAGCATGGTTAAGAGGTGTGTTGCATCGTTTCCTCGCGTTCCTGCATTAATATTGCTGGAGGGAACCTGATTAATTATCTTTCCCTCTATTTCTAAAAGAATCCCTGGATATCAGTATAATCTAACAATTATAATGTTCATTCGCCAGCCGTGTGCCATTAAAAACATTTTAGCATTTCCTGAAAAAATAAAAAGTAGAAACGTATTGGAAATGTATCACATTGTATGAAAAGGCAGGCGGTTCAGTGGCTTGCCAATGTATTAAGAAGCGGCTCACCTTTAGGTCACAGTTCACTTCCAGCTCATGTTGGAACATGATGGGAAATCATTTGGAGCTGGTGGCTGTTGTAGGCCTCTGTTATACGAGTTCTGGGCGTCTCAGCACAGGTCCACACCACATACTTACACTGAAACATTAGGAGGCCTTCTCACAGATTGAGTAAGTCAGCTCGCAAGTCTAAAATATGTTGTACTTTCTTTATTTACAAACAAGAAATGTATCATATAAATGAAATTAAATTAACTGTTGTGTTATGTAAGACAATGTGGTTGTAAAAGCTAAGAATCTTTATTTTCTTTTTATTGCATGCTTATTCACCTGAGAAGTGTTGGTCTCAGTTTTGTCTCTTGGAGACCCAAATGCTTGTCTGAAACTGCAGCCGATCCAGCTGATTATTATACAGAGCATCAAAAGAAACGTATCACTATTATAAAACGTTTATTTAAAAAAAGGTATATAAATGATGGACATTGACACAATGTTTTTGGTTTCTTTTTAATCACTCCATCATTCATCCTTGACCATGACACGCTTGAGTGACTATGACTGAATCATATGCACTTAATCTCCTAATTATTGAGACAGTTGATTGGACACTGGATATGGAGTGATTTCAGCTGTTGAATTGCAAGCTTGAATAAAAGCAATAAAGAAAATGACAGATAAAAACCCAATATGCCACGTCTATCAAGAGAGTAGCGCCTTCGTGCGATATGCATGTTGGAGACTGGGCTAGGGCAGCGTACTGTGGCTCGCCATCTTGGGAGCTCACAGTCAGCAATTTCAAACCTGGTGAGACGGTATAACCAGACACACTCTGTCAATGAACTGGGAGACCAAGAGTCACAACACCTGTCCAAGATCGACAGATTAATTTTGTCAATTGTTAATCAGCACAATAAAAAGACACTGCACCTGCTCTAAAATAGAGTTTGTCATTTTTCGATCACATCTAGTGTATTTTATCCAAATATAAGTGATATGTTTCTTTTGATACTCAAATATAAGTGATATGTTTCTTTTGATGCTCAAATATAAGTGATCATTTTCTTTTGATGCTCAGTATATTATTAGTAGTAGTAGTAGTAGTGTTTGCAGCTTCATTATTACACATTCTGAAGACTTTCTTGAACAGATGGCTATCTAGCTAAAGGGGAAACTATTTCCGGAATGCATACGTGCTTTTCATATCATTGGCTTTGTTATTGGTCAGAATGAGAACACAGATTGGACATTCAGGTCATGTCATCCACTGCGCACAGCTTTATAATGCAATCAATACCGAATGATGATGAACATTAACACAGCACAACCCTAAAAGTCATGTGAAATAAAGGAGATTCTTCTGGAGGCAGTGTTTTTTATTTATTGCACAAATGGCTGTGCAGCTTCCTCAAACAAAACAAATATCACACATCAACAAATATGAAGTCATAAATTGTTGCACTTGCACTTGCTTGCTGTATTTATAGGAAACCAGTACAATATGCTAAAAACACTGTACACAACCTACTTGGCATAGCTTTGATGTTATTGATGGCTACCATTTTTTTCACCCTATTCTGGTTGTGCAGGTAACAAAAGATGGAATATGATGCTCTACTCTTTCCTGTCCAGTCTATACAGCATAATTTAAAAAAGCAGATCAATGAAAGAAATATTCCCTACTATGAGCTACCATCCCAGGGCACAAGATGGAGGAACAGCAGGAAATCACTACTTTCCAGTATGAAGCACACTTATTTAATGACGCTTGATGTGACTCACATGACTCATCCTCTAGTTCATGTACCAGTAGAAGCTGTAAGAACCTTTCCTGTCCAAAGATCACATTTACACATTCAACATATTTTCTTCTGTTGTACATTAGAGAATATATTCTTTCACTGGAAACTGTTTTATCATGTAATGCAACATTTCTGTGTCTTTTTTTTTCTGGTGCTGTAGATAGACACGTATATTTTTGGATATGTTTATTTCATGGATGCCACACATTATACAAGTTATTGTTCTAAAACACTGTTTACATTTTAAATATTAGACTGTTATGTGTGTTCAACCAATGGAAAGATTCCATGTGTTTTGTTTATTTATATAGATGTGTGCGGCTAGTTTATTATTAGGAATGGTTGCAGGAAAAGAACATTTATCCGGGATTTGCAATGAGTTCAGGTCTACTGCCATTTTTGTTATTTTTCTTTCTTCCTTCCATCTACTTCCCTTGAGCCAGGAACCTAAACTTCCTGTGATGTGGTTTTTTACATATTCTCAAGGGAGATTTGATTTCAAGATCACAACCTATCCTGGTTCTCAGTTTAATGCACATTTTAGGCAGTGCATCAAAATTTCAGTTTTGCATAGCTTTCAGTTTTCTTACTGCACTCTCAGCAAATCTGACCTTATAAGTAACATAATAAATGCATACAATAACTGTCCAGTTTTATTCACTAGTAATTAAAAGAGCATTTTTGGAAGATACAGTCTCTATTAAATAATTGAATTTAGTAATTACTGACTATGTATCCCCACAAGAACAGTTTGTCTCATAAACATTAATTAGAGTGGTGTTGATGTGTTCCATGGTTTCATGCATACAGTATCTGTGTGTAAACCAAACAGTCTTGTCTGATGAAAGATGGAAGCTATGTGAACAGCAATTAAGCATTAAATACAAGGTTAGACTTAGATCAAAGTTTACAATGATTGTTGTGTTGTCATCCAGAGAAAAATAATGATTAGATAGCTGTTCTTTAAAGAGGTCAATAAGGTTACACTCCAATCCCAATATCTATAATACATAACGTATGGAGGTCACAAGCCATACTGCACCATGGTTCTTCTGTAATTGATGGCAACAGCATTCAGTATCTACAGCCAGCTTGATAAAACTGGAGGGTAAGAAATGTATATTGTTGGGGATGTCAATAGCCCAATGGGTAACAAACAGAAAGTGACCATCAGACAGGGAACAACATAAGTGCAACACAGCCCTTATGGTACAAGATCCATTTCACCAAGATACAAATGTAACTGACACATGAGTTACATGGATTTATGATGAATTATGGCCATGCTAATTATACAAACAAATGATCTACCAAGAGAAATACACAGGGATGATGCCCACTGGAAGGTATAAATAGCAAATATCACAAAGATCTTTCACAACCACCAATTTGTGAATATTCTACAAACATTATACAAGTGAGTGTGTATTAGAGAAAAGATGTAAGGGGCTTTGTAAAGCTGGAGGAGAGAATGCTAGCATACTGGAATGTGCTTCATGGTTAATGTAAGAGAGCATGCAGTTGTAACTAAAACAGGAAGAGAATTTGTTTAAGATAAACAACACTTCCATTTTCTGCTTGAGCTAGAGGCCAGTGTTCTATTTATTAATTCCAGGTTAGGTTGAGGTTTACTCAGATTAGCTTTAACATACTATGGAGCTGGATTAGATGTACTAACATTGTGAAATGCAAAACTCGTGGGAGTGTTTTAATCAAATACAATTTTACAGTTGTGTCAGACAGAAAATAGCTTTCATCTATGGTGGTGAACTCGGGTCTTTCAGTACTGGTTCTTTTTTTATTGAGACTGGTGGATTAAAATACTGTATATTAAACCTAGTATTTATATTAATTGTATGACATGAGTCTCCTTAAACAATCATTGTTGTTTTACTGTATAATTAACATGAATCTGTTGACATATTCTTCCTTTCCTATTCTGTTATCAGAATAATTAAAACCTACGATAATGATAAACGATGGGTAGTTCATACGTAATTCTGTTACTGTGAGCAATCTTCTTATCTATATGCTTATAACTCATGAATGAGGTCAAGGAATTAAAGCACTTTTGCAAGTGGATGCAGGGTTTGGTCATTAATATTAATATTGCAGATAATATTACACTGCAGGTGCAAGGACAGAGATTGTTTCTAAAATGTACAGGTGGCAGCACAATGTACATGTATTTATTTATGTAACAGCTGCATTAGACATATCACTATATATGTGAAAACATACCCTATGCCAGATGTGTTTTGTCTTTTCTTATTTGGAAAGGACTAACACTTTTTTTAACGGCATCTTTAATTTCATAATACCCACCTGCTGAAATCAGAAAACTGGAGATGTAGGAATTCTCTGTTACATGTTACTGTTATATATATATACACTGTATATATATTGTTGCCTTCTTTTTTTTTTTTTTGCAATGCTGTGATTTTAAAGTTGCTGTATAGTCTAATCAGAAAATGAGGTTAATTTCTCTTTGGATAAAGGCGTCTGCTAAATAAACAAAATAATAATAATAATATTACCCCTGTACAGAGGATCTCAGGATCTGCAATATATCAGTGATCTTTCAGTACTGATCTGTATTTATGTTTACTGGGTAAGGAAAACAATAACACAGAATTCAACTGAGCAGGATTGTTTCGATGTTGTTCTAACCAAAGTTAGAGACATAAAACCGAAGTAGCTGGAGCTGCTTTTAGAAACCGATCACCAATATCCAGCAGCTAAATACAAAAAAAAGTACTTCAGTTATGGCTTGGGAATGTTTATTTAATAAATGTTGCTTTTTTCTTTTATAGTGAAAACTTCGGACATGACAGGATTAAAAGGAAAATGTTGAATGTTTTCTGTACAAAAGCACTCAAACAGAGACTGCATCTGCTATTATGTGCCATGAGAGTGGGCTTTTTGTGTTGCTGCCTGTCATTTACTTGTAAAGGGATGGGGTTAAACAAGTGCACTGATGGTAAAAAATTTACGTCCGCAGTTGAGCAGTTGTTTGCACTATGGAGTGCTATGAACTGAACCAGACATTAAAATCCAGAGGGACTGTATTGATAACAGCACATTAAAAGAAGTAACAGAGTGCACAAGAACCTGAAAGCAGAGCAACATAAGTCATGGAAAAGTCAATGAACAAAATAAGAGAAGCTAGGATGCTACTAACGTTTATGTGCTACACTCACTAACCCCTAAACAGGCAACTCACAGGTCAGCTTAGCTCCCGCACAGTACAGTACATCCTGTTTTTGGAAACAAAGGTTTAGTTCTCTAAAAGGACCGAGTTAAAACCCTTTACAATCTGCCAGGTTGATATCAAAAACATGAACCCATTAAGTACCAAATTAATTTTTCTTTGAAAAAATCAGAACACAAGCTGTATGTATGTAATTTGATATGTTACATTTAGACTTGATATTTGCGGATAACAGAATTAGAGTAAGTTACCATAACAATATAGTTAAAGAGAACATTTAAATAACAGTAAATGCTCCAAAAATTACAAAGTAGCCTGTCCTCAAATGTGGACAATGGCACTTAATGGGTTAAGGGGACTATAACTATTCTGAAATAATCATATAATGGAGAAATAACAAGCATGTAATACGGAGATGCACAGCATTTTTTGGATTCCCCCAAAGAAGTAAAAGCTTGTATAAATAAGATATGTTTTCTGGTACAATGTAAATGTTACATTTAAACAAGCCATTGATTTACAGCTGGATCTGAGGTGATACTGAATGTTTGCATATCATCAGAAAAGATCACAGAAACATGCATCCCCTTGATGACTAATCAATAAAACTGCATATTCTGTATAATTAAAATAACATTGGCCTTAAAACATGAGTACTGGTGATGTCTGGTGCAAGTCAAGTCCATATGGCCCCAAATTCCAACAGACATTTAATGTAACATGAATACAATCTATTGCAATGAAGGCAGGTTCTTGAGTGAGTCAGGATTCTTCAGTGGAGTGATCCGTAATGGGGATCAGTCTGCAACTCAAAACCTAAGAAAAATAAAAATGTTCAGAAAAAAAATTGAATTACCATTCTGTCCAGGAGAGAGTGGGTCTGTGTATGATGGCACAAGTTGTGGGGCAGAGCCTGTCCTGTAAAATGATGTGTAGAAATCCGTCAGATACCAGCAATGTCAGCCCATAGTAGAAACATCCAACATAAGATTAAAGCCAAGAACTACAACTAAACATAAAAAGTGCTGGTTGTTGTTTTAACTTTTGAATGGAGAATGTATGTTCTATGCACGGAATGACATCATTACACCAGGTAAGATGGGCTGGAATTCTAACAAACCCTTAAAGGGGATTGGTTGATTACTCATGTGTGATTTAGAATAGAATAACATAAAGTGGTTCCATTTTCATTTTGAAGATGTCCTGTATGCTGAATATACAAAGAAACTTCCTGCATGTTTGTAATATGTAAATACATTAGGCACAGCACCTGGTTTCTGATTCTGTTATAAATGTGGATTAGTGTCCACTATTTCCCTTCCTTTATATTTGTTGAATAGGCCGTTACTACAACTTAACAGCTGTTGAACTTTGTTTTGTTTATCATATTTTCCAAGGTGGCATACTTTAGTCTAGAGACCAACCTTCTTGTATTGTGATGTGGCCAATAAGTGCAAACTGTTAGTTAAGCCATCTAACTTGGCAGGAGGCCATTAACATCTGTATCGGATAAGGATTGTGGTGTGGCATACGCCAATAATAATTTTATTGAACGACTTAAAAAAATCCTTATAGTTCTGGAAATCTTTTCATTATCAACATTAATGAGATTTTGCCACTAATGAAAATGAGAAACATAAGGAAACACAAGAATGTTACCAGCTGGTAAAAAGTGTGTTTCATAGTGCCCTGGGGGAACCTAAGAAAAAGCCAGAACACAACTAATGATATTTCAGGTTTTTTGTTTGTTATTAGGACGTTACTGGTACATTGCTAACAACATAGCTACAGCTATCCATGTTGAATATAGCCTGTTGCCCCCTCTTGAAAGTACTTTGTTATTATTATTATTATTATTATTATTATTATTTATTTCTTAGCAAACACCCTTATCCAGGGCGACTTACAATTGTTATAAGATCACATTATTTTTACATACACTTACCCATTTATACAGTTGGGTTTTTACTGGAGCAATCTAGGTAAAGTACCTTGCTCAAGGGTACAGCAGCAGCGTCCTCCACCTGGGATTGAACCCACAACCCTCTGGTCAAGAGTGCAGAGCCCTAAGCACTAGTTTCTCTTTCCAGTTTGGACAGTCCTGGTACCGAGAAGCAGCCTGTATGCAGTCGCCACTCCCTTTTTAAGCAATGATGTGAAATGACACACTGCCCGGTATAACAGTAAGAAAACAAAAGCTTAGCGATGAGGCTAACTTTATTCTCAATCAGTTTATTGCAAATTAAAGTTTAACAAGAATGTTCTGCTACAACAAAATTAAAAGTATATGATAAACCTGCCCACTATACAATGTGCAACCTTATTTATCAGAACAGTGAAACACAACCACAAGGCCTGGCAAATAAGTTTGGCATGGTACATTTGCCATGCTTTGCCACACTTCTCTGTACAAATAAACAGGTAGGGTTTTGTATTCAAAGACAAAATCTGTTACATGAAAACAATACAGATTTTAGATTAATGAAGGAACTACTACTGTATATTAAGAAAACAGGAAGAAGGGAAAAATCATACATTTTAGAAAAAAAAGGCAACAGTTTACAAAATCAGGCCTAGGCACGTAAGCTTTAACAATATATGCCATCAAAAGACAACTCCGAAACAAAGATGAGAATGAGTTTTTATCTGCAGCCAAAAATATCTGAAACTGAGGAGCACTGATGGAGTCATCCTAATTCCAGCAGCAATGAGACCCAGCCAAGAGCACTCACAGTATATGTACAGACATACTGCAAAGATCTTTACACTGGGAATGCAGCCATGCAGCATGCAGGCTCCACTTTAACCACATAAACCTAAACTGAAACTAAACCAAAATAAAATAACCTGCAAACTGAGGTGAAGTTGGAAGAATCTTCCTGCAAAGCGATGGTTTCTTAAAAACTGTCAGTCTTCTGCTGCAATTTACAAGTCGGTCGCCTCGGCAGATCTATGGAAATCAGGCTCAAGGTTTTGCTTGGTAGTTTTCCAACTCAAAGGAAGAGTAGGTATGAAATCACAGGAAGGCGCTGGTATTTTTAACTAAACACAGCTTCACACATAGGTAAATGGACAGTGTAACTCTCCAAGTGTGGGGTGACCAACCAACCGGGAGCATTGGCAATTACTGTTTGGATTGGGATTTTCACGATAAGCCAGGATTGTAATTTATATTGAAAACAAAAAATTATAGCAAAAATTTACAGCAATTATTGTGTTAAGGTCTGTGCATGGATTTAAGATATCTTTGAAGTAAGTCTATTGAGTATGTTATGTCATGGTAACAGGACTTCCTATTCTCACCACCATGACTACAGAATCTTAGTCACAGTGAACTGCTGCAAATGTTTTTGTGGTGATACCTTTTAATAGGACAAGCTAAATGTTTATAGTATATCAACTACACTAGTTTTTAAGACTAAAGAGATCTAACCAGCAATGCTTGCTAACCCAAACCACAGTATTCTTCTCACCAGGCCATTGTATAACATTTCAAACAGGAATCACCCACTTTTGATACACTGGAACTACAGTATACAGACCAAAACCTTTTTTTTGTCAGATTAGAAACACAATTGCAAGTCCTAGCCACTAGACATAGTTTACCACATTTTCTCTGGAGTGTTTTTCACTAGATGTTCATGCTTTTACTGAGGAATGCCCTGTCATAATTTATCATTTTCTTTTACAGACAGGCTGTCTTCAGACATTGCCTTTTGAAAAATAGCAACCAGAGAAAAGCCACAGATGATGGCAAGTTTGTTGTCCAAGAATTTGGTGGTAATATTTGATGTATTGTGACTTCTGGTCTTAAGGGAGAAATTTTTTAGGAGAATACATACAATATGTGTTGATTCAGCTGGTGTCTGTATACCATGGCTGCCACTGTAGATTTTTTTTTTTTTTATCACAGACAATCCTATTAAATGCCAACATATGACAGAGTTGTCAAGATGTTCACATCTCAAAAAGGTGTGCATGCTTTTTAAAATAAGTGTTAACATTAAATGGAAATGGAAGAAACTGACAGATTTTTTTTTTATGAAATACAAAATAGTAAAGCATTGTAATGCTGTTTATATTATTATTATTATTTGTTTATTTAGGAGACGCCTTTATCCAAGGCGACTTACAGAGACCAGGGTGCGTGAACTATGCATCAGAAGAGTCACTTACAATTACGTCTCACCCGAAAGACGGAGCACAAGGAGGTTAAGTGACTTGATCACATTAAAGCATCAGAAAGAACCTTCTTTACCCAGTTCAGAGCGTTGAATCCAGCTTGTGTTGTTCTGTGCATTCTTAGTTGCTAATTGCTTGCAGGTTCTTCAGGAGTGCAAAAGCCTCATTTGAGAAGAATGTACTTAGCAGGGAGCCTTGTTTCATTAACCTATTGCTGTGTTCTGTTATGTCTGTTTATCCACTGTTTATTCACTTTAAAAACCAGTAGAATAGTAGCTATTAAACTGTATTGGCATAGCGTTTGATTTGTTTAAAAAAGAAAACATTTTTCAAAAAAAGGTTTCAGTTTTATATCAAGTATGTATAGAAGTATCCATATCTAACATACATAGGTTAGCAATCTGCATACATGATATGTAATTCAAATATTTGCACTCATATAGATAGATCAATATGATGTCCATAGTCAACATGATTTAACTTGACGAATGGATCTTGAAATAAATGTTGTTCTCTCGGTTCAGCCTTCTCCAAGCACCTCTCAAGCTTTTGACTTCGAACTTGGCAACTGATTTAGTATTGGTGCTTTAACTGACTACTGGGAAAATCAGGGCACAGGAAGAGACTTGAGAGGTTGTAAGAAATGATAGAAACTGTTTTACAGTAGAATCATACATTAAGTACAGTTTCATTTTATAGTCAAAAACACAATATATACAGTTGCAGTGTACTATTAAAGTTGTTTACCACTTTATATAGAACAAATATAAGTGACAAAAACATAGATCTATAATCATAGATCTATAAGGAAATTGACAGAGAAAAATCCCTAATAAAGTACTTTGGATTTAATGTCGTTCCAATTTATATTCCTAATGTTGTAAACCAGAGTAGATAATATGCCCAGCATGTTAGCACCAATGACCATGGTTAATCAGCATGAGACCACACCAGCTGGAGCTGTTGGCAGACAGCTTCATCCACCCATCACAGTAGAACCAAGCTTGACGACAGCAACAGCACTGTGTCGTGCAGCTGTTGAAGGAAGGTTGGCATGCGAATGCCTGGAGGTCATCCATGAAACACTTTTAAATGCCACCTTTCCAGGGGTGTAACAAACTAACCTTTGGTTAAATTATGTCAGGATACAGTATGAATGGAAGCAGAAACTAGTGAAACAAAACAAAAAAAAAATTAAAGACATTAAACCAAATAATGGATGCAATAATAATAATAATAATAATAATAATAATAATAATAATAATAATAATAATAGCAAGGTACATGTATTAAACTCAGTTATTAGACCAGACTTGAGTTATCTTTGATAAAGATGTGACAGAGGATTCCGGTATGAAAAGTTAAACTTTAATTTAGCCTGGCAGTTAGCCACAGAAAACAACTGTTTATGTTTATTACTGTGGCTATAGCCATATAGTTCCTCAGTTGTCTCCACTCCATTGACTTCTGTGTTGCTTATAAACTCAGAAGCCGTCATGTTAAATTCAATGAAAATCGTTTACCTTTCTGCATTCCTGAGTGTAAGGTTGTGACAGCACGTTTAATCTGTAATGTTTTAACAAGCGAAATCGAAATTTGTATGCAAAGATTATTCATTTTTATTAGGCAAATGCATGAAGTGAGTAACCATTCATCTTGAAAACATACGAGCATTCAAACATTATCCTACAACACTGCTCTATTCCTCAGTCCCCCAAACCGACCTCTACAAACAATGGAAATAAAATTTACTCTTTAATGAAGACAGGATGTAACTTCTGTATATCATTGACAGCTGAGCCATATTGCATGAAATTATAGTTATGAAAGTCTTCACAAAGAGCTTGAGACTTTATGCCAAGCTGTTTCACACAAATGCACAACTACCAATTATACAGCAGACAAGAATACAATGTGACCTTTTTCCCACTGGCCATAAAATCCTTTAGTTCCAGCAGTGTGTGACAATCTAGAACACAGCTACAAATACGCGTTTTAATGTGAAATGAAAAACAGTGTTCCTTTTGTGTTTAGGTTCCAAGAAATAAAGCATAATAATAAACAAAGCCCTTTGGTAGCCCTAATGGAGCTTGCTTTTTTGGATTAGACAAGGAACACCCGTTCAAGGCAGTCTCTATTATCATGTGTTATGAATAGATAAATTGTCAGAGCTGCCAACGGGATTACTTCCTTATTTAGCAATGCAATATTTCTGGCAATCCTGCTAACAGTTAGATGGTAAAAAAAACACAGTAGTATAGCTTTGTTCCCACCCTTAAGTCACATTTTAATGAGCTAAAACACTCCCATGAGTTCTGGGAGAATGGGGCTTGTGTATGATTCTCTGGAGCCAGCTATGGAGGGCCTTTGTTTCTGCATTGCCCTTTCCCACCACTTATCAGGAGAAAGAGGGGGGAGGCGAGGGTCGGTTATGAGGACATCATACCATACAGCTGGAAAAGTATTTCATTTCAACAACATGTTCCCATGGGTTTCATTTTATTTTTCATAAGTAATAGAAATTGAATTAACACATGCAGTATATTGCCTCATGCCCAGTTGATCTTGATACAATTTTTGAAAGCTGTCATGGTCAGTTGCACAGCTGCATGAAACTTGAGGGTGTGAAAACAACAACGCTTTCAGTTGATTGCAATGCCTTGTATTTCCCTCATTACCGGTCATGAGGTACCATCTATCATCTGATTAATAAGGTCTAATCTATGCATCCAGGAAACTCTGATGAGTGTGCCAATGAATGCAAATGATTTTTTTTGTGATCCATTCTCCCCTACTACTGGAGATTATGACATGATCACTGTACTTATGAGAGAATCTGAATTCACAAAATCGGAATTCTTTAATATAACTACCAGATGTCGTAACAAAAACGAAATGTCATTTTGATATGATGGCACCTCTCCTGTTTGAGTTCATCATTCAAAGACATAAAGTAAAATGTACTATTACAGTGTTACAAAAATATATAATTGAAGTCCCCATTATTTTGAGATAATGACACATTGCTACCCTATTGCTAGTGCCCTGCAGGACTACAGCTATGGCCAAACATTTCGCATCACCTACAATTTTGGGATTGAGACATCATTTTAAAAAAAACAAAAAAAAAACTATATGAACATCATTTAGATCTTTAATTTAACATCATGCAATCAAAGAAACTACAAAATAATATTGCAAAAGTCTACCGGGCGCCATAATAACAGTACAGTATTTCATGTTAGATTTTAAAATGTCACATTTGTAAATGTTGTCAGTTTTTCGTTAAGTGCATGGAAAACTACAAAGCGGTATGTAATTCAATAGGTTAACGTAACTTTATGAAGCAAAATCAGTAAATTCTATAGGGTGATGCAAAATGATTCACCATAGCTGTACACCTTGCTTCCAGTATGATTAGTAAGGAAACAAAAAAGGGCGATGTTCAATATTAGCCCCCTGGCCGTGTTTTAAGGAAAAACGTTCAGCAATGCCCGTGAGACAGGTATTTACAGCATGAAATCTGTAAACAACATGCTTCCCAATTAGGGACCACACAATGCAAACGGGATTGACACATTGGAACAGTAAACCAGCATTCCCATCACACTGCTTTTTAATGCATTGTGTATCATTTTGCTATAAAGTATTTGGAAATGTATTTTTAAATTGTGTGTGAATATCAATATACTGATTTGAGGTTCTACAGTCTATTAATCAATGTCTAGATCTGATAATGAATAGATTATGGCAATCTAAACAAATTGGTTCAAATAATATTTAAACTTATTTTAACTAATTTGTTAAGATTGCCACAATCAGGTTCTGGGCCACAAAGCTGACAGATAATGAAGTGCCTGGAAAAAAAATGTTAACACTCCTACAGCTGTTAAAATTCAAACTGGTTTCAGTTGTTTAACACGTATATTTGAATGACTTCCTGCTCCTGCTTGGACTGCAGGTGTACAATTGAATTTTCACCAGTGAAGAATGCAAGTTTGTTGAAGGTCCCCAATTATCAAGCTTTTGAGAACATTTTTAAGATAATGAATTACTCACATAAAACACTATCGTTGTGTAACAGCCTCCAGATTGCTATATCTGCTCAACAAGCACTGCACTGATTGTCAGTTCCTTAAAGTAGATACTGTGTTATTTTTTTCCCCACCCACAATTAATGTTTGAATAATTGAATTTTGTCTTCCTAATGAACTACGACAGACCCCAGCAGTCTAGATAAAGAAGTGCTTGTTTCCCAATAACACTGCTTCTTGGCCTCCCATTATTATTGAACAACTTGAGCAGAAATGGCAGCGAGCAAACCACACTGAATTCTGCAGACTTGTATACGTTTTTTTGTGGTGCTTGTCAGCTGGCTAAAGACTATAAAGAAGTATATTTCATGCACAGGTACAGAACAACTTGTTTTTGGGTATGACATATTTCGACTTATTTGTTTAGATTCACTTTGTAAATGTATTTATTTATTTATTTATTTATTTATTTATTTATTTATTTATTTTTGTTTCAGTCATAACATAATTGCGTGTCTTAACACTTAGCACTTAGCACCTCTGTGGCATCAACAGAAAAGTACTCCAGTGTAACCATTAACCTTTCCCCCTGCAACACCCAAGCAGATTTAAGAAATACCACATTTCCGCAAATATTATGAAGAAAAAATATTACAATTATTTCTAAAATGCAATAAAAACCTGGGTTGCTATTTCAATACTGCTTTACAAAAATATTTTCAAAATATAATACCAGTTAGCTCTTTTTTCCCATTAATATGATAGCCAAGTTAAAGTTTGGGGCACTTGTCCAAAAATATTTTCTGTCTTCAAAATTGTATAAAAGATGAGTTCATTCCTAAGTGTTTTGGGGTCGTTTCCCAAGAAGATCTAGTTATTATAAATAGAGGTGTACATCTGTGTAAACAAAATATGATTCACAGAAAGAAAAATGTCTTATCCAACAATGAACAAGCTTGGGTCAGTCTTCTTTAGAGAGTGGATTCATGTATGCCTTTGGCTATAACAGATGAATGACTGTAAACATTTGGCAGGTCAGAAATCTGTTTAAAAACTTAATCTTTCTGGTTGAACTCCTCTCAGAGGCAGTCTGTGGGTATGAAGCACTGGGCAACAAATGTACAAGAGAAACGTTTCTTTCTTTCTTGAACATTTCTTGAGTTTATCCAGCTGGAGTCCCTGCCCGGAGCTATTATGGTCACACACAATATGAAGAGTTGATTGATATTCCTGTCTAACTGTCTACATAACCTCAAACTGGAGCGGCCTTTTTCAGGAAATAAACCACATATGCTTCCATATATACCAATGTGCAAATGACTGAACTATCAGTTTGAGTTAAATGGAATGGGAATGGGATTTTAATCTGCAATTGTACTGACTGAATGTTATTACATTGGTCATGCTTGAAAAGTTCTTTTAACTTGTCCAAGCCCAGTGAGAAGCTGAGGATGGACCCAAAATACTGTTTATAGAACACCAGAGCAAGATGGTTTAAGTGTTTGTGTTAGCAAAAACATAGCTTCCTAATATCTGGAAATCAATCAGATTAATACTCTATCCAGAAACTGGTCCTTTTTCAGACCCCTACAGGAGCTGTACTGACACAATGTGTGTGTGGTTATCCATGGTTTTGATTTTTTTTTTTGTGAATTGTGTTTGTCAGTTTCCTAGAACATAGTAATGCCTTGTCTGTGGAGTTCAGTGCCGTCTCAACCCATACTCTTCTATTGCTCTCAGAACAACAATAGGAATATTAGGAGGCTGTGTCGTCCAGTGGTTAAACAAAAAGGGTTTGTAACCTGGAGGTTCCTGGTTCAAATCCCAGCTCAACCACTGACTCACTGTGTAACCCTGAGCAAGTCACTTAACCTCCTTGTGCTCCGTCTTTCTGGTGAGACGTAGCTGTAAGTGACTCTGCAGCTGATGCATAGTTCACACACCCTAGTCTCTGTAAGTCGCCTTGGATAAAGGTGTCTGCTAAATAAACAAATAATAATAAAAATAATAATAATATTTGCTCCACTTTAAAAGCTTTGTATTGCATTTTTTATTACTTAGCTTCCATTTATAAAACAACATGTGAATGATGTGAAAGCAAAAAAGTATGATAACATCTGCCTGTCAAACATAAATAAAATAAATAAATAAAATAAAATGCACTGTTACATATTGTTGCAGTGCATATTTTAATATTTAATAATGAGATGAATGTTCTCAGAGATGGTGGTCCTTTCCTCTCCCTTCCAACTAGAGGTGGAAAAGTTTTAGAAACAGCACCTAATCTAATAATCTAGAGAATGTCCACTCCTACTAATCCACACATTGAGTGTAGTGTTGCCCACGTGTTATACCAAAGGTGTACAACTCAACTTTTATCACAGGCCGCATATCCAAAAAATCGATTTAACCATTTCCTAAAACGGGCCGCATGTAGCTCAAAATAATCCGACATTCACCCATATCTGCAATAACCTTCACCCTTAGCTGCAATATACATAGGATATCTAACTACAGTTGTAGTCAAAAGTTTACATACCCCAAAGGAAATTTATAATTTCTAGAAATTTCTCAAAAACAAATAATTATAGGAAAAATCTTTTGTCGCAAAAGTTTTGCTTTTGTGGATGAGGAAAAAAGTTACAAAATTGTAAATAAATGTCTACAATTATTTGTTTCAGTAGTACTGTTTTTTAAGGTTGCTGTGTCCAGTAAAAGTCACAGACCGACCTTTGATATCACTGAACAATGATTCACCTGCAGATTCACTGTAATCTTCTGTATATCTCAGCTCGCAAAACACACAAATGAGGCACCTCTGCCAATGCTTTGATTCTAAGTTTGAGCCACAGAGAAGTAAGAAAACACAGCAACCTTCTTACATTTATTCAACTCAATGATATATCCTTTGGACGCCCCCTCTTTTCCAGGTTTATATGAGTTCTGTAAAATGTCAAAACTGTAGCAAATAAACTGCTTTCTAACTTTATATATGAACCAACTGCAAATACTATCATGATTAAAGCAGATTTCCAGTTTAAACATTTCAGACAGCAACTGCTCTGCCTGAATCACTCCAGTTTCCTGAAGCTCCCTCAGAGATACTCAACACATCAATGCCTACAGAACACCATACAGGAAACTGGATTCCTCAATTTGACTTATTTTTTTCTTCTTTACCATGAGTTAAACAGAAACTTGGCATAGGATGAAACAGCTCATATATTCTTGTTTAACTTTAGATTCACGTTTTAAGCACCTGTGGCATAAACAGCGCTCCCAGAAGCATGTCTGCAAGTACATCTGGTACAGAGTGTAAACACTAACCTGTCCCCCTGCAGCACTGCCTGAAAAAAGTACCACATTTGTTCTATGAATTGTTTCCTACGAACGTAATTTTTACATCTGGTCAGGGTTTCAGGAGCATATTAATAGGAACACCTTGTTTAAGGTGGATTCTTTTGTCAACACAGCTAACATAACTTTGGGGAAATGTAATCTGGAGTGTTCAAAATGTATATAACTACTGCAGACTTTCCCTCGAAAAAAAAATGCATTCATATGAACGTGTTATTTATCAATTTCTTCTTTTACGTGTTTTGTTTTGCAGTGTTTCTTATTTATTATTATTTTATAGTGGTATAACCCACCAAATAATTCACCCCACCCTGCAGTAAGTTTGATTTTGACAGCTTATTAGCATGTAAAATAATATATACCACATCTCTTCAAAAGCTACTTGGCCATTTAGCGCTTCCACACTCAAGTCTCTACTGATTTTAACTTGTACCTCATCACGTGATTCTTTGTCTGCCAATAAAATTACAGAAGGACTTCCATTCGTCTTGTAAGAGGCGGGGTAGTGTGTCTCTGGCATTCTAGCAGCCCCGGCAATACACACATAAAGTGAGTTTCTGCTTCAATGCCCATTAGACAGAGCCGCTGTAAACAGTGCCTGGGTAACCTGTTGATTGCTGAGGTTCCATGCCTACACCACTCGGCAACTTTTGCATCTCAGAAAACCAGTATAGGTCCAGAACTCAGACACCGCTTGATTGAAGCATTTTTGACTAATCTAGGCTTGCTGAAGATGGAAATTATACTTAAAAGAACAATAATAATAATAAATTGGTGGATTAAGCGCAACAAATAATTTTGGACATCAATCAGTGATCACGATAGACATGTGATTTAAACAAACGCAAGGATACTACAAACTGACATGTTAATGACATTTTTTTTTTTTTTAATATATATTAGTCGGGTCACTACATTTAACAAAACATGCTTGTATATGATATTATGTTGCTTGCACTGGGAAAAGGACGCTGTGTGACATTCATCTACAACGGTCTGTATTGCCATGGATAAGACTTATTATGACCTTTGCAAAACAACAGTGACATGAGCGATTGTCATGTTCCGTGTTGGAAAGGGCTAAGACAATTCAAACAAAGGTTCTGTTCACGATGAAATTCTTGTGCATGGTATGTTTAGTTGCTGGATTTTGGGGAATTTCTTCAGCAAACAGAAACTGTCCTGACCTAATCATTGACAGTTGCCGCTGTACAGCCGAGCGCTCCAAAGTCAAAGGGTTTGGGAGACAAACTATTCGCGTCAAAGTTGTTTGTAACACCGGAGAGTTACTGGAAACTTTACAGCCCAGCTTTTTGCCCAACAAGACAGTTTCTCTGTGAGTATGGTGTTTAATATGAGTAATCTACAGCATACTTTCTGTTAAGTAAATTGGGTGTTTACAAGTTTGTTTCATTACCGCGCAATTTCTTAGTCATGTTGTTTATAAGTCGTTATACTTGTGTTTCTTTCTGTTTTAAAAATGAATACACATATACAAATAACACACGCACACTATAACACCCCAAGAAGGCTTGGCATTGTGGTTGTACTTTTTTTTTTTTTTTTTTAATGAACAGACAGATTATAAAACTAAAGTCTAGTATTTAGGTTTGAGAGAAAGAGAAGGCGTGTAGAGATATTTAGTATAGTAATAATCACTGTACTGTTTAATCCTGTATTCCTCAGAAACAGAGGTTGATTTTCTGGAATGAAACACCACTATTTAATGAGCTCACTTTCTTAAAATATACCCCGCGTTTCTTACGGAGGGGGCGACATCTGGTTACTGTTTGTGCTTTTAAAACAGGTCATATGCATGATCTAGGTGAATATTCATCAATTTCTCCAGTTTCTGTGTGCTCTCCATGTATTGGTCAATCTGTCTGTGTGAGAAAACAAAACTTAGAATATAGCCATCATCTTTTGAACCTTCTGCTACCTTAGTTACAACACCCATGTGTGACAACGTCCATATCCAGGCATCTTCACTAAAGGACAGACACAGTTATAATTTTACTGCAGCCAAAACTAATAGTCTGGAAGGGCTCTATGTAAACTACTAAAGAAAAAAGTGTTTAATCCACAAAAAAAATTAGGCGTTTCGTTTGCATTCATTATTGAAGTAAGCTGACCTGAAGTAGATTTTAAATGAGACCATACCAAATAATAATGCTGTGTTACAAATGTGGCTTTCTTTTAATTGTCTTTGTTGGTGCAGTTTACTCTTAAGATCACATGCATTCTAAAAGTCTCTTTTTACATTTCTGTAACAATGCCTTTATACAGTGAAGCACTCCAAGCTGGACGGACACAAGCCTGCAGTAATTGTACAGTTCTGCTCTCCTTGGTAGCTGTCCTCTTAAAACCTGTAAAGAAATGGCTCTTCACCCACCTACTTCCCTGCAATTGAAATGTTATGAACTTAGCTTTGTTAGTAACAGCTCCCATTTGGCAAAGTGCTTTTCCTGCATTAGGAAATGTGACCTTTCGCTACTTCAAGTGGCTTCCCTCCACTCAATTCTGTTGTGTTATGTAATGAAAATAAACAATAATGGTTTCAAAGAAGTACATTAATAATAACTCAATTACAAGCAGATTTTTTGTTAACATTTACCAGTAGTTTGTGAAGATACAACAATATCAGATTTGTACTATGCTTTTTCAATTATGTCAAGTATCTCTAATGACAAATCTTTAGAATAAATATTTCAATTTAAAGTTACGTGCATTTTCAGAATGGTATTGTGCAAGTGTTAAAACTTTAAATAAATAACATTCCCTTACAATAATATATATGCTGTAAATAGTTATTTAATGAATTGCATTATAATTATTAACTTCAGGAAGCTAAATAACAGCCTCTTCTTGTCTGTACTGTCTGAATGCTTTTTGTATCCATCACCAGTGATGCTTGGAGTGGAAAGCTTTCTGCTGATGAACACCAGTCACCTGAAAAGGTCTCAACACCTGTTGCTGTCACACAGTAGCTCTCAAACATGCTCTGAGCAAACACTGAGGTCAATGGAAAGCAGATTAACCTGAGGCAGCTCAGTGGTGAAAGGAAGCTGTAGTCAGTGTTGCACTTCAAAACTCATGTGCTTTCTTAACCTAGACGTTACATATGACAAGATTTGTGTTCCTCAATTGTAATGTATAACAAGATCAGGGCAAAAGAGAGGAACACTGTCTGGAAATGTGATACAAAATGATCAGGCTGAAACCAAATAGGGGGCTTTATAATTTACTGTCATTTTCAGTTTTTGCACTACTTACAGTAAAATTACTCCACCGGTATGCATATATTAACCAAACACTTACTTACAAGGCTCCGTATAGTAGTTTAATAGAAAAATCCCAAACAAACATAAATGCCAGCTGTTTGTGTCCACATTTCATTCAGACCCTTAGTTTTCTCAAAATCTACAGCAGATTTACAGAAATCTGCAGTAAAACGGGGAGTGGTGAAAGAATTCCCATAACGAGACTTTGTCAAAAGGCTATAGCAAGTTGGCAGCAATTTCTCTATAACAGTAACACTGGTGTTAAGCTGTTGGCGCTGGTAGTGTGGGTTAGCTGCCGATCAGTCATGCTGGTTCAGAAGATTGTAATGATGGCTAAAGAGCTCATTATACATGGAAGTAAATCAAAGTGTAAGGTCTACAGAGAGGTCATCATTAAACAATCTGATTTGCTGTTAATCTAGTCAACACACTTTACTAAAGGAAGATTTCTGGAATTTCTTGCTGAGTACAACTGTTGTGCATTGTAGTGCCTGGACCACAGATCAGTTTTTTTTAAAGCAAAATAAGATGCATTGTTGTATTGTTATAATAACACACATTCCTGCAAAGCCTGTTTTATAAAGTTTTTAAATTGAATACATAAAACAACCTAGTGGAGATTAGAATTTTCACAACAGTTAGTATACTGCAGATCTAAAGAAACATTTACAATCAGAATGGAAAAATAGCAGACATTTAGGAAAAAGTCCTGGACAAACCTTCAGTGTTTGAAATAACCAGTGCTGTTTTGTTATTATAAGACGTATACAGTTTAGTGGCGCACATACTGTATAACCAGAGAGTTTTTCAGGTCTGATGCAAATTTGTATTATTTGTTCTCTTTTTTTTGCTTCAGTCTGCTTCCTGAGTCAGGAACCATAACTTCCTGCAATGTGTTTTTAAACATTCTCCATGGAAACTGGGTCATTAAACTATCCACATGGGTTTTATATCAGCAGTGGCATAATATATAAGCATTAAGTGAACTTGAGTACAGTGTTGTGGTTTATTGCTGTTTTGTCATGTAAATTGGAGAAGTGTGTGTACTTGTAATCTGGCATGCAGTACATTGACACTTGAGGGACCAATATCTGGGAAGAAAACAAAATAGAGAATTACATTTATGTTACCAGACTTAAATAATGTTGTGAGTTGTTAAGGCAATGTTTGTGGTATGTATGGATTCCATTAATAAAAACTAAATTAGTCATCATTTTTAGATTCATAACCATCTTAACAGTTGGTTTTATGAGTTTTGATCCATAGACATCTCAAGCCATTCATATCAGTACTCTCTAGAATCCAAGGTTCAATTAAGCCTGTTCTGTTCAGACTCGTGAGTTTCACTCAAACACAACAGAAGAAGCTTCCAGGTTCATACAATATAAGCAGCATTTGGCATGTGTACCCACCCATTAGATATATCATTTGATAGACACTTTGAGACCAAGTGTTCCAGATTGTACAGTGATGCATTGCCGTCACCTGAGATTGAATGTGTGTAGAGTCAATTGACTCGGCTGTAGACTGTGCTAGTAATGTCTGGGTGTGCTGGAAGGCACACTTATTCAATACAGTAGCTGCCATGCTTCCAGCTCGCATGTTTTTGGTGCTGAATTCATCACTTTGCATTACAAATCAAGTCATGATATTGCATTTGATTGCTGTAGTTTCATTAATGCCAAGTGATTTTCCTGCTACTTTTATGCATAGAGAAGCTGGTGAAAGCTGTCTTAAAACATACAGGAATGGCTTTTATATTAATCATTTGTGATGTGAATTCATCTACTGTATAGATTTATAGATTTCTGTGCCTTCCAGACCCTCAGTGAACAGGAGTGATTGAGTCAGTTATTGGCAGCCGTGCCCTTCAAAGCTCTCAGAGATAATTGTGCTAAACAGAGAAAATAACTAAGATAGATCCTCAGAGATTGGTGAACTGGATTTGAAGTCTGCATTTCCCCAGTGGCAGAGTAACATTGACGCTGCTTAGGCGGGTTCATACTTCAATTAGGAGACCATCGCTGGGGGAGATTACCAGTCTCTCCAGTTGTGTAGCTGTCCTGCTGTCAAAGGGAGACTGGACGCCACCAGGGTTTTCAGCTCAAGCTGGTTGTGTTGCACACCCTTTGCACCACTGTCTCCCAGTGTTGTGACCACAAGACTGAAGTATAACCAGTCTGTAGTGGTTGCATCGGCTGAGAGATGAAGGGTGGCTCACACTTCATGTAACAAAACACATATGTAGTTAACATTTCTCTCATGTAATTACTAGTATTGACACAACTTTAGCTCCGCGCATTGATAAATAGTTTATAGCTATGAAGGAATCATAAGGGATACTTTATTATCACTATGGGGCGAATTAACAGATACCCTTAAAAATCTATATTTATTCCACTGCCGTATTATAGAGCCAATGTTTTATTTATCCTGAATAATTAGTGAATGTACCAAATTGGCATATGTGTGATCATTAACTCTTTCAACATGAAATAACTTTAAAAAATACAACTCCACCTGAAATAGTTTCAGCGCTAGGAAAGGAAACTGTCCCATACCAAATCCAGCCCACTTAACTTATTTGGCCAGGGCGTATGGCAACAGATCTTTAGCTGTAGCTTAATTGAAGCACTCCTAATACTACGTTAAGCTCTATAGCAGTCTGTGTTTCATGTCCAAGGTCAATGTTTGTTGATATGAAATATGTTATTTTGGTTTGGTGAGTATAGCAACCTGATATTATAGAATAACAGAGGTTCAGTGTTTGAAGCACAGTGGCCAGAACCCATTGAGTTGGCAGTGCAAGTTGTTTGTAATACTTCGTGTCGTGCTCTTTACCCTATTTGGTTACTGTGATTGGTTTCATTGAAATATAAGTATTTAAGTTATTTCATTTTTCTGCAGTTTTGTGTTGCATCTTTATTTATTTCTTACCTCACACATCATACCCAGCATGTTTAAATTACATAAACCAAAAGGAAAGTGATGGGTTGTTCACTCAGAAGGTACCCATGTTACTTTTAGCTGTATTTCTTTAATCTTATAAAATGGTGACTATAATTTTTAATATGAATCATTCTCCTTGTGGCTTAACCCAAATATAAAAATTTTCCTCCTTAGTCAGCAATTATCAATTATCATTCTCTGACATTTATTTCAGTGCTCAAGTAATTTTAATGAAAGCATTAAGTTATGTTTATTAAGGCTTTTTCTTTCAAAAATAATGATACGGATAAATGTGAAATAGACATTGCTTAAACTGTGCATACTTCAGATTTACTCTTTGGTATTACTTAAGTATACTGCATGTAGACTGAATTTATTTAAAAACTCATGACTTGGCAGTTTTATTTTAGCAACAACCTTTTTTTAAATCTTTATTGAAGTATTTCATTCAGTTTCTGTCATTGCTATTTGTGCATGCTTTTATGAAAGGTCATTGTTTAGCTGAGTGTATCAGACTCTGGGGATGCAAGGAGGTGTCTGTCGTGCGCATGACATGTTGGCTTGCACATACTGTGAATGCAGGGCTTGGTGATCCACTTTTTTATGACAGTAATAGCAATATGTATGCTATAACGGTTTGGTATAATTGCCAGTTAATGTATGTGTATGCTGAACATCTTAAATTCCCCAAGACTAAACAATTCCCAGAGAAAATGTCAAATTAATGTAGTAGACTTGCTGGAATGGACACGATACAAAACATTTACTTTGATGGGAAAAATTTACTGTGCTTGAAAATGTGTAAACAGTTGCTGCAATTCTATTTTGTTCAGTAAAAGGAGTTTGATTATATTCCACTCCTAATTATTTGTTTATTTAGCAGACGCCTTTATCCAAGGCAACTTACAGAGACTAGGGTGTGTGAACTATGCATCAGCTGCAGAGTTACTTACAACTACATCTCACCCGAAAGAGGACAAGGAGGTTAAAAAAGAGGCACAAGGAGGTTAAGTGACTTGCTCAGGGCCAATGAGTCAGTGGCTGAGGTAGGATTTGAACCGGGGACCTCCAGGTTACAAGCCCCTTTCATTAACCACCGGACCACACAGCCTCCATGAAATCATGTCATTGTATTGCCCAATGCTGCCAGCATTTTAGGTGTACCGAAACTGTAAAGTAAATGAAAAAGGAATGAGAGAAATATATGCTGTTGGGAGTGCTTGTATTCCTGCTCTAAAATGTAGCTACACCTGGAAATGGTATGTGTACTTCTGTAACTAAATTACCAGTACAAATGGAATGGGGAGATCGTTGCAATTCAATGCAACAAAGAAAATATACACACCTGGGGTGTAGTCATTTATGTTGATATTTGTGCCATTTTACAATGTTTTCCCGTGGTTATACTATGCATTTACCATAGTTTACCCTGGGGTTCTTTCACTGAGCTTCTCTGAGTGGCTCACTTACTTAACACACCCAGTATCACAGTGAACTTTAGTCGTTTACTATTTAAACCATCATATGCATGACCATTGCCTCAGGAATTATGCTCAAGATGTGTGTGGTGAGGAACAATGCAATGTTATTGAATATTTGGCGGTGTTTGTTTTTCTTTCCAGTTGTTCAGGAGACACATGCAGTATAGTACGTGCTTGGATGAGGGTTAATTAAATAGTTCCCTTTGAAATGAAAGGAGATTCTGGGATTTGTTCTTGTTTGTTTTTCCAGGAACATGTGGGGTCAGGTTTAACCTTTTGATCTATTCTTATCGAAGTTCATTAACCTACATGTATATTACTAATCAGTTGTGCTAGGAAGACTGTCAGTTTGGGGAGATCAGAATCAGTCCTTAGGAGATTGACAAAGGAGGATGATAACTAAGCCGAAAAAACGTTCCTATAGTTCCTGACAGTAGTGTAACATAAGCCCCCGCGGACCCGCACTGCGGTGAGGGGTGAGGGTGAGGTGAGGGGTGAGGGGTGGGGGTGGGGGCGGGGCGGCGGGGGGCACGTTACAAGAGACCCCGCCTCCACGTCTGTAACAGGAGGCCTCAGATTGGAAGACAATTTGTCAGTCTTCATTGGTTTAAAATGATGTGGTGTGTATAGGAATTGAGATTTATAGGAATTAAATTATTTTGTTTAAGTAACTGTTGTTCATGTTGGTTAAAAGTTAAAAGTGTTTATGTGTGTGTGTGTTTGTGTGTGTGTGTGTGTGTGTGTGTGTGTGTGTGCTCTGCACGAGAGGAGGCTGTCAGCTCTGCTGATGCGCTTAGAGCCCCCCCCCCACCCTACGGTGGGGGCCACGGCATTTTGTGTTATGCCACTGGTCCCTGATAACAGCAACTTGGATCAAGGAGCCCGTGACTCAAGGCATCCTGACAGAGGACCTGAGTGTAATATTATCTTCTCCTTACAATCACCCACTTTTGTTGTGTCATACCTATATAGAGAGAGTATATACTGTATGTAAGGTGTTTATTATTAATGTATGAGAGATGTCATTTCCAGGTTGAGCTACTAGAACTGATTTGCTTTGTGTTTGTGTCACATTTTATTCAAATAGAATAAGGTGACTCTTGTGAATACATCACCAGTGGGTAAAAAAAAAAAAAGTGTAAGTAAGTTGTTAAGAGGTGTTTAGTCTTGGCTAAAAAAAAGTACTTAGAAAAAAAATGTAAAGGAATCAATGACTATCCTTTAAACTGAACCATAACACTGGCTTCAGTAGCAATGTATTGTTCAGTTTGTTTGCTGCATATTTAAATCAGTGTTTATTAGCAAAGGTCTGTAAATACCGGTAGCTAGGTCTTTTTTGTTTGACATTTGCATACTAATTAGAGTTAGCCCTTGTATGAACAAAGTGCTCTATTCAGCTGATTAAACCAGTTGACCCATGTTGGGGAAGCAGCCCCATGGTACTGTCTCTATTACATATAATGTACAGTTTTAGGCTTGTTGTCTGTGTAGCTGAACCTCAAGGGCTGACCTTGATTGGTCTAGGAGTCTGCAGTAGAGCAAGGCCATGCTGCTTGTATAACCTACTGCATGTACATTATTTTTTTTGCTCTGCACTGCAAGGCTATCAGTATCTTGCACTTAACATTGATTTATTTAAAGATACATATGGATAATCTGTATTTTCATGATGGTAATTGTCTTAACTGACTGAATTAGAACCTATTAATTTATATATGAAGTATGCGATACATAAAGTAACACCATGGTATATACTGTATAGCACCTATAAAGTGCAAATTCTGTTTTATAACTCACACAAAGGTTTGTTATTTTCTGTCATAAATCTTACCAAAAACTTGAAATATAAAACAGTAATATACAAATGGTTGTTTATCATGTAGATGAAACATGTCTTTCACATCTTTTAGTTTTGACTTAATAAATTATTTTGTTTTATTTATTTTAAATGACAAATGCACCTAAACGCACTTCATGATAGTAGTTTATGTTGTATTACTTTTACGCTACTGTGTTAACCTTATTTTGTTTTTTACTGATGTCAACCTTTTTTTTTAAATTTGACAGTTCATCTCATTTGTTGTTCTTCTAACCAAATTCCTTTCTCACTTGTTGCAGAATTCTCAGTAATAACAAAATCTCACTGCTGAAGAATGGCTCATTCTTTGGTCTGCGTTCCCTGGAGAGACTGTGAGTAGCTGACCCAGTTCTGTTTCTTTGTAGCCTGTGATTTCTTTAGTGTGCACAAAGACAGAAGGGTATTATTAATAATAATAATATTTATTATTATTATTATTATTATTATTATTATTATTATTATTATTATTATTATTATTATTATTATTATCATCATCATTAACAACAACAACAATAATATAGGACATGTACAGGGTAAAGCTGGTGATCAGTTCTGGATTGAAGTTCCATGGCAGTTTTTCAGCCATTGTAACTGAAAAGGAAAGGTGGGGTGGGGGTCATTGTTTAACCTCAAAGCACATCTCGGTCAAATATTTGAAATAATAACTGCAATAAAATACAAGATGCAGTCTGCTTCAACAGTGCTGCTAAAATAGCAGATGCACTCTACATCTTCTGGGCAGGACTGGATAGCAATCAATTATGTATAGCGAGAGGCTTCCTGTACTCTGTACAGTAAATAGCACTTTGTATGTTTCATATACACTACAATTGAATCTGAAGGGCTTTGTAAATGAGGCTTTTAGACTAATTTTATCCATGGAAGAAATATTGAATGCATGCCATGTGTTTTTTTTTTATTTTTTAAATGATAGCTAGTTTAAAATGCAGAAAAAAAACATGGTCCTCAGTATACACTTGAAATGGCTTCATTTGCAAAACCTGAAAGTGAATCACCACCTTTATATATCATTTGACAGCTTAAAGTGGATTTTCGACAGGGGCAACTGAGTTGCTTAGGTCATTAGACCTTAAAATGCTGTCTTTATCAAACTGGAAAACTGGGCTTTCCTCGTCAGAAGAAAAAGCTAAATCCTGCTTTTGTTACTGGACTTGTTACTGCAGCATTGTGCTTTCTGATTTTGTGACAAGTGCAACCCTCTCATTAGTGGTTTTGTCTGTTAAAAACCTGTGATTGCTGCACATTAATCAGCCAAACAGTTTGCTTCTTAACCTTTGTTGGGAACAGAAAGTACATAAGACATGGGGCCAGTGGGAGAAATGGTTTGAAGCCAACAGAGTTTTTTTCCCAGGAGTCAGTTCAGCAAAGTGAATTTCAATGCATAATAGTTGATTCAAACTTACAGTTGACTTTAATTATGTCTGACTTAAAATTAGTTTTGTCTGCAGTCTGAGATTTATTGACCACATTTAAAGAAAGGGCATCAAACTAATGGTATATTTTAGCATGATAAGCTAAAGAAATGTAAGAAAATGGATACTGAAATCTGTACATATAAATGTAGGCTTTGGCAATACAAAAACATTGGACTGAAAAATGTAATCTCTAGGTTATGTTATATACTGTATACAGTCTAACTTCATTATAACGAACCCCCCTGGGACCTGGAGAAATGTTTGTTATATCAGGGTGTTCACTATAATATGGGTTGCCAATTTCCTGTATCAGAATAATGAAGAAACACCCAAATTGAATTGAACATCTTTTATACAGTAGTTCTTTCAAGACACCTTCACATTGATCAGCATTTAAACTGTATATTTAAAAGAAAACAGGTAAGAAATGAAAAAAAATAAAAAGTACACTCCCGTGCTCAATACAGTAATTACGTGGCCTTTCTCTTGAAAAACATATCCAGCGTCGATTTGTTTCATATTTTTTGTGCTTTTCTCAATGCACGCTGTTTCAGTCTTGTTACCTCCTCACACCTGTTGCCATGGTTGCAGTTTGTGTGAAGATGGCAACAGTTGCATATGTCACACATGATAGATTATCTATGAATCAGCCTTATCTTCGAATTAGCCTACCAAGGGTACCAGAGAAACAATGAATCTTGATTATAAATCTCCCTCCCGACCTGTGAGGTTGCTGCATAAAGGGAACAGAGTACCCTGGACTGGATGGCTTGACAATTCATTCCAAGGGTTAGATGGAAATCGGCCATCTAGAAAGGGGGCGGAGCTACGGTACACCAAGTCATCGCTCCAGAGGGAAAGCGATGTGGCAACCACGGATTGGAGGAGAAATGGTTGCGCTCGTTAACCAAGGGGGGTTGACTGACGGTACAGAAGGGGACGTGGATAGGTGATCTGTTCCTTTTGTTATGGTTAAGAGTGAACTGAGAAAGGAGAATTGTAAAATAACCACAAGTGTTTTGTTTGTTTGTTGTGTCTAATTACAGTTTGTTATTATTAGACAACTAACATGATCCGGAGCTGTCGCTACACCAGGACAACACTTCACAACTGTGCACAAATAAATTGTATTTCACCACGAGCACCACTATACCTGCACACTGCAACCCACTTTCCCAGGAAGCCTGGCTTATCAATGTTTGTAGGTCGCCTGTTAAACACTTTTAAATACCAGTGTGCTTGAGGTGTAACTAGCTCCCTGCAGCCCATTTATATTAGGATATTTGTCAAAACCATGAGTGATCTTGAGGTAAAAACCTTAATGAATGCAGCACAGGATAGGCCTGAGAGGTTAAGATGTTGCAGACAGCTACAGTGGGAACCAATTAAAACCACATCATTATCAGCTTTTGAAAGTTAGCCAGACAAAATGAAAGAATGAAAATGAGTTACACATTATCAATAGCTTGCTGCTGGTACTGTATGACAGGGCAAATGAAAAGTAGTTCTGAACATTGGCAGAGGTTGTGTATACTTTTGAACACTTTTCTGTCTCAGGGTATGTATTCTTTGTTATAAAGCTCAACTTTCAAGTCTTCTGTATTCGGTAAAGCAGTTTTTCAAATAGGGAGTTTATACTTTTCAAGGTCATGCGTCACTTATTCCTATTTTATTATATTCGTATTATTATATTCGAAAGTATTCAGTCAGAATGAATTATTGATATACAGCAGTACACCATATATACTGACACACTCTTTTAATTTCAATATTTTTCCTAAATTTTTTTTTGGTGTGTTCATGAAGATAATCATGATAATATGATACTGTTTATCAGATTTACAGTGATATGGCAAACACTAGCTTTCAAGACCTCAACAGTTCCTCTTCTGGTCTAAGTAGAATTAGCACAGTTTCTTTAAAGATTTCTATTGAGGTCTTGAAAGCGAGTGTTTATAAATCACAATAGTTTATATATCTTAATAGGTTTTTTCTTCTGAGCGGCATGTAATAATAAACACTGATTTTATTTAAATGTTTGGGTGCGAAATCAAAGCTCTTGGTCCACAGCCCAGAGTTTTGAATCCAATGGAGTATTTCTGGATCAAGTGAAGGAGGGTGATAAAAGACAGACTTCAATTATTGAGCTGTTTAAACTAATGTGTTGAGAAGATCATGCAGATTATAAATGTTTGGCAAATCAATAACCAAGTATACAATCTTTTTTCAAACTGTTTTGCAGACTTCCTTTTTAATAACTTTTCCAGACTTATTTTGAAAATCAATTATCTGATTTATAATCCTAGATGGTGGATTCAAATGTAATAAATAAAAAGATATGTACTGGAATGTTATCATAAATTGTCATGGGCTTTGCCTCATGGAAACCATGCATTGGTATTCTTCAAAGTCGTTGTGCACATACATCCTTTTAGAGATACAGATAGAACTGTTTCATCAATCTGACCACTTATTGTGCTCTGTGGTTTGGCAGTTTATATAAAGCAGGAAGAGCAGTGGGCCAAATGTTCAGCTTGGGGGGAATTACAGTCTTTAAATAAATGATATAGATGTATACATTCTTGGCAGTTGTGTTTAAGGTGCAGTCGATAAGATTGAAACCGCAGTCAAATGGAATGGAAGGAAGACACTTCATGACAGAACGTGTGGTGGTTTAGCAGTATGGTGAGGAAAGCTTTCCAAATGGCCAGTTTGATTTCTCCTGTAACATGAACAAGCATTGAATGGTGTGACTGAATTCCACAATGACAAGGGGTATACAAGTCCCTCTGCGTTCAAATACTTTGCGAGTCGTGCCACCATGGTTGCTTTTTGTTTTTTCAAGCAGGACTGGGCTGTGATAATTGTTGAGGTTGAGCACATTCAAGTAGGGGAGAAACAATCTCCTTGGCAATTCATTTGAGAAGACACATTTTTTGTTGCCAAGAAGATTAACAGCAATATAGAAGATTAGAAACCAGACAGATTCATAAAGGGGGGAGATTAGATAAAAGGGGCATTCAAAACAGAAAATAGGTGGCACTTTTTTACAAAGAGAATTGTGAGGGTCTGGAACCAACTCCCCAGTAATGTTGCTGAAGCTGACACCCTGGGATCCTTCAAGAAGCTGCTTGACGAGATTCTGGGATCAATAAGCTACTAACAACCAAACGAGCAAGATGGGCTGAATGGCCTCCTGTTGTTTGTAAACTTTCTTATGTTCTTATGTTTCTTATGTTCTTATCAAATAGCTGAGGGGTTCAGAACCTCTATGCATTGTTTAGAAAATAAATGCATTGAGAAATATTAGTACAAAGCTAACATTCATAAACAATAAACCAATTTCAGTTATAAAATGGTGTTACAAAAATAGAAGCAACTGCCATAGCACTGTAAATATTGTGCAGTGCCACATTAGCAGGCAATACTGGACTCAAATGTGGTAGTGAGTCTGCTAGGTGTTTAAATTGCTCTGAAGGGATATGTGGCTGTTATGTATTGCATTGTGTAATCACTTTTGAGATAAGAAACACACTTTTCACAAAAGCATATGGTCTATATATAGCAGGTGTTTGTAATCCTTTTCTAACCTCTGTATATCAATACATTAAAGATGAACTACTGTAGATCTTAATGCACCTGTAATGTTTGTCATGACAACCTGCTAATGCAGATCTGAAGCTACCACTAGGGAGTTTATGATAGATCGTGGGAGACAGGATTCTGTCAGGATTCCATGTATTTCACAGTTCATGACATTTTAATAACCACTACTTGCATTTGAAATACAGTAGCTGCGTTTCATTAAATGCTGATACCGTTGTGCTATGAGGTGAAAGGGTGATGCATTTTGAACATGCCTTTAGAAATGCATTGGAGAAAGGTGGTGGAAGCATCAGGTTCTGTACAGAAAATGGTTGTCTTAGGATTTATCTTAAAAGAAGCACACTGAACCACATGTTGATGAGACCAGAAGAAAAATTCAGTTCCCTGTGAGCTGTCTGGCAAGGCACATCTTTGCAAAGCCTCCCTGTACCATGAGAAATCACTGAGGCGGGACAACATCTTTTAGTCTCTGATCTCCATTCAAAGCACACCTGCTACATGCATCAGCTGGGTCAGCGCTATCGAGGTTAGCCCTGCACAGATCTTGACGCACCAGTTGTTGTGATGGATAATAACAGGTTAAAGTGATTCCAGGTCTTTCTAATAGGAGTAAAGGCCAGTGAGCCACTTTATTAAATGTGACTGTATTGTGTTTTTTTAATTTTTTTTATCTAGCTTCAAGACCATAAATGCTGTGCAGCAGAGTACCTTTAAAAAGCACCGATGTTATATGTCAAAGGCTAGCTCACAGAGCAGAATGCATGCTTTATAATCATATGTATTACATTACTGTGGTACAGTACAGTATGTATTCCAAAACCATCGATCTACTGGAGAGGTTTAGTCAGTAGCTATTACTTTATTAGTAATGTTGCCTCAATACTTGTAGGATCAAAGTTCAACCAGGTACAGATTCCACAAGGTTCAGTTCTGGTGTGAATAACAGCCAACTGTTCAATCAATGCATGTACCAGCCAGAGTGGCTGGCAGATGTGGATACTGACAAAGACAACGCACTGTACTGTTAATTCCAGTTCAATCAGGCCATTAAATGTGTGAGAAGTCTGCATCATGCTCCTTGTACCGGTCCAGTCAAACTGTTCCATTGTGACCCGCTGTGAATCTGACACATCACTCAAATAAACGTATTACTGACATCCCCTGTAGGAGTAGAGTCATAAGTGGTCCAGTAATAAAAGCCTATCCAAGCCAAACTACCATCAGCACCTTGGTCAGTTGACATAACAGAATCTTGACTGTGTGCTTATTATGGCTTCTATACTCTTGCCCTATCGTTTGCATTAAGCAAAGTGAAGGCTGAATCATCTGACCACTGTGTTTTTTCCAGTCATCTGTGGCCCACTCACGATGATCCATGCACTATTGAACTTGCCTATTTCATAGTGTCACCAGAGATGTGTCTAATACATGACTATGAAAATATAACTTTTGAATGATGAAAGTTATACAAATAGAATGTTTTATGAAATACATGGTAACGTGAAGACCATATCCTATCTGTTTAAGATCTCTGCATACAACAATAAGAAGCTCTGGGGCAAGCGATGAAGCTAGTCTGTATCCAGCTATGGAAGTCCATTGTTGGACCTTGACCCCTCCTCATCTTTCAGTCAGCAAGGGAATGTGGGAACTTGCGTACAATATTGTTATGTTAGAATCATTTATGTTCCCCAAGATTATACATATTTATTGATAGCTACAATAGTACAAAATGAATGCTTATTGATGTGATACATTCACAGGCATTGTTCAGACATGATAGATTTTTTTTATGCCAAAATTCCTGAAGCTAAATCATTTTCATTTGTGAATTATTTTATGTGCATCACTCATTTTACTGTACACTTTCAGGTGTATTTATTTCCTTAATCATATGTCTTTGTTGGAACCAATAGACATGCATTTATTATTTTATCAATGGAATAAACAAATACGTATTTATTTAAAAACAATCTGTTGAAATGTAACATCTTGTTTTCAGGATGCACTGGACGGCAATTTACAACACGCAAACATACAATATTATATAGATCAAAAAAGTAAATACCGGGCAGATAAAATTGTATTGGTAATTCAATGAATTACTAAAATCTTCATGGATCAGATTCTGCTCATTATCATGCATCTTCTAGAGTGCAGGCTTGGAAAACACAATGCGTTGAGCATATACTGTAGAACGAAACCCTGTCGAGTGTTCTTGTATAGAATACGCAGAGGTAGCATTCTATAGAGGCACCCCAGTACAGCTTGAACACTTATGTTGTAAAATGGCCTTTCCCCTCATTAGTTTGTTACATGTACTTGGTACATGAATGTGAATTCATTCCTTTTTATTCAGAGTACAATAGGGGTTGTGCTTTTTCCCACTCAGCATCTCCTCAATGAGTGAATAATTTAGCTGTCCTCCACCAAATGAACTGCCACAGACGTCTCAGCCCTTCAGAGCAGTATTTGTTTGCCCATTACTGTAGGCCTTCTCCTCCCATAATTACAGTGTAACCTGTAGTTTTGGAAAAGAGACAACATATTAATACCCCTGCTGCTTCTACTATTGCATTTCATATTTAATTAGTGTCTTATGACACTGTGAGGCAAAGGGTTTTCTGTAATTAGATAAGAGAGCCTCTCCTTTTAGTGCACAGTTAATGGTTAGGGAATGAATGACTGAACCAGAAAAATCTAATTACAATGGTTGTTTTTCTGTAAAATAAATGTATAATTAGAAGACCTCCAAGGTTAAAGAACATGTCAACTATTGTACAGTACACACACACACACACACACACATATATATATATATAAGTCAAATATAGTAAATATATACAGTTTACTGTTCATGAAACTGTGCTGTTTTGTTCTTTAACAGTTTCAAATATCTGAAACCTCATTTTACTGATAAAAACAAACTTAAAAAAAAAAACATTCTTAAATAACTCCTGTAAAGTAAGTATCCCCTGTCCAGTTCTGTATGAAACCAATATAACTAGAGACTTTTGTCAAGTATTAGGTGAAATATTATGGCAAGTATATGTTAATACAAATAAAGGTATACATCTATGCCAAGATAATGAGTTCACAAATGTGAAATGTAAATATATCAACAATATCTATAACCAAGCACCTGTGCTGTTAAGTGTATCTGAAATGACATGAGGCATTGGCAGCTCAAATCCTCAAGCTGAAGGCTTTCTGGTTGAATTCCACTGGAAGGCAGGGACTTGGGAAATGCTTCTTTTTTTAAGCATTTGTCTGCTTGAGTTTATCCAGCTGTAGTCCAAGCCCTTAGAGATGAAACTTATTTTATACAACCCGAGCGGGTGATTGAAATGCCTTGCTGATGGTATGTGTGACCTCAGAAAAACAGCCGTTATATTCCGTTTTTTAATGTGCCTAACAATATGCACAGTGTGTGTGTGTGTGTGTGTGGCATGAAGTCTTGATTGTGCATTCACAACAGAAAACAAACAAGAACATTATTTTTTGTATTTGGAATCTGGAGTTATTTTCCTCCTTTTTAAGTAAGGAAACTCAATATCTAAAATAGAATGAGCGGTGTAGCTGCAGCCACTAGCTGATGTGACATGGAATGGCACCTTATAATCCAGTCCTGTGTCTTACTAAAAGGTGTAAATGTTTTTTTAATAAAAACAGTGTTTACACCTACAGAAAGGAAAACATGGGCCTGCTCTTCTTGTCAGGTTTGATTTCATGGGGGTTACAGATGTTTTTTTTGTTGTTTTTTGCCATTCCTGGTAGGGTAGGATTCCTGCTTGTATAGGCCTGTGTGGCTTTTTGATTTAACAATGGAAATATATTTTAACTGCTTAACATTTGAGTATAGCACTAAAAAGAGGCTGGACCACACTCATGCCTGGCACAGTTGGCTTGATTGGCACACAACAGGCTGTAAAGTGAATAAGCCAAATTACTCAATTGCCCTCTTGCCCAAGAAGCAAATGTCTCCTGGTATCAGAGATAATGTTAATGAAGCATTAATGGAAGCCTTTTTGGCACTCTTCTTATCCATCTTGTACTACTTAGTCTATGTACACAGTGGGATTGAATATTCATGATTTAATCTTCCTCTTGCCAAAATAGAATCCCCCTTGCAATATACCAAAAACACAATGCAACATACTGCAGATTGTAGTCTAAATAAACAGTGTTTGCACTGTGTAAGGTCAGCACTGCCAGACAGGTCTGGGAGGTCCAGTAAGAGGGAAGCATTTAGAGAAAAGGAATAATGAATTGTGTAAATGAGTCTTGATTGCAGTTTAAATATTAAAGAGAAAGTGAGGCTTCAGTGTGTTGGAGGAAATAGTTTCAGACATTTATTTGTATTGGATTATGCCAGGCTTATTTCAGTCCTTTGGTTTTTTTTCTATTTTTCTTGCACAGCAAAGCTTTGACCTAATTACCTTTTGGTAGAATTCAAGCTGGATAATTTATACATCGACCAACTGTAATATTGGGTTGGGCCCATTGTTTGCCCTGATCATAGGATTGACATGACCTGGCATATACTACACAAGGTGCTGGAAGGGGTCTGAAGGGATGCTAATCTATTCAATCACTAATATTTCATGAAATTGGTGCAGAGAACTAGGCAAAGGATTGTGCTGGCCAACGTTCAAATTCACCCCAAGCATGCTCAATTGGATTCAGATTCAGGGATAGTGGTGGCCATGGAAGATGCCTGAAATGTCTGTCATTATTATTTATTATTATTTGTTTATTTAGCAGACGCCTTTATCCAAGGCGACTTACAGAGACTTGGGTGTGTGAACTATGCATCAGCTGCACAGTCACTTACAATTACATCTCACCCGAAAGACAGAGCACAAGGAGGTTAAGTGACTTGCTCAAGGTCACACAAGGAGTCAGTGGCTGAGGTGGGATTTGAACCTGGGACTTCCTGGTTACAAGCCCTTTTCTTTAACCACTGGACCACACAGCCTCCTAAACCATTCTGGTACATTGAATTGGTGCATCATTGTCTTGAAGGGCCACTGCAGGGTCACAACAATGCTTCAGCGAAATATGGCAGCTTGATAGTGATGCAAGGATCCCATGTCACATCACATGATCAACCTCATTTGCATATCTAATTGTAATATCAGGGTGATGCCAAATCCAGTCAGGAAGACCAGTCCTAATAAAGTGGCCAGGTTGTGTAATTTTGACCTACCTGTAGAGTAACATTTTTATAAAGTTCTAGTACCTGTAAATTATTGAAATCATATTGATATTTTATGATTAGAAGGTCTGTGCAATTCAACATCAGAGGTGATTTTATTGTTCTCTGTGAAATATAAAAACCCTAGCAGGCCTCTGAGGATGCTTACTTGCCTTGCATTAATATTGCAGTATATAATAAATCATGACACTAAGTAACCTGTCCTTTTCGCTTTTTCAGAGATTTGAAGAATAATTTAATTAGTACCATTGAGCCTGGGGCTTTTCGTGGACTTTCAGAACTAAAGAGGCTGTAAGTATAAGAGCAAACATACAGTAACAGTACGGGACAGTCCAGTACTACATCAGGGATTCTTATACATACACTGATCCTGATTGAAATCAATTTTGTGACAGTGACCAAACTTATAATACCATTTTTTCTTTTGCCTTTTATTGTTTTTAACATTTGGCCCTAAACTAAACAGATTGTACATATTGTCATACTGTATGGTTTAAATAGTGTAAAAAAATATTATATATATCAGCAACCTATACTGTTTACTCTAGCTTCAGAAATGGCCTATTAACTCGTATCAACTTACATTTTGCCAATACATGAAAGCAGGAAAGTACCATTCTTTGTATTTGTTATTTACAGTGGTTTGCAGAAGTATTCACCCCCCTGCAAAGTTTTCACATTTTGTTGGCACCTGAGCGTACTCCACAACGCTTTCAAATTAGACTTTAGAGTTTGTGTAGAATCTACACAAACTACTCCACATTGATAAAGTTAAAAAATGCATATAGAATATAAATAAGTAAGATTTACAGAGAAATATAGAATAATCTCAGTTGCATAAGTATTCAACCCCTTTGCTACTGCATCTCTAAATCAGTTTAGGTGCAAATGATTTGTTTAAAAGGTCACAAAATTAGTGAAATGGTTTCAGCCTGTGTGTTCTCAAAGTGGTTTAACTTGTAGATAATTTCCCTCAGGTATATAAAGACGAGATAAAAATTGAACTTTTCGGTCTGAATTCCAAGTGTTACATCTGGCCCGACCCTGCACATCACCCAGTCAACACCATCCCCTTGTCAGGATAGAGGGGAAAATGGATGGTGCAAAGTACAGGCGAATCCTTGAGGAAAACCTGTTTGAGTCAGCCAAGACTCTGAAACTGGGGAGGAAATTTACATTTCACCCGAAGCACAAAGCCAAAGCCACACTGGAGTGGTTGAACAAGAAGATAATTAATATTGTTGAGTGGCCCAGTCAAAGTCCTGACTTGAATCCAATCGAAAATTTATGGTGAGACTTGATGATTGCAGTCCATCGACGATCCCCAACAAACTTATCAGAACTGGAGCAATTTTCCCGTGAAGAATGGGCAAAAATGTCTCCAGCCTACTGTGCAAAGCTAGTAGAGACCTATCCAAAAAGACTCATAGCAGTAATTGCTGCAAAAGGTACTTCTACCAAGTACTGACTTAAGGGGCTGAATACCTATGGAACCAGTAAATTTAATTTTGTACATTTTCTTTGCAAGTTTTGCTGGCATTTAACCTCCTCCTCATATAACGTAATGTTGTTGAAGCTGACACCCTGGGATCCTTCAAGAAGCTGCTTGATGAGATTCTGGGATCAATAAGCTACTAACAACCACATGAACAAGATGGGCCGAATGGCCTCCACTCGTTTGTAAACTTTCTTATGTTCTTATGTTCTTAACAGTGTTGAGTTTAACCACTACAGCTTTGAATAAAAAAGTTTTTTTGTAAAACTGTGCATACATTATTTGTAATTCAACAAAATGTGACATTATTGGTAGGGGGTGAATACTTCTGCAAACCATTGTATATTCATATATTACATTTTATTATTATTGTAACAATTTAGCAAAGTGGGCAGTTCTGTTCAAAATGTGTTTCCATTGAGGTTAAGTCATGTTTTTTTTGTAATTGTAATTTAAATATTTGCCCCAGAAAACCACATGTGCTCCTTTTCTGTTACCCATTGTTAATTTTAATAGAGGGATTAACGAATAGGTATCTTAACCCAAGGCACTTATTGAATATGTTGGAATACAAACATCTTTGCCAGATGTGACTTCAAAGTGAGCAAACCAAGATAATGTAAAAATGAAATTGTTCTGACACATAAAAAAACTCGACAGGTAGTAAAAAGAAAAACATAAAAAAGGAGAAAAAAATTTTTCACACATTAGAAAGGTCCTGGTAGTGACCTTTATTATAAATATATTTTTAAAGTTGCATCCGTTTACGATTTGTAGTGCATGTGTCTGGGAATTGGAGCTGCTTGTGGTAATTTGAGAGGTCCACTTACTGGTGATTATGCAAACACTTGAATTTACATTTGTACAACTGCATTGGGGCACACATATTTCAATTAAAGCAGGATAGGGAAGCAGAGCTTTGACTGTAATTAAGAAAGTAAATTAAGAAAATAAGTAGCGTGATCAGGGAAAATGAGCATGACGACATCCAAGCTGTTATTCAGGTCACCAGTAATAAGCATTTGCTTAATCCCTTTCCATACGCCACCCACCAGTGGACCCGGGATTGTACAAGCATGGGGTTTATCAGCATTCCTGTCTTCTCAGGTTCTATTTATTTAAGGGCTTGTGGTGTTAACTGGACCGGGTTAGACACTGCATTATGTGTGCCTGTTCCATAGCTCTTAAGTGGTCTAGACCCTCGGTTTGTGGGATCGTGCTAGTGTTAGTGTTAGTGATGTTTTAATGTTATTTGTTACACATCTTATTTTATTCCTATTGAACTGCTTATCTTTTCCTAAGAAATGTGTTTCTGTATTTTAAAAGTACAAACCGGCAGAGTCAAATTTACAGTTGAAATAGTAAAAGAAAATAAATTCAGTCAAATGTCTTCAATGCCCAAAAGAAGTATCAAACAATTGCCAGCTAATCAGTTAAGTTTACATTTAAAACTTTTTTTTTAAAGTCTGCTCAGCGAAGTATTGTTGTTGATTAAAAAAAAAACCATGACAAGAGTCAACCTGCACTTTAACTCAAGAAACGAAACGTTTATTTTAACAGTGCTTTCTTCCTATTGTATAAGGGAGTATAGCTTTGCACCAGTTGTTTTGATATGGGAATTTTTATGACAATTACGGGGCATTTGTTGTTTTAGGGACCTGTCCAATAACAGGATTGGCTGTTTATCTCCTGAAATGTTCGGAGACCTCAGCAATCTATACAAACTGTAAGTACTTTGCTTTTTTTAAATTTAAATTTGCTTCACATTGTCCAGTGACAGCCAATAAAATATCTTGCCAAATTTTCTGCCAATAAATACTTATGCATTCTTTGTCTCGACTGGAATAACAAGTCACCCAGGGCAGTAACGCAAAAAGCAGTGTGTCACATTGCACTGTTTTCATGCCATGACCACAAAGCGGTTACCCAAACCAAATCCATCTTTCTGTCCATCAGAGATTTAAGGTGTGTTACATTCCTATCTATTGTAACACTGTTGTGTCTAACCTCTAGAGCAGGGGTCTCCCACCCTGGTCCTGGAGAGCCCCTATCCAGCAGGTTTTATAGGCGTATTTACATCATCAGTGGCTAAAGATCTGGAACACCTGTTAATCTTGACTAATTAAGCCAATAATTGGTGCAATTAAGTAACTGAGAGATTGGTTGAAACGAAAACCAGCAGCCCCAGTAGCTCTCCAGGACCAGGGTTGGAGACCCCTGCTCTAGAAACATGCGGGTACACATCCTGGGTGTATACCAAGTAATGCTACTGCATACAATACAATACAGGCAGTGAACTTTGACACTTACGATTCTCTTTAGGGTTTACGGAATTGTCTAAAATACCGCCCCATCTTTCAACATTTATGATTAAATGCTTTTTAAAACCATTAAATGCAGTTTTGACTGTAATAGAAATAATACATGTACTGAGCATGGGGACATCCCAACCAGTAATATGTGTCTGTTTAATCTCTTTACATCAATATCTCTGATTTATATTGCTATTTAAAACCTATACATTCACATTCATTTCACACTACTCCCAAACTCCACCCAAAACAGACACACAGATAACTTGTGGTTCTTCCACTTGCCAGAACATCCTTTCTGTTGATTATGGAACTGTTTTTGTGCTACAGTAATATGTGTTCTGCATTTTGTTTTGTTTTTTAAGGAATTTATCAGAGAATATTTTTTCAACTCTGTCTCAAGGGCTCTTCATCGAACTGGTGTCACTTAAAGTCTTGTAAGTACGGCCATCTAGTACCTGTCTGTTAGGATTCTTCAATCTGTTGTTTTTGTTTTGTGAGACAGGCCATCGTTGTTTCCTAATTCTGTTATATATTATTTATTGTAATACTATTTTTAGTACTACTGTGTTTTTTATTGCTTAACTGTAAGTGCTCATATGCAATCACTAATAACCATGAATGAGCTTATGCAATGCAGTGAAACTGTACAATAATGTTACTGTATTTTATAGTTCTATTTCTGTGCCACACAAGGTGTGTAAAACCTGTGGTGGTTCTAATCATTTCTTAAACAGGCATTTTAGCACAGAATCACTCTTCTGTGACTGTAACCTAAAATGGTTATTAGACTGGGCCAGAAACAACGCCGTCCAGATAGGAAATGAAACCCTGTGTGTTTACCCGAGCACTTTGCATGGACTAGAACTCCGCAGTTTGAAGGAACAACAGCTAAAATGTGGTAAGTGAAAATAGGTTCATTAAACTTATGTAAAACGCAAAGTGAATTTTGTGACCTTTGTTTGTCGTTGTGTTGCAGTTTATGGTTCGCTGATAGCTGCCTGCATTTATTTTGATTTATTTTTGTCTATATGCAGTAAAACCACAATCTACAACCTAAAAAAAACTACTGAGATTATCATAAAAGTGATGGTTAAGGCATTGATTCCAGTCTTACACCACATTTGTAGTTTGTGCTGTGTGCTACAAATGTTTTCACAGGTTCCTTATTCTGAGAACTGTGAGCTTTGTGATTCTTTTCTGTGTGGCCTTATTGCAGGTTGTCCGTTTGCCACTATGTAAAATAATCAGGTTAACAAATGTCAAAAATAAGGCCAATTTAAACCCCCCAGCATTCAGTAATTGGCACTGTCCACAAAGGAATATTCTAAGGTTTCGTGGGCTAAAATCTGTTATTATCGCTATCACGTAAATTGTTTTGCAATCTGAACCGAGCTCTTTAAATTCCTTCCACAAAGTCCTCGAAAAAAAAAAAAAAGGCTGTAAATAAAAAAATAAACGCTCACACAAGCATGATCAAGATCAGTTTGTCTTCATTAGTGAGGGTCATGCATATTCAAATATTGACAGTGGAGAAGACTTGCGGCCTACAATCACAGCATGCCAACCTGACTGAGAGACTTTGTGGAAACACTGGCATTACAAAGTGAGGTTACGGGTGGCTTGCCGGACCCTCACCCTTTTAGAGAACCAGTCCTTTGAATTCTGCTCTAAAGAACTGACAAGCAGTTTTCTTATGCTGAATGGTCCTTTTGCTTGCTTTTTCTGTTGTTGGGTTGGGGGAGGTTACCATGGAAACTGCGTTGAGAGATCAGGTGAGTGGGAACACCAATCTCACTGGAAGCAGTTGTTTTTAAGATATTTGTGTTTTTCTAGAATGAATGTTTTGAATTATCTTGTGCAGTGTTTCTTCAATAAAACAGTGAATGTTGCTGTAGCATTCCATAGCTCAAAAAGAATCCCACAGCACATGCAACGTATCTGAAGTCAGATATTTGAATAATGCTAACACTTTCCATTGTTTAGGAAGGATTTGTTCGCACAGGACCGTCTGGTGCTTTAGCACTACGTCAGCAGAGTGAGCTTGTGTCTGTATTTTCCATTCAGCTCTAAATAATATTTGTAGGGAATATGGTCTGCTGCTTGAGAATATACATTTTACTCAGGGCTTCCTGCATTTGCAGACAATATTTCATGACCTAAACCTGGATGGAAAACATGCATCAGTCAGCACAAGCAAAGTTTTCTTGTATGTTTTGAATTATCCTGCACTGCCCCAGTCTCAGCATGGAATTGGATACGACACGGCACTGTTGAGAGGATTTAGTAATTCTAGCCTAGAGCCATGCTTGTGGGGTTGACCTTGAAAGAGTTGAAAGACTATCAAATACAGCATTTTTTAAAGTGTAGCCACTATAGGATTACAGTATTTAGGCCGACTTAAAATATCTTGAAAATGATTATGTTTAACGATCTCCAAGTTGTTTGGAGACATGAATTATCTTTGAAGCTGCTTTTATAGAAGCACAACACAAGCAGAAACTGTGATAAATACAATTATAAATAGTTTGCTTCTTGAATTGTAAAAAACATTAATTATAATCATCATCACACTTTTATTTTGTTAGTCAGCACTTCAAAGCTACAAGGACTATTAATCACAGCTAAAGTTAGTCTAGTAATTCATATTTTAGACTCAATTCACTTTTAGTGGTCAGGACACAGCATAGCAGCACTGTCCAATATTTTTGTAAGTGGAGCTGTCTTAAAGTTGCATTAGATTGTGTTCTCTGAGCATGTGTGCTTCACTCCATACTGCTGTAAATGTAACAAGCAAGGCACTGTTATGACAAGTTGATTTAATGCCTGCTTCTGTTTCTAAGCATTTTGTTTTACACAGTTCTAAAATAGTCATTTGGACCATGTTAGTCATTGAAAGACAGAAAGTAATGAAAGTTTTCTTTTTCTCTCTCTAAAGAAAGTTCAAGTAATGAAAACAGATGGCTAAAGAACATCTTTAAATGATCTTGTGTGCTTTGGATATGACATAATTCACAAGGGATTACAAGGGCTTATTTAAAGATCAAATGAAATTCTGTTATCCTTACAAAACTAAAATAAATGTACGGTTGGCTGATTTAGGTGGCATGTTTAAAACAAGAGTGGAAAGGTTTTGATATTGTTAAGACATTTCTTTAAATATTTGGTCACTGGTGATGAATGTTTTACTGTTTGGATTTATTTAAACATTAATGGTACCAACAATGCTATCCTGTATTTGGTTATATTATAATACATTTTATATTGGGCGTATTGGTGTTCGTGGTACTTTCTAGGCCCACTGTTTTTAATACAGTCCCTTGTATGCTGTCTTTCAACATTGATCAATCTTCTAAAGTTTAATTACTTTGTATTCCTGTTGGCATTTCTTTACAATGTAACATATATTTCTTAGTTCACCTTTTAACTGATCTTCTGGTCTAAAATCAACCAACTATTGTGAAAAAGGCTAGTCCCTGACCCACTCAGAGTATTTGTAGTAAATTGTCCTCCAAACTACAAACTGAAAAGACAACACAGCAGATACATATCTTATTTAAAAAGAGCTGAGAAGAGAGATCCCAGTTTATGCATAGTTAATCTTAAACCTGCAGAGAAAGGTGTTGCAATTTCACTATTAACAGATAGAAATAGACGACCCACAGGTTTATATTGGTGATGCTTAATAAAGTAGTTTTTCAAACCAATACAAACTTCAAGATATGCATAATAAAGAGCTACTTCAGTTAACCGTGTTGCATTGCTATATCATTCTGTGGATATCCTTTCATCATAAGTCTCAGTATTCCCAATTGTCAAGGTTTGGCAAGAAAGAGAATGTAAAAAACAAACACTGGTAAAATAAATGGGCATTCAGTTGGTAGTTCAGGAATATATGCTAGTAATGTAAAACTCACACAATTGCTCCAGTGTACAAAATCATGGGTGGAAACATAAACATTCTGGGGCGCTTTAAACATTTAGCAAATGTGGCGGTATAATGTAAGAAGTAGCTGGCTGCACCACAGTGAGACCATTGAACAACACACCCTGTGCTAAGCAAAATGGGACTATATTCTCATTAACCAGGACGTTTGAAGAAAGTCCTGAAATCAATTATTGTTAGTTTGACTTCTAGTGACAGGAAAGAATAAACACAGTTTTGAACCAACACTGTTTCCAGTTCCTTTTTTGTGTGTGTGTGTAAACCATATTGGGTGTAATAATGTCTTCAATCTTTTCATGGCTGAAGGGAACTAAACATGCTATATTAGGGCAGCAGTGTGGAGTAGTGGTTAGGGCTCTGGACTTTTGACCGGAGGGTCGTGGGTTCAATCCCAGGTGGGGGACAGTGCTACTGTACCCTTGAGCAAGGTACTTAACCTAGATTACTCCAGTAAAAAACCCAGCTGTATAAATGGGTAATTGTATGTAAAAAAAAAATAATTTGATATCTTGTAACAATTGTAAGTCGCCCTGGATATGTTAATAAATAAATAATAATAATAATGGAGAGTAAGTAGTTTAAAATGACATAGTTAGTTTAACCCTCTTAGTTAGTTTAACCCTCACTTTTCTATTTACATTTCTAAGTGTTTTTTATTGCTATTACTATGTTTTTAATTATTTATTTATTTTTGTTTGTTTTTATAAGTCTGTGTAAGGTGCTTTCTTTCAGAGCTCTTGCCTGTCAGACACATATGTAATATAGGCTAGATCAAATGAAGTGCTTCTGTGTATATTAGTAAGTGCTATCTAGAACACTATTGTATATTGCCATTAAAACAAAAGATCATCAGGTGATGTCGGCTCTTACTGGTTTATACCAAGAATAATCCCATATAAAATGTGGTAATGGCCTTAAGGTTTTAACCCCAAAACAATAACGACTACCCTAGTATCTGACCATTCTCAATATATTTTTTATAGTGGGACCCCTGGAGCTGCCTTTGTTTCAGATGATACCATCCTACAGACAGGTGGTCTTTCTAGGGGATCGCTTGCCTTTTCAATGCACTGCCACGTACATCGACAACACCACCAAGGTCCAGTGGTACCATGATGGTAACTTAATAGAAACCGAGGAAGATAAAGGCGTCTTTATAGAAGAAAACATCGTCCATGACTGTTGTTTAGTCTCAAGGTAAATTTAAAAAAAAAAATGAAAACATCATTTGTATTGTTTTTTTATATTTAGAAAATGTGTGTGTATATATATATATATATATATATATATATATATATATATATATATATATATATATATATATATTACGAATTAAGAACTCAAAGTAATGGCTAGAATCGAGTTGTTTAAAATTGAAAAAGGTAAAGGACAAATACATCCCTCATTTGCAATTCTGACTGGTTTAAAAGCTGAAATGGCACAAAGTAAATAAATGAATTGGCAGAAAGCCATTGCTGTTGAGCAGTGAGTGCCACCTGCTGGGGTATTGATAGTGCTACATTATAACTATGTGTGAAGCATCAAAATGATAATGCATGCTTATGCTGTTGTTTTAGAAAACACTGTTTTATCAATACCTACACCGTCTCCATCTTTATTGGTTAGTTCATCATTAAATATAAGTGATATGTTGTTAAAGAAACATATTCATTTGTAGTTCTCAAAGAAACAGTGTTGCTGTTTTCCTGTGTCCATTAGCATTGATCTGGATACCAATGACATTCATAAAACCAATCAACCTTCTCATGCCCTGAGAAATTTGAGAAATGTTCCAGTTTCATTCCTGGCAGATTTTGAATATGAACATTAAAATAATACAGATTATGCAAAACAACATGCAGTAATGTCATGATACATACAACCCTGGATACAGCAAAGTTAATGCAGAAATGCATTGCTCGTTAACTTCTTCAGCAGTGTTTCACAAGGATTTTGCGAATGGCGTTTTTGTTATACTGATAACGTGTTACACAATGAACTGACGTACGATGTGCTAATACAGTAACACATTTCTTAAATATGTACAACATATTTTGAAAACTTTATGGGGCATCACCTTTAATTAAACAGCTTTCACATTTTTTATTTTTTTATGACATTTTTCTTGGCAGTATGCTTGTTCCCCTTGAGAAATTCAAGGAAATATTCTCATTTCCACTGCTAGCTCATATTTAAAGTAGTTTGCCAACAATAACACTGCGCTTTTCAATCATGCGACATACTCCTTTTTCTTTTTTTTTTGATATAATAAACAATATCAATGTTGTGTAGAAAAAGTGCACTTACAGTGAAATGATTCAGCCGAATAACACTATTAGTTATTTATTTTAAAGGGTTGCGTAATTAAACAGATTAACCTTCAGTCTGCATGTCACTACAGAAGTACCAATGATAAAAAACAAATACAACAGAGCTTGTAACCTGACAGTCTTTCAATTTATCACTGTAGCCATTGATAGATTTGCTGTCAAGTTCATGATTATTTCTGATAGTTTGTTATAACTCTTTGTTTTAGTTCTCATGAGGTCAGTCTTGGGTACCGTTCTCTCTCTCTAGCAACATATAAAATGTCAGCTCGTACGTACTCTTTCAAATGCCAGCTTAATCGAAGAAAAGAGAGCCACAATACATATGCCAGTCATGAGGCATTAAAAACAATGTTATTGTAATGATTTGCTGGGGTGGATGTGTGCGGGTGTGTGTGTGGGTGTGGGTGTGGGTGTGGGTGTGTGGGGGGGCTGGTAATGTAAAACATGTCATGACCTGACCTAAAGAAAATAATCAAAAACCCTGATCTTCATATGTTTTACTGAACTGACATTTTTTAATGGCTATCTGTATAAATACATAGGTGGCCATATGAATTGACACCTTCTATTCTCCAGTCCTGTGTCCACTTAAGAAGGAACAAGTTAGAGAAGATAAAGAACACGGTCTATTCAATTGATCTAAATAGTAATATATCTAAATACTGGCACATACTAAATTAGGACCAAGCCAGGTAATTTTACACGTATACCTAAGAGACTCACACAGACATTTTGTTACAGTCCCTTTCTTTGAATGATTTAAACAATGGTGGTCTCCTTGTCCATGAGAAGGCACACTTATACCATAAGAGACCTGGTTCACCTTATAGTATCTGATAGTGTCAATACTTTTGGACACGTCTGTATATAAATGAAGAAATATGTGGAACATGTATTAATCACAGTATTTGAGTACTTGAAAGCCTCAAGCTTTCCTCTGCTTCAGAGATATCTCTTTTAATCCTCTTGATTTCTAATCAGCCTAATCAAAGAATAAATGGGATATTTCCACTTCAGTCCTCACCCAGCCAATGGATTTGCTACACATTTTTTTCCCACTCTGCTTCCAGAGTTCTGTAGCCATGGCAACCAGATTTAATTGTTGCTACTTATTGTTCGTCTGATTTCAGACACCACCATCCAGCATGCTGCCTTTCAAAAGTGGCAGTGGTGTTTCAGAGATCGATGGGCTGAAGTTGAAGTAGTTATCGGATTTGTCGGTGTAAATATATGGGGATCAGTTCTGCCTCAAGAGGTGTATGCTGTTACAAAACAATAGATAAAAGGGGGATTTCTTTGATCTGTATTTTGTTTTACATTGACATCATTCATTAAACAAGGCAGACAGCTGTAACCCACATCTTGCCGTGCAAGTGCCACAAACTGTTTGTGCTAAGCCAAGGGGACAGTAGTCTACGTGTTGCTACAACATGTTGAATGAAATCTGTTGCTTCTACATTGTTGCTTCAAATTTCAGGGGACACTATTCTACAGTATGGAGAAATTGTAGATAGAATGTTGATGGACAACACAGAGAAGACAATACATAGATGATATTTCCTATCAAAAAGTTTATTAGTGTTTTTTAGTGTCCACATAATTTTCACCAGCATTTGTTTTTCAATATAATAAAATAAACTGTTCTTAAATATGTATATATAGGATTGTATTTGTAATATTTAACATTACCCTCATCATTTTTGTTCTGAATGTACTATTTTTGGCTTGAAGGTTTTTCTGTTTTATTTGTATAAATAAAACAAATTGTAATTAGAGAGACGTTTAAATGTGATTATTGTTTTTTTTTTCTACAAATCAGATCTCGGTAACTGTGTGTAACAATATTTGCAAGTTGTGTCTGCTGAACTGCAATGTTCAAATGTCTTTAAACAAAGTAGGATTCGCTTTATCTATTACCTTAATTTGAGACAAAATGACCACTGAAAACACAACTTGGAACTTAAACGTAACACACCGTTAACAGACCGTTAACAGACCGTTCACACACCGTTCACACAGTGTTCACACATCGTACACACAGTGTTCACACATCGTACACACACATTCACAGAGTGTTCACACACCGTTCACACACCGTTCACACACCGTTCACACAGTGTTCACACACCGTTCACACAGTGTTCACACATCGTACACACACATTCACACAGTGTTCACACACCGTTCACACACCGTTCACACAGTGTTCACACACCGTTCACACAGTGTTCACACACCGTTCACACAGTGTTCACACATCGTACACACACATTCACACAGTGTTCACACACCGTTCACACAGTGTTCACACATCGTACACACACATTCACACAGTGTTCATACACCGTTCACACACCGTTCACACATCGTTCACACATAGTATTAATAATTTTGTCGACTTTAATGCCGCTCCATTACATCTCATGGCATTACAGACAAATTGGTCATTAACTACCAGGAATGGACTGATTAACACTTATTTACTTGTCTATACCACCTATACAAAAGATTATTATTATAATTTGCTTGCAACAAAGTTGCCTGAAACGTGTAGCTTGCAGGTCACTTTCTACAAAAAACTATCCCTTTCTACATTGCTCTAGGAACATGTAGACTAGTGTCCCCTCGGCTTTACACGTTATAAAAAATGTGGGAGATGAACAAGTCAAAGGAAGATGGAATGTTGTGTAGATGTGCCTAGTTTACAGTCTCATAAACTGTTACGTGTAATCAAATCATTAGCCTTTGTTACAAGTATGTAAACACTGAAGTTTTTCTTCTGAACTTTCTAATCAAGCCTTAGAGTATATCTTCATCATGTCTTTCATGAGCGTGGCTAAACTCATCGGAACAGTAATCATACATGATGATCTATTAAAGTGAGGCACTTGCACACAAAATGATTTTCATTGCAGTGGCACGGATCTGTTTATTTAAATTTATTGGACTTATTATTTGTATATTTAGCAGACGCCTTTATCCAAGGCAACTTACAGAGACTAGGGTGTGTGAACTATGCATCAGCTGCAGAGTCACTTACAACTATGTCTCACCCGAAAGACGGAGCACAAGGAGGTTAAGTGACTTGCTCAGGGTCACACAATGAGTCAGTGGCTGAGGTGGGATTTGAACCAGGGACCTCCTGGTTGCAAGCCCATTTCTTTAACCACTGGACCACACAGCCTCCTGTTTATTTATTTACTCTATTTGAAGGTATTTTTTTTTTCTCAGTTGAGTGTAGCCTATATCTAATTCCTGGTAATTTAATGTTGCACTACCTTATGAATTACATACTTAAAAAAAAAAAGCTGATGAAATGGCATTTCAAATGTGGAAGAAAAGCGGGGGGTGGGATTTATTTAAAATGGATTAAAACAAAAATAAAACAATTGGTAGCGATCTGCCACTGTTGACCTTTACCTCTCTTATGTAATTTCTTTATCGTTTTTGACAAATATTTTTTTCACTGCCCCTTCACCCATGCATTATTCAAAGATTTTTTACGCATTTACATTTTAACATTAAAACAAAATTCTAGGAAACAGCAGGTAATTTTAACAAAGAAGTTTTAGGGTTGTTCTACTTAAAATATTTATATTTGTAATCAAATGCTAAGAAATTATAATACCGTTTTAGAATCTGTTTCTGATAGAAGCTGAGCTACAGTCTTCCCACTTGATTGTTTATATGGTTTAAACATGGGTCATGCAGCCTAAAAACATCACAGCGACCAACAGTTGGTTTATGTTTAGAAAGATGCTATTTACAGACTGCCTGAGACTTGATATAACATTTTGTGGTTCCATCTGCCTGCTGGAATGAAGTTAAATAGGGGCACTCTGTTATTTCTCTTTATTGGTTGGCAGTGAGCGATACATAAATATAACTGTTGTAATGTCAGGCTGATGTTACCAGGTTATTAACCCTAAACAGTAAATGAGCAATGGTTTTTAAAAGTATGTTATGACATGGTGTTTTAGATGAGCTAGCGGGACAAAAGAATAATAGATGTTTGCTTATATTTCAATATGTGTCTTAACATATAAAGATCCTTTGGGGTCATCCAAACTTAGCATCAAATACAGGAAGTGAAAACAGCGTGCCTTTATTTCAAGACCTCCCTAAAAAGCATACATAAAAATGATCACAAACAGCTCTAAATTTTCAAAATTTAATAACTACTTTGTATGCTTTCAGAAAATGCTGATCATTTGGGACGGCCCCTTACATTTGAATGTATTACAGATCCGATGTACTATATCCTGAAAAGTTATGGATTGGCTACTACAAACTATTGTATATTTAAATAGATGTGAATAGTGGCATAGAGCTAAGGTTATTTTATAAGACTGCATGTCATTTATTTGTTTAATCATTTGGGAACAATTTTATGCATCACATGTGTTGAAAGCTGTAAGAATAATAAGCCTTGGTTTGCATAAAGGAATCTATTATAAATGCAATTTGCAACCAAATTGTGATAAATATATTGAAGCTCACATTGACACATTTGGATAATGATCTGTATTGCGTCAATAATAAAGAAGTGAGTGAAGCATATTTTTCTGGTTATTGACCCAGGTGAAGAATGTCAGTGCTTACAAATCATGAATCTCTAGTGTTTGAAGTAGATTTGAACACCAAAAAATTGAAAAAATCAATCATGTTTGAAGTCAGTTAGAGCAAGAAAAATTATTAAGAAACACTAACAAAAAAACTAGTCTTACCAACAAGGTGAAGTAGAAGTAGATTCTGTTTTTCATGATTTCAGGAAAGTGTATTTTACAGGAATTCAGGCAACATTGCAAACACTTTGTAATTTCAAAATGCTCAGAATAACAGATCACTTTTTCAGAGTAAAAATATGAAAGGGCTATTTCATTTAGAGCCACCTACATACATTTAGAGCCACCTACAATTGAAAGGCTTAAGGAAGCTACATTAGGTTTTTAGGATCTAATGATTTAATACTGCTTTACAGATGTTCTTACTCTATGTACAAATACATTGATGTTCACATAGAAATGTGATTAACGGAAACATTAAGCAAAATTCTATTCTGTTTAATAACCAAGGACACATAAAAATGACACAGGTTTCCTTCCCTTAAAACAAAACTGCTGTTATACATAACCAATGCCATGTAAATCCATGAGTTGTTGAAAAAATGCAGTTCCAAAGGAGGGAATAATCTGTTAAAAAAAGTCTGGTTCTTGTTATTCAAACTGTGCTTTGAGCAAGCCAAGGTGTTCATTGCTGGTGGTTGCCCGTCTTGTACTCTTTTGAACTTTGTACTTCGTATCTGGTTTTCAATCCTTGGTCACTGAATTTTGAGTATTTTTACTTAATTTTACTAATTTAGAACGTATATATCTGATTTGCTTTTGCATTTCATCTTAAAGGTAACTTAAACATTTAATACCGGAGGCTGTGTGGTCCAGTGGTTAAAGAAATGGGCTTCTAACCAGGAGATCCCTGGTTCAAATCCCACCTCAACCACGACTCATTGTGTGACCCTGAGCAAGTCACTTAACCTCCTTCTGCTCCTTCTTTTGGGTGAGACATAATTGTAAGTGACCTTGCAGCTGATGCATAGTTCACACACCCTAGTCTCTGTAAGTCGCCTTGGGTAAAGGCGTCTGCTAAATAAACAAATAATAATAATAAAAATGTAATTTAAAAAATATAATGGTAGTGTGGATAAAATCGGATTTTAAGATACTTGTCATTATATTTGACAGTATCTATAGGTTAACAAATTAACTTCATAAAACTGATTTATACTGTCTTGTATGATAGTTGTATAGTAACAGTAGTAGTTTTATTTGGTATCATACAGCCCTTTACACTGCTGCACTTGTCCTTAAATGCATTGCAAGATAGAAAAGACATTACATTTTAACAACTCGGAAGCTTTTAGAGTCACGTAAGCAGACAATACATCACACGAGTACTGTATTGGCCATTTATAACAGCAAAGCAAATACCAATAGTTTAATATCAATACATTTTTTTTTTTTTATCTCTGATGTACTCTACGTATACCCCCAGAACCAAGGTCAGACTAGTCTGGTCAATGAGTTCTTACATCTTAAAAGCAGTTGGATGAACTATGAGAGATACAAAAAAATAATGTTTATGGTATGCCATAAGAAAAAACTTGTAAATGTCTTTTCCATTTTTTTCTTAGTGAGCTGATCCTGTCCAACATTGATGTCACCTCTTCAGGAGATTGGGAGTGCCTGGTCGCCAGCTCCCGTGGGAACCTCTCCAAGCATGTGGAGATTGTGGTTTTGGAAACATCAGCACCGTACTGCTCTACAGAGTGGGTCACTAACAATAAAGGGGAATTCAGGTCTGTTGGGAATTGGAACACACAGCTAATTATTTCTTCCTGGTTTACAGTAATGAAGTTAATTTTAGTGTATGCAACAATAACCAGAGCTATTAGAAAAATCAAATTATCAGATCAATGATCACATATAAATTCAGAGATTTTTCAATAGGATTATATATATATATATATATATATATATATATATATATACCTTTAAAAATTGCTGCTTTAATAAGAACATAAGAAAGTTTACAAATGAGAGGAGGCCATCCGGCTCATTTGGTTGTTAGTAGCTTATTGATCCTAGAATCTCATCAAGCAGCTTCTTGAAGGATCCCAGGGTGTCAGCCTCAACGACATTACTGGGGAGTTGGTTCCAGACCCTCACAATTCTCTGTGTAAAAAAAGTACCTCCTATTTTCGGTTCTGAATGCCCCTTTATCTAATCTCCATTTGTGACCCCTGGTCCTTGTTTCTTTTTTCAGGTGGAAAAAGTCCCCTGGGTCGACATTGTCAATACCTTTTAGAATTTTGAATGCTTGAATCAGATCGCCGTTTTTGTACTGTATTTCTAAGACCATGGAAAACTGGAAACTATTTTTAAACTGTGTTTAGAGGGGTGGCATTAAGCAATGAAAGGCAGCAAAATCTCCTCACAACCTGTTTTCTTGGAATTGCTTGAACTGTTTTCTCTGTGTACAGCAGACACTTAACGCCAAACTGAACAGGATTGTTTTGTTTCCAGAAGCAGAGCAGTAATGATGTGGAAAATGATTCCTTTTTGTTTCAGAAAATGTATATGATTTATAACATAGCAAAGAGTGAAATTACCGCATAGCAAGATCATTTCTAACTGGCACAGGGACAAGCATGCTGTAACGTCTACTTTTAAAATAATTAATTTTAACAGGTAAAACTAAAAATCCACACCCACAACCAAAGAAATTTTTATTTTTAAAGAGAGTGTTGTTAGAAACTCCTACCTTTTCGGTTTTGTTTTTTTAATTATTATTCTAATGGATGAACCTACACCCTGGGTGCAAAGATCAAAGACAAACAGATAACATAGTAAGCAAAGTAAGCCCTGCTACAAAACAAACTGTGCTTTCCTCAGCCACATGCATCATTAAAGCAAGGCCACGTTTAATTGCTAACAGGTTTGTAAACTTGGCTTAGAATATGGCAACTAAATGAAACCAGATGCTGTGCAAACCAGAAAGTAATTACAAGTGTATTTGTTCTGCAGAATAGAAGGGTGCAAGAAACACTTTCTTCTAATTACTTCTTAAGTTTTAACACGTTCCTCACATTGTGTTTAATTGATTTTTTCTTCCACTGCTAATTAGTGAACATGACATCTCTCCATATTGGTAGGTGGCCAAAGACACTTGCTGGAATAAATGCATCCCTACCCTGTATGCAGTATCCAATTGGCTCTGGTTCATATCATGGCACTCTGAAGGAGAGGAGATCTTGGCGTAGGTGTGACAGGGCTGGACACTGGGCTGAGGAAGATTATTCAGAATGCCCATATTCCCTCGAAGTAACTCGTGTGCTTCATTCGTTCAATCAGGTAGGTTTTCAAAGCCCTTTCAGAATTAGCCTTGAATCTTATTGTGAACAGTAATAGATGCTTCACCCACTGAGGCCTGTCCCTATCCCCAAGGCAGCACTGCATTGTTTGTTGAACAACCCCAGTGTTTTATCTGCTCCATCATCATGGTTTATTATTATCTGATTGGTATATTACTGTGAATTATATTAGATATGGCTCAGCGATTGTCCTTTTGCAGTCCATAAACCCTTTCCTCTTACTGCAAGAAAAAGGGAAAGCATTCCTGTTCACTGTCTTGTGGCACAGCTGCACAAACCCTTCTTTGCAGGGTGAGCCACTGGGGACCCGCTACGATGTGTGCTGAATTTGTATTTTATTGATTGATGTTTTACTATTTTACTATTGTGATACATGTCTCTAAGATGTTCTGTTTTGTGCTGAGAACGCAGCTCTCGCTGTTTGCTTGGTCTTTGTTCTAGGTATATTTTATTTGCTTCAGTACCATTTTCATTTCATTACACCTCAACTTTTCTTTCTAATACATTTGCTTTATTGACAAGTCACATGTTATTGACAACTCAGTCCCAATTTAAATCTGTATGATACTGGTTTGTCTGCTGGAAAATGAGCAAGACTTGTTTGACATTACACTCGATCCCAGTGACTAATGGAAACAGTTCAGAATACCTGTATTATCCTTTTCATAGTGTTTCACAGGTTTAGTGACACCCTATGACAGCGAAGATGTGATTCACTGAATGTTCGTAATTCAGTGGGTTTTTTAATCCATCCAGAACTGAATGTTTCCTGCTAATGGATGAGTTACTAAGGTAAATGTGCTATTCTGGTAAAACTGAATTTCATGAGAAAGCCACTTCAATCTCATTTCAGGTGTCGATCAATGCCACCAATGCTCTTGCTTTTGCACAGCAGCTGATAGGCTGCACGAGCGGAGCAGGACACTTCGAAGACATGATAGATGTGATTTTTGTGACACAGATGATGGAGAAACTGATGTTCTTTGTGGATCAAATCAAAGATGTACGGTAGCCTTGACTTTTTCTATGTGTTTGCATGGATGTATCATCATTCTTTTTTTTTTATAATCATGACATGTATATTACAGTACCAGTAGGGCCTCCTGTGTGGAGAATTATAGGATCTGTACTAAGCCTTTTTTTTTTTTTACTGAGTAATGCCTTAGCAGAAAAAAAGCTGCAAACTCTATCATTATGTGAATAATTCTTTCCTAGAATACATCCTATAGCTCTTATTTGTATAAAGAATAAACATGTCATTGAATTAAAATAACTTTTATTGATGTTAATGTGTGTGTGGGGGAGGAACTACAAGACACTAATAGGCAATAATACCTGGCATTACAAGTGATTATATGCCATTTCTTGGCAAGGAGGAGTCCATAATCTCTGGTAATGGCTTCTGCGTAAGGGTATTACTGTGATAAGTCAATGAAGTAGTGACCATGCTCTTTCTGTACTTCTGTTATACAGTTTGGCAGTGATGTTGAAACCTGGTGGTTGCTGTTCAGCTTCAATCATCTTTTAGCCTGAAGTGTCCAAAGTTTTTCAGCTAATGACTTATAATGTCAATTTTATGTATACTGTAAATTAATATTTGCAACCAAAATATGTGGTGAATCACACCCATAAAACCTATTTTGCTCCAGAAATGTTGGCGACATGTTGCAATTTATGAAGTATATATTGTTAGTGAAACTTGATATTTCGTGCCAAACATTTTTTTTTTCTTTTTCATATGTGAAAAACGCATAATAAAAGGCTTGCGAATATTTATGGCTTTACAGTATTTAAAGTAAAGTAAAAGGATTTTGAGCTCGTTGATTTGTTCTATTTATTTTACAAAGGCTAGGCTAATGCTAATTTTAGTGCAGTGAATGAGTAGCCTGTAATTTAGGGAAACAGAATGTTTATTGTTAACACATTTATTTTGAGATTAGCTTCTTCCGTTCCTTCCCATGATAGAAGAGTGTAGTTATTGAGGAGCAAATTAATGTTTTTAATTAACCTATTTGAATAATGTGGTATTCGGGGATGCAGGCTGCCATGGGTCTCCGCCCAGAGAGTTTGTTTTTATTAGGCACATGACATAGGAAGTCAACTTTTAAAGCCTGGTATCGTAGTGTTTGTTTTGGACAACTATGAAAAGACTACGGCATGAATTTCATACATGGCACGGAGGTACAGAAAGCAGGAAGACAGAAAGAGGAAGCAGGTTTTAAACCAGATACTTTACTGGTCCTTTTCAGTGAATGGGAAAGCCAACAATAAATATTTTCTTTCAAAATAGAGAGACGTATAAAACTACACAAACAGTTATATTAAAAGGATTTGGGAATCACTTTCTTCCTTTGGATACTTGCAGTTCATGGTTTTCATTAAAGCTGCAAAATGAATGCACTATGAGCTATTTGAAAGTAAGTAATTGGGCTAACTTCTCAAAGCAATTTCTATATTCATTGATAGAAAATATCATTGTGTTGTATTCTTATAAAAATGACATTTGACAAATAGCCTGTTCGGGCTCATTCTTGTAGGATAAGCTGCAAGCAGAATGACTGCTTGAACTTTAAAGTATATTAACCATGGCGCTTTGATTTGCAGCTAGGCGACTACATAGCTGATATCGCCAGTAATATGATGCTGGTCGATGAACACATACTGTGGATGGCACAGAATGAAGAAAGGGCCTGCACTCGCATTGTGCAGTGTGTGGAACACATTGCAGACTTGGCTCTGACCAGCAATACTCAAGTTATCTCAAAGGTATTATGGCTATTCTGCTGTGTGAGCACTGCTCATTTTTATTCACATATCCATTGCACTTACAGGCCGTTCCTCTTACATTATGCCCCTGGGGATGTTTTTGCTTCTCTTCACAAAAGCACTGCATTCGAGTTACCTTGCTTCTCAGTAGTTTGCTGGGCATCATTTAAGGCACAATCTATTTCATTCCCATTTTATGTTTGAGCTATCATTCATATGTGCTCACACTCTTATTTTTATTTATTTTGTAATTTTGAGAAAGATAGAAAAAACCATTGTGGAGTTGATCTAATTAAATAATTATTCCTTTTTCGTTTTTCTCAAAAGCATCTTGTTGATGTAGAGAAGCTAAGAGATATTTAGCAACTTCAAACTTCTGGGTGTTAAATGAATGGCTTTGACTTTTAGGGTTTCTGTTTTATTCTCTTTTACTAAAGTGACACAAATACTAGAAATGTATTGTTTTTCATAACCCTGAAACCTGTTAAAGATAAGCCATGTACTGCAAACATATAGACAATAATGCAGCGATTACAACTAAAGAAAGAATGAAAAGAAGGATTTGAAAGGGAGTTTGATTGTATTAAGTAAAGTAGCTTTTGGTTATTTGTTTTATATTCATTTCACAAATGTTCTTTAAACTGTTGAACAGGCAGCCAAAGTATACACTGCCTTTCTCCCACAAAATAATCATAACAAGAAGTCTTTCTGGGTCCTGTTCCTTTTCAAACAAAACGACAGTTATTTTTGCAATCCTTATTTGCTTTCCTTATGCCATAGAATGATTAACGTCCACTTGGATGCAACTTGTAAATAAATAAAGCCCCACAGTTTCTTTTACAGTCTCACGCAATACTGAGCATTTTTTTGTTCATGTTGGACAATAGCCAGCTGCCAATTAGTGGCAATGATTTGGGTCATTAAGAATACACCATTTTCTTGTAGCTAAAGAGAAAAGCATACAGGACTGTTATCAAATAAAGCACAAGCTTAATTACTTTTGTAAAAGAAAAGCGCTTTCTTTTCCTCTCCTGTTTAAAAAAAAAATATTACCCTTTTCCCCATGTGTTTGTACAAGGTTTCTCTTAATATAGCTCTGGATGCCTTTGTGATCAAACCAGCGAGCTTCACAGGAATGACGTGCACTGCCTTCCAGAAAGTGCCTCTGAATTCAGACAGAGCAGTGATCCGTGACGTGGGTATGCAGGATTGGAAGGCAGATACGCAGCTGAATTTCAAATGCAACACGGGCAACCTGAGCAGCTCTCTGGTGAATTTCCCAGTCAAGGTAGGGGTTAATCTTTGCAGAAGGAAACACGTCAAGCTCCAGATATATGATTGCATCCGACACTGGAAATAGCAGACTAATTGCACTCAGCCACAGCCTATATACAAAAAGGTCTTTCCTTTAATTTGTCTTACATGTTTGTCAGATAGTAACAAGTCCCAGAGCCTGCTTTTATATATCTGGAGATTTCTAAATACCCTAATGATTTCATATCACCTGGTGTGTACCTTATGTGGTAACTTAAACAAAAAGTAATGTTGCAGTATTTAAAACTCAGTACACTGTCATAAAAGCCTTTCAAAGTTATGATTGTGATATATATTATAAGCAATAAGGCAAGACAGAGAAGGTGCTGGGTAGCGTCAAACATACACCTCTCATTCAGGACAATATAGAACAGCTGCTCTCACCAAATGACCCAAAGTGTTCGGTTTTTTTACCTGGAAAAAACAGTCAAATCACTATGGAGCAGTCACGTGATAGGTAAAGAAGCAGCATGATGTCTGTAGGCTTTTGGCTGGAACTGCAGGATTTGAATAAGATTCTAAAATGTCAATTTAGTAAATCTGCAAAGAGCTCCAAGGCCTTGAATACTTTATTTATTATAGGATTAGGCTTCTTCTCTAGGAAATGCTTAAAACACAGCTACTGAAGGTGAACAAGTCAGTTTATATATGCATAGCAGTGTTCATACCTAATTGTTTGAATGCATGGAAAAGAGCATGATGCTGAGGCCCACCAGAGGCATTCTTCAGGTGTATACCTCTGATTCACTTTCCGATGCCTGTAACCTGTAATGATCCAGTGCATCACATTCTGTTGTGGTGTTTGATGAGGTAACAATGGGTTTACAGTGAGGCTCTGGCATCAGGGGTTCTGAGCAATACGGATAATAACAATGTTGACATCCAGAGTGAGAGTCATGTTTTCCTGTTTGTGAGCTCACTTCCAGAACTGACATGTCCAATCTCTGTAAAGGTTGCCCTTTTGGAAGATAACACACTGGCTTTACAGTAATAGAGATCTGTCCTTTTTGTGCTATTGTGGTCTTATTTTTTCTATTATATCTAAATATAGAGCAATATAAAAGCAAATGTTGCCCAATGCCTTTAGGTTTCAAGCAATCACATTGCTGTACGCATGAAGTCTCAACCCACAGGTCCCACCATATCAAAGTTCTGCATTTGCAGAAGCTGTCATGTGAATGCTGTCCTTTGTGTGCACTGGAAAACAATGCCATTTTAAACAAATGCTTAGTTCCTTGTTGAAACAAAAAATGGGGAGTGCTGGTGCTTATGCTACTCAAAGAAGGACTGTCATTTTTATTTGTGATACATTCAATCAGAAATGGTCAGTGCCAGAAGAAAGCCCTATCTTAATAGCACTGCATTTACAGCTAACAACACAAATGGTGTTTACTGTATTGCTTACATTTACAGGCACCATCATAGAGATGTTTTAAAGTTCACCACTCAATAGTTTCCTAGTTTACCATGCCTTTCCCCATCCTTACCTGTGCATCACCTTGCTTTACTACACATGCTTTTGTCAAGGTAAACGGCAATGGGCAATTACAACCCATTGGAACAAGTGAATGAACAATTACAACAAGCAGTGCAAACAGCAGGTGCTGATTAGAATGAAGTGTATGGGGACTGTAGCTCCCTCTACCTGATGGAGCAAAAGTGAACAAGCTATATGCACTGCCCCCTCTAGTGGACAGCGGAGAGTAGGACATTGACAGCATGATCTAAAGTGGTTTAGCACTTGAATTTACATGAGTATGACTCTTATTATTATTCATTCTCTACTATGTGGTAGTAGTAATAATAATACAGTCCAACACAGAAAATAAGCAGTAACGATTTACAGCAGTCGTGTGTACCTGCAGAAGAGCAGAGTTATTGTCCTTTAGACTCCATCCACTACAGGCACAATGATGATACAAGCTAATATAGTATTCATCTTATCAGGCAGACAATAGTATTTGGTGCCCAGGTTTTCTGTTTGTTTCTTGCAAAGAATGCCAAGTGCATTCCCTGCAGGGAACTTCATCCCTAACTTCATCCCTTAGTCTTTCCCTTGGATATTCCCTTTAAATGTGGGTTTCTTTTCTCACTGTTTCTGTCACTAATGCATGTCTTGAGCTGTACCTGGTTAAACTGGGATTATTCATCACCTGCGTGCTTGATGTGTACTAAATTAGCATTGTAAATAAAAGATGGTTACCCACAGAGCCATCAGACAATCCAAACAAAGGCACTGGTACATTAGTCCAAAACTGAACCGTTTTAATTTGAACATATCTGTGGCTAATACAGAGCCGGAAGGTTGGCCAATAGAATTGTAGTCTCAAATAAGAGCACATACAGGAAACCTTTGTTTAAACAAGCAGTACCTGCAGTCTGTTTTTATACATTCTATTTCAGAGGGCAAGTGTGAAGCTTCCTCTGTATACAATGGTAGGTATACTAGAAATGCTATAATCCGTAAAGCAAAGCAATATACAGGTCAAGTCCTTGTGATATGCCTCTTGATGTTTGTCATGTGCAGAAGTCAGTTTAATTATGCCTGTAAATAAAAATCAGTGCAAACTGCTTCCTGTAACGCTACAAATAATTCTAATTAGACAGCAGTTGTATTTGTATTTATTTTTACCAGTAGTTATTTTGCCTTGTTTTATGGAAAAGTAACTGCTGTTCACCTTAAATGTGATATAAGCCTTAAAAGAGAGCACAATCATAACTTGAAATAACCAGTCTAAATAAATCAATACATCTTGTGAAACTAGGTCAAGTAGACAGACGTTTAGGCTAATGCCTTAATATGTGTTTTAACTCACCATGTTGTTGTTGAAAACGCTCAGTGTGGGGAACATGCTTCATCTTACAGGAAGAGTAGCAATTGGATACTCTTAGAAAACAAGAAAACAGGGCATTTGGGGGTCTGTTTCAAGCATATAAACAGTATCAGGGTAATTAACTACAGATGCCATTTTAACAGGATTTTTATAAGCCGTATGTCTTTTTACGATGTTTGCTATGGTCCTGTGTAGAACTGAGTGCCGATTCTCAGATCGTTGTTTTTAATTGGAATTTTCTAAGTAAAGCGCTTTGAACTGTTTTGAAATTGCCAGCATGAGCCAGCTAGTTACTCACTTGAGATTGATTGATCCCTGTTCATTTCTCTATGGTATAGCTTGTGATGGTCACCTTGTCACATGAGTAGCTTTTCTGTATTGCTAGTTACCATTCAGCTTTATTATCTTTAATAAAGATGCTTTGACAAATGAGTACAAGTTACACAAGCATTCTAACACTGGGTTTGGAAATTGAAATCAGTGAAATAATTAGCAGCAAATATCATTTTGAACACCTACTAAATAAGTATATAGTAAAGTAATTGAACTTCACTTAAGACGCAAACCTATTTCATGAAAGCTCAGTAAGAAAGCGGCTGAGGATAATATATAAGATATCTTTTTTTTTTTGGGGGGGGGGATAAGGAATTAATACAGTTAAAGAAAAAAAAACACAGTGTACAGTGTATGTGGCGTAATTATAAACATTCAAATTAAATTTATTTAAAAATATTAATATGATATAATGAGACAGAGTTTTAAATATGGGAGCACAAACATGTTAATTTTAAGTTTGAAGAGTTCTTTAACCTTGAATACATCTTAATTATAGAGTGGTTCCAACAGCAGAAGACCTTCATGACAACCCTTAGCTCTCTACTGAATGCTAAGTACTGTGAAAATACCTTTCCTTCGACTAAAGGCTGATGATGAATGCAGTGTGTTTTGGTGTCTGAATGAAGGGGAAAGAGAGAGGGCCTTAGGGATCTTCTTCTGTTTGCAGTGATTCCGTTTTTTTCTTGTTTTGTCTGTTTGTTTTTTTGAAGGGTGTCCCGTTTTAGAACAGTGCTGAGTAAAGGGCTCTACATTTTCAAAGGGCAGTCACGTCACTGGACACTCACAATTTTTCTTCCCAACATTGACTCACCAGTGAGACCTAACATGGTTGTAGCTAGCAAAATAATTCCATAAGTCTTATCTTTTGCACACTTCCATTCAGTATATATTGTAGGTCTCTGTGTAATGTGCAGTTTTGATGGAGCAAATACAAGGGGGCGAAAGATAAGATTGACTGTATGGAAATATTTTACAAGCAACATCTGCTTTAATTCTGCTCCTCTTATTGGAATGCTGAAGACTATTGTTCACGTCAATAAGTACCTAAATGGTTTCACAAAAATGTAAACCCCTAAATAATCAAACTAAGGCCATTAGCTGTCATGAATTGCATTGAATAAGTGCATGTTAAAACATTGAACTTTGGAGATGAATGTCCAAGTTCAGGTTATTTCAGTTCACGCTCCTGCAAATGGAAATAAACGGGAGTGGTTTGAATTTGCTCCAGGAGACAGATGACAACTTCTCTATGGCCAATATTTCCAGTAATCAACATAGCGCAAATAACGGCCAAAACACTGTTCACTTGGCTTCTAATTTCAATCTAAAAATAATGGCAAGTGTGTCATAGACAGAAATATGCAGTAATTATACCCATGGTTATGTTTAAAAAAAACAATGCAGTCAAATTTCTATTAGGGGCTGTTTGTTTAGCATACAGTATAAACATTTAAACAAAAGTGTTAAAAGTTTCAAATAAAACCAAATATGCAGGCCAAATTCAGTTTTATGCCATAGTTTACAATTTCTTTAATATTCAGTGTTTCTTCATTGTCTTTTCCAGACTGACACCAAATATAAAGGCACGATGGCCACAACAATGAGACAGATACCCAAACACTTTCTCAAAACAAGTACCGTGCTGGCCCTTCCAACATGAGCAGCAATTGTTATATTTTCATTTTACTTTCATTTCTCTCGCTGTCATCCTCTCTGTACACCCACCATGACCAGCAAAAGCTGCAGGTTTTTATACATGTGGCCATCTCCGGATTAGCAATACATTAATCAATCTGGTCACATTCTACACAAGAGTTTTCACTCAGTGTGGCTGACAGCCAATTTATCAATAATCACCAGCTGCCGACCACGCATTTTCACGAGATGTCTGGCAGAGATGAGCTGCTAACAATCACCTCTGCCAGACCGCATTTAACTGTACAATAATAAACAAAACAAAACACATTTAAATAAACACAAAATACATTTAAATACAACACCAATCACATAACCTGTTTTAAATAAACATAAACAGTGCATTTTAAAAATTAACAGTACGTTCTCCTGTTCCCGATAAACACCAAATCATACACCACAATACAACACTCTGTTCTACCCTGCCACAACTGTACATACACATGTTGCACTAATTTATAAAAAGATGATGGGAGGGCATATTATGGCATCAGATTTACAAACATTCCAAATATGTAAAAGTTTAAAGGTTTAAGCATGATTAATACTGAAACTTCAACATTTAAGGAATTCAAATGGAAGCTAAAACCCCCAATTTCTGTCCAAAAACTCTTAACATACAATTTGGAGCAAACAGTTGTTTAAAGATGAATTTGTAAATGTTCAAGTAGGGTTTCACATGCTCTTTCCCTGCTTTTCCAATGTGTACTGCTGTTGTTATGCTTCACTATGTGTATAGCTAGAAGACAGATATTGTTTCTGAAGTCCTGAGTTTGTTTTTGATTTTCCTGAAATTATTTATTTTGCTTTAGCCATGCAGAACAATCATGTCTTCCATTGATTCTCCTCAAAAATCAATGTTTTTTTTTTGTTTTGTTTTTAAAAGCCTTTTAGCTTAAATTGCCCCCACACATGTTGAATACAATAGTGTCACTTGCTTGGATAGATTGGCATGAAAAGCAATTCGGTGCAGTCTACATTCAACAAATGAAGTCCTTAGTTTTGAGTTGATTCAGTGGTTCCGATGAATGGCACCCAATATAACAAAGCAATCCACATTCTGAAAAAGTAGGAATAGTGAAGCAAAGAGGTATACTTTACAGGACAACCTCAAAAATAACACAGTTTCAAACTGACAAGAAAACCCCTGAAACCATAAACGGGGCTCCTGGCTGCTATAAACAGCATGAAGATCAGCCGCTGGGAATTTTACCAGCTAAGCAGGGCTTCATTTAGTTTCCTTCGTATTACTCTCCATATTAATTGTGTAGATCATATAAATACAGAACACATAATAAAACATTGGAAATGATGATATATGAACACACAGCTTTAACATGTTTATAATGCATATAGCTAAAATACTTTACTGATAAAAAAAAAAGACGTTGTTTACTGCAATACCTCTTGGGCATTATTTAATTACCATACTCACTTCATTAAAATTATAAATATCCTTTTCATTCTATTAGTAGAAAACAACATGCTTTGTATAATTAAAGATAAAACACAAGCTAACAATTACTCCTAATTAGGACTAACTTGTATCTTTTTTGATTTTCCACAGAGACAAATAATTGCTCATAAATTTGGGGAACAAACTACACTAAAAGGCCATCTTATTTGATACTTTGATAAACCAGCTGAAATCAGTTTAAATAAGAGATGGTTGTCTTTCAGTTATATTGCTTGCATTTTTATTTTTAGAGCTCTGTCATGGGATGTAACTGTCATAGTTTATTTCTTGTCATTTATTGTGCTTTTGGAGGGGCCTTAGTGATGTCTATTAATCCAAAAAGCAGGTTCAGCTCAAGCAGTCCTGTCTATTAATCCAAAAAGCAGGTTCAGCTCAAGCAGTCCTGTCTATTAATCCAAAAAGCAGGTACAGCTCAAGCAGTCCTGTCTATTAATCCAAAAAGCAGGTACAGCTCAAGCAGTCCTGTCTATTAATCCAAAAAGCAGGTTCAGCTCAAGCAGTCCTGTCTATTAATCCAAAAAGCAGGTACAGCTCAAGCAGTCCTGTCTATTAATCCAAAAAGCAGGTACAGCTCAAGCAGTCCTGTCTATTAATCCAAAAAGCAGGTACAGCTCAAGCAGTCCTGTCTATTAATCCAAAAAGCAGGTACAGCTCAAGCAGTCCTGTCTATTAATCCAAAAAGGAGGTACAGCTCAAGCAGTCCTGTCTATTAATCCAAAAAGCAGGTACAGCTCAAGCAGTCCTGTCTATTAATCCAAAAAGGAGGTACAGCTCAAGCAGTCCTGTCTATTAATCCAAAAAGGAGGTACAGCTCAAGCAGTCCTGCTATTAATCCAAAAAGGAGGTACAGCTCAAGCAGTCCTGTCTATTAATCCAAAAAGCAGGTACAGCTCAAGCAGTCCTGTCTATTAATCCAAAAAGGAGGTACAGCTCAAGTAGTGACACTGAAGCGGTTTCCTCGCGAGTGCTTTTGGTTGGTCCAAATCAACATTTACGAGCAAACTTTATTTACTGAACTTCCCAAAAGATAATCTGTTTCTTAGTTTTCTGGTAACACTATTGAAATGCAAATTTTATTTAGTGAATTGTTTACATCAACATTTTATACCCTGTTTTTGGTTCATTCATCCATGTAGCCTCTTTACAGCCACCTGTTCTATCTGCAGTGCCAGTCCCCTGAAATAATTACAACCCCCCTTGCCAAATACACTGGTTGAATTTGAATTTGTTATCTGCTTCTATACAGAAACATTCTACCAGGATGTTGCCACATTGCAGTCCACCAGACCTAAACTTCTGAGGCTGCAGATTACACAGCAAAAGGGGAGTACTGATTAACCTCTCTAATACATTTTAAATCTGAATGCAGTCTGGCATTTGTAAGTGGTGCTGTGGCACGAATTCATTTTCGAGAGCTCAATAAACTTTAGTTAATTAAATTATTCATTGAGTGACTGTATTTCTAGAGTTGTGTGTATTGGAATTTTCTGAGTACTTCTGGTCTGTGCATGATTCAATGTTAATATAATTCAGAAGCCACTATCCACACGTGGCTTTCTTACATTCACTGTTGCGTTTTAAGTGCCCAGCAGGTGGCGTAGATGTACAGTATATACTGTACACAAGGCTATTTCTAAATGTAGATGAGAGGTGGTTTGGTGGTGTCAATGGTTTTGAGCCATGCTTTTAACTTTGACCTCTGTATTCCACCTACTGGCATCTAAACACTTCCCTGGTTGTTTTATTTCAAGTTCAGCACACTGGTGCCTATATTGTATTGACTGACCTTTTTTAATGCCCAATATGAATGTTGCCTCACCACTGCAACCCACTTAGTAATGAATAGGACGGAAGATCAATGGCCCACCTCCATTCCCGCTGTTAAGCCAATGGCCTCTTGTCACACGCTGAACCTAAGCAATGAGTGTTGCCAAACTTCTGACCACTGGAGATGAGGCCCAGCCTGTCCAGGAGTCGCTGAAACGTGACCTCTTACAGTATCTGATTCAAGCAGCACTGCGCCACCTAGTGTTGTCAGCTGCTCCTTCAACCAATAAAAGTTATTTGCAGTATATGTTTTTTTTAATATTATGCAGCTCCACATTGTATCAATTTAGATATAAATTTGGCAAATTAAGTAAAATGTATTGAGCAGGCTACTGCAGCCTATATTCATCAATATGTTGGTTAATGTAAAAAAAATTTAAAAAAATTATACAACCAGCTGTGTTGTGGAGAAGACCATTGAATATATCTGTGAAGATCTGGTTTCATTAAATCTCTTCCTGACACCTACAACTTACTACTTTTATTCTTTTCAACATAACTTGTCAAACATGATTAAGAACCTTGACATTTTTATAAGAATCTAGACTGACAATGTAAAATTCAGATTTAGGTAGCCTTGTAGTGATATGATGAAGAAATTACATCATACCCAGAAGCCAGTGACAGAAACCTCCTATTTCCTTACACCAGCAAGTATCTCTTTTAATATGTGCTTCCCATCCTGCATTTTGATGATTTTTTAATATTATTTTATATTTCTGCTATTCAGTTCCACTTGCCTGCTATAGACATGTGTAATCTTCTTGTGATCTTCCATTTTGAAAACCACTTATTGTTTGAGCTCTACAAATAGATCAAAACAAACTACATTTGAAGCTAATTGCTTTTTTACAGATTTTTTTTTCTTTTTTTTTTTTTTTTTACATGAATGTTATCAAATGGTTTGCAAACATTGTGTGGATTCATTCTCCAGAAAAAGAAAAACAAATCTGTTTAAAATTGCTATACCTCAGTATTCACTTTTCATTACTTATTCTTAATTATTATATAGCACAGTATTTTGGTCCTAATTGGTGACCTAAATTAAGAGCTTAATATATTATGAAGTGAAGACTAATACCATGTGAAAACCTATTAGCATGTACAACTGCAATCAACACATATTTAATTTGATTTGCCAACACTTGGTCTAAATGGTATAAAGAGTATCCATTGACATTGTTTTTAGATTAAAAGCAGGTGAATGAACTTTACTATAATGACAGAAATTCTTTTAGAGGCAAAATGTGATCTGATTTGATGGGAAAGGATATTTCCATTCCTGTCATATTCAATTATGTCATTATGGGGGGCTCCCGAGTGACGCATCCAGTAAAGGTGCTCTGTGTGGAGTGCAGAATGCGCCCTATAGCCTGCAGATTGCCGACCGTGACTGGGGGTTCTTAGGGGGCGGCGCACAATTGGTCGAGTGCTGCCCGGATAGGGAGGGCTTAGGCAGGGCACCAGCGACCCCTGTGGCTGATAGGGTGCCTGCGGGTCTGCAGTGGAGACATTCAGATCTGTGTTGTCCTCCGGCACTATAATAGGTCTGGTGGCTTCGCTGTGGATCCGCAGTGCGAAAAATGATGAATTGGCAGGAACACGTTTCGGAGAATGCGTGTTTCAGCCTCCGTTTCCCAAGTCGCTAGGGGGTTGCAGCGGTGAACCGGGATAAAAATAATAATTGGGCATTCCAAATTGGGGGGAAAAACCGGGGTAAAAACCATTGCTGACGACTAAATAAAAGTCATTCTGATCACAGATCCCCTCTAGTATTCCTTCTGCAGAAGTATTGAATGTACAGTTTGTCCATTTCAATCATGCAATACAATCCCAAATATAAATATATTATCTTTTTGGGTTTAAATCTTTTAAAAAAGCAGTACAGATTTGACAAGGTAGAAGGTTTCATTTATGTTTTTTAGGCAATGCAAGTTATTCAAAGCATACTGAAATATTAAAGTAGAAAATAGAAAAAAGAGGTCTTAAACCTTGAATTAAAACAGCTTACGTTATCTATGAAACCTGTACAAGTTTAGTGCAGTAGTTCATGCTAAAAGCAGAGTATAGATGAAGGACCTGTCATGAAAATTCATGACATATGATATTTATTTCTTAGCCGGATGCTACGATATTAAACAGGCCTTTGGGCGAGTTTGTTAGCCTTCAGCCACACACGTCCCTTGACATTAATACAGAATGTCATGGTTTGTCATGATATATCTTGCTTGTGCCAAACATGTTTAAAAATACACTCATCTAAGTAAAAATGTTGACTTCCATCTTGAAATATTCCATGTTTTGGGATTATCAGCATTTTGTAAATTGAGAACTTTACCTCTGTAAAAAGGTAACATACTATACTACACTCAAATAACTGTTTAACTCCAACCACACATATGTTAGGTTACATGTTAATATGTGAACATATGAGGATTAAAGTGTTTCTTAGCTTCCTATGTCAAAACTAACACTGCCTTTGTTTAAAACAATTAATTTAATGTTTTAACCTGATCAGACAGCAAATGGCACATTTTTGGCATATTAATGCATGTCAGAGTTGAGCCAGACATTCCTGAGAGTCCAGCGCTCCATCATCTTCAGTCATGTCAGTAGATGAGTCCAATGCCTTTATTCGTATGAAGAATTCATGAGCTTTAAAAAACATGACATTTAATCATTAAAGTAGCAAATGTTTCTCTAAATCATCTTAACATACATTGGACAAATCTTTTTTTTTTTTTCTCTTATTCATAGACTCAGCTTGTTTGTTTGTTTATTGGTAGCTCATAAGATAACAGAGAATGACAAGTATGCAAAGCAAAAGGATGCGCTTCCCTGGTTTTTACTTTGTAATGTTCTTTGTGCTGCAAACCCTCTGCATATGCCTGCAATTCAGCTTAGCAGTGCCAGTGTTGAAATATTAACTCCCAGCCTTGCTAGAAACACCAACCTGGGACTACAAGAGAAACAGAAGCCCCAGTAATTACTGTTCTGTCACAAAGCACTTGTACAAAATGTTGGCATGTGGAAATCTTCTCAATTGGAAAGTGACATTCTAATTCTCAGTAGGCTAAGCCCCCGCATTTGCTGAAGAGCTGATAGGTGAATGAATGGCTGCCATTCTTTATACACTTACATGTACGGTTTTGCTTAGCTTTGTGTTACAGTAGATATACACAGGGTTGTAAAACAGACCTTGGTTAAGAATAGGTATTATCTAATTGATCCTTGTGGTTGCATTACAATAGCCTTGACGTATGTGCTATTTATTCATTGAAAATGCCTTTGCTTGTCCGCTGTCTCAAAATAAGTAATGTAAAAATGTGAAAGTGTGTATGCTTGTTAAGAAAAGCAGTATTTAATATGTAAATCTTGCATGTCTACCATATCACAAAGAAAAAATAACAATTACATCCCACTTCTCATATTCAACACCTACTAATATTCAAAGCACATCTATAGTAGGCTAAGTCAAATATAGGACAAATATAATTAGATTTCAGCTAGAGTTATATATGTTAATTAATTGACAATATGTTTTAAATAAAGTGGTATCAGTATGCATCATGAAAGTTTAAAGCTAGTTAAATATGTGCATGTATAACAAAGGTGGTATAAGTGCAGGCAGAATTGCTGTCAACCACTCAGAAGACAGTGGTTCCAGCAGAGCAGGCTTCAGTGTCAGGCTGCTCAGATTACCACTTGATTTCCTAACCAGGACTACCTATCCATTTAGTCCTGAACCTTTTATCATCTCCAACATTCATTGCAGATATTTAAAGGATATTTTAAATCGGATTTGCACAAGCAATATTATTATCTCCCTCCCCCCTTTCTACTGTTGAGAATGTTTGATTTTTATGCTTTTGTTTTATACTTTTCATTTGAATATTCAGATATATAAAAAAATAAAAAGCTGATGCTGCTTCCTGGTAGCTTAGCACTTCATGTTTTTCAAACTCCAATGGTCTAGCTGCAGTAATACCATGTGAACCACTATACCAACTTTACCGGAAGCAAGCAGTTTACCAACAGCATTGTATTTGAGATATTTGCATATCCTAAAAAAAAAAGAACCAAAAGAATGTCAACACAATAAGGGGACCAGTAACAATGTTAATAAAGAGGTAAGAAAATAGATATGTTTGGTAAATCATTGAGTGGATTGGATAATTGAATGAATAAATGAACGAATGAACTACAATTTCAAGCATAATTAAAAAATGGATGATAGAAAATCCACCTTTTTATTTTGCCGACAACATCAAAGACCAATATTTCACATTCAAAATCAGACAGGTAAAGAAAACTAAGTTGTAACCACCCATTACATGATGGGAGTATGTGTATGCTTTGACAGTGTGCTGTGCTGTGCATGTCTTCCTTGAGCAGCTATGACAGCTAGACATCTGTGCCTCGTGGGCCTGATATAGCATCCATTCAGCTGCTGAAGAATGTCGCTTCATTCCAGAAGTTGACAGTGGTGCTGTGGTGGTATTGATGATTTGTGCCTAGTGCAATGCTACAATCTGTCTCAAAAGATAATCTGTGGGTGAAAGAAAGGGCAAAAATGGACTCATTAAGGAAAGAACCAGGGGCTGTTCTTTGCCTGCCAGTTATCAATACTGCAGGTCCCATTTAAGTCAAGCTGTATGATGATGAGAAATGAAAAACACACAAGCTGGCAACTCTTCATGATGGCAGCCAAGCTTGTTTCCATTAGTGTTGGACTGGCTGATTCAGTGGTATACAGAAATGTGTACAGCTGGTGTGTAATCCAGCTCCCAAGGTCAAGGTTGAGGATAATCCTGTGCCTAACTGTAGCAACATCACATCATTCTTACAAATTGCTTTGCCACAGCAGTATTAAGCACCTACGCTTCTGTGAAGTAAGCACTTTGAAATGGCATAATCTAGCCTTTGAGCATCCCATATCCTTGAATTCAGTCAAATGTGGAGACAGAGTGCTGTTTATGGGCAGACTATAATCTTCAGCTATTGTAAATCTCCAGTTAATAAATGTAGCATTACACCATGTATGTTTTTTCGTTTTTTGTTGTTGATGATGACAGTAGAACTACTCTTTACTGCTGTGATTTTCTGTATGTGAAAAGGAGGGACAACAGTGAGGAAGGGTCTAAGAATGGAGCACGGTATAATAATGAGAGGATTGTGTTGTATTTTTAATGTTGGTGCTCATAAAAATAAAAAAATTAAAAAAATGAGGGAGAGTGAGTTGTAGGTTGCAGTGAGCTTTCAAAACGAATCCAGTGCCAATACAATCCCTAACATCATCCCGTTTCATGCAATTATGGACCTTGCACAAACAGAGGCTGCTATTGTGCCAAACTCTGTGGTGGTCTTGTGATGTGGATGAACTACTAAATTGAGACTATCAAGCTTTTTTAATTTGTGAAATGATTTGTATTTGAACCACTGTTGGATTTTTACTAATATGATAATTAGTTCTTATTCTCTGTAATAATTATTCCATTTTGATATATGTATGTTTGTATTCAAATTGATTTGTAACACATAGTATAACTAAAAGTATGGTAAACCAGTAATTCAACATTCATCAAATTATATTCTACCCCGACATATCAGATTACAGTTATAACATTATTAAGATAATCTAACAATATATCAGTATACCACAAAAAAAATAGACCATCACTCAGTGTAAGGTTCATGTCAATTTTTACCATCAATAAATATTAATCATAGTCTATCATTGTAGGACAGATATATAAAATTGTGACAACTTATAAACTTATAAATTAGTGTATAAGTTGATAGCATAATACAGAATGACAGTAATATTTACCACGTCTGGACGAATTCCCCCTGCAAATTAGCATGGTGTTTGTTGGTTGTCAGGAAATGCTCTGAATTAATCTCTAACTTTGGTTTATATAGGCTCTGTCAGAACGTAATGTGATGCAGCTGGGTGTGGATGCTGTTTGGGTGTGGTTACCTTCAGGGTCTGACATCCCTGTTCTTTTCTGCAGCTTATCTGGCTTCTCTGACCTAATTCCCATCCCCCAACTATAAATACATTCTCACCTAAACTGGTTATACAAAGCAGAGGTTTTACAAATGAATAAGTGTAACTGTGTTTTAGAATGCACACAGATTATACAAAGTATATGTTGTATAGGAAATTCAAGCTTATTGGGTGAAAGTCAAATGTGTTAACCTGTCTATATACCTCTCCAATGTAATGTTTTAGGACTCCTGCAGTATGTCCCCCACAATCGCAGCCCTTGTGTTCAGAGCTGTTACCACAAGAACTTTCAAACAGGGTTGGAGAGCATAGATCTGAGGACAAATATATTGCGTCATCCAGTCCTTTCTAATTTAACATAAAAGACTTAAATGACAATGCAAATTGAGAAAACCAATTACCCTGGTGTCTATTTTTTCTCAATCACATCTAAATTAAAATCTATGATTTAATTCTACACTGTTCCTATTAATAGTCTGTGTCCCAATAAATGCTGGATTGTGACGCTTAAAAGTAAATGCCTTATTTGACTAAAACACACACACACACATACCAATGCATTATATTATCAGTAGTATTGATTTTCTACTTGCAGTGAAACCATTTTGTCTCATAAACAAGACCAGTGCTAATCACATTGTGTCATGCAATTCTTATGGCTACGTACATTTTGTTGTATATTAATTTAAATCATAGAAATGTGACATATGTCCATAAACTTCTGCTAGCGTCCCATTACTGAAAACAGAACCTCTTGGGTTCATATTGTCTTGCTGTATTGTGCAGTCATACAGACACTGATAACGTGTGACTGATTGAACACAACAGAAGATAAGAAGCTCTGAACAGTATACATAATAACTGAAATATTTAGGTTAGTCATTAGAAACACATTTAACATCCTTTGTTAAGCCAGGTTCAGGATCAGTATGTGTACACTATTGCAGAGGGCACTGTTTTCTTTATTATTATTGTTACATTAGCATTTTAAAAATAGATTTTAATGTACTAAATTGGCAAAGACAAATTAGTACATTGGTGTTTTACACACTTACTGGTAAGCATTCAAACTAGTAGCCAAATGTGAGTTTTTCTTAATACTACTAAATTAAATCATCAAATTACAAAGCTGAATTAGCTAAAGCACTACAATGCGTATTATTTTGTTTATGCAGTGCTCTTCTAATGGGACAGCATTAACTCTTGGCATAAATATAAAGGCTTGATTATTGTAAGCATTGCCAAGTGCTGTTTAATGTAAATTTAAGTTATCTGTAGGAGTTATTGATGTCAAGAGAAATCAGTGGGATTGTGTAAATGTGTGGGGTAATTGGCTTTTTCCTAATACAAAAAGCTGCCCTCCCAATTCATTTGCAAGCTATAGGAGTGGTCATTTAGTCCAGCATAGACCCAAACAACTAAACAAAATTATTAAAAAAATAATAATAATAATAATCTTTGGTTACTGCTTGGGTGATACATTGTCAAATCAATAAAAGAGATGACTGTTAGTACCTCAGGGCTCATGGTATAAATCTCCTTACCTGTCAATTTCACCACAAGTGGCTGGAAATGTACTTAGATGTGGTAGTGCACATGTTTTGAAGATCACATATTATATATTGTTGTACAAGATTTAAATATAGCTTTTTTTTCCTTACAACAACAGCTGCATATATATTCATGCATCTTTTGCAGTGTTTCTTAATGCTGCATGCAAAATACTGCAGTGTTAGTGCAAGACTTAACAATTGAGAAAAGGGAACGTGTAGGGAATTGCTACCTGTAACATTAGACTGCATTGATAATTGTAAAAACACAGTCATACAGAAAGGGGCTCAACAATGTATTAGACCAGCTTATGAACTGTGAACTCTAGTTGTGTAGCACAAATACAATAACTTACTCAGTTGGGTGTTTAAGGCAGAGCATTTATTGCACTAGACAGCAAGATGTGCACTTTTGAGATGACAAATATTTAATGATGCTTAATTACACCTGCCAGTGAAAATGTACATCACATCTAAACCACTACTGACTGAATTCTACTGTGGCAAAAATAAACATCTCATAAATACGTTTTATCTTTCAAACACACCTATTCCACATGGCTTTTAATCTACTGCTCCATCAGATTGCAGATTTCTGTGGGTCTACTTTGTCTGCAGATAAACTAGAAGCTAACAGTAGTTGTACACATAATTATCATTTTTATTACACACAAGCAGGCTGTTAAAGCATTACAAATCACTAACGTGCCAACGTAGGTATACTGTGATGAATTCTGAGAGATCGTTTCTGTAAATTCGGGCTACCTTTTTCTAGTCCTTGTCAGAATAGTAAAGAGACGCTTTCTGCTTTCCTTGACTGTTCCTGGCTTGTGATTCATTTATCTGGAATGCATGATTCTATTTGAAAATTATTTTCTTTTTTTTTAATTGAGTGGGGACTGAAGCGGCAATATTTGTTCTTGATAACATCAACTGAGCTTAGCTCCGGATTACTGTGGCTATAAGTGTGTGTTCCAATTCCTCTACAGATGTTTACCTGCAATATAAACTGTAGAGCAAGCCGTGGAGCTGCTATCTTGGTGGGGATTTTTTTATTTTTTTTTTGCACTGATCTTTATAAAGTAATGGGGTAGATCTGGTATAATCTATATTTGTAGTCTCCCACAACCCATATTTAAATAAAGAATATTCTGAAACATCAATAAATCACTTTTTACTCTGGGAATAATATTTTTCTGGCTCAAATGTATGCTAAAAAGGTCTGTACAAATTTAAACTGATACAGTATGTGGGAGGCAGCTAGTAGGCATGGCAACCAGAGTGCAGCTTTTAATTCCACTTGGTGAGTAATGCTAACACAACAATGATGCTTAATAGATCATGGCTATGCAAGAACAAGCCTTTTGTATTCTCTATGTCAATTCTACTTAAAAACATTTACAACAGCGGAAGGAAACCTCGTTGATTCTGCTTTGCCCCGTATTGAACAAAACGTCTCGTTGGAAAGCACCAAAGTAAATTGTGTAATTTGTGACAAATTAAGTGTAGCATGTAATCGAATATGAAACCAAACGATTACCCACAGAAATATATATTTTTTTATTCTGTATATGATTTGAAATGATGCGTGTGTACAGCTGTGGACAAAGGTTTTGCATCACCACGTGGAATTAACATATTTTACTTCATATACGTTGAATGAAACCTGCTGAATAATATTACGTTAATATATTGAATTACATACTGCTTTTTAGTCTTCAATATAAATGTGACATTTTGAAATCTAGCATAAAATACTGTACTACTATTATGGCTTCCAATAGGTTTGCAATATGATTTTGTAGTTTCTTTGATTACATGATGTTAAATAAAAGATCTAAATTATGTTCATATTTATTTTTATTCCTTTATTTTTAATAATGTCTCGATCCTAAAATTATAAGTGATGCTAAACTTTTGGCCATAGCTGTAAGTGTCCCTTTTAGTAAAAAAAAAGGAAAGTGATTCTGTAAGACTCCAACAGTATCAGAGCTATTTTGGGATGGTGATGTATGATTGTTGATGATGTCATAGTGGAGATTAACAGACCATTCAAAAGGAAAACATGGGCCTATGTGTAAAAATCTGCTTATGTATGAAGATAATCCATTTTCTTTAGGATTTGACATCACATACAGAGGCAGTGCTAATTGTAAGGCTTCTTCCGCTGGGTGGTGCAGTGGTTAAAGAAAAGGGCTTGTTGTAACCAGGAGGTCCCCGGTTCAAATCCCACCTCAGCCACGGACTCATTGTGTGACCCTGAGCAAGTCACTTAACCTCCTTGTGCTCCGTCTTTCGGGTGAGACGTAATTGTAAGTGACTGTGCAGCTGATGCATAGTTCACACACCCTAGTCTCTGTAAGTCGCCTTGGATAAAGGCGTCTGCTAAATAAACAAATAATAATAATAATAATAATAATAATAATAATAATCATAATAATATCTTACAGCAGCCTGGTTTCTTTGAAAATCTTTGTAGTTAGTTTAAGCCAACTCCAGCGGTAATGGTCCAGCGCATTAATAAACCATCTCACCATTTGTATGTGTCTGTACATTAGCCTGTATGATTATGAAAAACGTCATGTTTTCTGTAGCATCACATCAAAGTCTATTTTTTTAAATGATTAAAGAGTATATTTTGTAATTACAAGTCGGATATTTGAAACTAGGAATAACATTACCTTTCCATACTACGAATTGCATTCATATGTGACGATCCTCTTACTGTAAGGCATGTTATTTGGGTTTCCGTAATGATTTTATATTAGCACCATCTTTTTGGACAGTCTAAATTGAAGAGTGCTGTATTTAAATGAACCAGTTATATCAGTAAAAACAATCGGATCAGTAGGGTGCTAAATCCAAACCAGTGAAACCCTCTTAAACGTCACAGTGAACTTTAGTGGTAACCTTCAGAATGTGCTCTGTACTTGCCTCATTTGAAAGTGTGTATGCATGTGTGTGTAACTATGAAGTTAAAACTGGAGGTTGTATCTCTCACATCACCTTATAGTAACATATTTTTAAAGTGACTTACATAAATTAAACAAAATTCAAATATTATTATAAGAAGAACACATAGAAAGAAAAATAAGGATACAGACATAAATGGCAGATTAAAAGACATAGCAGATATATAAAAGCAAATGAAGACTTATAAACATTTAAAATACACAACTAACTAATAAAATAAGACAACAGTGGGGGCTCCTTAGAGGAGGCAAGGGAGATATATATATTGCATTATACAAAAATGTAATGTGCAGTTTAGCAAAGTTTCTTTCACTAGGTAATTAGACTAGGTTTGGCTGGAGTAAACTGTATTATTGGGCAGGAACATATACCTGTATCCTTGTTTTACATTTTAAATGATCAGTCACTGTGCATTGCCCTTAGCATTGGGAAAGCAGTGCACACTGTGTTAGTTGATGTGTTCTGGTGGTGTGCTCTGATTCCTTTCTGCCACACTCACTTTGCAATAAAAAAAAATCAGATCAGCCTTACATGCTGCATTAAAAAAAAAATGTTATGCTGTGTCTTCATTACATCATGAAACCCGTTTTCGTGAACTCTTTAAGAATTAATTGTAATGTTTTAATGCGAGTTGTCTAATTATTTTGCAAGTGAAGGGTAAAGCCTGGTAGCTTGTCTCTTTAAGTCGTCGCTGCAGTGTTGATGAGCCCTAGAACAGAGATGGTAAGAACCATTCTCACCTCTGCAGCAGGGAGCTTGACCAGATAGACTCGCGCTAGCTATTGAAATGCACTCTGCGCGTAATGCACTGAATTAAACCCCATTCCCATGGTTACAACGCTTCTTTGGTAGATTCCAGTCTGTTGGGAAAGGGAGGCAACTCATCAGTCTTGTTGTACAGGAGTTAAAAAATTGAGCACGACCGTGTGGCGACTGGAATGCTGTATTCATATTTTTTCTTTCTTTCTTATTTCATCTGCAGAATACCGTGGCAGTTGCTTCTATCCAGTTACCAACGAGTGTTACACCTAGCTCACCGGCATTGCAATCTGTTGATAACTACACTTGCAAGCTCCAGTTTATTGTCTTTCGAAATGGGAAACTCTTTCCTAGCACAGGAAATTCATCAAATCTTGCAGATGACGGAAAACGCAGGAGTGTTTCCACACCAGTTGCTTTCTCCAAATTAGGTAAGGGAGTAACCCTATATTTAATTTACTTAAATATCTGTAAAGAAATGTTAGCATACAAAACATCGCTATTAGCACATTTTAATAAAACACTGTACCGTGACATAATGCTAAATATATAGGGGCAAGACTTGGTGGTAGAATATGTGCATTTAAATTTTAAATATTATAAACGTGTAGGCTGGTATTTGTGTGTTTTGTGTGATCTAACCTGGCGTCTTAGTTAAAATAAGCAGGCAACGAAACCGTCGCGTAAATTGACAAACACTCAAAAGGAAAATGCACACAGTCATACGGTCGAAAATGAACTATGTAATACTTGTTTTTGTTGACTGTACAAATGTGAAGGTAATTGTTGTTGGCTTTCCACCGAACAATACGTTTATAATGTATGTTCACTGGATGCAACACTTAAGGATTTTCCACTCTTAACTCCCTGATTCAATGTGTTGCTTTTGCAGATGGGTGCAGCTTCGGGAACCTCTCACAACCCATCACTATTGCTCTTAGGCACTTCACACAGGGTGTAGACCCAACAGCAGCCAATTGGGATTTTGATCTTCTAGATGGACACGGAGGCTGGAGGGCAGAAGGGTGCCGCATAACTGGCTCTGCGGGCAATATCAGCACCATTCATTGCACACACAACAGTAATTTTGCTGTGCTAATGGTGAGTATACAACTGGGGAGGGAGCGTGTATTCCTCCCACATAGCGCCTCTTAAGTTCCTAATATTGTAAATGGATTTCATTTTCTCGTTTTACCCCTGTATCACGTTATAGCTTGGTTACGTTATTCAAAGCAGAACTGAACGTATTGTTCTTATTTTTAATTTATCTGCAGCAGATCCTTTGTAAGCAACACAAAACAATGAACGTACGTGATTTCGTTTTTATTAAGGTGAAACTGAAATCTGTGTTCATACATTTGAATGCATACATTTTAACACTTGGATGAAGTTTAAGCAAGGAAAATTGAACCTCTAGACTCGATGATACTGTTGTATTCTTTAGTTGTAATAGTTATTTATTTTGAATTACTGTCCTGCACAAGAGAAACGCCGTCTCCTTCATCCTACCGAAGATACGTTGATCATACAGATTTTTAGTTGCAAGCATACCGCAATGTTTAATCGATTTAGTGTAAATGGCAGACACGCAGGTCGTTGTTTTGTTGTTTATGTTGTTGTCGTTTGTGTTAAATTGTGTTAAACTATCACTACTGGTTCACTGTGAAGAAGCTGATTTTCGTGTATATTTTAGATAGCATCATCCTAGTGGATTTTTTTCCAGCAGCACATTACCGTCATTGAAATAATATTTGGTAAAAATAAGCATTACATAGAAAATAATACATTGTATAAAATATGGATATATTTAATTATTTTAATGCAATTTTGTTCTGTCCTTATTAATGCTGTATCTATATGGCTTTGTAGTTACCCACTGTTTACATGAATAAGAGGTTTAAATCTGAGTAAATGTTAAAGAGGTGGTATGCATTTATAAAGAATAGCAGGACTGTACTAAGGAATGTGAAACCCAGAGAACGTGTGCATTGAATACCAATCTGTTGCTGTCAGATGGAGCACGGATGTCAGCCAGTCATTGGATAGGCATATGACAAGATGCAATTAAGTGTGTTTACTATCATTCCTTTTTTAACAGAAATGGTGTTTTCATACAAGGCTCTGAGCCATGGCATTGCTGAATTATTATATCCCATAGAATTGATAGTCAAGTGATTTTAGAAAGTAATTCAGTAAATGGAAGTGACGATGGATTTAATGGTTTGAATTTAGGTGCATGTCAAAAGACATGAAAAAGCTTTGCTAACCCAGTGTAGTGCTTTTCCTATAGTTCATTTCAAGTATAGATTGGCCCCTTCCTCTATTTGTAGTGAAAACATATAAGAATCACAAAATTACTTCCTGTAAATATTAGAATAAAATAATTATTATTAAATTATTATTATTTTTATTTTGTTCGATTTGAATTTAAAGCCATGTTAAAATGAAGTATAATCCATACTAATTACTTTAGATAACTATTTTTAATTTGGGAGGGGATGAAATAATCTTTTTAAAAGCTGATTTGTTGCCAATTTTGTGTTGGTGTATGTGCTTATAGTTTCATGTGTGTAGAGACACATTTCAGTTTTTAGTATTTTAAATATAAAGCAATAACTGCAGACAAACAAGGTTGAAAATGATTGGTGTAGAAATGAGATTAAATCTAGGGTCACACCATAGTGTTATATTTGAGTATCCAGATGTCATATTTTTTAAACAAATTGCAATGTTATTTCTCTTTTTGTTTGAAACATCCACATGTAATGTGATCTCTAGTTTTTAGTGTAAGTGGACCATAGTGTATTATCATATAGGCCTACAAATCAGGCTTGTAGGAAGGTCTTGGGCACTTTATAAGTTTTATTGAAATATAAATATAAGTTTTATTGAAAATGATGCTGCATTCAGTTTATATATATAATCTAGGGTTCAGTGTTGATCATGAAGTAATATAGACAACAGGTACATGAAGCCCCATGCTGACCCTTCTACAACACTGAAGGATGTGACCAGAACTTCAGATTTTGAACGTTTTGTTAACAGTTTAGGGTCAATCTCAAGGACCTCAAGTTCGTCTTTAAAAAAAATAATAATAATAATAATTCTGTTCTCCAAAATCCAATTTCCAATTCCTGCTCATATTAAACTTTGAGAAATAGAGCACTTGGGTTTAAAAGTCTTGAGGAAACAACACATTTCAGGACCCTGGACAGTGCACTTGGGTGGTTGAAGCAATTAGCTATTAGCGATTAGCTAGTTAGTTGGCCATGTGTAGAATCAAAGAATTATCTTACTTTGCAAAGGGCAAGAAAGTGGGGGCCCAATTGTATCGTATGTATATGTATGTAGGTGTGTGTGTGTGTATATATATATATATATATATATATATATACACACACACACACTGCTGTGCAAAAGACATGTTGCATTTTTCCACTCTGATGCATTATAAGCATCAACAATTTATTCAAAGCCACCACTAGTGTTTTCTACTATTATAACAACCTTGACTTGCATAAAGAAGGAAAAACATTGAGTGAAATAGCTTGCATCACTCGATTCAAGGTGTGGTATCTGAAGCATAATCAACAAGTACAGAGAAACATCATCTGTAATTGACAAACCTAGGACTGGAAGACCCAAAAATCTGTCTAACAAGGATGAGCAATACTTGAAGATAATATCCTTAAGGAATAGAAAGAAGGCAAGCGTTGAATTGACAACAGAACTGGCAGAAGGCACAGGTGTCATTGTCCATCCATCAACCATAGTCCAATTTCTGTATCCTTGTGCATATTTTAGCCTTTTAGTCTTGTTCCCCTTTCTTAACAGAGGTATTCTTACTGCAACACATAAGTCCTGATTTCAAGAGTGACCTTCCTACTGTTGATTTGGGGGATTTTGCTTTGACACCCAACTGGTACAAATCAACACGAATAAGGCTATATATATATATATATATATATATATATATATATATATATATATATATATATATAACAGACAGGCAACCTTTTAAAGAGCTAGCCACGCCCACATTTTAAACAGCCTTAATTAAACAATTTAGTACCGTTTCTTTTTGTGACAAAAATATATATCCCATTTATTTTCATTTATTTTCTCAACGTTAAATATTTAGGGTTTTAATCATTACTGTTATTGATATAAAACACTGTGGCTAAGCTGCACACAGAATTAAACCAGCAAGACTTCATATTGCAGCAGTAAAACCACCACCTCAGAGTCAGTTATATATAACATAGTACAACAACACTACTCATAGTACAAAGTCATGCCCAATGAGGGTATGCCCTCACAATATATGTGTAAGAAATTTAATATGCATAATCTTATTATTATTTTTTTATTTAGCAGATGCCTTTATCCGAGGCGACTTACAGAGACTAGGGTGTGTGAACTATGCATCAGCTGCAGAGTCACTTACAATTACGTCTCACCCGAAAGATGGAGCACAAGGAGGTTAAGTGACTTGCTCAGGGTCACACAATGAGTCAGTGGCTGAGGTGGGATTTGAACCGGGGACCTCCTGGTTACAAGCCCTTTTCTTTAACCATTTTCTTTAACCACTGGACCACACAGCCTCCTATATACATATATATGTAAGCAATAAGACCTGACTCAGAGGGCATTACCAGGCATTATACGACCGTTTGGGTAATGGGGCCCGAGACGAAGTTGCATCCAAACGGTCGTATAATGCCTGACGTGGATGGTCCTATTGCTTATATACTTATATATATATATAATGATGGCTATTAGAAATTAGGTTGACCTGCCAGTTGTTACCAGGTGCTCACTTCCGGTCTGCTGCCCTTTGCTTCATCTGTGATTGGTTTTCAAGACAGGGATCTTTGCTTGTAGGAGGCTCATCGATTAAAAAAGGCTTATTGATTTACTTTAGTCTAACCAAATTCACTGGTCTGCAGAATAAAAGGTAATTGATTATCTCACTACATCAATGCTGTGAAGTACATACTGGTCCTGTTATGGGACACAGGCCATCAGCTTAATAGGATTTTTTTTAGATGTAGTAACTAGACTCATCATGTAAACTAGCCGTTTGCCGAGACAGGCATATCTTTTGTCCCACACAAAGAGCAAGTCAAAAGTAAAATGGCTGTTGGCAATGAGACTTGAAAGCAAATCAGTATGCTTTTGAGTCTTGCTTAGATTCATCTAATCCTTGAAATTTCTGTCGTTAAGCATCAACCTTCTTCTGTTTGGTGCCATTTTGAAAGTGCAGATATGAATGCATTTGGGAAAACACTGTTGATTGCTTGTTGTGTGAACCGAGGCGGCTAGTTGGTTATAATTAAAAAAATCATGGTAAATATCTACAAGCCGGACCCACTGTGTGAACTTTTCAGTGATTTTGACCTATTGGTCTTAACATAAGTCAAAATCAACGTTCCAGTTCGTCACCGATCTGTCACAGCAGATGTACCCCAAAAGGCTTCAGGTTGTCAACCTTTTTTGATTGAGTTGCATGATATGCACTGGTGCACAGGACTGAAAATTGATTTCTAGTTGTTTGGCTATCTGAAATCCTCCTGGCCTTAACCAGTAAAGCAGATGCTTATCTGAATCACCGAAAGGTAGACTTAGCATGAAATGGCAAAACAGGCCGACAGGCTTAAAACATGTTTTACAACTGTGGTGAAACTGTGGTGTATATTTGAAACTGACAGTGAATGACTGTATAGTTGTTATAACGAAGGTAATCAAGTTTATAAAACTAACTTGAGGAGTACCTCTCTGATAGCAGCGCCCCATGTGCCTTGTTTGAGAATCATTTGCTGTGAAAGCAGCCTTTCCTGACCTCATGACATCCCAGATAATATCTGTATTTGTTTATTTAGTATAGAATAAGACAGCAGCGTTGCTTTGTGTATATCCTACTGTGGCAAGGTGCCCCGCCCCTGTGTGCATTTGTGTGTTATATGTTGCATGTAGTGTGTAAATGTTGGTGTATTGTAGTTGGTACACGGGATATAATGTGGGTAATGAGCACGAGTGTTATAATGTATAATTGTATTTAGGCACGGGGATTGCACTTCACATGCATTTAAAGTATTTAATATGTGAGCACGAGGTTGCATATAATTAGTTCACGTGCTGGGATTCAAGTGAATAATTAATTAGTAATTGAATCCTGGCACAACAATATAGATGCACGTTTTACTCACTCGGGGTTGTGTGTTCTGTGAGTGGAGAACGGGTGTGGAGAAGGATAAAATAAAAAGTAAAACAAAGGAAAAAGTAAATATAAGTTTGTTTGACTCACCGTGTTTTGTTTGTCTGTCCGTCCACTGTTTGTTTAGTGTTAATCCGTTTTGTTTGTCTGTTTTATCTGGCCTCAAGTGCCGTGTCCTGTGTTTTGTTCAACCTTTTATTTATTTGTTTATTAAAACACTGAGCGCTGCCGCGACTCAGTTACACACGTACTGCCTGTCTCTGTGATTCTTTCTGGCCTGACGTCAACCACTACAGCCTGCTTGTCACACCTACACAGTCGTCAGTAGCTAGTTGTCTACTTTTTTTTTTAGCTGAAACTGACACAGAAAGATAAATTCCCCTGTTGTCACCAACAGCAACCTGCTAGTGTTGCTGACAAGGACATTCACAATGCGTAATGTTTCGAGATAATCACACACCTAGAGGTTTCCTATTAAATGTAATTTGACTTAATATGGAGTAAAAATCTATTCCTGATGAATTCTACAGTTACTTACATTAAACCCTTAAACAATGTTCATTCATCAGGACTTTAAAATTGTGGTCTTAAAAAGGGAAAAGGGAGACATTAATGATCTCTCTAAGGGGCCAGGAGACATTTATGTGTGATTTTTCAATTAATTTGTTGCTTTTAAACAGAGTAATTTACCTAAGTTTGAATCACTTTGCCTTACAAAGGAGTTTTCCTGGGAACTCATTTTTATTCTTCCGCTCTGTTTTTATTAATCCCTCTGCCCTGGTGATTCACTTTTTAATTACAGCTTTTTTAAATTTCACTCAGGACTAGAACTTTGCCTTGCCGATTGTGTTTAACAAAACTTTTGCATGTGCTGTTACGATATCTAAAGTCTTGAAGTTCTATGCAATTTATTCACACTGTCTGCTTTGAGTAATTTTTGTATTAATGGAAGGGCTTTGGTTGCCAAAGAGAAGAGAAATAAGCAGTGAAATACACACATACACACATACTGCATGTTTAATAGAAAATACCTTGACAGACAGTGTCAAGGATAGAATGCCTGTTTCATGTAACACTTGAAATGTATTTGCTTACTATTGTAAGTCGCCCTGGATAAGGGCGTCTGCTAAGAAATAAATAATAATAATAAAGGCTTATCGAGGTTGTTCTTTGGAGCTTGTATACTCCTTTATAAAAAGACCTGCTTGCCTTTTAAAGCATGTAGGAGCATGCATTTTACATCTAATTAAAATAGTTCTGAAGCAATCTCCAGTGTCATTATGGCACACATCTCTGTAATGAACTATTCCAGCACTGAAGATCTATTAAAGAGAGGTAATTAAAGACAGCAAAGGAGTAAACTCAGCTTGCACTCTCTCGTAGACTTTGGATTCTATTCTTGCAGTGAAAGATGTGTAATTGGCATCTCCCCTCCACAAGCAAGAGCAAGTACATTAGCACAGTAGGACGTTGTCCCACTGGGAGCATCCCTGGGACATTGAATATATATTACAGTCTTTAAAGTCCACAAGGATAAGCTCTGAATTTAGACGTAGATGGGTTTACCCTAGGCACTAATTACCAAGTAGGTCAAGCAAAGCTCAAGTGAATGTCTGGACTCTGTGAAAGCTATTTAAAACATTTCCTTTGATGAGCCACAAGGAATAGTGTTCTAGAATACCCAGCTGGGGCTATAAGGGTAGAGTAGCGAGCAAAGAGAGCCCGGACTTAGGCACCTAGCCTGGACTTAGGAGCAGGCTGATACAGCCCGGACTTGGAAATTAGGATAGAAAAGAGATCCCCGACCAGGGAGCCATCCTGCTGAGAAGAGAGGGCTCAGTCTCGAAGACTGCTAGCCCCAAGGATCTGAAAACACGTAAGAGATCTCTGAGAGGCGCAGAGGCGCCTCTCGTGGAGAGGAGATCGGTCCAGGTGCTGTTGGGACCTGAAAAGAAATGATAGTAAAGGGTTCCCTGACTGATCTGGTGCTGCCCTCAGATTATTATTATTATTATTATTATTATTATTTGTTTATTTAGCAGACGCCTTTATCCAAGGCGACTTACAGAGAATAGGGTGTGTGAACTATGCATCAGCTGCAGAGTCACTTACAATTACGGCTCATCCGAAGACGGAGCACAAGGAGGTTAAGTGACTTGCTCAGGGTCAGTCAGTGGCTGAGGTGGGATTTGAACTGGGGACCTCCTGGTTACAAGCCCTTTTCGTTAACCACTGGACCACACAGCTTCCACACAGCCTCGGATGACATGAGGCACAGGCCTCCGAAGCCAGGAACAGAGGAGTATCCTGCAGGGAACCGAGTAGATGGGTTAGTCGGGCACTCGAGCACTGAGAGCATAAAGCGGGCCATGTCCTGAAAAGTTGGAGATAGAGCAGACCCTCACCTGATGAGGTAAGATCAGCGTGAGCTGCTGAAAGGATAGAGGTGGCCGGGGTCCCCTCAGACTCTGACGTGGTGAGAACCTCCCTTTTACGAAGGTGGAGGAAGCGCAGCTTGACCTAAGGTCGGGGAAGTGAGACTCACTTATCCCCCAGAGGAGACTGATGCAAAGGCACATGTGAAAAGAGGAGGAGGGGAGGAGAAGGAAAAAGCAAAAGCACTAGACAGAGAAGGTGTGTGTGACTGGGGTTTAAATAGGAAATTGGTAATGATAGACGGCAATGAAGGGCCCCAGCTTCCACCCCCCTGAATCTCGCACAAATGCTTAGATTCATTATCTTGAAATGTTTCTTCCGATATCTATAAAGATGATGCATTTGCAGCCTTTATACATATTTTAACCATTAACTATGAGTGCTAATGATGCATTTGAATTCCTTATACATTTTTAATCTGTCGACAGTTAGTCTTAGAAATTGAAGAGTTGTACTGCTGTGGTGCATGAAATGATATGGAGCTACAGAATATGAATCCAGATTCTTTATACAAAATGAAGTCTGCAGTTGATTTTCTTCATGACCAGTTGTCTTCATGAGCTTCTAAAATTCGCAAGGAGAGCGCTCTCTATATTTCAACAGAGGATTGAGGTCTACTGTTAAGCGCTGAGATGAAAGCAGCAGAAGAATGTGAGCATTGGGTTATGTATGTGAATATCTGGATACTAACCATGCTGTCTGTTCTTGTTGTTCAACAGGATTTAAAGACAGTGCTGTCCTTCCCACCATACCCAGGGGAATTCCTCCACCCTGTTGTGTATGCATGCACGGCTGTCATGTTACTGTGCCTGTTCGCTTCTATTATTACCTACATCGTGCACCACAGGTAACTTCATAATCTTATATAATTAATTTATATATTATGGACATGTGCAATGTTCAGTGTTTTCCTACACCATCTCGCTGATGGATGCCTCTTCTTACTGTGTTTTGTGTGATCTTGTGATGTTGCATGAGCAAAAGGTGTTTGTTACCTTGGTTACCAGGTCTCTTGTCACTTCTCGTCATTGCACAGCAGCTCCCTCTATAAATGGAGAGCAGCCCTTATTACTCACGCATAGGAATACTCCTTCATTCCTCCCCAGCTTTGGTTGGAATCATAAAGAGGCTGGTGACTGGGCTGAAGGAAATCTGTTCAATGCACACAGAATTTCACAGGATATTTCATTGCAGCAACATATCTGAAGCTTCTACACACTGTTAAGTGCCCTCTGGTTGCATTGACAACATCTTAAGCGAAACAAGAGAGTGTTGTATTTTTCACATTCACCTCACCCCAATGTTATTTGACAAGACAACCTGAGACCAAGGTAGAGAGGTGGTTTCTGGGAGATTTTTAAACCTGCATCGAAATTGCTGGGTAAAGTGAACCCAAATGTATCCACTCTCAGGGGAAGACACCAGGGAAGATACTAAGGATGTTGAGAATATTCCTGTTTTCTCAAAGTAGTAATAATCCCCATTCCTGTTAAACCCTGTTAAAAGCTTCAGTTTTGACCAGAATCCATGGTCCAACCTTGGGGTGCTGACAGTGGCTCCAGTAATACCAGTGCAGGGTTTTCTGTCGCCTTGGTGTTCCTGGAGCTGGTTAACACAGGCACTGGTCCTAGTCTTCATGGAAACCCAAATCACATATTACCTCTGATTTGAATCAGGTGCAAAAGCAAATGTTCTGAGAGGAATAAAATAATACAACTTGCAAGACAAACCGATATAAATGATAATTTAGGGTATAGGGTATGATAATATTTTACAGCTTTGAAATGTTAGCCAAGTGTTAAACTTTGAGAATTTTGCCAAAACGTTTAATCGTTGTCAAATATATTCTGGTCTAATGTAGGTTTTTTTTAATTGTTTTTTTTGTTTTGTTTTTCTTGAGTAATAGTTAACAGTAGTTAATATAATATTATTTATTAAGACACAGAGGTACAATCGGCAATTTCATAATTAAATATTGGATATGGAATTCTAAATGCATTAAGAACACTTTAATATTAAAATTCAAGAAGCAAGTGCATATTTTCTTACATGGTAATATATGAGCTGAGAAAACTATTACTAAAAAACTATTATTAAAAAAGCGAGATTCAAAAGAACGTAGACTCCTCATGAAAGACCTGCTACGACTGAAAGCATGCGTTCCTTAATCGATCAGTGAATCGAGGCTTGCAAAATTCACCACAAGCCATGGCACTCATCAAGCGATCCAGTTTCTCATCTCTATTAAAACAAAAAGCTAATACTGGATGTCATTTTTATTTTTTGTATTTTCTGTCCCTTTTGGTAGCACAATCCGCATCAGTAGAAAGGGCTGGCACATGCTTCTCAACTTCTGTTTCCACACTGCCCTTAACTTTGCCGTGTTTGCTGGAGGCATCAACCGTATAAAATACCCCATCATCTGCCAAGCAGTAAGTATACAGGTCACTGAACCAATTGATTATTGCTGTACAGTATACATTAGGACATGCATCCATTGAAATGCTATTCATTACTGTTGTGTATGTTTTAGTATAGTACTTAATTCATTTCTGTAGGGATGCCAGACAGAGTGAAAAGTAATTTGATGTGTGTGTGTGTGTGACAAATAATGTGATTTTGTTTTCCAGCCTACTAAATATTTTATCATCATTAGTATTTCTGCCTCTAGGGATCCTCTCTGCACCTGATGTTAATGGTGTAATGCCTGCTATTTAACTTGTGTGTCCTGGAAGCCTTTGCTCAGATGTATTTGTTATTTTAATTAGCATTTGTTTCATATCTTCAGGGTCTGGTTTGAATGAGTTTGTTCAACAGTTAGTTTCTACTGACAATGCTCCTGTTCAAAAACGATACATGCACAGAGAAAGGTGGTAGTTTATTGCAGCTGATTAAACTACACTGATTGTGAATATGAGCATTTGTGCCTGGGGGTCCTGTTCAATTAAAAAAAAAAAAAAAAGAAAAGCTGTATTGTTCCCATGTAATTGTAGTTTAACAAAACAAAGCAGTACATCTAAATGTGACATTCTTTGTTTCTGACTCCCAGGGTCTTACTCAAATGTATTTTAACTTGGTTTTATATATATATATATATATATATATATATATATACAGTACTGTGAAAAAGTTTTAGGCAGGTGTGAAAAAATGCTGTAAAGTAAGAATGCTTCCAAAATAGACATGTTAATAGATTATATTTATCAATTAACTAAATGCAAAGTGAGTGAACAGAAGAAAAATCTAAATCAAATCCATATTTGGTGTGACAACCCTTTGCCTTCAAAACAGCAACAATTCTTCTAGGTACACTTGCACAAAGTCAGGGATTTTGTAGGCATATAGTCAGGTGTATGATTAAACAATTATACCAAACAGGTGCTAATGATCATCAATTCAATATGTAGGTTGAAACACAATCATTAACTGAAACAAAACAGCTGTGTAGGAGGAATAAAACTGGGTGAGGAACAGCCAAACTCAGCTAACAAGGTGAGGTTGCTGAAGACAGTTTACTGTCAAAAGTCATACACCATGGCAAGACTGAGCACAGCAACAAGACACAAGGTAGTTATACTGCATCAGCAAGGTCTCTCCCAGGCAGAAATTTCAAGGCAGACAGGGGTTTCCAGATGTGCTGTCCAAGCTCTTTGAAGTAGCACAAAGAAACGGGCAACGTTGAGGACCATAGACGCAGTGGTCGGCCAAGGAAACTTACTGCAGCAGATGAAAGACACATCATGCTTACTTCCCTTCGCAATCGGAAGATGTCCAGCAGTGCCATCAGCTCAGAATTGGCAGAAAACAGTGGGACCCTGGTACACCCATCTACTGTCCGGAGAAGTCTGGTCAGAAGTGGCCTTCATGGAAGACTTAGGCCAAAAAGCCATACCTCCGACGTGGAAACAAGGCCAAGCGACTCAACTCTGCACGAAAACACAGGAACTGGGGTGCAGAAAAATGGCAGCAGGTGCTCTGGACTGATGAGTCAAAATTTGAAATATTTGGCTGTAGCAGAAGGCAGTTTGTTCGCCGAAGGGCTGGAGAGCGTACACGAATGAGTGTCTGCAGGCAACAGTGAAGCATGGTGGAGGTTCCTTGCAAGTTTGGGGCTGCATTTCTGCAAATGGAGTTGGGGATTTGGTCAGAATTAATGGTCTGCTCAATGCTGAGAAGTACAGGCAGATACTTATCCATCATGCAATACCATCAGGGAGGCATCTGATTGGCCCCAAATTTATTCTGCAGCATGACAACGACACCAAACATACAGCGAAAGTCATTAAGAACTATCTTCAGCGTAAAGAAGAACAAGGAGTCCTGGAAGTGATGGTATGGCCCCACAGAGCCCTGATCTCAACATCATCGAGTCTGTCTGGGATTACATGAAGAGAGAGAAGCAACTGAGGCTGCCTAAATCCACAGAAGAACTGTGGTTAGTTCTCCAAGATGTTTGGGCCAACCTACCTGCCGAGTTCCTTCAAAAACTGTGTGCAAGTGTACCTAGAAGAATTGATGCTTGATGCTGTTTTGAAGGCAAAGGGTGGTCACACCAAATATGGATTTGATTTAGATTTTTCTTCTGTTCACTCACTTTGCATTTAGTTAATTGATAAATATAATCTATTAAAATGTCTATTTTTGAAAGCATTCTTACTTTACAGCATTTTTCACACCTGCCTAAAACTTTTGCACAGTACTGTATATATATATATATATATATATATATATATATATATATATATATATATATATATATATATATATATATATATTTATTTTCATGGAACATTAACATGAATACCTTGGGGATAAAATAGTTTTGTCAATATTTATGTATATAAAACAAGCACAATCTAATTTAAACATTGCATTGGTTTTAAAGGTTGTGTGTTGGCTATTTTTTTGATTGATTTTTTGTTATCATGTAACTAAATTTATATAAATAGTGTTAAGAGCTCTGACGTTGAATAACTGTTTTGTATTCAATGCTGCTGAGTGATTTTTTTTTTATTTAGATTTTTTTAAACCGGATCTCATTTTGAAATGAATGCATTCATTCAAATCAAACAACAGAATAAGCAGGCAAATTGCACTGTTCCAAATTACGCCTGCGCTGAACTGATGAGGCAATTCTACCAATGAGTTGTTTAATTTATGTTTAAGTATACTTTATTTCACAGAAATGGTGTTGTTAAAATAAAAAGAATAACCCACAGTGATTCCTCATTCTTGGAATAACTACAGTACTGAGGTACTCTGTCTGTTTCTGTTATTAAACTTCATGAACATTGTTCATGCATGGCAGATGGATGTGTTGATCAGAATAATAGGAATGATTTAGGTACTTGTTGCATCATGCCTGGAAGCAAAAAATCACATGTGTCTTCTAACCTCTAATACTGGAGAACACAAATACTTTTGCAGTTTAAACTCATGGATATGACCCAATTAATCTTAATTAAACACATTCAAGAGCCATAATCAAAGCTATGCAATGCACTGGGTGCATTTAACTTTGGGGTTACTCTGACGTTCTCTGTGGCAGCTGCACATGGCATTAATCACCTGCCTCTTTAATTTGCCTCCAGCTGTCTTGTTCCTTATAGTTTACATTGACACAATTGAACAACAAGTTGGATAAATCATTAGAAGAGCAATCTTCAAGCCTATTTCAGTGGTTTTCATTATTTGTTTGCTCTCCAATTAATCTCTAATGTTTCACTTGTTCAAGCAAAATGTCAAGATGTTACTGGAAAAGACTCATTTGGCATGATCAGTAAAAGACTAGAAGGTGTGATCAGGATATGTGACTAATATAATAGAATTAGCTGAGCTGATGCAAGCTGGTAATTGTTTCAGCAAAAATGCACACCAAAAAAAGAGAATGCAGTATATATGATGAGATCCATCTCTCAACATAATTTAAAAAATAATGGTAGATACAATTAGTATGAATAATTGTAATAAGAACTACCAGTACATTTGGTCCAACTTACCTAGTATTACATTTTACTGTAAAAATATAATTGAAATGCCAATATTTACCAGTTTTGATTGATATCAGCCACTTCAATGTCATACAATAATATGACTAATTGAAATGTTTATTAGATGCTATGATGTTAACAATTCAATAATAAACAAGATTTCTAATAGGGCACCCAGAGATCCACATCATGAACATGCGATTTGCTCTGTTTTGATATAGGTTGGAGTAGTCTTGCATTATTCAACCCTTTCTACTATGCTTTGGCTTGGAGTTACAGCGAGGAATATTTATAAACAAGTAACAAAGAAACCCCTACAGCTGCCGGGTGGAGACCAACCTCCTCAACCCAAGCAGTCAATGCTAAGGTAATGAGATATATTGTTGTGTTAATCATGCTGTGTGCATTGAGGGCCTTACAGTCAGATGAAGCAAGGTACCCCGGGGTATATTTTCAAATTGTTTACTCCAGTCTTTAATTTACTCTACATGAATGATGTGATAATACTCCATAACTGATAAACAAACAAATATACTGCTTAAAAGATTATTATTTGTTGTTGGGTTTAAGTTTTGTAAAATCCACCATTCAAAAAAATGAAGTGAATTAAAAACTGGAGTAAATTCTTTGAAAAATATAACCGCCATTTTTTTTTTCAGCGTTCAAACTGATGGCTGTTTTGTAAAGGGATGTCAATGCCTGATTTGTTCTCGGTAGCATTTTCCATGCCCCTTGTTAACAAGTATACTTCTGTCTCGAGGCGGCTGTGTGGTCCAGTGGTTAAAGAAAAGGGCTTGTAACCAGGAGGTCCAAATCCCACCTCAGCCACTGACTCATTGTGTGACCTTGAGCAAGTCACTTAACCTCCTTGTGCTCCGTCTTTCGGGTGAGACGTAGTTGTAAGTGACTCTGCAGCTGATGCATAGTTCACACACCCTAGTCTCTGTAAGTCGCCTTGGATAAAGGCGTCTGCTAAATAAACAAAGTAAGAGGACGGTTCTTCAATTTGTCCCTTGAATTTGATGCCATGGAACAATGCCAAATGTACCAAACTGGCACTGGCCTACCCCTCCAGGGGTTCCACACTAAGAATGGGCATTTCCAAAATCTAGAAAAGTATAGCACGATGACGCTATGATGACATACATTCTTTTGAAAAAAGTCATTGTAAAACAAAGCCAATGGTGCAATATGAGATATAACAGCATTTCTTATTTTTACAATGGTGATTCATTTTGCAGCAGAATGTAATGCCAGAATATCATAATAGTTTCTGTGCAACCGGGAGGCACTGGAATTATTCAGATACTTCTTACGATTTTAAATAGTTTTACAGGATGTAAATTTTTTACATAAAATTGAATGACTACAAGCTTACTTTGCCATATGACTTACTTTTTGAATAATATAATGGATAATTATGATATAAAATGCTTAACCGCAATATGAAATAAATGTGTGTTTGTTTTTCAACTGTCTGTTTGTATATTTAGCTGCTGTGGGGAATTAGCAAGGCAGTGGTTTCCACTTGTTGCAAGTGCATTGGTATTTCTGCTTTGTAACTAGGTTTGGACAAGGATCTCTGCTTACTGTGTTTTTTAGGCATTACTGCAACTGTTTATGCATGTCTATTTTATTTCTGCAGCATATATGCTATGTGTAACATGCTGCTCGTCACAATGTGCAACAAAGGCAAACATTATTGTCAGAAAGGTTGTTGATCAAACAAAATGCAAGTAACATAGAATAATTTGCAATAAGTATTACCATATGGGATGTTCCTAAGACATTAAACCTACTGCAATAACACCTATTCAAGATGTCTTTCAGTAGTGGCTATCCATAATCATTATCCTTTGCATGATAACTAATTGTCAGATTCATGGAACACTCCTCTTTATGAAACAGAATTACACTGAAGCAAAAAAACACAGCACTGAATGTGACACTTTTTTCTAAAGGGCAGGAAGGCATCACAGATTATAAGGTCTTGCCCCAACAACTGTTTACACCAAAAACCTGTGGGCAAACTGTTCTTTTTCAGAAAGCAACATGCAATCCCTTCAAGATTTATGAAGAGAGAGACTACACAAAAAGGACATTAATACAGCCATAGAAATATTGCAGTCCCTGCAGTGGTCAAATAAAGCAAATGCATTCCATGTCAAAGACTTTCGAATTGAAAAGAACAAGGCTCTCGGGCTGGGGACTAACAGCAGCAATTAACCTTGTGCAGACTATTACTGGATATACTGTGAAGTAGTTTTCTTAACCTAGCAGTTTTTTTTAATGCAAATTACATTACAGTAATTACTAATTACAATAATTGCAGCGCATTTCATATACAATTGCTCCTAAATATAGATCACATACTTCCTCCCTGCAAGTCAGAAAACATCCTGTTTTAAAAGTTTGGGTGGCGACACATTCTCAAATACAGTACTGTCAAAAAATGAGTCACTTTACACCTTACTTATACCCTGCTGAAGTCTATTCCATTGAGCTAACATTGTACTGGGATTCACTTGACCAAATGTGCTCTTGCTGATCTTCAGCAGTAAAGAAATGATGCATTGCATGACTATGCTATAATATTCAGGTACAACTGCCATACTACTTCTTGTCCAATTGTAAACTCAACCCCTCTGCTTCCCTAAGAGACAAATTTCATAGAGGGAACAAGGAACAGGATTTCATTACCCTGTCCAGTTCCACGATATCTTATTTACATTTTCTGTGCGTGTGCATTGTGTTTTAAATGAAATGTATAAAACATGATGCTGGCAAAAGAGATATTTACAGTGCAGTTATTGTGAATTCTTATATACTGTATGTGTGTATATATATAAAGCCAACTTCCCAATGTTTCGGTATGTTTTCATACCTTTGTCAAGGGAAAGTGTGTACAGTGTAATATAAAATGGTAGATACAATAACACCACCAACACTTTACGCCTGGCAAAAGTCTGCTTATATCCCTTTATGAATGTTTTTTTTAAATAGTTTGCAGAGAAATGTTATTCGAATATTCCAACTGTAGTAATGTTTGGTTGTGGTACTATGCCTGAATATAAACAGTCCCTAATAGACTATGATCAAGATCCAGCTATGTTTCCATTCAGACATATTTCAGACATCTTCAAAAACAAGCATTTGTCTGAATTTGTTTTCCTGATGAGAACTGAAAGGTTAATGGCTTTTCTGTCCTCACAAGAACATCTTGGTGGTAATTGACTTTCTGAAGGTAGAGTGTGGTGTCCTATGATGCAGTTAGGCTTGATTCAGCAGGGCCTGCAATTTTGCACTGATTAAACCACATGCCTATAATAGAAGCAAATCACTTAAGGACATTTTGTCACTTGCTTGTTTTATTCCTCATATCTAGTAATGAGCACTGTAACAGATAGGACATTGCAAACCCACTTGTAGCTTATTGGAACTGAAAAACTCAAAAGGCAAATGTTTACTTATTATCAGCAATTCTTTGCTGACAGCAGTTAAAAAAACGGATGAAAAGCAATCACAATTTATCAGGCATGTGCAGAAATAACAGCACGGTTGGTTTTATTTTAATGAAATGATAAAACAAACAGCTACAGTTATTCATTTGAACAATCATAACTGTGTTTAATTTTATTGCAAAATTAATTCAGCGACAGCAATTATTTATTTTCATATTATAACATGCACTTTTCAGCAAGTGTTACTAAATTCTTTCAAAGAATATTATCTTAAAAAACAACAACACATTGAATGTACATTGTACAGTAGCAGTCTTCCATGTACTGTAATAAGCAGGAAAGTCAACAGCATCCAGTCATCCAAAAAGGGCTCTGCACCAGTTCATTTGACATTAAAGAAAACTAAAATGTAGTTGCAGCAGTAGAGGCATATTGTTTAAAGTCTTGGGTATTTATGAAAATACTTAATCTGTCTGACATTTAAAACTTTTAAGTACAAACATTTAAATATTACAATCAACTCCCTCTATTCTGACCAGAATTAATTTAGTCTGTGTTAAAATGCAGTATTCTACAGTAGATGCGATGTAATAGGGTTCAAAATGAATATATCTAAAGTTTGGTGATATGGATCAGAGAAAAGATGTATTGTATTCTAAAAGGTATTGCCATTGTCAACCCAAGGGACTTTTTCAACCTGAAAAAGAAACAAGGACCAGGGGTCACAAATGGAGATAAAGGGGCATTCAGAACAGAAAATAGGAGGCCATTTTTTACACAGAGAATTGTGAGAGTCTGGAACCAACTCCCCAGTAATGTTGTTGAAGCTGACACCCTGGGATCCTTCAAGAAGCTGCTTGGAGATTCTGGGATCAATAAGCTACAAACAACCAAACGAGCAAGATGGGCTGAATGGCCTCCTCTCGTTTGTAAATTTTCTTATGTTCTTATGTGTGTGTGTAGCTCTTGAATCTCTGTTGTTTGACTCTGTTCTGTGTGCATTTGTATTTAACGAAGAGCATGAATTGGAAATTTAAATACATGTTATACAATAAAAACAAGGCTTTTGAAAACATTTCTTACCTCATTTTTTTAAACTTTTATTTTCTACACTTTACTTTCACTCTGATGATGCCATCCAGTATGTCTACACTCACTTCCTGTGTTACATGTAATAAGACCCCAAGTGACACAATGTACAGAAGGGTTCCTATGCTATGTGCAACATGTACCACCAACAGTAGGTTCAGGTGGGGTCTTATTCCTATAAGCTGTTTTAAAGTGAGAGGAAAACAACAAAATAAACAGAAAAACAGTATGATTTAGTGAAAATGAGAGGTAAGAAATTGCCTTTAAGGGTTTGAAGACACATGAATTTTGTATTAACAGTGATCTCTCTCTCTCTCTCTCTCTCTCTCTCTCTCTCTCTCTCTCTCTCTCTATATATATATATATATATATATATATATTTTTTTTTTTTTTCACAGGTTTTATTTAGTTAGTGGGGGGATCCCTTTTCTTATATGTGGGATCACAGCAGCTATCAACATCAACAATTATGGGAGTGGAGAGGATGCCTTATAGTAAGTACATATTATATGTTGTATCTGCAATAATAAAACATTAAAATAAAACTACATTTTACAAATTATTATAACAAATATAATGGAAGCAGTATGTGTAAAACAACTCTTTGACAGGATCTGGGTGATCAGTCCAAATACAATACAGATTAGCATTCCCACAGGCTCTGTTCAATCTTGTTTAAGAAAGGCACTCTGGATTTGCAAGGCATTATAAATATAAACACATTTAACTTTGGCTTTCAAGCAAGTTATAGCTTTGATCAATGTTAACAAATAGCTGAATACAATATTCATAGGGCTACATGATGTCAAATCATGGGCCATTGTTTTTAATCATTTATATGATTTTCTTTAAGGTTATATCCCATATTTAGTCAGCAGTGTATTAAGAGCTTGTATTATTTATCAGTCCTTATATTTCTCTTACTGTTACAGCTGCTGGATGGCATGGGAGCCAAGTCTTGGTGCATTTTACGGTCCAGTGGCGTTCATTGTGCTTGTTACTTGCATCTACTTCCTCTGCACATTTATCCAACTGAAGCGTCACCCTGAACGGAAATATGAACTGAAAGAAATGACAGAGGAGCAGCAGAGATTAGCCACTACTGAAGTAGGCCATTGTCACATGACAGCTTCAGGGTCATTGTCACAGGCCACTTGCTCAATGATTTCTGCATCAATGTTGGAAAACGAGCATTCATTTAAAGCCCAGCTTCGATCTGCAGCTTTTACCTTGTTTTTATTTCTGGCCACATGGACGTTTGGGGCTCTTGCAGTCTCTCAGGGTCATTTCTTGGACATGATTTTTAGCTGTTTATACGGGGCTTTCTCAGTAACCTTAGGACTTTTCATTTTGATCCATCACTGTGCAAAGAGAGAAGACGTTTGGCATTGTTGGTGGTCTTGTTGCCCATCAAGACGCAACACTTACTCAGCTCAGGGCAACGCCCGCCCAAAGGCAAATGTTAATGGAGAAACACGGGTCCATTCGCATTGTGTCCTGGATTCTCCTTGTCCTGGTAAGGCAGTACCAGGCTTTAACCATTCAACCTCCGGACACTGTAAATTAACTAACCTTCAGGCTGTCCAAAACCATGTCAGTTGCCTTTCTCCCGTCACACCTTGCTGTGCCAGCATGCACAGCAAACATCTCCTCAATGATGAGCCTCACATTCATGTACATTCAGAGGAAAGCTTCAGACCCAATATGCACATTCACAGATGTCTGAAAAGCAGAACTAAACCAAGGCACTTTACTCAACACAGGCCTGCAGGAGACCGGGAGTATGCTTATCACATTCCTTCCAGTATCGATGGGAGCATACACAGCTCACATACAGACAGCCCACACAGCACACATGATGGGCATACGTGCCACAGGCGGGCATGCTGTCTAAAAGGTGAACTGTTCCCTACAACAAGCCAGCCTGAAAGCAGCGATGCCAGCACTGTTGTGTGTGGGTGCAGTAAAATGCCCGATGATGACACTGTGCACCATGCAGCTCATTTAGAGATGCATCCACGGAGAAAATCCTCTCCTCAAAGCCCACCCATCCAGAATGGAATACTGAAGGGAAGCTTGCAGGAAGGGCTCATCTACAGTTCAGATAGTACAGGAAATATAAGAACTGGCCCATGGAAAAATGAAACTACTGTGTAGTTCATGGGCTTCAGTTATACGCTACCTGCCACCTCCTTTGAAATAACTCAGCAGTCAGTACATGTACATTTTTATATTGCTTTTGCATCTGTTTACATGTTTTTGTTGTACAAATATTCCACATTGTATCTTTGTGTAACCCAGCGGTTTCCAAACTTTGTGAGCAGAAGTTCACCTTTTCCTATAAATGTAGGTTTGAGGAGAATAACCACTCTAAAGTCGCTGCACTTCTTCATTGTTTTAGAAACCGAAAGGTGCCGCAGCTAGTGGATGTTATATAAATGTTGCTCTGATAATTACATGATATTGTAAATATGTTGTTAATATTGTAAAAAAACCAAAACATACACACTTCTAAACCCCCGGTTGAAAACCGCTGGTCTAATTTCCAGTATACTTTAACCCTTTACTGGAAGAATGACAAATGGCACATAAGGTAAGGATACATTTAAAATAAGGTCACATTATTTTTATAAAAATGAGCTATAATAAGAGGCTATTTAAACAGGCAGTGTTCTCAGAATGGTAGTGTCAAATAATCATATCATTATATATTACACATTTACATATTGCACACACCAGCATTTTCTTTATCTAAGGTCATATATAAAATACTGTGATACATGATAAAGGAAAAAAAATTAATAAAAGAGCTTAGTAATAATAATTATTCATAGGCTTTTATGTTATAGGTTTTTCATTGCGGTCAGTTATATGTACAGAAAGAAACCTTGGCTCTGTATGCTGCTTAGCATGTAAAGATTACATTAGGTATTCAGTCTGTGTAACATGTCACTATCCTGTTGAAAACAAGTATTAAATAACATTGCATTGTCACTGTTAAATCTGTGATGCTTTAATGGTTGTATCTTGCATGGCAAAAGTCAGGGTATACCATTCGCTGTGTTCTAGTGTTCCATGTGAAAAATGGCAGCATTATGAAAAAATAACGAACTGCACTATCTAACGTGGTACTACATGTGTGTAAAATCAATATAAAAGCTCTATTAGAGGTCAACGCTAACAGTTGTTCATTTTCTTATACAACGCATGCAGTGCTTGTTGTGCAGTATGTGACTGTGCAGTGTTTTTAGCAGTAGCTTCTAGTGAGTTGAGTCACTCTGTACTTGGCGAGTACCTGTACTATTTTTAAAGGAACAACATTCTTTCAGTATTTTGTTTGGCTTCAATCGTTTCAGTATTTTAAGTTTTTTTTTTTTTTTAAGCCATTCCATTGAATCTGAAAAGATGATTTTTCAAATGAATTGTCACAGTTGTTTACACTTTCTGTGTGGATGTTAATTGTGTCTACTGTGTTCGGGAATAAAAGCTATAGATTAGAAACGATTCAGCTTTCATATTTGCATGGTCAGGAAGAGGTAATTATTTATGACTGAATGAGGAAAGAAACCATGCTAGGGGAGGTAAAAGTATTATGTTGTCCCATTAATTTGATTTAGCATGATAATGAAAATGTTCCTATATCATGTAGATATAATCAGTTTTAATAAATACATTTTTGTATAAACATGTTGGAGATATTATTTAATTTAAAATAAAAAATGTAAAACACAAATGTCATATAATAGAATTAAACCCAAAGGGTTATGCTCAGTATCTGAGTAAAAAGCTTTTATTTTCCTTGTAGATTTGTTATATCTTGACATACATTGTAAAATGTCCCACTACATATTGTATGCATTCTTCTCTGTTTTTCCCATGGTTACAAATATATAAAGCCTGCTTACAGATGCCAGTGCAAGAATATTTTGCTTTTTTATGCATATTGTACATTTTGAAACTGTCTGCAAAGCAAAATAAGATTGTTTTAAGTGTGAATTTCAGTGTGCTTTTTGTTTTATAAACCATTTTGTCATCAGACTTCGCACCACTGTGCTGTAGAGCTGGTCAGAAATCTGGCGTAAGGATGAAGCAGTGATACTGTAACAAATCCCAAAGTCAGTTTTCCACTTTTCTACATCTTCACTGATTCCAATAAATGTATTTTTTCACCGTAGGCCAATACGGTTTTAGTCTATTAGTAATTAATTAAAAAAAAAAAGCTTTTGAAGTCGTTAAGAATTAGGTTGCAAACTGTTTTCACTTAATCACGTCATTTTACATTTTAGTTTTTAATATACTGAAATTATAGATCAGGGATGGTACAGCCATGGCCCTTCATTGGTATTGTAGCTTTTCATTATTCATTTATACCTGTTATATATATATATATATATATATATATATATATATATATATATATATATATATATATATATATATATATAATTTTTTTTTTTTCAAGCAGCACTAGAAAACTAACCAAAACACTATTATTACATGGTTTCCAGAAGTGAGAACATCACAATTTTAATAGTAAGAAAGTGTTTATTGTGATTAATAATTGTGGGAGTAAGCATGAATTACAGATGACGTTTCAGTGTATATCTGATTAGTCCTAATGCACGCATGGGGAATAGCACACTCATTTGAAATCCATTCCCATAGCTTTAGTGTCATTCAATTCCTGTAAAGATGTGCTTACTGTGAAGTGTCCCCAATTACTTTGCAAATTGGATAGCCCAACTGAGTTGCAACATTATACTTAGGGACTTTTGGGGCCAATTTTTACAGTCTGGCACGATTGAAGAAAAAGAAGGTCAAATTCCTTACCCTAAACTTGGACTCAGGCTTAAAAAAAAACAGTGTTCTGTATTGAGTATTGTTCCACAATACATACGTTCTTTTCAGATATATACGTTAATATATATATATATATATATATATATATATATATATATATATATATATATATATATATATATATATATATATATATATATATATATATATATATATATATATATATATATATATATATATATATAAACGATATTCTATTGATGGATTTGACTACACCTCAAAGGAATTCAGTAACAGAGTGTATTACTAGTCTATCTTTTTTTTCTAGCATGTGTCTTGTTTAGAGCACAAAAAGACATGGTTCTATAATATCAGTTCACACCCAGGTGATGCACTTCCTGAGGGCAGTGTTGTGCAATGCTGTTGTTTTTGTGGAAGCTGCTAATTATTACCTTGTTTATGGAATAGGTTGTTTATTTCCTCTTTACATGGAGTGGCATTCATAAATATTGTCTCCAAAACTGTTCATATGTGTATATAAAGCATTATCGAGTCCAATTTGCATTTGTTTTGCACCAGTGTTTTTTTTTTTTAATTTTTTTATATAACTGGGAGAAAAACAATGTAAATGTTAAGAGATTAGGAAGAAACAACTTAGAATTGCACTACTTTCGGTTTGTCTTTTGTACTCTGATTCATTAGCCTGTTTATTTGCCGGAGAAACAGGGTGGGAGGTTGGGCACAAACCAGCACAAACCAGCATTCACAAACACTGCAAGCAAGCATCTTAACCACTGTGCAAAAAAGCGAGGCTTGTATGCATTCATGGTTATATAGTCCTTTACCTTCATCTCACAGACAGGGGTCAGAACTCATAATGGCAGTGCATTACAGAGCACTGTCAGGCTGGCTCACAAGCCTCCTTCATCCTTCAAGCTTTCAAACAATCCTGTAGCTTAGCAGCAGGGGGTGAGAGTACCACATGTGAGCAAAACAAAGATGGAAACAAAAAGGCCAAGTAAAATAAAATGTGATATTTATTCCCTATTTTTCCAATTTGGTTTTATTCTTCGCTGATAACATTCTACAAGAAAAACCTATTAAGCTAAATCTGAATATCAACTAAGTTTATAAATACCTGCAACCCCATAAATTAAGTCACATTCACCAGCCTTCACTTCAATCATAAATGATCTTTTTACTGCCTTGCATTATTTATTTATTTTAGCTTTTTTTTATTTTTACAAGTTACACTGCGATAGGATAAACTTGATTCTTTTATATTTTTAGTTATACTTTTAAGGTAAAAAAAGTAATCTCTATTTCTGGTACAAATCAAAGGATCTGCAGCAGGATAGGATGCTTTAAAGAAAAAAAACAGTTCTGTATGGCTAATTCTGAATTCCCCTTAATAAAGTAACCTGCTACATGGATGTTTTGACTTTAAAATGATTTTTTACCGGGTTTATCGAGAAATAAAATATTTTAATATATGGAAATACAATCATTATTAATATTGGGCAACAAAAAAAAGGTACAGTATAGGTAATGTTGGACAGCAAATGTACACCTTGACATACAGTAATATACATGTTTTTAATGTGTTGTTTCTGTTTACAAGATGTGAACTAATACATTTAGCATTGAAGCATACATTGCTCTTAACAGTAAAGAATAAAAAAAAAAACCTTATTGACTGCGCCAAGCTGAGCATAGTGTATGTGTGTGTGTTTTTATTTAGTTTTAATTTTTTCACAATAAATGACAATCAATTTTCAAAGATGTTTTTACATACTGTACTGCCTTGTCATCACTTTGTGAAAAGACATCTCTTGAATGCATTCAGGTAGTTTCACTCTGAGTGACAGCTGCAGAGGGGCTAAGAGACGCAGAGGATACAGCGTCTGGGTAAAGGGGGGTTGGGCAATGTAATATCTGCAGTATTATAGTATTGTACTGGACTACCGTGTGCAGTAAATGAGTTCCTTATATCTGACTACCCTGAAGTCAAACTAAACCGTGTGTCGTCTGTGCTGCTTTAAAGCTCTATTTCATTGTTATTCTGAATTCCTAGAATAGATCCACAGGAATCGGTCAAGTTAGAAACAAAAAAAAAACAAAAACACATGGATAGAGTTCAACTGTATTAGTAGAGAAAAACAAATGTGGCTACATATGCCGGAATAAACTTCACTGGGCTCCTTAGGTACTCTCACAACTATTCACATTGCTGAAATAATATTCCCATGTTTTGAGTGCCTATTTATTTAATGTAATGTAACATGCAAAAAAGCTTTTATGAAAGCTATAATACACTGCCATCTAGTGGAAGGAGGAGAACGTTACAGTTTAGCAGTACGTTTATTATTTATTTTACTCAACCAAGCCAGTCCAGTATGTTAAACAGATGCCATTCCTTAATGGATGTATTCAGAGTCAATGAATGTTATTTGCCGGAATACTTGAGTTTGGAGAATATTACACATGCTCTCATTGTAACAAGGCACCGCATTTTCTCTCACTTTCACATTCTAATCTACTTTTTATTCCACAAGAGAAATAAATAACAGAATGAACACATTTTCTTTCTTTCTTTCTTTCTTTCTTTCTTTCTTTCTTAATTACTAACATGTATGTGTGGATTAAGAATTGCTAAATAGAGACTTAGCAATACAATTAGATAAACATGAAACTATATATGTAGCTCTACTGAATAAAAGGCCATGTTTATGCACATACATGAATTCAATATTTCAAATGTTCAGGGTTTGATTATTTATGTATTTATTGTTAGGCAGAAACTCAACTCAGTGGCTGGAAAAATTAATATTGAATAGATATGCAATTGATATTAAATTTACGTTCAATTATTCCTTGTTACTTTCCATTAACATTTAAGTCAGATTAACTGTATTTTCAATTAAAAACATCTAAACATTTCTGAAGGCGTGTTTGTTATCACCGCATGCACCAATATCACAAATACCAGAAGTTATGTTTTTTCATGACATATCCTCTATGCATGTAAACAATATATATTTAGAAACAAAGGAATGCAACAATAAACAAATACATAAATAAATAATGACATTACAGTGACGAAACACGAATCAGAGAGCTGGTGTCTGCCCTATCACATGACCCAAATGAGAGAGGAAGTCAAGTCTCAGCACAGTGGGCACTGTTGTGTAGCATTGTATTCAGCTACATTTGTTCTACAATCTGCTAGACAAGTCTGGTCTTTTCCTGCTTTTCTGTTCTGAAAGTATAACGCAATCCATTTCCACCACAGTTAAGACCCTGAATCCTTAAAAGAAAAAAAAAAAAAAAAATCCTTGTCAATTTTATTACCCACCTGAGCACACAAAAAAAACCATAGACCATTGGGCCACTAAAAATGTTTCAACAAGTGCTCAATTGTGGTAAGACAGAGGTTTCTGGCTGTTTTGGAAAATGATTTATATCAACAACAACAACAACAGGACAAAAAACGATCACAGCTACTCTGCATATCTGACAAACAGAAAAATGCTGAAACTCACTCAATAATAGCGTGTAGAGCCACCAAACGAGTCTGCAAGATGTTTACCACTTTTACTCCTTCTGGGGATTTTTGAATAGTATTAAGAGTCATCATATGTACCTATACACTCTGATCTAATTGTGAAATCATTTATTAATATTTCATGTATGTACTTACATTTACTTTAGAGCTAATTGAACTAATTATTAATATTATTTTACAATTTAAACAAACTACCAAACAAGCATGGTGCTGCAGGCTACATCAATATGAAATACCAGTAGCAGGCGCTATTTTTATCGACCGAACAAATTTCATGATATAGAACCTCTCAAGTCCAATTCATGTCGCTGTATGACTGCAGTCCCTGTATGTAGCATTGGACTAAGGTTTCAAAACTGACCATTTTAACATATTTATTCTGCAGTTCGGACGCAATAGCTTGCAAGGTGCATAAACATTAGTAAGAAAACATGTCTGGCTAATATGCCGAAATGAGTGGATTCTGTGGTTTTCCTTTTTTTTCCCTCCTGTTGTGGGGCTGTATTGCGGTTGTAGTAACATGGAGGAGTTGAAAACTGCAGTCTCTTACAACAATGTCGGTTAATTCTGTGGAGGTGCGGCGGCTGTTGCCATGGCAGCACATAGTTAGCAAACTCTTTAGGCAAGCAGTCCTCGATAAAATGCTGTTGATATAAAAAATATATAGAGAGATAGTAAGAATCAAACGTTTTGGAAAATGCAGAAAATAATTACCGCAGTCGTCAATGATGAATAGTATTTGCGGGAGTGGAGCGTAAATCCGAGTCGAATGTTCTAAAAAAAAAAAAAGTCTGTTTGGTATCTCTCCGGCCACTGAGCCATATTATCACAGTCCCAACCTGGTACTGTTGCTAGGATAAAACAAAGTAGCTCTGTTGTGTTGTGACGGTTGTGCTTTAAAATGTATAAACTATTCAATATAGTTCTGGTAAATGGTGTATAAACCTCTTTCAAACACTATGGGGACTTTTGAAACTGCAGTGGCTTTTTCTTATGAAGACGAAGACGATGACGAAGACTATGAATTTGAACCTCTACCTACGTTGTTAGAAGATGAGGTAAGATTAATAATAATAATAATAATAATAATAATAATAATTATTATTATTATTATTATTATTACAGTGTTATATAAAAGCAATGTTAATTGTGTCTAAAATAAAGGAATGCTTTTACTGGAAGTGGAAAGTTTTAATTTAGTTATGTATTTATTTTTATTGCATCGAGGCTAGTGAATGCATATGATCGATTGTTTCACTGTCTAGGCGCTGGATTAATTAGGCTGGATTCTACAGAGTTGATATTAATACTAACTGCAGTTTCCATTAGTAAATGTAACTTTTCAGAATTTCAAAGTGGATTGCTGCACACACACACAACGATATCATTTGGTTTCTTATTCATATACCAAACTCTGCAACAATTTCAGAAGCAACATTTGTAGAAACGAGATACGAAATCATAAATACACCGAAAGGCCCGAAGCCACCAAATTAAAACGTGTTTATACGTTAACACTTAGGGTTTGTCTGACTGTATCGTGTAATCATTTTTGAAGAGGAATACATTTCCTTTCTGTCACTTTCTGTACTGGCAAATAGATAAACCTTTGTGATTATTATTGCTGACCTAATTAGAATAGGCAATGAAAGGAAATGGGCAGTTGTGGCTTCGGTTGTAATTAATTTACCTGTACCTGTAGGGAGATTACCCAAAATTACAAATTGGCACGGTAACATGCTAAAGTAGATACACCATCTATACCAGACATGAGGGCATATTTCTATCTAGCCAGTTCAAGTACTTTTGTTCACCCATAATACAATTGCTTTCAATCTAGTCAGTCCTTCTCTATAAACCATCTAAAAGTGTATATTGTTCACAGCTGGTTTAAGATAAGAAATATGCATTCCACTACACAGGAAAAGTAATGCCCCAATAGAAGAAATCATTGAGATAATGTAGTATGAATGTGCTAAAATTACTCCAGAAATACTGCTAAATGCCCACAACCATTGGTGTTAGTTGATCGGGCATCTGTCAACAACTGTTAGACGAGCATTTTGTTGGCAAACCTTTTCATGTAGTTTAAGCAGAGACTTGTTAGGCATTTTCAAGATAGTATGTCATTCTATTCACAGATCTTTGCGGTTACAGTACAAGGCCTGAAGTATCTGGTTTTCCAATGTAGCTTGGTATAAAGAAAAAACAGAACAGAACAGTCCAGTGTTCCTCTAATGTCTTCTGGAGGGTTGGCGATCCCACCAGCCATCTCATTGCACATTTACAACAGTAATCAATTCATAAACATGCAGCATAAACAGGACATGATAGAGTGATTACCAGCCCTGGATAGCATTGTGTTCTGAGATCAACCCATAATTGCTGTCTGTGTTGCAGTGTCTAGTTCACATTACAGTTCAAATAAAGATGTTATGTATGAAATAATGCACTTCTTGTTGGCTGTGGTGTACAGCCCGGTTAAAGTTCTTAAACTGAAACAAAGCAAACATATTTTAAATTGAATAGTTGTGTCAATTTTTTAAACCCAACAATCTAAAAAACAAAAACTCTTGTCTAAAGGTTCATGCTCGATCAATGTCAATACATATGTTTGCAATGGTGCTTCTAATGCTATAGACAAAGTCACGCTATCATTTTCTATATTCTTTTCCGCGATGTTTGTGTCTTTGTGTGAAACATCACTTCAGGGCGGGGACTGGAGTGCAATTGCTACACAACACACACACACACACACACACACACACACAAAAAACAGCCTTTGCACAAAACTGTTGCAACAGTATACTGCAAGTCTAAAAACAACCTAGCAGCCTCACACACAAGGATAAGCTTAAACTAGAATAACTGTATTGCATTTCAGCTTGAATCAATAAAAAGAAGTACAGGACTTCTCTTTTCTTATTGTATGGAGTAAATGATTAAGTTTTGACTTCATTAGCTCTATGTCCAAAATAAATACTTTTGTGCAAAACCTTGTGAGAATTGCATTCATTTTACAGATATACCTGCTTTCTAGCTAGTGTTATAGGATTGTTTTTCTGCTTGAAACAATTACGTGATCATGATTCAGTATTTTGCATTACATTTTGTCATCCTAAAACTGCACTGTGACTAATTCAACACACAACTCCTGCAATTCTACAGGATGACCCATCAGTCCCAGAACAGTTAGCTTGGTTGTTTTGTGTGTGTGTTTGCTGTTGGACTGGTTAGAATGGAAATTTGGTCCATAGTGATTTTGGTTTTGATGTTCTGGTCTTGAAAGAATCAGAAAATGCATTCCAAAACTCTAGCACCATTCTGAATTCCCCAAAGTTCCAATCTTTCCACCTACGCCTTGCAATAAACACACAATGCAGAATATTTGCATGTATATTTATAAGTCTGTGTCTCAAGAAAACTGCTAAATTTGAATGCACATGATTCTTGGAACCAGATGTTCTTAACTGTATAGTAGTGAAAGACCAAAGTTGCATTGTATATTCTAGTTTAAAATCTTATTAAATTCAATTCCAAATGATGCTGCATATCTATAATGTGCTGTAAAGTCTTTCAATTTCCTTTTAATTGCCTTCTTCCAGAAACCCTTCATTATGAGCTACTTCTTTTTAGTGCATATTTAACACAACTCAAACAATTGGACATGAAATAGATTCATGCCTAGCTCTTATTGGCTTTAGGTTGTGGCACAAATGCAGGATAATATAGAAATACTTCTCTTGGCAGGAGAATGTGTCCCTTGCAGATATCCTGTCACTGCGGGATAGATGCCTATTGGAGCAGGATATCTGGGCTGTCTGCCTGGAGTGCGCCCACTCCTTGAAGAGTATCTCCCACTCACCTCTTTTCCACACACTCTGCATTACCCCCGATACTTTGGCCTTTAATGCAAACGGAAACGTGTGCTTCATGGAACAACTCAGTGGTAAGTACATGTTTCTTAAAAATGATACAGAATGTATGTATGTATGTATTTATTTATTTATTTATATTTTTTTAAAATAAAGCTTCTACATCACTACCTCAGTATTGCTAATTTCTCCTTTTCCTCTGAGAAAGAAATATCATATTTTGGAAAGTACATGGGTTTATGCATTTCTGGTGAATGCTCCAGCAATAGCTGTGTGATGTATTACTGTGTGATACATTGCATGTGTGAGATATTATTTACAGCAGTTACATCTTGCATATTATATAATATTTTGTGTTTACGGTAGTAGGAAATAAATAACTTCTTATCAAAGTTTACCGTAGCTAAAAATAATCAACATACTAAAGTAATCATATCAAAATACTCACTTTTCAATATAAAAGGCAATGTTGTAAAGCTGATGAAAAGGGGTCCATGCAGTAGTGGTTTTACATGTTTAAATTCAACTGTGCACAATGAGGTAAAAGGTGGTGGAATACTGCCATCCTAAAACGCAATAGTGATTCTTGGACCAGTTTCTACCAGATTTTTTATTAGTGTATGTTCAGAGATAAAGTAATGAATCACTCCAGGGAAAAACACCTGCAGGATTATAATTATTATTTAGTTAAATAGTAAAGTATTGCTATTGTGATAATTTTAGTATATAAAATAAACTGTTAGTGTTTGATAAAAGGTAAAACAGTTAGAATTAAACTTGTGTTTAAATTATCATGTATGATTTAAGAGCGCAACTGTTTTGACTTTAGTATCTAATCCCTTCTACTTGTCTGTTATACTGCAATTTAGAACTATTATAATACTTCAGAAGACATTACATTATGATAATTGGTACTGGTATGTGTCTTCAGTCTGTTGCTTATAATTATAACCGTGTTTGAACTGAAGCTTGCTATGCAATTTAGTAGAACACTTCAAAACATTACAGTATGCATTGTGTCAAAATCAGATTTGAAATAAAATCCACACAATTGAAGTGGCTTTTAAAGTGTTTTTTCTTTTTTTTTTGCAACCTCAATAAGACCCATGTAAAAGTTTATTGTGATGGTGTATATTTGGGTAAAGCGAATGAGTTAAAGCATGTGAAAGCATGGTAAATACCCCTGGAAAACAACATGGCATTAAAGCAAGGGAAACTGCACAATTTCAATACAAATTTACAATGATACACTTGCTTACATACATGAATTAAATATATTTTAGAGCGCAGTTCAGTGTGCGGTTCTCTCTTTCTCAAGACTGATTTATGGCTTGCACCTCGTCTACTTCGGTGTGCAGATCCGTTTTTTCCTGTTTTTTTTTTCTTTAACACTTACATGGGTAGCCATCCGTAGATTTTTAAAAGTTTGTCGTCAGCCAGTAGCAACTTAACTAAAATGTCTCAGACGGTGACAAAATAACTTAAGAAATATTCCATAGATGGCCACTGTGCAATATTTGTTAGGAACCCACTGTATTGCCATTATGATAATGCTGTGGTCTGCAAATGGTTGGCATTTTTCCATGTAATAAACACACTTTTCACTTATTGCAGGAGCCATATGTTTATTTACTGACAACAGATTTCAATTTATTTTAAGATACCTATATCTTGGAAAAACAAGTATCTAATTTTGAATCATTTTAGATACACCTGTTACCGATTAACATCTAAAAGGTGCCATCTACCAACCCCAAAAGTGTGTTATTGTAAATGATAGCTACCTAATAAAATATATTAAATAATAGGTCTACAGACTGAGCTACACAGACACCATTGTGGCTGTGTATAATATAATAATAGTTGTACAAAACCATAACTATAATACTTTTGACAGCTTACCAGTAGTAAAAATTCAAAATAGTGTTTTCTTGTTTAATTTGAACACTGTTAAAGGCCTTTTCTAAGAAAAAGAAAAAAGGTTTCTCTTGAAATAAGCGCTGCTCATTTGCAGTGGTCGTGTCAGATAGTCCCTCTCGTACTTCTTTCATATCACATGCAAAGTCCTTTGTCTAGGCCTGTTAACAGTTCATTTCTTCTTGACTAGAATAACTTTCAGGAGTTTTACAGGCCTGCACCATTTTTAAAACAAGACATAATAAATCCTGCTGAGACAGGCCTGGTGCAGGCTTGACCTATTTTCCATCATTATCTTTGTTGTTATGGCTGTAAAAATGCATGTTTTACCCTGTGGATGTGCAGTCCTAGTTTACATCTGCAACTTAACATACAGTAAAATGTTATTTTTTTTCTTTAGAAAACATTTAGAGATTGTTTTTCCTGCATTTCTTATCTAATGCATGCAGTTGGTATTTTGAGTTTCTGTCATAAGCCACTGTTTCGATAGTATTATTTCTTCTAATCCAGGAACCACAAAGGAAGTACTAGAAGGGGAGCAATTTTAATGATATTTGTCACCTGCATACAGGATGTCATACTTAAATTTTTACATGCACTTACTGGGGATGTAATGTATATAATATATTTTCACCTTTGTATTTGCCATGGTGGGGAATTTAGTTACTGACATAGTGCAACACATCTTAATGTTTTTTTTTTTCTTCTTCGTCCAGATGATCCAGAGGGTGCTTTTGTACCTCCTGAGTTTGACAGAACAGGAAACACCTTTGAGGTAAGAAGTGATTTCAAGATTCAGACCACAAATGACATTAAGAAACACTAATCAACCGAATCTCAAGTAACATTTATATATCTCACCTATACAGACAGAACTATAAGCTAGTGTGAATAGTTTATATTTCAAATATAAACTATTTGAGTATACTGAGCAGCATTTAATTTGTATACAGGAATCTCTTTCACATTGGACTTTTACAACATATGAAGAAAGTGCAAGTGATCTAGTTGCTCCAATACATAAGGGGTGTTATGTGGCAGAATAATTCATGTAGTAGGAAGTTAGCCTTTTAGCTGTTAGGGTTAATCGGTAAATGGTGACAGACGCACAATCAGATACTTAACTTGACTTAATGTACTTGGTAAATGAGGCCCTGTACTGTATCTCTCCTTGTTTCAGTTTCCCCAGCTAATAAATTGGCACGCAGGCACCACTGGAATCAAGATGTAAAATCTGTTCTGGGCTGTACCCAGTACATTCCTTAAAAAGAAAAACCCTAAAGGGTTGTTTATTTCATATAAGAAGTAACTTGTACCTGTCAATAGACAACTTCACTACTGTACACAGGAATTCATGAAGATATATAGGGGACATCAATACAGAAGCACTGTGAGCCTTTTGGGCCTGTTTCATTGGAAAAACCGATACCATGTCTATAAAACTAATTATTTTGAGGAACAACTGGTTGGTGTAAATTCAGATTATATTAGCCAGTCGATAATTTCATTATATGGCCATTTAACGTTCGTCATTGCACAGTTTGACCTGAGGACATATTGATTCAAACAGCCTAGCATTCACCGGAGGAGTTTTAGTTTAATGTCATTTGTACCCTTAAATTGTTAGTAGATCTAGAGTAATTTTAGTAGATGTTGTTGATAATATATTGAGAGTTGCTATTTTTTATCCTGTCCACTATGTCTATGTTCAGATTATTGTGTTCATTTCTGTCTGATTTTAACTCCTTAAGCACTCCAGACTATTGTATATAATAAGTTTTCCCATTCAGATATAGAGAATATAGGACATAATGTACTGCAGGCACCATAATCATAACGGATATGTCCTGAAGTCATCAGTAATAGTAAGTAAGTATTGTTTAATGGTCATTTCTGAATCACCTCAATTCTGTCTTTTCAGAAGGATGGGCATTAGATAGTAAGCCTGGTGAATAATGATCTGTGCACAAACAGCAATAGAGAATGATACAGAACCATATATAGGATACTATACACTATATAATAGGATATTAAACAGGTAAGAAATTAAATATTCCAAAAAATGTATAAGGTCTCTTGTGTTACATTCCATCACAAAAAGAAAAGTGGAGCCGGCTCTTATCATTATGGTAGTAATTCCTAAAGGGTTATGTTTCTCTTTTTTATTGGCATGTTTCCATTATTTGTTCTAGCACAAATAAGGCATTGTTTCATGCAGTTTTAGAACAAAACACAATTTTACTTGGTGCAAAGTACAGGGAATGACTTTTTATCTAAAAGCGCCTGAGCCTTCTCACGTTCCACAAAATCCTGGCTTGATAATATTACATTTAGGACAGAGTTATCTTAGATTTCATGTCATGTAGCCTACTGAGGTAGCTTTCAGCTACAGCAGGGGTTTTCAACATTTTTTGCAAACTGCACCCCTTCTCTCTGGAGGTTTCAGCTCAAGTACCCCTTTACAGTTTTCACTCTACTGAATAGCGCAACAGTTGCAATAAAATGGACAATAATCTGATTAACACATTTCTTTTCCTCCTTGTTTATTTAATAAATAATTTATGTCACCACAGTTTCGTGGACAAACTGTTGGTTTAGGACAGAATAACAAACAGTAGGCTTAATTCTTAAAACTTTATTTAGTAACCTATCTGGAAACAATCGTATTCGCTTTCTATTTGGCAAAGTTAATACTGTATAAATAATACAAAATAGTGTGCATTATAAATGTTTTTACGTTAACCTTTACTTCCCATCTCCGCATAATTATGTGCGCCATTTAAAATGTTTACTTCAAGATAAAACTATAATAACTAACAATGATAAACGTTTTTATTAAAGCCAACATAAAAATTATCCAAAGGGATTTGGTAAATCTTGCTCTAAACAAAAATGTAATATTTATGTACAGTGGTTTATAGATACTATGTAATACTGTTAAAAAATCATTTAATTTTTATTTGTTCATTTCTGAGTCGTCCTGCATACCCCCTATGACCTTTAGAAGTACCCCCAGGGATACACGTACCCCCGGTTGAAAACCCCTGAGCTACTGTATGAAACTCCATAGTGCTGCTTTATCGTGTACCTAATTGTTTGGCATTTAGTTGAAGTTCCTAAATTTAATGTGACAAGGGTGTTTTATAGAGTTATCAACTTTTGTTTCATTAAACTTGTGCCAACTTGGACCAAAATAGTGTACATTTAATTTAATAGGAATCAATATTGCACAACCTCGATTTCGAAGTAAACATGCTGAAAATCAATACAGAGCCTTCCTATAGAGACACAAACAAGAACAGAGGGCAGTCTTTTTTGTTGTTGTTTGTCTGAAGGTTTTGTATAACACAAGGTCTTGCTGTGAATGTGTGATCTCTTTGAATTGGCTGCTTAGCTGCATCACCAGCTCATCTTCCTTTGTTAGAAAACACTTACTGTATGCTGCCTTGAATTGAAATCTAAATACCCTAAATCATTTTAATTAAAAGGATGATCGATGGTAGTGTTTTTCATTAGAGCTTGTATTGATTCCTTTTGATTCTGTAGTATTTGCATGCTGTTCACTCTTAGTTACGGAAAACCATTCAGAAGCATATAAATTGAAACATGAATACAAGATCAGGGAAGATCAGAGCACAATTTACACAGCCATTTTGCTGAAGGACAAGCAAGGAGCAAATTTAACATAAATATATTTAGTAAAGCAAAACCTTGTGTTTTTACGGTTTGTTTGCATAAAACATTGTTGCGTTCCTGCAGTTGCAATTTCTCTGGACTTTCTGTAGATAACAAATAGATTGCTAAGACAGGTCCCTGGAGTAAAAAAAAAAAAAAAAAAAAAAAATTAAAATGACTTTTAAGAAATATCAATAAAGTTCCAAGAATATGTATGTGTAGCTGAATGAGATTAAATTAAATTATACTTTTTTTTTTTAATTGCTATTCAAGTTTTCCATACAATGAAACTCTTTAAATTCTGCTTGACAGTCATTATAAAACACAGATAACTTGTATGTGCCCTTACTTATTTTATTAATTCATGGCACTGTGTTTATATAACGATACAAATAAAAAAAATATTGCATCCTGTCATGCCGTCAGTGTAAGCAATTCGCAACACATAAAAGCCTTTCCAAATTGTTCTGTTTCTGCAGTGGTGTATGGCAAACAGTCTTAAGTAATTCACTTTAGCTTTGCCCCATTTTGGAGTTTTAAATATTAATTGACCTGCTTAGACGCCTGCATAAACAAGTGTGCTGTATACCGTTAGGCAATGTGCCAGTATGGCGTGTTTTAAGCCATAAAAAAACAAATAATAATACAGACAGCTGCTTCTCATCCTTTAGTGAACGTGTTTTTTTTTTGTTGTTTTTTATATATATATATATATATATATATATATATATATATATATATATATATATATATATATATATATATATATATATATATATATATATGTTGTTAACCTTATGATTACTCCCTTGTTAAGCATTTTGCGCAGTAGGATCGCATAGTGTCAGGGTGCTGTCAAAACCAGAGTGTTAAAATGAACAGCATAGTCTGCATTAAAAAGGGTTTGATTTTCAATTGTAGGATTTTAACACTTTTGTTTTTATTACATTTTTACTAGGTTTGGAATAAACCAGTGTATCAGCTGTCTTTTTTTTTTTGCTTTATAATACAAGTACCATGCAAAATTGAAGCTTTTTAATTCATTGAATTTATGGTTGTGTGCTACCAATTGTGTCATTTATTTAACTAAACATTGGAGATAGTGTGAACATCCCTGCTTCTTTTTTTTAGAACAAACATGACAGGCTTGGTGTTAGTATGAATGAATAGATGAATACATGGGTCTGATGGATGAAAATCTTTGAGACGCAGACATAACAAGCGTCAGTAAAATCGTGTCTAAGGTTAGGGGTCCCTGGGCTCCATGGTGACAGGGGAGGGATGGAAAGCATGCTAATAGGACAATTAAAATGTTGTGCAGCATGCTGCTATGCAAATTATGTTTCCAGTGGTGCAGACTGCTGTTGCTGCTGCCTCTACATCTTCTCTGGAACTCAAATTCTAAGGCACCGAGTCTGCAGCATAGACATGCGATTGCTGTCTACCAATGCAGTATCACTTATAAAATATTGGAGCCGACCAATACAATTTTACATGGATTTTATCGACTTCTTTTTCAAGTGCTTAATAATATGAATTTGCCATGTTTTTGCTAATGAATGCAGAGATTTGAAAAAAATAATAAAAAGCATACATTTGTAGGTATTCTGCCGTCCGCCTGATGAAGACGTGCTTTTATAATTGACCGATGCAGCTACTAAATGTAAATATTTCAGAAGCATTCAAAGCAGTTAATTTGTCTTGAAGTGTCTTAAGCTACATTACAAAAGGATGTGAAATACCCAGGTTCCCTAATCGTCCTGAATACTAGTGATCATAGTAAAACAAACATGATGTTATGTTAACCTTATTTGGAAGTTAAAGCAGTGCTTATTTTTGGAAAAGGTGGTTGAGGAAACGTCTTAATTATCCCAGGGCTACTTTTTTTAATTCTGCTAAGTCATGTCTGGAATTCAAAGGGCCAGAAAAAGACAAGCACCTGAGCTGAGCTGCAGGTACTGTACAATTTACAAACAAAACCCTTGTTGAACTGCAAGACCTGGTATAATGAACCACATGGACTAAGAAAGCTGTTGTCAGCAAGATAAACAGATGGCTTGTTAAACAGAAAGAGAAGTTATAATGTCAAATGTAATATTTTAAGACACCCTTTTTAAATGTACTTTTCTATAATTATCCAACTTATGTATGATTCCTTCGGCATTATCCTTTTGGCCCAGGATTTTCCACAATTGTGGGCAGTCTGACGTGTGGACAGAATTAAACTCTTTATGTTACACTGCAGCATGAGAACTTGTAAAACAAATGACTCATAAGAAAATGTGTTTTACATTTGTCAAATGAAGCCTGAAATAGGTCTGTCAGACAAGATGAATCTGAGGTCTTCCTCCCAGGGTCCATTCGTACTGCTGGAGTTTTGCATAATATTGCGTTATTGACTGCTTAATGGGTTGATGCATGGGTTTATAAAAGCTGTTGCAAAGTAACCTTTGAGTTATTGTAGTTCAGATAATCAACTTTTACAAAAAAAAAAGATTCTATTTGCACATGTGGCAAAGTGGTTGACTGTGTGCAGGTGATGGTAATGCAGCAGTGATTAATAAACAGACAGACAACTATAATCCAGGTGCAATGTTATTTAATGTTTTTTAAATCCAATGGCCTGATGGCAAAACAACAGTAAATAATAACAATGGTAATGAAGCAATACAGCAGCGTGTACTTATTTGTAATCTACAGGTTGGCCCCAAAATAATAGTCCCGTTTTTAGTTCACCCACACGTAACACAAACACAAACACCAGTCCACAGTGCGTGCTCTAGTGCTCGTGGTGAATGCAGTTCTTTAGTGCAAACAAAAGTGCAGTGTTGTTGATCCGGGTTTAGTGCTGGCCTTTGGCGACAGCTCTGGATCGTGTTAGCCGTCCAAATAATTACATAGGAGCAAACACAAATGTTAATTCCCCTTCTAAATTGAAATTAAAACATGTCTATCTGCACAACCAACCTTTAAAAAACAAAAATATAAATATTCATTTGTTTCCTAAAGAAATTATCAGCCTGCTTTTGTTTTAGTTTTTTAAAAAAAAACATTTTCCTGACAACTGTCAATCCGACCTTTCTCCACTTCAATAATTGGATTTAAAAAAATAGTTGAGGCCACTGTACCCCACACATTAGGATAAACTCCACAGCTTGAGTTTTTCTGTAAAGTCACTACCGGTTGTTGATATTTCAGTCATTCCGCTGCTTGCTGTCTTACCTCATGTGCCCTTTTTAACAGGTGTTAAAGCTGGCAATTTACCAGCTAAATAATGACCCCCTGTGCTGTGTTCCCATTTCGTGTTGTGTTCTCCAAAGCTGTTTGCATTACAGGATTCTTCTTAGATCCAACTCTGTCTACATACGTACAAAAAAATACTTTCCAGTAATAGCTTCAAAATATAATTACCAGAGTCTCTTAACAGCAGTTGTGAATTTGTAAAATGGTTTAAAGAGAAGAACATATTAAGAATGAAATGCATATTGATTAAGATATTCCAAACATATATTAGTAGTATGCAAGATCAACATGTTATTTCCTTTGAAACTGTACTTTTAATGTAAAACATTTTCCATAGACACTGAGCAATGAAAACCAATGCACTTGTATATGACCTGCCACATTAAACTGCAAATGTTGCGTTCAGAATATCCCTTTTAATGGGAATTGGTCATCCAGATCACATGAATAACATCATGAAACTGTATATAATCAGCTCCATTTACTGTATGGCAGTGAGATGTGATTTGCGTATGATATTGTTTCTGGACGCTTTTTCATTAAATTATTTCTCTGTGGTTGATTTCTTAATTATGGACAAAGTAAAATAGTTTATTGTGTAGGTAATGCTGAAAAAAAAAGCAGCATAATAACTTCACTTAATAATTAAGTGAAGAATGCTCCAAGATATGTTTAAAAGATGCACAGACATGAAGACAGCACTGGTGTGTTTATAGAATTAGATTAAGATGCTGCCTAAAACTCCCTGTGTCTGGCAAATAAAAAGAAAATTTACAGTCATTAACAATCTTGTGCGACTTTGTATGTGCCTTGTCAATGTTTATAGTGAAAATGATTGATCCGTTTATATAAAAAGAAAACAGTTGATGGGCAGTTTGAACAGGGTACTTGAGTGGCTCACCTGGTAAAGGCATGGCCACATGATGTGCAGACATACAGTCGGGCTTGATGGTTTGCAGATTGGCCAGGTGCCAGGTGAGCTCAAGCGGACACTTACAGCCTGGACTTTGTCCTCCAGAGGTCGTAGTTTCCCAACATCTACTCTGGAGCTCCTGGCTTGGTCGTGGGATCGGAGGACACCAACTGAACTTCAGTTCTCCTGAGCTGTTGTTGCAGTGAGGGACTTTTAATTGAACATTCAATTTTTTTTTTTTTAAATGAAAAAATGTAATTAATAAGTTGGCACTATGGCATACCATAATAATAATAATTATAGTTTTATTCTTAACATTTTTTCATATTTCAAGATGACTGATATTTATGAAAGTAACAAAAGTGTCAAGTATAAATGGTTATTGACCAACACTTTTGACTTTCTTTTTACAGGGGACATGCTAGTGTAAGTACAGTAATCACAATAATCAGTATGAAAATTATTGGTATTTAACATTTCATAGATGTTGGCGACAATCAGATATGGCTGCTAATATCGTTTTGGTTCTTTTTAGTCTTGGGTGAGGAGAGGAGGAGCCGATAAATAGTAAATGTGAACATGTGCTAATGAGCAGTTGATTTTACCCCCAACACCTTTTTCAATGGAGAAATGCTTCTCTTGTACAGGCACACATCTATTCTCTGGGTTCCACCTTAACAGCAGCTATTGAATATGTCATAGAGCCTGAACTGGAGCCTGAGCTGAGTCAAGAGCTGAAGATGATTTTGGAACAGATGCAGCTAGAGAAACCTGAAGATAGACCAGATATTGAGGTAAGACCATCCTTTGACAGAAGTAATAATCAGATATGCTTGCCATATCTGGATATTGTTAAACATAAGAACTTTGTTATCGTGTTTTAATTTGTCTGATAAGTTTGGTTTTTTTCTGATTTATTTTTAAACTTCATTGCATTGCTTGTATTGTATATGTCATATATGTTCTAAACTGAAGTTGAAATATTATTATGTTTTGCTGCAGACTGTTATTAAGCTTGGTGAAGGAAATACAAAGTGTGCCTCAGCAGCTATTTGTCGTAAACTCTCTGCTATAGGACGAAGAGTGTTATCAATTGAATCAGTTGCTGCTTTTCAAGGTAAGATAGATTTAAAAAAAAAAAAAAATCTACTTGTGTTTCATTTGATTTAGTATTATTATTATTATTTATTTCTTAGCAGACACCTTTATCCAGGGCATCTTATAATTGCTACAAGATATCATTATTTTTACATACAATTATATTATTTTTTACACATTATTTTTACATACAATTACCCATTTATACAGTTGGGTTTTTACTGGAGCAATCTAGGTAAAATACCTTGCTCAAGGGTACAGCAGCAGTGAACCCATGATCCTCCAGTCAAGAGTCCAGAGCCCTAACCACTACTCCACACTCCAAAACCCATGCAGTTTAAGGCAACCACAAACCAGAGGACTGATTAAATCTAAATTCTGTGCACTGATTAAAAACAAAACATAAAAACAAAAATCCACAATGCCGCCCAAATGCTTGGTATTAAAACAAATATTCTAACTGTATGTACTGTAATAGTGTAGAGGTTTTTCAGAGTGTTTTAGGTAGGCTTACAGTGTTAGATTTTACTGTTAACTACCTCGATTAGCCAGCATGCTTTTCTGGTCCTATGCGGCAGATTTTACCATACACTATTGGCTGTTACATATTCTTTAATGTTTTACAAATGCTCCCACATTGGATGTTTTGTATGAAAGAATAGAAATAGAATTCAAGTTTACAATATTATGATGTAGAGAACCTACATGTATAATAGTGTGTTTGAACATCAATGTAAAACAAAAGTATATTTGCTGGGTTTTTAACTGACAAGAATGTTTTAGTGAAATTCAAGTCAAATTAATATATTTTACTTTCTGTTAACAGATGGTTGTGAAAGTCCATGGAAGGTAAAAGAGCGGCAGGCAGGTGTTGGACGTGAACTGCAAGATTATGAACGTAATCCAGCAGATGGATCTTCTAGCACTGAGGATCTGGTATTTGACCCGAATTTATTGAAGAATCAGATTGCAAATGCGGCTGAAAGACAGGGAAAATGTGTGCAAGATGTAGTGGTGTCTTTGAAAAAAGACTGTACAGTGCAGAACTCCGTTGAAGAGAGAAAAGAAAATGAGAAACAGTGTCTATCTAATGAGGATCAAGATACTTTGGATCTTCAATCAGAGCTTGATACCACATCCATAGAGCCGAAGAAAATGTCTCCAGCCATGAACCTAAAATTAGCAAAACTATCAAAGAAAAAAGACTGTCCTCGAGTTGAATCAAGTACACCTACAGAACAGACCGCTTCATCACTTTCAGACTTTAACAAAGGCGTAATCTCTTTGCAAGATACCAGTAGTTTAAATCCAATCAACCAGACAGAATCTGTGAGGATAGCGACTATGCTGAATCATTCTAATTCCTATCAGAGTACTCTTCCTTTTCTTCCATTTAAAGCTAGCAGAACTGTGTCTGTAATAGACCTTTCTGAAATATTGCCAGAAGAAAAAAATGTTTCTAGTCCTGAAATATTAACAGATGACAGCAGCACAAGTTATACAAACCTCTCTAAGCCTTTGCTTCCCCAAGAAGAGATGCACTTTGAAACAACTGAACCCTCAGGATATTTGCCAATGAATAACAAAACCAACGCTTCTCCCGTTGAGGTTGAAGACTTTATATCACCTATTCACTGCATCCAAAGCCCCAATGAACCAAACAAAAATGCTGTATCTAGCCCAGACACCAAACCTGTAATTGGTAACTTTAGTAACTTGAGTCATAAACACGCTCAAATCAAGTTTTCTACTGTAAATGAAAGTTGGATAAATAACAACATATACCAAACTGAAGACAACCACATGAAGAAAAGTATGCTTTGTCTTAATGAAGAAACTCAGGATGAAGTAAGTTAATTTGTAGACCGTAATACTTTGTTTTTTAACATTATTTCTGTGTCATAGAAGAGCTGTGCAGTTGTGCATGCCTCATCATATAACGTTGGGCACAATTAACATAACTAATTATTATTGATGAGTTTGAAAGCTGCAGCCCTGAAATCCCCAGAACCACTCCATGCATTGCTGTAAAGTAGTGGTGCATTGTTTGTCAAACAGCTGTCCTGTTAATCTTCAGTTGACTTGCACTACTATTGAATGTTGTGCAAAATTGTAAACTATAAAGTGAAAAGTAAAATGAACTAGTTACCAAAGATCCTTTAGTTCATTTTTTGCAGACCATGTACTGTATCTATAGGCCTACAGTAAAGATGACCATATGCATGATGGTAGTATAACTCTTTCAAGATTTTGTACTGCAGAAAGTGGGGAAAGTGGGAAAGTCAGGATAACTGCATAATAGATTTACCCTCCCCTTCATTCCATTTTTAAATATCACATCTTGCATGCAATTTTAATGAAGCCATGAAATCATAATAGTAGTGTGAGATCATGGAGAGGTATGCAGCCTATATATATATATATATTTTAGCTCAAAGAGCCAGCTGCCCTATATATATGTAATATAGGTAATAAATAGTTTTGGGATGTGGTGTAAATATTTTTTATTTGCATATTTGTCCATTTGTGAACCAACTATGCACTTCACTCAGTTTAAAGACGTTTCTATTAATTTCAGTTCTGTGCATTGGTGCCACCTGCTGGAAATGTAATGTATTACAGCTAAAATCTTGCTACAAAACCACAACATGAGGCTTTACAAAAGTAATGTGTCATTAATGGGGTTTCAATTTACTTGTGTAAATGACGAAACACACAGGAAAGTCCACGCCCAGTTTCACATGGAAACCTACATTTCACGTGTAAATGTTAATGAGTGTGCAAGGGAGCAGGTCAGTTGTTACTGTGGATTCCAAGACGGCAGAAAGTAATGGCTGATGGCTGTCATGTTGTATATCGTTGTGGGTTTACAGTTCTGTATAAAACCACTTAGCATGAACTGTGTTATGCCCTTGTTATAGTATTAAAGCAGCTGTTTGAGAATACCCTTGCTGTAAAAACTATGTTAAAGTTAAACATGAAGAGCAAGTGAGCTGCTTAAATGTAACTGAATTAATTCCCGTCCTTTTTGAGGGTAGTATATGCAGCATCACCTGATCCCCTATATGCTGTATTGCCTTTTATATATATATATATAAAACGTCTCCACCGGTTTTCAGCCATGGCGACCTGCAATACCTGTTGGTTTTTTGCTTTATTACAGCAGCTTAGATTCACTCGTGTACCAGTTCTCTGTGCATGGAAACCACATTTTCACAAAATTTCACTAGTAATCTTCAAAAACAGCACGAGTACTTTACGCATAGCTAATTACATATCAGCCCCCACCTTTCCCATTCATTTGCATGATGTCGGGTGAAAAGCCCGGTTTACTCGAGTAAAATAAACTGAGCAAATGGAAACCCAGAAAAGCATTTTACACAAGACATTTTTCTCGTGTAAATGTCTCGAGTTTTAAAAAAAACTTGCATGGAAACCCCATGATGACATACTAGTGTGATAAACTGATGTATTATAGATGAATCCTTAAACTAACATGTGACCTAATTGGCTATGGTACTGTTTTAGAACTATAAGTAATATCTGAAAGATACAATTATGTATGTTTTGCTTTCAGTGGATATTGCTAAAGGACCTTCTCTCTCGTTGTGGTAGACCATTGTCAGTTAATGAACTATGGGCTCTGTGTCACATATGCCTTTATACTCTGCAGACCTACATTGATTTTCCAGGTACAGTGCATCTTTGTCATAGATTACACAAATTCAGTTCTGCTAAAAATGTTAACGAATGTATCATGAAAAAAAGATAATAATAATAATAATAATAATAATAAATTACAATTTGACACATTTCATAGAAGGTTCTCATATAACATTGAATGATAAAATAGAGAATCTGTGAGATGTATAAGAAATATAATACGACTTATTGTGTGTATTTATGATTTAATATTTTGTTGTATTTAAACAGCCTATTTATGCCTGGACTCAGTTTATGTTGGTTGTGATGGCGAACTCCTGTTTTTAACACCAAAAAACACAGGTAAAGTGAGAACTTGAAGGTATTTGGTCAACTTTGTTTCCTCTTCAGAAGATAAGTAACGTACTTCAACTAATTAGATTTCTTTCTCTTCACAGTTTGTGTTTTTTTTCTTTGCTTCAGAAACACTAATAATAAAACTGCATAACAGGGAGGCTGCAATATGAAGCATATCAAACAATACGTAACAGTAAAGTCACATTGATGTATTGATTGGTAATGTCTAAATGATAAAAACTATGTATTTCTGTTTCATTATTTCATTAATAAAAATAGGTCATGAGGTAGAACTTCAAAGGTTATTAAGTGACCCTTACCAGTTGGTAAAGCGTGATTCATTCTGATGTCTAACTTTTTCATCATTATTTCATCATCTGCATCTATTCTTAGCTACCTGTGATTCATTTTACTTGGCACCAGAATTTCAAGAACATGGCATCGTTACTGAGAAGGTTTGGGTTTTTTTCATAAAATAATTCTCAGTCAGTTTTCTTAACAGCTAAAAAATTAGTTTTCTAAAGCTCAGAAATGACTTTCTTTTTCCAGGTTTGTGTTTATGGTGTGGCAGCTATTCTCTGGGCGGCAGCAAAGTTTAACTTTTCACCAAATAAAAAGTTAGCATTGCCAAGAAAGTTAAAGAGGCTGCTGCTTGAGATGGCAAAAAGAACTCCCATTGAGAGACCATCTATTGCTGCGGCACGAAAGGTAGTTATTATCACTTCTTAGTTCATTCTTGTTAGGCTAGAGCAGTTTAAAACAGTACTGATATTTACAGAACACTCTGTTAAAACCACGTGGGTGCATGTCTCTGCATAGCATTCTACAAAGTAGCTGACTACTCTGTACATAATAAAAGGTTATTCAAGATTCCACATTTGACTTTTCAGCACTCTGAATGCAAGCCTAAGATATAAGATGCAAAGAAAATGTAAAAAATAAAATCCTGTGATATTGAAATTCTCAAGTCAGATTGCAATTTATTTCATCCAAAATCTACAATCTACTAAACTAAATATTAGCTTGACTTTGGCACTCCCTGTTTTTGTTTATTTTTTGTTGTTGTTGCTTACATTTTTATTTCACTTGCTAATTTTACAGACCTGCAGCGATTATCTGTTTCACCAAGGGACCAATGCCAGAAAGGTTTGGGCAGAGCTGATCAGCAGTATTCACCAGGTTTTGTATTTTTAATATAATCACATTATTTAATATATGTCACCAACCTATTATGTTTTTTTTCTTTTACCGGATCCTGCCAAGTCAACGCCCCGGTTTGAACAATCGCCCCTGCCCTCCGCCTCACCCTTTGTAATTTTCAGCTGAAAGTAAAATGTTCACCATTAATTTCCGTTTTGTAATAACCATGTGCGAGTAATGCAGCTCACGTGAATAGAAAAAACTGCCTAGAAGTAGTTGCTCTATGGATTAATGATTCAGACAGTTGCTTGCATCATCAATGATGAAGGTTCATTCCTGTTATGCTACAATCCATATTTTTGATATATATATATATATATATATATATATATATATAATTTTTTTTTTTTTTTTTTTTTTTTTGACACTGCTACTTTGGATGCTATGTTAATTTATTATTTCGTGTTGTGTTTTCAGACTGGACACTCCAATTTCTTACTTACAGAGATTATGTAAAGCCATTTATTTTAGTGGACCGAAAATGTAATGTGTTTATATTGCAGTTATAATGTAGATGTAAGTTTATAATGTTCTGTGGTAGAGTAGCATTGCCGTCAAGGCTGGCCAGTGGCACGAAGAGCAAACGCAGAGGCAGAAGACTGCAGTTCAGCTCGGCTGAGCACTTTTATTAAATAACAAAGACAAACAAATGATTTAAACTAACAAACAAACCCACACCCAAGCTGTGCTATCACCCGACAGAGACAGCGTGCACAACCTTCTGCTCGCAGCCCTTCTCCTAAACTGAAGAGACAGCGTGCACAACCTGCTGCTAGCAGCTCTTCTCCTAAACTGAAGAGACAGCATGCAAAACCTGCTGCTAGCAGCCCTTCTCCAAAACTGAAGAGACAGCATGCACAACCTGCTGCTAGCAGCCCATCTCTCCTAAACTGAAGAGACAGCGTGCACAACCTGCTGCTAGCAGCCCTTCTCCAAAACTAAGAGACAGCGTGCACAACCTGCTGCTAGCAGCCCTTCTGTCCTAAACTGAAGAGACAGCGTGCACAACCTGCTGCTAGCAGCCCTTCTCCTAAACTGAAGAGACAGCGTGCACAGCCTGCTGCTAGCAGCCCTTCTGTCCTAAACTGAAGAGACAGCGTGCACAACCTGCTGCTAGCAGCCCTTCTCCTAAACTGAAGAGACAGCGTGCACAACCTGCTGCTAGCAGCCCTTCTCCTAAACTGAAGAGACAGCATGCACAACCTGCTGCTAGCAGCCCATCTCTCCTAAACTGAAGAGACAGCATGCACAACCTGCTGCTAGCAGCCCTTCTCCAAAACTAAAGAGACAGCGTGCACAACCTGCTGCTAGCAGCCCTTCTCTCCTAAACTGAAGAGACAGCGTGCACAACCTGCTGCTAGCAGCCCTTCTCCTAAACTGAAGAGACAGCGTGCACAACCTGCTGCTAGCAGCCCTTCTCCTAAACTGACCGAACAAGCAAAGGATCTGGCTCCTCTTTTATACAGGTGGCCATTCCCAAATTGGCAAGCAGTTCACCAATCTGGGAATGGACACATTTCTGCAGAGATGGGATTTTAACCCCAGCCCTGCCAAACTTAAATTCAAAATATACATAAGGCCTGACACTTGTTCATGTAATATTTATTTTATTTATTTGGCAGATGCCTTTATAAAGAGTTAGAATACTTCATGTTACAGTCAAGCGTGTTTTGAGTTAGGAAAGGAAAAGATATAAGATACTTAAAACTCTTCTCATAATGTAACACAACTTAGTTAATATCCAGTTATGATTCAGTTTGTACTCAGAATACAGGGTGTTCAAATATATTTTAGACACGTTTTTTAAATGTTAATGTGTGATAAATGTATACTGCAGAACTTTAAAAGTAAAGATTTCTTACCTGTTCATCTGAAAAAAAACTGCATTAGCCTAGGCCTGAAACATTAAAGACTTAAAGTAATTATCAGGTTGTTTATTTTCTTAGACATTCAAAGGGGAGGATGTAGTAAAACCTCAAGAAGCTGCTGATATTAGGCATACTCCAAGTCAACATGAATCTTCATGTTTCAAGACAGGTAATATTATGATCATTATATTGTGATGGGCCAGTTATAGCTCATTTTTAATTGTAGTATTTTAGTTCTGAAATGCCACTGACATTTGTATATAATAATAATAATAATAATAATAATAATAATAATAATAATAATAATTACCAGTAGTAGCCGTAATTATTATTATTATTATTATTATTATTATTATTATTATTATTATTATTATTATTAACTATTTCACTGTTTTTCTTGCCCCTTTGCTTTTTACTTAATAGGATTTGTGCCGCTCGCTGGTGAGAACAAGCTGACTGCTATAAAGGGTCCAGTTCCTTGTCTGTATTCTGTAAACAGCTCTTCCAATCTGCCTGATGCATTCATGTCTTCAGCAACGCACTTCAGACCTATAATCCTCGCACAGAATACAGAGGCAGCAGGGTAACGCTACTTTTTTAAGTGGTAGAATTAGTAGAAACATGCAATGTATCATGAATTATCATGAGTAAATGTCCATTCTATTTACAAAAACATGAAAGCATTGACTGCACAGTGCTCCCAGATATACTGTATTATCTCAGATGGCTCCATGCAATCAAGAATCTGGCATTTGACAGCTGGAGCTCTGCCATGTCACTAGACACCAGCGGGACACTGAGTTCTGTTTGTGATGTTTGTGTTGAAAAGTAATCCACAGTTATAAATATAGTAGGTAGCTCAAATACAAAAAATAATAACTCCTTATTTTCCAGGACTCCAGACCCCCCCTGGCCATGTTAACTATAATAATGAAATATTATGCATTACCTTTTCTAAGGTTTACTTTTAAGGTGCATTGCCTGCATTTCTATGCTGCTAACCTTTCTGAAGGCATTGAATAAAATAATAACATTGTTATGTTTATTTTTTTCTTCATTTTAGTACCAAAAATGAATATAAAAGTTCTAGTGCCAAACAACAAGCGAAAGCCATAAAAAAAGAAATTATGGAAAAGAAAGGACTAGTACTTGTGAGTGACATTGAAAATGATGTTAATGAGAACGTGATCAATGAAAGACAGGAGAACTCCCAAAACAGCACTTTAAGACAACACTGTTCCCCATCTTCGAAGAAAAACACTTTGGTCAATTCTGAGTCTTTTCCAGTTCTCCTAAACTCTGCTGGGTGCACGGATGCTAAAAAAAAGAGTGTTCCAACTGCAACTAGTAGTTCAAGCTCTTCAGCTGCTTCAGTGTTACCTTGTAGCCCCATTGTTAATAATTTTTTCCTTAGACAGGATCCAAAAACTGGACTAATAACTTTATTACCTGTCCAAGTAGCCATACCAGAGCAGTCCCCAGGCTTGGAATTTAGCACAGAACCTGGGTCAAGTTCACACCAAAAGCGGTCTTCCCTCCTTGGAGAAAGCAAGAACATAGACATGGTCGTGATGTCTGCCAACCCAAAGAGCAATCTTTGTGAGACCTCTGATGGCAGTGGTCATTTAATTACCCTGGTGAATCACTACGATACTCTCAAAGAAAACGCAGCTGATGTTGAAAGGGCTACGACTTCCCCACCCATCTCTTCTGTAACTCAGGACATTCCAAGAACACTCTCAAAAGGTCACACTGGCAAAAGTGAAGCTAGGCCAGTCGAAATTGTGGATTCTTTTGTAGATTCTTGTGGAGATCTAACCATGACATATGGTTCAAGTTTATCTTTATACCAAAGGAGCTCATCCCTGCAGAAAGTTATATGTCTTATTAAAGAGGAATTTGCATTTGATGGCTACCTGGAAAATGGAGTTGAAGATCTTGCAATGGGTAATGCTTTATGTTTATTCAGATATATTTATTAAACATTTTTATGCCATGCACCGGAGGAAAGTGATTTATCCATCTTTAATTGAAGGATTTTCGTTATTTAATTATAAAATACAACATTTTAAAAGATTTATATTAAAAGGCTTATTTCACTGCGTTGTACATGCCATCATTGTAGGTGTGTGAATCTTTAAAACATTAGTAACTTTGTTTTCCCTTTCAAAAGGAGAGTACATCCTCTCTCTAAAGGAACTTCAGTTTGGCACATTTTGCAATGCAGTATCTGAGAAATTCTGTGATCTGTACTGGGATGAAAGATTACTAGAGACACTGTACAAAGTCGTCAATGGAAAACATCCTCAAACATCTCGGTAAAGCTTGTGTTCCTTATTTCACAATTAAATGTGTGTCTGGGTGCACTTCCTTGATCCTTACTGGTTAGATGTCCAACATGTCCAGAGGGAGACTTGGGCATTTTACAGTGGGTTGAAAAACAAGGGTGGAAAAGATAGATAGATTGATAAAATACCTTATTCCTTTGAATTTAACACTTTTTAAACCAATTTTTTTCCTCAAAAATGACGTGCATCTTAAATTCGAGTACAGTGATGCGTGTATTAAAATCACCAACAAAAGACGTGACCACCCAAGTACACAAACAGGAACGTGACTGCTGAGAAAAGACAAACAAAAACTGTCCTAGCTAGAATTGTCCATGACATGCAGGCAGCAATTATCAGAGAAGCATCATGAACTTCCTGAGGAAATCGAAGAGAAGCTTTTACAATTTTAACGTTTTAACGTTTCGTTATCAGGCTCCGTTCTAACAAACAGTAGCAGCTTGGACAGATCGGAAATGCTGATCAGACCCCCGTATTTTTCAACATGCTAAGCAATACCACAATTCACAAAAAGGGAGAAAAACAGGTGCGAGTGATTAGGACTGGAAATGAGAAGCAGAGCATAACTACAATGCTCTGTGTGTCAGCAGACGTCTGCAAACTGCCTCATTTTTCTTATATGTGTAATTGTATCGTTGTTAATGCATCTTTATTTGATGTTTTATTTTTTCCTCAAATTGAGGGTGGGAAATTTGGGCTGCGTCCTACATTTGAAGGAATATGGTACTCCTTTTGAATTTTAAAGGATTTACTCATTTAAAAGCTTTGTCTGTTAAAAGGGAATCTGGAATGGGTAATACATGTTATTAGCATTTTAATTTCTCTCATGCAAGTCTTTAACAATAGCCTCTTAATGTGAGAGGCTTATGATCAACATGCATAGAAGCATAGCATTTAAATCCCAGTAGCATTTGCTTCAGTAATCATTATACTGTACATTAGGTCCCTATGGTAACAGCTATTCATGTGCAACAAGCTTGATGATATATTTTGGTTGCTAAATACAGATGTATTACCAGCTCAACCAACATGTGTAGCCTTTCAGAAGTGCTTTATTTTAGAGAAAATCATTTTTAACGATAAATTGTTGCAAGCTGTTTCACACCTTTTTACATACGGGAACAGTTCTGGTGTGCTTCATCATACTAAATTGTGATTTCTGAGAGAACTTTTTTTTTTTTTATTCAGGATCTATTCCAAATCTGTTTTAAGCTTTGACAGTTCTGCCCCTGTGAGCAGAAAGCAAAGAAAGTCACAAGATATTTGCGAGAAGAGTCCCATTAATCTGCAGAGAAATGTATCTCTGAACCAGAGACAGCTTCCTGGACACTTGCCGTCCCTACCAGCAACGGGAACCTTATATTTACCAGATGAAAGGTGCACTGAGGAAGGAACAGAGACTGCTGACAGTGTCAGTCCAGGTCAGGCTCTTTAAACTGCATTGCTTCATTCAATAACAACAACACTCACCTCACTTAGCTATACATTCAGGCAAGCAACAGCATGTCATATTATAATGTTGCATACTGGTTGCTTATTTACTGTAATTAAATCGACAGGTATTCATATAAATATAGCTATTTTCATATTTGCACAGTGGTAGTATTTGGATCCGCCACTGTTCAATTGAATAAACCTTATTGTCTCTGTTTACTCATTTTGTTACATTAAAGACTGGAGCAAACATATAGTATAAAATATAATCCACTTCAGATCATAATAATCTTCAGATCATAGGCTATGTTACTGTTTTTTGTGACTATTATTAGTCTTTGCAGATTTGAATGATGATGCTTGTAATAGCCTACCCAGACTTGAGCTGAAAACCAAGATAGGAAACCAAGTCAGCCCCCTTGTTACAAGGCAGTCTGAAAGTATGGGTCTGATTTGTTACCAGTTATGATTGAGACATGTTTTTCTTTCCTGACAAAAAATTCAAATATTTTTCTTCAAATATTTGTTTTTCATCTTAACTAATATCATTAATTTCCATAGAAAGGTGAATAGTACCTTTTGCAAAAGATGTGGACAAATCGGGAGTGCCAATATAAACAAAAATAATATATAAATGAAAGTAAATAAGTTTCATAGAAACCTGTAGTGTGGGAAAATATGAAAAACGTTTTGGATCGTGACGTCCATCTCTGCAGGTGTTGGTTGTCTAGGAAACTGACATTTGAAGCAGCGCTAAGAAACTACCTCTTACTGAGCAAAGGTGGACAGTTGAATGTCACATTGTTTTGTGATGTAAAGTTAAGAAATGTGAGGTTATGGGATGCACTTGATACATATTTTCTATTTCGTTAGCAGAGCCAGACAAGGAATCCCTCCCTGATACAGAGGTAGAACTACCCTGGAAAGATACATTTGATGAGATGGACTTGAAAGATCTTCATCCAGATAGAAATGATGACAATCCTAGAAATCCTGAGCCCTCACCTCTGTCTGGAAAAGAGGAATATGTTTCTAGCATGGCTTGTACTTTAGGGGAAAAGGATCAGCTCAGTCTAGATTATACAGAGGAGATTGAAGATACTGATTCTGTGAGCTCAGGAAGAATGCCTGAAAATAGCCGTTCTTCATCTCCCTTTCAAACAAATGTTCGAAAGTGCAGTCCAGGCTGGACTAGTGTGTTTTACGGGGCTGATTGCTTTGGGGAAGAGGTTCTGAATTACGTGAAGAAGCTTGGCAGGAGAAATGAGGCACAGTGCATGGATGTTAAAATGTTGGTAAGTGAAGTATTTTGTTATTGAGAAAGACAAGCAAGAATATTAAATGGTCTGTGTCTGAGAAGAGATGAAAGTGTATGCTAAATATCAAGAGGTCATATTCTGGCCTGTTCTATCTGTGGAGTTTGTCATAGTTTTCTCTTTTTACTAATTCTGCCTTTTAAATGAATAGATTATTGAATATATTCCTGTTAGTGCACCTTGCAATTTCTTTCATGAATATATATATATATATATATATATATATATATATATATATATATATATATATATATATATATATATATATATTTTAGCTCAAAGAGTCAGCTGCCCAACGTTTTGATATGTTGTACACATCTTTCTCAAGGGAGCCTGTGTTTATATATATATATATATATATATATATATATATATATATATATATATATATAAAATTATTATTTGTTTATCTAGCAGGCGCCTTTATCCAAGGCGACTTACAGAGGCTAGGGTGTGTGAACTATGCATCAGCTGCAGAGTCACTTACAACTATGTCTCACCCGAAAGACGGAGCACAAGGAGGTTAAGTGACTTACTTAGGGTCACACAATGAGTCAGTGGCTGAGGTGGGATTTGAACCGGGGACCTCCTGGTTAGAGGTTTTCTTTAACCACTGGACCACACAGCCTCCTCTAGATAGATAGATAGATAGATAGATAGATAGATAGATAGATAGATAGATAGATAGATAGATAGATAGATAGATAGATAGATAGATAGATAGATAGATAGATAGATAGATAGATAGATAGATAGATAGATAGATAGATAGATAGATAGATAGATAGATAGATAGATCTATATATATATATATATATATATATATATATATATATATATATATATAGACACCTCGGGCCTTATCACCACCCAATTTCTAGTGAGATGGCACTTTCGATGCAGAAATTCACGATAAACTAACGTGCAATTTCTTTTTAATAAGCGAACAATGAATTAAATTAAATTAAATTTGGGACTATATTACATTGCGGATATACACAATAAAAGTTTCTGGTTTTATTTGGTCTTAATTTAAATGTGTTTTAATTATTTTAATTTATTTTTCTTCCCACAAGTGACAGGTAGCCGTGTTACTTGTGGGGTGGTGATAAGGCCCAAGGCGTCAGTCGAGTATATATCAGGCGTGGTATATATCATGGGAACCACACGGCACGTGGGTTCTTACACACAGTGCTACCCTGTAATAACGTGACCTGTGATAGTGTGGAATCGGTTATAACATGGTAAGGTTGTGGCTCCCATTTCCCTCATAATGCGATCTGACTCGCAAACGTTGGGTGAACTTTCCAAATGTACAGTACAAAGCATGGCAGACAGCAAAAAACAAAAATCTTTCTCTGTTAAAATGAAACTCGATGCGGTGGACAGAGTAAGAAAAGGTGAAAGCAGCAGTTTCAAAAGATAGAAATGTTGCAGAAAATTTACATTGCGTGGATGGCTAAAAGATGAAGAAAAACTAAGGTTTTCTTGATAAGATAGACTCCAAAGAGGGCTGCTGTAGGAAAAAAAATGCACTGCGCTAAAGAGTGAGATAAGCAAGACTGTTTGTTGTTTTTGGTGTGTCCCAGGCTAACAGGCAGAGAATAATCGTCCCAATAAACCATGGATTCGAGTACCTGTAAACTGTGTGTGTCTCCTTCCTTCATTTTCCAGGATTACAATAATAATTTGTCTTGTGGGCATTTTAAATCATTTCAGAAACAAAAATGCCAATATTCATTATAAAGCAAAACACAAATGACGCAGTCTCCTAATTATGGACTGTGTTATAACGGGGTAGCACTGTGTATGTATGTGTATATGTATATATATATATACTGTGTATATATATATATATATATATATATATATATATATATATATATATATATGTGTGTGTGTGTGTGTGTGTGTGTATATATATATATATATATATATATATATATATATATATATATATATATATATGTGTGTGTGTGTGTGTGTGTGTGTGTGTGTGTGTATATATTTATACAATACAACTACATTATAAGGTTATGGTATTCAAAGGTTTCACTTTCCTATATCTGTCTAATTTTCAATATTCATTTTTCTGCAAACTATGTTAAATGGAGAAGTCTGTCATAGAACAAGACCTTAACCAGGTATGTTGTTCAAAGAGTCTTTTTTTCACAGCTGAGATGTTTATCATATTGTTTGCATTTGTACATTACAGCATTATAAATGCAGATTGTTGCAATTGAAAGCAGGGGTTTATCTGAATAAAATGTATCAATAAAACATTTGAAATTTCCATTCATGATCCTAGTGTTTACAGTCTGCATTGTCTGAAAGGATTACCTTGTTTACATAAGGTTATCACTACTTACTGCTACTTTCTCTTGTGCACTTGTTTTGCATTTAAAGGGTTTATCATGCCTGTCATGCACTTCCATTTCTTTACCCAGAAACCCAGTGAACTTGACACATTGCTATAAAGTCAAATGCAATAAATAGTAAAAGTGGTAAGGATGGAGTAGTTCTGTAAGGCTGAAAATCCAGAGACAGGATAAAACTCACTATTTCAGTAGGGCCTGCTTATTGTATATAGATGGATGTAATGTATCGGACAGCGACAAAGCAGACTTCTAGTCTACATTGACAGAACATTCAAAAGGGGGTGTACAAGAACGGAGATTTTCTTTCAACAAGCAGAAAAAAGGTAAAATACACGAATACTGTATTAAACATAGTTTGAAAACTAACATTCAAGGTCCTTTACCAAAGGTGAAGACCCTCGTGTTGACCAATCGGGTTAAAGAAATCTCTGATCCATTTTCTAATAATAAGGCATGTAGTTTTTGTTTACTCTTGAAATGCATGTTTTCAAATTTTTTATACAATAAAATGGCTTTTTCAGAGGACAAAACTGTCCTCAATGTTTGGAAAAATGATTAAATTCAGATAATTTGGAATAAACTCACTGTAATTTGATCAAAAGTATCTTTATAAGGCGATAGCTGCCTCGTTGTGAAACACTTGAACACTGTTGCCTAGACACACAGCTCTCAGTGATGTGTCTTTGAAACCAAGGAGATGAAAGGGAAATTAGATACATGGCTGCTGGTTTATCAGATTATACATTTGTTTGTGCAAGCTTTAATATATAATTAAATTAAATTAAACAACTGCCCATATGGTTTCTGCATCGCCATGGTTTGTTCACTGGCATTTTCAATATTGTTACTGTATATATAATATAGTTCTATAATAAAGTAGAGAATAGGGATCCTTCTACATTGTTTTACGCTGTGTCAAGATGTGCATTTCATAAAGGATGAAGGCATGAGCTGAAACTTTAGTCTACTGTACTTCACCTTGGTTCTTAGTTTTATGTCAAAAGAAATTGATATCCTCATTCTTGTGCATTATTGCACTCTATAATTATTTTAAAGAGAACACTTTATGGAACAGACGTTGTCATCTGTAAAACAGAAATTGTCATTTTAATTTAAAAAATTGAGGACATGATTAGTATGTGTTAATAGAGATATGACTGTGATGAATGACACATCTGTTAGATGTAAACCCAGCTTCAAAAGATAATTGATTTCTGCTGCCATTGAGAAAGATGAAGTGGTCCAAATGGCAAGGTGTACTATAGGTTGAGTTTAGATCATACACAGTTTAGTTGACAAATTGTAGTAAGAAACATGCTGTCTTGTAATTGCTTTAGTGTTGTTCTAATATACACAGTGATTTCAAAGTAATACAATCCAATCACCATCTCCAGGAGCTTCAGCAGCAGCTGATGATAGAGACAAAGAATCTGAAAAAGACCAGAACATTCTACCAAAAACTCTTGCAGCAAGAGAGACGAAACAAAGGTAAAACAAATCATCTTTTGGTTCACATGAATAAGAAACTTACTTACTTGTTTGTAAACAGTTCAATTGCAGTCTTTTGCAGTTTATAATATACATTGGTTTACAGGTTTAACTGAAATATTTTCTTCATAACATTTCACTTTGTATAGCCTACTATTGACAAAGCCATTGCTGACTGCATTTACTGTGTAGACATGACTTCCCCTTTTTGCCTTCATAAAGGTTCTGAAGCCAAAATCATGTTACCTAAACTGAAAGGCCAATTGGAAGAAATGAGATCCAAAGTAGAATTTCTGGAATTAATTAAAAAATACCTGGAGGTAAGAAAAGCAAAATGTGAAACAGACCTCAGTCTGATCTTTCATAAGTCAATATTGTAGTAGCCTTGATAAATATCATGTTTTTAGTGTCTCCTTATATTTTAAACCATTAAGTGATGCCCATTATTTTAAATGTGTCAGTGGTTTTTCTGCACATTTATATTTTGAATGGTGTTGTGTTTTTAACTCTACACTAGATTTTGTGTATGGAGCAGTGGGGTCTGGATACCTCCCTCCTCCCTTCCCTGGCAAACTCTGTATCAGGGGCTGCAACTCTGAATCCTTCTGAAGACAACTCATTGCTAACTTTCCAATCAGTGAAAGTAAGCGGGAAAATCAGCCAGAACAAAACAGGAATGCTACAGGCAGGAACACCACTTGGATTTATGTGCTACCTTTACGCTAGGTAAACAGCATGCATTGTGCTTAAACTAGTTGCACTAAATTATGCCTAGATCAATGTGTACAGTAAGTCGAAACACACTGCACGTAAGTGTGACCAGTTTTTCTCATTAAGTTTCACTTCACTGTGGCTTGTCAATATATGTAATATTATTATGTATTTAGTCTTTATATGATTATTTCTGTGTGCTATTCTAGAATAAGTGCAGCACAGTTTTTAATGAGCTGCGCAGAAGACCCTTTTGTGTCTCCTGTATGCCTGATGTTGTGCTCCTTCTCCCTCTTCTCTTCCTATGCTTACAGTAGCCAGCAGCAGCATACACCAAATCTAAACTTTTCTAACCGTGTTTGTTTCATGTTTCAAATAATTTTCATCACACGTTACTGCACATTACTTCCCATTTTACCGTGGTAAAATGCATACCACACTGCACTGTGTAATAATTCACCCAAGTTTCATTCTGTCAGCATTGCTATTTGGCATTGTTTTAACACAAGGTTATTAACATGTTAATGTCTGTCCACAGGTATGCAGTTCTGGATGGTTACGTGCACCAGTTCCTTTACACATTTCGTTATTTCTGTACACCAAAGGAGTTTCTTCAGTTTTTGATTGATACATTGAACAGTGCAGTCAGGTATGTTGCTAGTACTGTAATAGACTGGAAACCAGGAGTGGGCAACTCTGACCCTTCCAGAACAGGCCTTTTGTTCTAACCATGTTTAATTTAACCACTGAACCTCCATGTCTGCTGAAAATACAGGTTTCTTTCAAAACGACACATTTGAGACCTACAGTATGTAGTGGAATTACTTGCATGATGTGCACAATGTGTGTAATTATTTTGTTAGCTACAATCACTTTAAAGGATTTAAATTGCAATGGCAAGTACTCCTGACCTTGTTATTTAAATCTGCAGCTCAAATCAAGGGTACTCATCTGACTGCTCAAAGGTATACAACCGCACATTAGATCTAGTGCAAGCATGGGTTGAAGATTGCTACCAAGTGGACTTTGTGCCTGATTCCAATCTCTTAAACACGCTGGAAGATTTCATTTCAGCCAAGGTATGCATTGTAAAAGATTCCAAAAATGTATTCTGTTTTAACATTTATTTAGTTACCTTACATTGTACAAATACTGCTGTATGAACACTGAAGCTGACATCTGTATTTGCCAATAACATTTGACCGTGGTCGAATAATATGCAAGAGAACACTTTGGGAAACTTTTATTTTTTTTTATTTATTAATAAGTAAACTTGTCATTTTTAGGTCCTTCCATTGGACAATCGAGGTGAGCATTTACTAGCATTGCTACACAGTGCCCCTAAGAAAAAGAGGTCCCACAGTGAACCAAGTGAAGATGACACAAAGTCTGTTCATTCCTTTTGCCGAAAAATATCAACTGAGGACACTTCTAGAAAGGTCTGTAGTATTGAGAAAACTTCATTAAAACTGTGAATACATAAACCAGCTGTTTGATGAAAGAATCTTCCTAAAATGGATGATGCTTGATGATAATGGTAATTAAACATGCTTATATTATTACAACTGAGTGTGTAGTTGCAGGGAGCTGATAATCTTGTTTTGTTAGTGAAACAGTTTGACTGCTTATAAGACCATGTCAAGTTATAAAGATGAAAGTGTTTTTATTGTGTTTCAGAGTTTTCACTTGAGAGTATCTAAAGGGGGCGAAGCAATGAGTCCAGTACAGAAAGAACAGTATTCTATCGCAGCAGCCTTGCCCAGACCCTGTTACTCTTCCCTCATTGATGAGCTCTCAAGTTCATGTCTGAGAACAGAAGAAAAGTGTCCATTATTTCAAAGTGAATATAGCACACAACAAATAGTGCAACAGCTTACTTTGCTTCAGCAGGTGCGTATCTGTGTTATGGAAAAATATACATATTTTTTATTAAATAATTTTATTCTTATAGTGGAGATGACAAATAGCGGCATCTTTACATAACAATATATATATATATATATATATAATTTAGATATCAGAAGGCTTTTGACAGAATTTAGTTTAAGCAAGTGTAAATAATGTCTGAAAAAATTACCTAAAAAGGCATCATAAGAAATCACCACAAGATGGCACTACAATCCTTCAATTAACTTCTGAGCTTGTAATTTTCAACAAGAAGTAGTACTCAAAATATAATAAAAGGATATAATGTTTTGTCAAAGTGCATCTCCTTTTTCAGGTAAAGCAGATGTGTGATTCTATGTAATATATATATATATATATATATATATATATATATATATATATATATATATATATATATATATATATATATTTATTCTTAGGCACAGTAATCATTTGCTTAAAACACGCATTATGCAGTGATATTGCTACATTATTCATCAATAATACCTTATATCACATTTTCAGGAAATGTTTCAAGAATGCCACCCGGTTCATTTTCTTAATTCAAGAGCACTTGGTGTCAAAGAAAGAACACTGCATATTACAAAGTGAGTATATTTCTCAACCTCCCCCTCATTATGGGAGCACTTAAGCCTTTCCCTGCCTTACTGCTTGGTGAAGAACCCATTTGTTTTTTCATGCCCCCCCCCCCCTTCCCCCCCTCCCTCCACACACAAATGAGGTGAGAATAAAGATTGCCTGAGCTGTAGATACAAATATGAGCATAAACTTGAAGGAGTTACTGTTTTAAAGAGCCATGGTGTGTGTGTTATTTTTATTGTTTTTTTTTTCTTTTTTAATTTCACTCAGGATCCTGAACCTCTGAAATAACTCAATTACTACTAGCGCAGAAACGCAGCAGAAACACTGTATATTGTTCATCTTGCATGCTATCTAATTCTCATTGTATGGGATGTTACATTTTAATAGAACATTGTTACCCATTGTACAAGTGTATTTAGTTTTTAATATGCGTTACGTAAAACAAAATAAAAAAAATAAAAATTGCTGAGTGTAGTTTTACACTTATGTTTATTTTTCTCAGAACTTTTGGTCAGGACACTTTGCCAGTAGAGGGCAGCAGTCTTTTTGTTTCAGAACCTTCACAAGACAGATACCTGCTGCAGCTTCTGACATACGCAGACAATGTCAGTAACTGGGTCTCTGCAGAAATTGTCATCTGTGATACGCCAAAGGTAACTATACACATTGAAAGGGATTGAGTGTCCTCATGTTATAATAATGTTGTAATTATATATATATATATATATATATATATATATATATATATATATATATATATATATAGATAGATAGATAGATAGATAGATAGATAGATAGATAGATAGATAGATAGATATATATATATATATATATAGATAGATAGATAGATAGATAGATAGATAGATAGATAGATAGATATATATATATACAGTACTGTGCAAAAGTTTTAGGCAGGTGTGAAAAAATGCTGTAAAGTAAGAATGCTTTCAAAAATAGACATGTTAATAGATTATATTTATCAATTAACTAAATGCAAAGTGAGTGAACAGAAGAAAAATCTAAATCAAATCCATATTTGGTGTGACCACCCTTTGCCTTCAAAACAGCATCAATTCTTCTAGGTACACTTGCACAAAGTCATGGATTTTGTAGGCATATAGTCAGGTGTATGATTAAACAATTATACCAAACAGGTGGTAATGATCATCAATTCAATATGTAGGTTGAAACACAATCATTAACTGAAACAGAAACAGCTGTGTAGGAGTCATAAGGAACAGCCAAACTCAGCTAACAAGGTGAGGTTGCTGAAGACAGTTTACTGTCAAAAGTCATACACCATGGCAAGACTGAGCACAGCAACAAGACACAAGGTAGTTATACTGCATCAGCAAGGTCTCTCCCAGGCAGAAATTTCAAGGCAGACAGGGGTTTCTAGATGTGCTGTCCAAGCTCTTTTGAAGAAGCACAAAGAGACAGGCAACATTGAGGACCGTAGACGCAGTGGTCGGCCAAGGAAACTTACTGCAGCAGATGAAAGAAGAACAAGGAGTCCTGGAAGTGATGGTATGGCCCCCACAGAGCCCTGATCTCAACATCATCGAGTCTGTCTGGGATTACATGAAGAGAGAGAAGCAACTGAGGCTGCCTAAATCCACAGAAGAACTGTGGTTAGTTCTCCAAGATGTTTGGGCCAACCTACCTGCCGAGTTCCTTCAAAAACTGTGTGCAAGTGTACCTAGAAGAATTGATGCTGTTTTGAAGGCAAAGGGTGGTCACACCAAATATTGATTTGATGTAGATTTTTCTTCTGTTCACTCACTTTGCATTTTGTTAATTGATAAATATAAACTATTAACATGTCTATTTTTGAACGCATTCTTACTTTACAGCATTTTTTCACACCTGCCTAAAACTTTTGCACAGTACTGTATATGCCTAACCTTTGAGCTCTAGTCTTGATTTAACAAATGTGGAGGATCCTTCTGAATGCATTTATGTGATTAGATTAACTTTTTACATAACACGTTTTTGCTATGTAAAATATGGTATGGAAATCATTACAAAAAATAAATGTAACATTTCCTTTAATGCACTTGCTTTGTTTTTTTTTAAGGCACAGGCTGGATTACTGTCAACATTTCTCCATACTGCAAAGCTTTGTTTTGAATTAAGAAATTTTGCCACAGCAATGCATATCCTTTGTGGACTTGAAAACGTAATAGTCAGACAGTTACCTGTAAGTCATCCATATTTATTATTACAATGTAATGACTTTATGTTAAAAAAAAAAAAAAATGTGAACACTTTTCATTACATTGCATATCATTCTCAAGTGTGTGTGCCGGAAACTGCTCCAGTTTTTTTTGTATTTATGCTTTTGGCCTGTTTAACTGGAAGGTGGACATAAGGTTTCTATAGCTCTGTGATAGTAATCGAATAATGTTGATTCTGTATTATTAATAACTGGGGGACAAATGCCTTTTATGTGGTTTTTGTATGCACTATTGCCAAATGGATTCAAAAGACACTATTAAAACAGTCTGTGTCGTAAAACATTAAACACTGTTTTAAACCCAATAGCTAATCATTGCAGCACGCGTTCATATTTACCCATGATCCTATCGATTTTGTTTTTCGACACATACATTTTCTTAATATTGTGCTATTTTGTTCTATTACAAGTGGAATCTCTCTAGCATTCGTTTTCGAAATCCGAATCCTGTTATCCTTACCAGCAGCCTGACACCGAGTCGAGTGAATGAGTTGGTTGAAGACTGCCTTTTTTAATCTGTAATGTTTCTGTTACCAATCAAACCTATTGAGAACTCTTTAATATTAGTGGCGTTTGTCCTGTTTCCATTGTGTTAAGGCATGGAAGAACCTTTCTTCAAAAGTTTCTGAAATCATGGAGGAGCTGAAAGCTGTTCAGGTATTGTTTTGTTTATGTAACCTCTGTTAGGTGTAACTACCAGCTTTTGTGACACACATCAATTTGATTAAATAGATTTCTTGACATCATGTATTATATCAATTCAACTTCACTAGTTAATAGTTGAAGCGTTTGTGATGAAACTTGCTAAGAAGTTGAGTGTTTCACAATCTGGATGTACAAGATGTGTCTGCATGCCACTCTTAGACAGGATACACTACTGATTTTTTGTTCTTTTTTTTTAATCACTAAAGGTGTTCTTAAAAAGTGATAATCTCTGTTTAATGGAAGGAGACAGATTTAAAAAGCTACCAACCATCCCTTCAGCTCACCTTCTGGCCATGCATGTTCAGCAGCTTGAAATTGGTGCATTGACAATGGCAAATGGTGCCTATAAATGGCCTAAACTCAGGTAAGTGATTTACAGTTAATGTTGTTGGGAGGGTGGGGGTGGCTGATGAGCATTTTACAGTAAAATATGTGTGTGTAATTAAATTAATTGAAACAACAATAATGTACATTTGTATTACTTATAAAGCACCCCCATGGGGGGGGGGTGGGGAGGTGTATAATTGTCATTCTGACACCACTGCTCTTGTAACTGCTAATATGTCATAAACCACTTGAGATGCCAACCTAATATTTTTAATGTTGTGGAAACTTCTTGGGGAAAATCCAGTGACACCCTTCACTTTGAGCTGTGATCTAAAATGGCTTCCATAGCAGGGCTGTGTGATTTCCACAAGACCTAATGCTATTGACTTGTTACTCAGTACACAACTGTATTCTATGATTATATGGGTCAAGTTGAATTGTAGGTATTGAGCAAGAAAAAAAAAAAAGAAACATTTTGTGTTGATATTTTAAAAAGCTGCCGTTTTGCACTGCCATAGCCTCAGCCTCAGCCTCAGATCTCAGAGTCCGTGTGAAGCAGTGACTTTATAATTGTTTTGGTGACCATGACATTGACCTATTATGGCTGCCATATTAAGGTCATGTGATTTCTTATTTTTTGGGGTATGGTGTCAGAACACTGAATTATTGTCTTAGTATGTGGTACACAGCTTTATTCTGTAATTTTTTTCAATTAAGTTAAGCGTTAACTGTTTCAGTGCCCCCATTTCTAGTTGCAACAAACCACGGTTTATGCAAAATGTATTAATTTAATACTACACTTAACATCTTGCATCTTTTTTTTAAAGGAATATAGCAAAGGCAGTGAGCCAGGTTCATGCCTTTCAAGAAAATGTCTATACATTTGTTCCCGACTTGGATCTGCAAGCTTACCTGAGACATCGCATTGCTCATTTCAGCCAGGCTGACATTCCTCTTCTTGCTGCAGAGAACAACACTAATTTTCATCAGATACCAACTGAGAAGCACTCTCGAAAGATTCGTGACACATTACGGAGAATGAAGGCAACATTTCAGTAACTTCCACTGTTCAAAGATGTTTTGGTCATTTGCATGTAAAGCTTAATAGTGACTTGCAGACAGGGAGACAATTCACCTTTTAAACCGACTATATTTCTTGCTATGTCTAATTTACATTTAAATTGAAGTGCCAGCCCCTATTCTATATTTATGCCTGCTAAAATGACATATACTTGTCTATGGTTTTATGTGGCTTCTGTCGCCCCATTACCTCCATGTGGTCATTGATTTTTCTGTGGGGGTGGAGGCTCTACCGGTTCCACAGGCTTGTCCACTAGCCAGTTAGGTCAGCAATGTGGGTATATAGACTAAGGGCTCCTAAACAAAGAGAAACAGTGACAAAATTGATTTTCTTTCTGTTACCGCCCAATGTTATTTTTATGTTTTAGATGTGGTTCATGTTTAAATCTGTGCTTACTCGAATAGAATAGCTTATTCTTCTTTTTCTTTTTTTTTGTACTATTAACTTATTTGTGGCTTGCTTACAGAATAATGTAATGTACAGCTAATCAGTTAATACAGTTTTAGAAAATCACAAGCCTTCACTGTAGTCATGTTCGCCACTATATGAAACAAATATATAAAATATGCTTCTATTTCAGCATGTGCTAAAGTACTCTCTCTCTCTCTCTCTCTCTCTCTCTCTCTCTCTCTCTCTCTCTCTCTCTCTCTCTCTCTCTCTCTCTCTCTCTCTCTCTCTCTCTCTCTCTCTCTCTATATATATATATATATATATATATATATATATATATATATATAGATAGATAGATAGATAGATGCTCACATGAATCATAGAAAGACTACCCAAAGGTTAGTGCAAACCAATGAAAAACATTCAGTTTATAAAGCACCTTTTATGTCACAGAGACTTCAAAGCAATAAGGTGGCAGCTGGGCAGGTCTACAGAAGAGACTTGCTCACGGTCACACAGTAAATCTGTTTGAGTTAGCTTTAGTAATCGGCTCCAGTTCCCTAGAACTAATCACTAGCCTACCACCTAAGTATTTAAAACAAATGTAGATACTGGACAATAAAAAAAATACACTCAATAGTCTGTAAAGAGAAAGTTTTAAATACATTTCTACAGTCTACTTCTGCTCTTTCTGATTCCAAACATTTGCTGTGTACCTTTACAGTTCTGATAACAGCAGTCATATTTTTAAGGGTTGAAAATTGGCATTGTAAAATTGGGACCAAAAATTCAGCCTGTCTAGTGTGATGGGTCTTAATTTAGGTCTTAAGGTCAGGGTTCAATACAAAGGAAACATATTCCTAGTTGTTTATGCAACTGACTATAATAATAAATACTGTATTCTATTAAAATATTCTACAAATTGAAACATGGATATGATGAGCATTTTAGTATGGTAAAGAAATGGTAATGAAACAGCTTTGTGAAATATATTCAACTGTTTATTCCAGTTTTTTTTTTTCAAAGATGGGAAAAAAATATTTAAGTAAAGGTATTAATCTGCAATACATACATTTGTGGTGTTTTTGGAGTAAGTGTGCATGTATTCATCCAGCTGCAATTGGGTATTGAATATATCTGTGTTTCAGTGCTCAAGAAATACCAACAGATTCAACTACACTGTCTAGACTGCTTCCTTTGACCTGTGTGCTGGATACAGTGACATGGTTAAAGTTGTGTACATTGGAAGTATTTTTCTCTTAAAAATCAGTCTAACATTTTACTAAGATGTAAAAAGCTGAGATGATTTGTATTCCGTGGGTTGAGAAGATGGTCACCAGGCAAGGAAGTATTCAACACTGGAGACAACTAACTGAGGCGTCTGTGGCGGCTTCTTGTCTTGCAAAGAGATCACTGGCACAGTCTTCAAAGTTTACCTGATAAAGAACTTAAGTGGAAGGCAACGATCACAGGCCTTCCATTTACAACTCATTGAAGAAACGAGACATTATGCAGACCCTTATCTTCGTTTGTTTGAGCTAATGACAGTGAACTGCACTTAATACGACTCCTGTACTTTTACTGTCACTCCTTATGGTTGCCAGAGTGGAATTGGAGTCCTTTTAAATGTCACATTTCCTTTTACATGTCAATACAGTTCTGATCAGAAATGATAACCATTTAGACCCTTGGAGATCACAAAGCAATGCTTCATTTTATATTATTATTATTATTATTTATTTATTAGCCTTATATAACAAAACCTTTGAAAAAAGTATGTGTTTTTAGACCTTTTCACTGTCTTCCTCCCAGCATCTCTCAGTTTTATGTGTATTCAATTTAGATTTAGTTATTTAATTTCTGCTGAGTAGGCATAAATAAAAATAACCATTATTTGCATGCGTTATATGTGCACTAACATTAAAAGTGTTCTAGATTTTGTTAAAACAAAATTAAGTTGCGTATTAATCATTATTGCCAGAATCTTATTTATTTTGTTAAATTAGATTATATCATAAATAAGGCAAAAATAAAATGAAATAAAAAAATCGCCTATTCAAAAAAACGGGATTTCGTAATGGTGATTATTTGTTATCTGGATAAATGTAATCCAGAAGTGACATTTTCTGAAAGACCGGATCAAAATGATCCAGATAATAGTAATCTCGATCGCAAAATATAGGATTACAAAATCCTGACCACTTTGATCCAGATTAAAATTGTTGAAAAACCAGCCCCCATGGTGATTACCATAACACGCTGACCAACGGATGACGAAGGGAGAGAGAGGGGTAGGGCGTTCAAAAATGTCGTCACGTCCGGGTCTATGGTGTGTTTTGTTTCTAGAAGCAATTTCGCAACAGCCAGAAACCGCAGGAAGGTTCTGCAGCCTGGGCTTTGCCTTATATTTATCCTGTGTGTAATCCGCATAGATGTTTTCTTCTTGAGCGGTATCCAGACACCCTGTCTGCTTTTTCACATAAACAGAATCGAGGCTGTGATGGAAAAACATCACCAGCATTTGCAGGTAAGGATGAGTCGATCAAACACGGTCCTACTGTAAATGTAAATATTTCAAACAGCAAAGCGGAAAGAAGAAGCTTACCATTGTAGATTCATTGCAGGGATTGAGTTATTTAGCAGTGTTGCTGAGGACAAACTAAAAAGCAAATGTGATGGGGTGTCATTTTTGTCTGTCCGCTACAGTGTTTCTCAAATAAAGTACCGACTATATTACAAAGATCGAGGAGTCCCGGAGATTTTTTTTTTTTTTAATTACACATTGCTGTAGAAAAGCAACACGTATACTGTGAAATGAAAGCTGTGTTTAAATGCGAAGGCTTTTGTGTTTACTGTAATTAATCAAATGTGGTATGATGACGGTGAATTCCACTGTCAATTCTAAATGTGTTTACTTGATTGTGCGGGAGTTACTGCAGTCATTTTAATTTGCACACAAACTATTTTATCTTGTGTTTAAGCATTGATATATATATATATATATATATATATATATATATATATATATATATATATATATATATATATATTAGCGGCACTATTTAGTAATTTTTAGGAAATTACTGGGCCTGTATACTTGAAGTCTTACTGTACACTTAGCCTACCTAGTGCAGTGTCTGATATTTATTTACCATGCTGCTATATTGGAACTTAACGTACAGTAAAATGAAGTTTGCTGGAAGTAGAATATCGAATTACTACACAACTGGAGTAGTATTTTGCGGAGAGGTACAAAATTGAAAATTGTCATTCCAGAAACATACGTTATTATTATTATTTATTTCTTAGCAGACGCCCTTATCCAGGGCGACTTACAATTGTTACAAGATATCACATTATTTTTACATACAATTACATTATTTTTTACACATTATTTTTATGTACAGTTACCCATTTATACAGTTGGGTTTTTACTGGAGCAATCTAGGTAAAGTACCTTGCTCAAGAGTACAGCAGCAGTGTCTCCCAACTGGGATTGAACCCACGACCCTCCGGTCAAGAGTCCAGAGCCCTAACCACTACTCCACACTGTTGCCCTTACCTGCCTTAGACCTTACGCAACTATAACTAACGCAGCAGTTCCAAAAAAAAAAAACAATGTCAAAAATGTTTGTGAAGGTTCTGTTGGTGTGCTGATCTTAATATCCACTGCCCCAAGCCATGACTAACAAGATAATAGAAGAGATGTCACTTGCCTGCCAAACAGCTGTCAAATAGAGATTTGACACTCTTTGTTTAAGCTTAGATGATCTAATTAGATAACAAGATATGTTTTCTTATTATACAGTCCATTACTTTTGTACACATATATAATCTCCGGATCACTATTACCCAGATTAAAAGTTTAGAAAAACCATCCCCAGGCTATAGGGCACATCCTGCACTACACGCGGAGCGCCTTTACTGGATGCGCCACTCGGGAGCCCACACTTTTGATAAAGTGAAGTTCTCTTTTTTTTTTTTTTTTTTTTTAAATCATTTTTAATTGCTAATGTACACACCAACAAGGAAAGCAGTCAGTCAGTTAGTTAACGCTTTCTCTGATTCAAGTAGTGGAGTTGTTTTCATAAACATTTGAGCTGGGTGAAATAACGGTTCCTTTTTTGTCTTTATTCCAGTGTCAGTGAAATTGCAGGGCACCCAGACTTTAAGAGAAAAGAGCCAGTGGCTTGTGGAAGGCCGGTAGCCATGCTGTGTTGGGGTAATGCTTCCTTCGGGCAGCTGGGGGTGGGCGGAATCGACGAGGAGATTGTCATCGAGCCCAGGAGCTGCAAGTTCTTCCACGGTAAAAAGGTCCGCGATGTGGGGTGTGGGCGAAGGCACACAGTGTTTGTGCTGGAAGACGGGACAGTCTGCACCTGCGGCTGTAATGATCTGGGGCAACTGGGTCACGAGAAGGCGAGAAAGAAACCAGGTAAGCAGTATTTGAGACTGTACTGGACTGAACCAATGAGTATTACATATGTTTCAGTGAAATGTGTTTAAAGATTACCAACCTTTTTTTATGTTCCTTTTAAAAAACTAAACTAGAATGGGAAAGCCAACTAGCACTGTGAATGGTGAACAGTATAACAGCCATGATGTCTTCACCAACTCAACACAGATTCCTTTCTGATAGCTATTACGTAAACATCAGATAAACTTGATATTACACAATATCTTGAACCCATACATGATTTTATAATAGAAGCTGATATGTAGAGTTGCCCGTGGTTCTTATAGTTCAAGATCATCTTTTCGTCTCCCAATTACATTGCAAATACAGACAGTTTGCTATACTGAAATGGACACCTGCATAGTTTGTCCAAATGTAGTAGTGCATCTTGTATTAAGATTATGGGAGTTGTTTTCTTGAAGTTGCTCTATGTCTCCGAGACAATTGTTCAATTCCAGCCTTTAAAGAAACTGAATCCAGGGGGTATTCTTGGAACCAAAAGAAAGATTTATTTATTTATTTATTTTCAACAATATGCTGCTGCAATGCTTTGCTTTAGCTGAAAGGTCCTGATCATTTCAAATGCTGTAAGAGTTGCTGTCTCCTCCTGGTGTTGCAAATAAAGATTCTGATGATTAGGCTGATTCCATGCATTCCTCATCCAGGCCTTTTGAATGTACAGCAGAGTACAGGGGACAGCTGTTGATCACAAGCAGTCAGTCAGCAGGAGTAGTATTTTGTGTTGTGATGACCTTTTATAGCAACTTGCAATACAGACCCTGGGTGTGATTCAATACTTAAATCAGATTTTGTATACAGCAGAAAGCTGTAGTTTAATAACATGTTTAAACTGCTTGGCTCCACCTGCTTTAATATTTACCATAGAGTAGGTGTGGCCAACTCAGTTGAAAGGTCACAGTGTCACATGTTTTATGGAATCTCACAATGTTGTGTTTTTTGTTTTTGATTCTTTATGTATGAATCCCTTATATTGCTGACCTTTCTTCTAACTTACCATTGAATAGAAAATAAACCAGACAGTCATATAAGGAACAATTACAGACTGAGAGCTTCTATAAGACCTCACTAAGCACTGTTGGCTCAAGCCTTCTATATGTTTTGATAGTAGTCCACATTGTGTTATGCAAAGGGAATGAATGCCTCTTGAATAACACGATGGGAAAACTTTTGCAACAAATAAAGTAGCATGAATGGCTTGCACGTCAACGTGATCCCAACCCATTGACAGGTTAGGGGATACCATGGGAACCCTCCAGGTACCACCATTTCAGCACTTCGTGAGTTCCATCCACCATCCCTAGAAAGCAGTGATGGGTCTTCAAGTTAGTTAGAACTTAAAGTATGACATTTTGAAGTGGTCTTCTCCTTGTGTATAAAGTAATGAGTATGAGGCTTTTTTTTACTACGGCAAAACACAATCAGAGACTCATTTGTACTTCCTATTATATGGGTAGGTGTCGCGGCAGTAATGTGGTATTTGTTTATTGCTTATTTCTGTAGAGCATGTTGGTGCGTTAGATGCTCAGAACATTGTGGCAGTGTCTCATGGGAGGCGCACACTCTCGCCCTGAATGACAAGGGGCAGGTGTTTGCATGGGGCCCAGCAGCCGATGGACAGCTGGGCCTGCCAGGTACAGAAGAGTGTGTCCGAGTGCCCAGGTAAGACCAGTGACTCGAGTGAGACAAGCAATATAAATCAAGTCCCTTTGAGCCAGCTGAGACACTATTCACACACACACACGCACACATCCTAACAACTTTGTGAAGTCAGAAGTGACCACATTTATAATGTAGTCCCATAGCATTTTAAAGGAGGATGGACAGTAACATACTTTAAAAAGCCTAAAATAGTTGTGCCTTACATAACAACAAATGCACCATTTTCTTGGAATGGCTTCTTTGATTATCTAAAGGGCAGTCTCTGCAATTGGGAAAAGACTTTTTTTCATGAAACTAAGTAAGCAGTAATCATGCTATTCTAAATGCTGTGGATATACATCATGGTGACCTACTTTTTCCACGATACTGATACTTTTAATGTATATTATTAAACATCCTTGGGAGATGTATATATTAATGATAGCCTACTAATTTAAACTGTGTTGGAAACCACAATATCAGCTCATTTACATGAGGAAGACATCAGGGCTTCTGCTGCTGGGACTTGGTCTTGATTGCACATGAGTGACACATGATTAAGATTTATCAATGACACTTTTGTACCAAAACTCACATACATGGTTTTGGGGGGCATGCATGCTCATTAATGTCCAATAAATTAAAAACTAGGGGTCACCCTTGCCTGAAGAAATGTAAGCGTTTTGCTGTGTAGGGTTTTTACCCTGTTTTGAAGTGACTGATGGTTTTATGTTTGTCTTTAAACAGAACCATCAAGAGTTTGTCTGATGTTCAGATAATCCAGGTGGCATGTGGACATCAGCACTCTCTCGCATTATCTAAAGGTAAGTGCGTGTGAGTGATGTTATTTAGTCATTTAGTTCTGATACTGTTAGCATAAAAAAACATTTTGTGAACATAGCCTTGCATACATATTCTCCCTTGTTTTCTTGTTTTTTTTTTAATTGTATTGATTTATTGATTTATTTTTAATTTAGGAAGTCAGATCTTCTCGTGGGGACAGAATAAATTTGGGCAGCTTGGACTGGGCTGTGAAAACAAAAGCCAGTGTTCTCCGCAGATGATTCGGTCTTTGCTGGGTGTTCCCTTTGCCCAGATAGCAGCTGGAGGAGCCCACAGCTTCGCACTCACGCTCTCGGGGGCCGTGTTTGGCTGGGGACGCAACAAGTTTGGACAGCTCGGTCTAAATGATGAGAGAGGTAAGTTTGATCCCAGGGAAGATCATCAATAATCTGAAAAGGCTGGCTGTGACACAGCAATATCAGTGATACTCTGTACTCATTGCTGTTACCCTAGGTGATGTCGTGTCACATTTGTGTCGAGTTCTCTCTGAAAACGGGGGGCGGTTATTAAAACATAGTTGGATAATATTATAATGTCTTATTTTTTTAAATTTATTAATTTTTTTCCTGATTGGTAGCTCTTCGAAAATTGTCAAGTAAAAGTAAGTGTTTATACAGAAGAATTAATAATCTTTTCCAGAGTATTCTGGGTTTCCACTTTTAAATACAGTTCTGTCCCTGCAGCATTCAGAAATCGTAGGGCTTTCTACCTGGATGTTCTGCTTTGCATTATTAAAATGGACTGAAACATTTCTCTTGCAGACAGGTATGCTCCTGTACTCCTTAAGTCTCTCAGAACACAGAAGATTGTTTACATAAGTTGTGGAGAAGATCACACAGCTGCACTTACCAAGGTATAGTACAAGACAAATCGGAGAAATATTACTGGTATTGTTGCATTTATTTTTATTTTTGGTAACCGTGAAGTAAGCATTGGAATAATATAAAGTAGGCTTTTGCGTAAAGCAAATATTAACCAGGTACCCAGTCTTTGACCATTGCATTTCATTGTAGGAGGGAGGTGTGTTTACATTTGGAGCTGGAGGATATGGACAGTTAGGTCATAACACTACCAGTCATGAGATAAACCCCAGGAAAGTCTTTGAACTGATGGGAAGTGTTGTCACACAGATAGCCTGTGGTAGGTAAGTACCCTCTGAGTAATTCCATGTCTTCTGCATGGCAAAGTCAAGTTGTAGGGTGCTAGTTTATGCAGGATATGGTCCTCTGATTTGTGGAAGTTTGATTGATATTCTGTTTTTTTTTGGGGGTTGTGTTTTTTTTTAAGGCAGCACACTTTAGCATTTGTCCCTTCGTGTGGAAGAATTTACTCTTTTGGGCTGGGAGGTAATGGACAACTGGGAACAGGATCTACATGTAACCGGAGTAGTCCCTTCACTGTCCAGGGAAAGTGGGTTGCACACAATAGCCAGTGTCCTCCTAATACAAGTAAGTGCATGTTTCTGTTCTGTAAAGGATTGCACAATTAACCTGTGATGATCAAGTCTGATCTGTGATTTGTAGAGCGGGTGGTTTTAATTCTGACATTTATCAATGTTGAAACTGCACACTTTATGATGTTACTTTTTTAAAGTAAGTCTTGCTTGCTCAATTGAAGGTTCGTAATTTATTCAATTTATCTTGTAAACTCTGATTATTTGTGTTGCACAGATATTGAAGAGTACTGTTGTGTGAAGAGAATTTATGCAGGTGGAGACCAAAGCTTTGCACATTACTACACTCCTGAGGTAAAGAAAAGAAATTTCCTTATAATGTAGGATGTAAAAGGCTGTTATGTTAACATGTGAAAATAAAGAAATGGTTGTACATACAGTATGTGAAATTTAAAAAAAAGAAATGTAAAATAAATTTAAAAGTATTAAAACCACTTGTAATTTAAATCTTATCTCTTGTTTCAGAATTCTTTGCCAGCAGATGATTTCCGGAATTCAGATTTTCTGAGAAAGATTCATGCATTAAATTATGAAACTATTCAAAGGTGGTTGAACCATGCTCAAGGCAGGCTTCCTGCTGATATAGCAAAGTAAGAATATCTCTTGGTTGCCTTAAAATATGCAGTTCTGCAGAATATTTTCTAGCCATGCAAGTTCGTTCCATCTATATAAACAAGTTAGTTACAATACTACTGTACAAGATTGCCCTATTTCACATGTACTGTATATCGCATAAAGATATAAAGAAAAAAATAAAATCTTAAAGATTCTTAAGACGAGCACCTCACATATACTTTACATATGATCATATCAAGACTCCCTGGATACAACTACACAATGCTTTTACAAAAAGTAACATGCCTTTTGATAAGTATTATATAATCTGAGATTGTTCATTAAAACAAGTGCAATGCTCCATTTATTAACAACCATAATAAGGTTTGGAAGTCTTGCACACTGACCCCTGTCTTGCTGTTTTGAATTCCTCTCCAGTGAGATAGATGTGGTGTTCTCTTCTGCAAGCTGTCTAAATGGAAGCTTCCTATCGGACAGGTAAGGCAGATCTTTTATCGTCAATATTTCTGTACAGTAAGTCATCTACTGTATTTGATGTATTCAAACTCTACATTGGTGTGTGCTGCCCAGCATTCGAAAGTTAAACATAGATATAACATTGATAACCATTTAGATGTAGGATGTAAAGCTTCTGGTCCTTTTGGCAATACATCAATACAATTCGCATAATCAGATTCTGATATAGTGTAATTAGTAATTGTAATTGCTGTAATTAGTCATTCTTGTTTTTGCTTTTCAGCCATCCTCACCATCATAAAACCAGCTCTAAATTTTCAGGGGTTGACATGAACTCAGCTAGACTGCTGTTTCACAGGCTGATACAGCATGATTATCCAAACATTTCTCAACAGGTAGGCAAGGAAGCAACATTGCTGGCTTATGTAAGCCTATGTAAAATGTTTTTACAAAGAGACACTACAAAGTCTTGTCTTTTTTTAGATGGAAGAGTACAATACAGGTATATAATATAATCCAGTTTACAACAAATCCAAGAGGGAATGTCCCAGCCTATACAAACTTGCCATTGATACAGATGTGTGGGATCAGAATGGACTCTGTTCTGTTTTGTGTGTACACCATATTAAACAAACACATTTTCTTGGCATATTTAGTCACGTTATATTCTGACATTCACTTTACTTTTGGTTCATCAGGAGAAGTAAATAAAAATTTATCTTAATCTATGACTTTAAGCACATAAGCATATATATATATATATATATATATATATATATATATATATATATATATATATATATATATATATATATATATAAAGAAGGGAGTCTGTTTCATTCCTGGAATAAAGTATTTTTCAAAAACGTTTTGCTTTATCCTCAGGTGGCTGCTAGCATAGAAAAGAACCTGCTCTCTCAACTTCCCAACTCTCCACCTGATATCGAAGCTCTGCGATTGTACCTTACACTACCAGAGTGCCCTCTATTCAGTGACCCCAACAACTTCACAACCTTAGCAATACCCTTTGCTTTGGCTATTGTCAGTCTGAAAGAAACACCACTGAAAGTACTTGGTAAAAATACACACTTGCTACCTGACCTGTTATATAATCCTAACCCTAATGCTGTAATCACTTTAATAGCAGTATTTGAGCCAGACAGGCAGCTATATACAAATAGATTAGTTCTCTAAGAATAATCATTTCTCGCTTTGATTCAGGAGTAATTATTGGGTGTCTTGTTAAGCCTCTGATTTTCCTCTGTGTTATATCTAATAGAAAACTGGTGGTCTAAACTTGAACCTCAGATCTTCCAAAGGATCGTGCAGCTCTATAAAGAAGTGGTGGTGAACCTCCTGAGAATTCGCAAGATTGGGATCCCTCCCTCCGAGCAGAGGATCTTCAACAGCTTCCTGCATATCGCCTTGAAGGTCTTAGAGATTCTCCACAGGGTGAGTCTGCCAGCACAGGGGAAATACCCCATGCTTTCCACATAAAACCACAGAGACGAGCGTGTAGAAATTAGGAACAGGTACTCGTAATCGGACAATAACTAGATTAGGAGAAACATCACTTTGGGATATGATTGCTCTTTCATGTCCTTGTTCTCGGTATTGTAACCATAGATGTATTTTATAAAGGCTAGATCAATCTAATGATCCCTTTAGCCCTTTGCGGTCCATTGTCGGACTGGGTCTGACATTGCAATTATTCCCACCAGGTCCTTTGTCGGACCCTGTCCGACATCATTTTAAAAACGCAAAAAACGCAAAAAACTCGGTTTTTCAACGGAAAAAGCCGAGAAAACCATTCAATGGCCGAGTGGGAACGAAAGGAGCTGAGACAAGCCGATTTAAAAAAAAAAAAGAAAAAAAAAAGGCGTATCTCATGAATAGTCATAGTACCCCATTGGCATCAGATGGGGCGGTCGTATGGAAACAAGCTGGGAGTACAGTATCAGCGCACAGAGACTATCACGGACATTTGCAGAGCTTTTTTGAGATGTTATAGCAATAAAATAATGACTTGGATTGCATTATTGAGGAGTTTGGTGATAAAACGAGTCATCAGGAGACGATTGATCGGTATGTACTATTATTATTATTATTTTTTATTTGGTAGCATATGTGAAAGCGATAGCAAACGAAAGGGTGGGGCGGGGCTGGAGATGCCTAGTGAGTGCTTTGTTGATACGCAGGGCCATTTAAACCCGTTTGACTGTGAAAAAAAATACTTTTAAACAGCGCGTCTAAAATTAACTGCGCATGAAAAAATTAATTAGACCTGGCGAGCCTGACGCAGAATTAATAAATGGACCGCAAAGGGTTAAAGGTCCTTTTTGGGGGATGACTATGATGCTAGGCATTTTATACAATATAACCATTCAAGGTAACTAAAAAACAAAAAAAGAGCAGCTGTGTTCTGTGTTTCAGTTGATCCGTTTGTAGTGCTGTCATGTCTGGCTAGATCTCAATTGGTTTGAGTGGTGTATAGAACTGGGTTACATTTTAGGTGTAGATTAATGGGGTTGCTTCTCCTTTTATAGGTTAACGAGAGATCAGCACAAATCATACAATATGACAAGTTCTACATTCACGAATTACACTCCCTGATAGACATTAAAAATGACTACATCACCTGGATACAGCAACAGATGTATGGGGTGGTAAGTAAGGTTTGTTTTCCATCTTGACTGCATCTTGTGTCGCTATATGCATTTAATCACCTAATTAGTGAGACAGTTGATTGGACACTGGATATGGAGTGATTTCAGCTGTTGAATTGCAAGCTTGAATAAAAGCAATAAAGAAAATCACAGAAAAAAAAAAATATGCCACGTCTGTCAAGAGAGCAGCGCCTTTGTGCAATCAGCATGTTGGAGGCTGGACCAGGGCAGCGTACTGTGGCTCGCCGTCTTGGGTGCTCAAAGCCAGCAATTTCAAACCGTGCGAGACGTTATAACCAGACACAATCTGTCAATGACAGGCCACGAACTGGGAGACCAAGAGTCACAACATTTGCAGCATCTTCGTGTTGTCAATTGTTAATCAGCACAATAAAAAGTCACTGCACCTGCTCTAAAACAGTTTGTAATTTTTTGATCACATCTAGTGAATTTTATCCAAATATAAGTGATACATTTCTTTTGATGCTCAAATATAAGTGGCAAGTTTCTTTTGATGCTCAGTATAGATCTGACGAGTCTATTGGTTTTCCAGAACGTAGAGAATAGTTTAGCCACTCAGTTTAGAAGGCAAGCTCTTTTATATGAAATTCGATCCATACCTCTTGAACTGCACATGAGAAACAGGCACTAATGCTTCTTTTCTCTCTTTCAATTATTTTTTCTGCTGCCTTTTTGTTGTAGGACCTCAACCAAGGATTGGAGGTAAGCTTAGCATCAGTGTTGGCAGTTTTAGTTTCAGATATTTCCTGTTTTGTTTTATTTTTGTGTAAACATATTATCTGCAGTAAGACGTGTCTAGCTCAGAACAGGACCTAAAAATGTGATTCCAGAGCGGCTCAATTCTTTAAAACCAACATACATATTTTACATGCAGGGTGTTCCTCAACTCTGTGGGTTGCTCCCACATCCAACACGTTTGTGTGGCACCCTGTGTTTCAGGCAAACAGAGTGATCTGGACCAGAGGATTGTGAGTTTGAGCACAGTGAGCTACTAGTGTTTTGTTTACAAAGTCCTTCATGGATTAGGGCCATCCTATCTCCAAGAACTACTAACTCTGTATATTCCTATTCATTCTTTGAGATCAGAAAATGCAGAGCTCTTAGTTTTTTCCAAAAAAATCGTCTTCAGTCAACTAGAGCCAGAGCTTGTTGCTGTTGTGCTCCTCGTTTGTAGAATCGATTCCAGTTGACACTGGGCAGGTTGAAACATGGGATTCTTTAAAGTCTGACTTGAAAACATGCTTTTTTAATGTGCTTTTATAGAATTGGTTGTAGCTGGAGTGCGTTGTACATAGGAGCCCTCTCGATTTTTTTGTTTGTTTTTTATTTTGTACTGCGCTCTGGGATGCCACTACAATAGCAAGTGTAAAGTTATTACTGCCCTGCCACTCTTGAAAAGAATCAGAGGGCAGCTGTTGTCATAGGGATTTTGAAACCTCATTGAAAAAAACTAACATGAAAAATATAAATGGAGCCACCCCCATGTATGTCCTATACCATTTATTATTTTCTAATGATTTATTCACTTCTAAAGTATCCTGTTTTCATAATGAAGTGCTAATCAGTTGTGTCCCCTTGCCCCATGCACACTTTACCAAAGCTTACACATTTTGCTGGCTGTTCCATTGCCTCCTTGTGAAGACTTTGTTCACTAAAGCTTTAACTCCTGAGTTGTTTGTAGTCTGTTTTTATGAATAAAACCTGTTTTGTTTGCAGTTGCCCTCCTACGTTGCTTATGTCTATGATTTTGTGTGATGTTTTCAGATGCCGGACATGCCTGTCACAATTTGCACATACCCTTTTGTCTTTGATGCCCAAGCTAAGACGACACTATTGCAAACTGATGCAGTATTGCAAATGCAGGTGAGAGTGATTTTTGTATATTTTATTAGCTGTATAATAATATGGCATAGTAGCAGATGCTTTGTCAGCCAGGAACATCTGAGTTATTTACTTTCATGGTCTCCAGGATGTGTTCCCTTTATTACTGGTACGTTTATCATCTATTTAAGTCTTCTGTATACGTCATGATCCCCAGCAGAGAGATATATTTATAATATTATTGCTAAATAAAGGCAGTTATGAGAACCCGCCTTGCAGATGAAATGGATCATGTATCATTTGTCTTTGTGCTTCTCAGATGGCTGTTGACCAGGCGCACAGGCAGAACTTCTCCTCGTTCTTCATGCCAGTGGTGGAGTCTGTGAACCCGTGTCTGATGTTTATAGTGAGGAGGGAAAACATTGTAGAGGATACAATGGAAGTGCTCAGGAAAACCAAGAATCTGGATTACAAGAAGCCGCTGAGGGTACTGCATTTACATTTTGCTTGGAATTCCCTGTATCTTTTAATGTCACAGTAGAGTATTTACCTGTTTGACCAGAGACACTCTTCTTTTGTACCACAACAACTGAAACTGAAATGCAGTGAGATACAGAACATATGCAAAGCCCTGAAGTGCTCGTGTACAGTAATGCTAAAGGTTAGTACAACTGAAGAAGGGCTTTTAAAGCAAGGTGTTGCATGCTGTTGCAGGTGATCTTTGTTGGGGAGGAAGCTGTGGATGCAGGAGGTGTTCGGAAAGAATTCTTCCTGCTCATAATGAGAGAGCTGCTGGATCCCAAATATGGCATGTTTAGATATTACGAAGACTCAAGGCTCATCTGGTTTTCTGACAAGGTAAAAATACATTGGATTTGATCAGCCTTGTAATGACAATGTGTGATCCAGTTCAGAATATTTTGTAATGGTTTTTGTTTTGCTGTTTTATTTAGACCTTTGAAGACATTGACTTGTTCAATTTGATTGGTGTTATCTGTGGCTTGGCGATATATAACTTGACGATTGTAGATCTGCATTTCCCCCTGGCCCTGTATAAAAAGCTTCTGAAAAAGAATCCTACACTAGATGATCTGAAGGAGCTGAAGCCTGGCGTAGGCAGGTTGGTCCTGAGCAAAACAATCGTTAAAGGTCTGAGTGGATAACATCAGCCAGAGTGCCCTAGAAGAGCTTGGAATATGGCAACCCAGCAGTCAGTGCTGAGTGTTTTTATAATGGTCAAGAGACCCTGAGACTATGTTATTGTTTAAATAGGCTTGCCAGTAAGATTATTGATACAATTTTCTAAATGTATTATTATTTAATCTTTACAGAAGTATGCAGCAGCTCCTGGATTATCCAGATGATAATGTGGAGGACGTATTCTGTTTGAATTTCACAGTATGTCTTTCAACCTATTTATTTTTATTCTAGTAGAGGTCATCCAGCGCATCACAATCACCATTGACTATTACAAGCTTGTAAACAAGTTGGGGGCTAACTTCATCAAGAAGGGAGTATTAGGCATTTCAGCATTAGGGAATCCATTTCTTATTTGTCTAGTTTCATTTGGGTTAATTTATTATCAAGTAATGTATTTTGTATTGATATTTAATTTTCAGGTTTCTGTTTACCTTTTTAAAAATTGCTTCTTTTTTTGGTTTAAACTTACAGTCTTTTCAATTTATTATTATTATTATTATTATTATTATTATTATTATTATTATATCTTTTTTTTATTTTTTACTAGATTACTGTGGAAAATTTTGGTGCAACAGAAGTCAAAGAACTTATTCCAAATGGTGACGATGTTGTTGTTAACAAACACAACAGGTAAGTTTGAGGTCCATACAGCACACGTTTATCTTTAGAATTTTTTGCAAGCAAACGTAATGAGAGTTCAAGCAACAGTAATTCTGTCAGTTACTATTGGTGGTGGGATTTAGTCTGAACAGTGTAGTATGGATATGGCATTCACAATGCATGTGTGTTTCTTCCTCAAAGTATCTGTAAACGGAGTGAGGAATGGAATCATAAATCATAGTCCATCATGTTGGAAACGTGTTTTCTGTTGAGCTTATCGTTAGTAGTTCAGTCGGAGCTGTATGACATTGATGGTTATTATTTTCAGGCAGGACTTTGTCAATGCCTATGTGGACTATGTCTTCAATACATCAGTTGCTCCATTATTTGAAGCCTTCTATGAAGGCTTCCACAAAGTGTGTGGAGGTAAAGTGCTTCAGCTCTTCCAACCCAACGAGCTCCAGGCCATGGTGATTGGAAACACCAACTATGACTGGAAAGAACTGGAGAAGGTAAGAAGCCCATTGGCAGTATTGCAACAAATCGAATACAAGGTCAAATGTTAAGAGTGAAAACTGTTTTATGGTTCATGACAGAAAAAGGTTTCTTGGCTGAATTTTCACTTTGTTGCCGCAGTAGTTGAGGAAGTAGTATTTTGTTTATTTATTTATGTATTTAGTTAAGGAGCTACAGTTTCTGTATCAGAAGGTTGCAACCTAATGAACGCTGTCTTTCTGTGTGTCCAGAGTACAGAGTATAAAGGAGAGTACTGGGCAGACCATCCCACTATAAAGCTCTTTTGGGAAGTGTTCCATGAGCTGCCGCTGGAGGAGAAGAAACAGTTTCTTTGTAAGCATTTTAATCATCTAACATCATATCAATCAAGTGCCCCTTGATGTGCATTATTGTACATGCTAGTTTGTGCAAGAGCCTATGCAAACACCCTCACTCGCTCAGTCAGGTGTCTATAAAATGGAGCTGGATCGATTTTTAACTGCCTGTTCATGAAACTCTCAAAATGCCATCTTAAAGAGATCATTTCCTTAATATTTAATGTCTTCCTTGTTTAACATCCTATTATGTCTTCCGTATGATTCTCCAGACTATTATTTGCCGTGCTTACTAACTATTCCAGCAACAAATGCTTCAGAAAAGATTCCTCAAGGTTTATTATGAGGAAGATATTAGAGCAGCTTTGTGGAAACAGATAACTGATCTATTCCATTCTTCAAACACAAGGGGCATCCTTCTGCATCTCAGTTATGAGATTAAACCACCTGTTAACTTTATCACACGGTTAACAGAACTGCTCCATCAGACCTTTTAAAATCAATGTACAACCCATTGCAGGTTTGCTTTACTGTAAGCATCATCTTCTTTCTTTTTACAATCATTTTGTTTTTTTTCAATCATGTTAGTTAGTTAATGCAAGATGCATTGTTCCTGAGATGCACATAACAGCAATGTGACTTCCCATTTCCCTTGCAGTGTTTTTGAGTGGTAGCGACCGCATTCCTATCCTGGGGATGAAGAGCCTCAAGCTGGTGATCCAGCCCACTGGAGGAGGGGAGCAATACCTGCCAGTGGCTCACACCTGCTTCAATCTCTTAGACCTGCCAAAATACACGGACAAAGAAACCCTGAGAGCCAAGCTCATCCAGGCCATCGACCACTATGAAGGATTCAATTTAGTGTAAAAAAAGACATCTCTTATTGCTTGCCTTATCATATGCAGTATTTCTTTTTCGAAAGACTATCTGGACACTTAGTGGCATTTTTGAAAGTGACAAAATACGCAAACCAAAAAGTCTTTCAATGTAAGAGGAACTAAAATATGCCTACTGATAAAAGCTATCAGTTTGCTGGTAGTCCACTTGTCACAAGAACCCTGTTGCTGGCTTTGTTTTTATACAATACACCCATTGGATTCACCCTCTGTATAGACTGAAGGATGTGGAATAGCTGTGTCATGGTGGGGGTGTGAGTGTGAACAAACTGATTTATGCTTTTGTAAATTGTCAATGCTATATATATATATATATATATATATATATATATATATATATATATGTATTTAGCATTTTGTTTGTTATTACATTAAATGCATTTAACAGTAGCAGCTACTTTTTATTTTATTTTGCTATACAGCATATCACAAATGAATGTAATAGTTTATTGTGTGTAATGAGTGTTGATTTTTTTTATGGACTTGTCAGGACCATGTACACTCACGAAAAGAAAACAATCTTAAAGCATAGGTGCATATAATTAAACTAAGACCTCAAGTTTTCACTTTGAAGGTGTTTTTATTAACATGATTTTAGGAAAAATCTTTTTTAGCAAAAGTTTTGCTGTTGTGGTCGAGGAAAAAAGTTACAAGAAATAGATGTCTACAATTATTTATTTCAGCATTTTTTTGTGCAAAACTCCAAAAATGCTAAATGCAAGAAGATTTCCAAGCATTTAAATTTCAACTGTTGTTTCTATTAAGAAGTGCAACATTCTTGGTACTGTCACAATGCTCCCTTGGGCTGGGAGAAAGAAGGTTCTTTCATGAAGAACAAGTAGCAGAATTGTGAAGGAAGGTTCATAACAATCCTAGATTAACTGCCAAAGATATTGAAAGTGAATTGGCTGCAAGTGGGACTGGGGTTTCCATTTCAACCGTAGCTCAAGTATTGCATGGTGAAGGTCTCAGTGGTCGCAGGCTATGTCATAAGGCTGTGTGGTCCAGTGGTTAAAGAAAAGGGCTTGTAATCAGGAGGTCCCCGGTTCAAATCCCACTTCAGGCACTGACTCATTGTATGACCCTGAGCAAGTCACTTCACCTCCTTGTGCTCCGTCTTCGGATGAAACGTAATTGTAAATGACTCTGCAGCTGATGCATAGTTCACACACCCTAGTCTCTGTAAGTCGCCTTGGATAAAGGCATCTGTTAAATAAACAAATAATAACCCTCATCAAAGCAGTCAAACTTAATTGCCAATACTTTTTCTTCAAGGTGCAAAAGCTTCCAATTCTGATGCTGAAAATGTGCCATCCTGCTTTACTAAAACTGAGAAGGTGAAAGACACAGAAAATTACTTTAAAAAAAGAAAAAAAAAATACAATATTGAAACTAGTAGCACACACATTTAATTGAATTGTTTAATTCTTTAAAGAGCACACATCCCAATTTAATAAAAAATACATTAAATGGATGTCTTCTTTAGATCTCTCCTCCCCTGTTTAATGTGGAAGCTCTTGATGAATCAGTTTGTAATGCGATCCACAGGATGGACAGCGCTCTGGATTCCCTTCATGTAACCAGAACCAGACAATGGCAGTGTTATCTTCCTCACCTGGAACAATGGATTGGGAAGCATTTTTACTTTGGCAATCTTAAATTAGGCAGAGCAATAACAAATGAACACTTGTGACTTGTATGAAGAATTGAGACTATGACAAACCAATGCACAATTCCTTATAAAAACTACCCCCCCCCCCCCAAATTAGCAAATCCCAAATAAAAGGCCATTTAAACTACTTACAGAGGCAACCAACCAGTCTCTTGTCGCCGATGGAAGGAACAAGATGTGGATCCTCACTGGTTCCTGCATACTCTTTCGGCCTGAAAATACTATATGGGTCCTATTAAAATAAATGATATATTTGATTAACCTTCCTGAAAACACTGAATAGAATCGCTGGTTAATAAATAAATAAATAAAAATAAAAAAAGGTAGTACTTCTGTGGATTACCTGATGTTACATTGGGTAAGGCAGTCCACGAGTAGTGCTTATCAGGGTCTGTGAAGCCAGACCTTAAATTCATTATAAAAAAATATATATATCTATCAATGCTGTTAAACAGACTGCATTCATTACCTTTCCCTTCTTCTGGGCCAGCAGAGCTCGGAGCTCCAGCCCTGTGGCTTGCTCCTCATTGGTTGGGATGCCTACAGAATAATAGAATTACTTGTACTACACAGACTCCAAAACACCCTTTGCAGTGGTTCCCAAGATCAAGCCTTGAATAGCTCAGCTAATAAAGTGGCAATGCATTGAAAAGGTAGGTCAACGCGAGTACCATTTAAACAGTATGTTGAACAACAAATACTGCCTTGACCAGACTGCACCCAGCTACCTCCAGACCCTCATCTCTCCCTACACACCCACTCAACCCCTCTGCTCTGCCTGCACTAGAAGACTGGCTGTACCTCCTCTACACTCCCCTGCCTCCAGAGCCCCTCCTTCTCCACCCCCGCACCACAGTGGTGGAATGACCTTCCTGCAGATGTCATTACTGCCCAGTCCCTGACCACCTTCCAGCACCTCCTCAAGACTCACCTCTTCAGACAGCACCTGTAGAACTCCTCTTTTCCCTCTGGAGACTATCACTCTTCCTTAAATGTACTTGACATGCTCTTACCTGCTCCCTATTTTACTGCATGTAATCCTGTACTTAGAGTACTGTAATCTGCCACTAGTGTTATTCAATCGGTAGTATTTTGCATTTAATCGTATCCCGATGTAACTATCACTGGAACTGTTATCTGCTCTGATATTGATTTGTATTTTGTAATATACTTGTAGTTACTAGAACTGAAGTCATTGTATTTTATCTTGCTCTTAATTGTATACGTGTACTGTGATTCTTGAATTGTATTTGTATACGACTGTAAGTCGCCCTGGATAAGGGCGTCTGCTAAGAAATAAACAAACAACAACAACAACAACAAATACAATTTAGACGAAGGCTGATTATTATAATGTATGCCTAGTTTTAAAAGGACAGCGAGGGGAAAAAAAAAAGTTTGACACCAAATTAGTTTTTTGTTAACTAAATCAAAAGGAACAGCATGTTACACTACAAACGATTTTAAAAGAAACGGAGATGGTATAAGCAGCCTATAATTGCTCTCAGGGTTGCACGTAGTCCGATAAACTATCCAATGTCTCTGTGCTGTTTGTGCATGTGAACTGCTTTCCAGCTCAAAGCTTTCTGGCACCTAATATTGCAGCCAAGCCAAAAAAGGTTTGTCTTTTACATGGGCCTGGTACTGGAATAAAAGCGCGATGACCTTCGTTTATTAAAACCACACATACAAAAACTATTAATGTTTGCCATTCGCTACAAACAAAAAACACATACAAAACACACTTGACAGTATAAGAAAATCGGTTGTAAACACACACACAAACAGTACATTATATATATATATATATTATATATATATATACCCCCCCCCACACACACACACACACTACTATTTAATGTAGAATGCTCTGAAGCATTCTTGATTCCTATGAAATTCTAGTAACAGTGTCGCGGATTTTAAGATTTACAATCAGTTAATATTAGAATACGTCTTAACAGTCGTAACTTTACACTAACTACACTTACCCTTTGCAGTGCACATAGCTCTTACTGCAGTTCTAGAGCGGTGGTTCGCTGCTGCCAAGCGCACAGCTTTGTATGAAGTTCGGATTAAAAATTGAGTTGCCATTTTCACTTCTCACGCAGACCCAGCTACTTCGGAACTGATAGAGGCAGCGTAATATTTATAGTAACCAAGGTGGTTAATAGGAACCTAGAACTAAATGATTGACAGTAGCAATTGACCACTCCAGCTACAAACTACGCCAAAAGTTAACCAATGAAATCAAGAACGAGTTGTGGGCGACAAAGCAGCAAGTGTATATTTAAAGGAACACGCGTCGTGTCTTAGGAGTAGTTAAAGTAGCCTTAAAAAAAAAAAAAAAAAAAAAAAAAAAAAAAACTAGAATATGAAATTCTGTTTAATATTATAGTGCACCGATTTGGGATGTAGGTCGAAACCTTTCCTCAGCACTGTGTTAGCTCAACGTCATTGCAGTGCCAAAAACACATGCAAAATATTTGTGAATGAGTTATTACTGTAGTAAATTATGGAAAAAGAATAAACAGATCGTAGTTGTCATCAGTTGTTTTGTCATAAGTTGTATGTGACAGACTTGTCGAAATATTGTACACCATACTCACGTTATAGAAATACGCTTCAACAAAATGAATTTCAAGACAATGTTTATTGCATTATATTACAAATCCAAATACATATTTTGATGTGTACTAGATTACATAATGTAAGAAACACATAACTGAAGATAGAATGGTTGAATAAACTATTACTAAACCACAAAATAATGTTCACAACAGTGAAGAACAATGAACGAGTATCAGTAGAATAAAACAGCAGTCAAGAATGACAGGATAGAATTTGCTATAAAAATTGAAACTTCTAAAAAAAGAAAATGTAACCAATGCAGCATTTATTTATTTTTACAACATAAAATTACATTTGAACAAAACAAAAATATAAACCATTGCTCCTGTATTTTAAAAAGTTTTCTTGTTAAAAATGTACTGTTCTAGCTGGTAACTATAAAAGTACACCGTAGATTATGTAAAAATGAGAGAGAGAGAGAGAGAGAGAGAGAGAGAGAGAGAGAGAGAGAGAGAGAGAACAAAGGAGCACAAAGAAAATATTATTGTATAAAATAAATTAAAACAAGATTTCAACAGTCCCTTGAACAAAAAACAGACAAATAGCATCATGCAATTAATGGATGTAAAGATACTGCATTTTAATACAGCAGAGGAAGCATCTAGGCCTTCCCAAAATCATGTACAGTACAGATACACACCAAAACAAAAGGTCACCCTGCAATTTAGAATGTTTTTTCTTGATATAGCCAATGTCAAATGAAATGTGTACCTTTTACTGTAATGCAAAACAAATGTAAACACTGTGATTTTTGTTCTTTCTCCTCATGTGATATTTACATTTGGAAATAGTGTTTAGGTCTCACATTTAATTAATGAGAGTAGATTCCTGGGAACACCAATACTATCTAGAACTGGCCACATAGTAGATACTGGTGGGCTTCTAAGTAACATTCATCAAACAAAAAAATAAATCAGATGCACCCATGTGGACATTTAAAGCCAGTTTAATATCTAGTTATAAAGTTTACTATCCTCGTGGATTGCACCTAAAGTTTCTGTAATAAATAATACTGTGTGCCAAGTGATTCAAATCTTTTGTGAATGCCAGCTCCAAGATAATCCAGCAGCTTCTGACCAATTTTCAAAGCTTCTGCCACAGGGACCAGTGTCAAATGTTTCTTGCTGTAAAATACATTGCTTTTAAATGTTAAAAGCTCTTTACAGTTGTGTTTTCAAACACTATTTTCTATATAAAACAAAAAGGCTTGTATAATTCACATTTTGGCAGTGTAAATGCTTCATGGAAAGGCATACTTAATAATGCTTACATGAGCTGTACCACAGTGACGGCCATTCCTAAACAAAACTGTACAGCCACCAACATTATTAATAAAAGTTTAGAAAGCAGGCACATGTTTCCACCACAATTTACATTTCTAATTATTCGTATTAGCTTAGCTTTGAGAATCAAGTCCCAGTCTAAAGTATTTCTTTACACTCTTTTAAAACATTCTATTATTACTGCATTTCCACAGGAAGAGAATCATTTCTGCGTTAAAATAAAGAACTGAGCCCGTGCTCAGCAATGCACTGTCACCGTTTTCTGTAAGGCGTAAAATGTTCACATACTGCTATTTCTTTGTCGCCTATAGTACTGACGCTGAGTATGACTTAAAAGTATTACAAAATACAAAAATAACACTACTACTACACTATTTACCATAAAAAGTAGCTGCCAGGGTAAGATTTTAGAAATGCCAGTGTTTCATTTAACATGTTTTTGGAAGAAGTTCAAAGAGCAAAAGCAACAGATTTACTTCGAACATAAAAGTGAATTTGCTGATGTGGAAAAAAAACTCCTGTTCTTTGGTCTTCTGTTCCCTTTTTTCATCCTGTTACCAACCAATGGCTTTTTTTTAAACTGCAACATGAAAGTGTCTGAAAGAACATTTTAAGCATCTGTTATAAGGGGTATACAACAAAACTTCAGAAGTTCAGAACCTTGCTGGAAAATGTAAGTTGACCAAAATGTGAAAGTCCAAAATTTAAAATTACCATTTCTCTACAAATCAATCTCCTCAAAAAACAAACAAAAAAAAAAAACACAAATTCAGGACAGCATTCTTTGTTCCTATCCACTGTCGATTGACTGCTAATGCTGGTGGACAAGTAGCAAATAAATGTAGGCATTACATGTTATTACATTTGTGTCACATTTTTAATATCTTCAGGTTTATTGTCTTTTTGATTCCTCAGCATATCTATAAAGTCATTTGTTTCTGCTTCTAATTCTTCTCTGCCATCTCTGAAGCAGTCTTCATTGTCCGAACCCTCCTCTTCGACTCGGCCATAGAACTCCTCTCCTTCGCTATCGTCTTCTCCCTCCTCTCCAGGGCTGCAGCATGACTCGTTGTCACTGTGACTGACACAGGAACTCGAGGACTCATCCTCTGAATTGGAGTATACCTCAGCTCCATGGAAAATGTAGTGATTTGGTGCTTGAAACAGGTATTGAGAATCTGAAATGAAATTAATTTAAACAAATTAATGACTCTCACAGGTGAAATCTGAACACCCTGGCATGTGTTAGTGTTTTCATAACACACAACTGGTAATATAAATTCAGTTCTTTAGTGGTCTACAAGAGATTTTGACAGTGTGGCAACCCATTTGCTTGACCAAGAGAACCACTGAATACGTAGAAGTGGAAGTAACACGACGTGAAGCCAACATCAAAGCTTTTCTGCATCCAGAAACCAAAAAACTCACATGACCACAATATGGGCAGCAGTGTGGAGCTGTGGTTAGGGCTCTGGACTCTTGATCGGAGAGTCGTGGGTTCAATCCCCGGTTGGGGACACTGCTGCTGTACCCTTGAGCAAGGTACTTTACCTAGATTGCTCCAGTAAAAACCCAACTGTATAAATGGGTAATTGTATGTAAAAAGAATGTGTAATAATATAATTGTATGTAAAAATAATGTGATATCGTGTAACAATTGTAAGTCACCCTGGATAAGGGCGTCTGCTAAGAAATAAATAATAATAATAATAATATGGCAGCCACATTAGGTTACATGTCAAAGTGAAGGGTAATGTTTCATATTGTCCAAGGATTTTCCAGAAATCGGAATAGGAGCGGTTAATATCTAATAGAAGCTGTTAAAGAGGCTTTACAAAAACAAAGCTACCCTTGCAGTCATATTTAATAAACTCATTTAATAAGCTAATAGATTAGCTAGCAGTAAATTCAAGATTTAGTATTACATGTTTTACTGTAATCCATATAATAAAACCAGATACTATACACATGTATATATAGGGATAGATAGAGATAGAAATATTTAAAAAACATACTGTCAAGGCGCTTGCTGATTGGTTCTTTTGCAAATCTACTCAGCCAGCATCTTCTGAGAATTTCAAGATCAGCTTTATTTTCACATGGCTCTGGACACTCTTCATTCTTTGATGTTTGCAAATCCCCAATAGCAGTTTTTGCATTTCCTTCAACAATTTCAGTCCTGTTCTGTGGAAGGTTTTCTGTAGAGCTAACTTGTGGGAGCTCAGAGGCAGACCCTAAATGGTTTGATTGCAGAGCTCCTGCTGTTTCTTCTGATTCTTGCTTGGAGGTACGAGTGTCCTCACTAGTTTGTTCCAAGGAATTGGAGTCTTCTGTAAGTTTGAGGGGGGTAGGTGGAAGGTCAGTGAACTGTAGTTTGGACTCCTTGATGCATCGAGGGGCTTTTCTGTGATCTCAGAAAGTCTTAAAGGGTTGTAGCATAGTTGTTCATAATCACCACCCAACCTATGGCATAGTTCATTGATAATAACATCACAATCTCCAAGCAATTCTACATCGAAGTTAAGGTGGTGTAACTGTTCTCTATTGATTAGAATCTGAGGTACTTCATGGGGAATGGAGTCTAAAACAAAAAACAATTCAACATTAGGACATGAAAATTCACATTATTTAATCAAAAAAGGAAGACAGGACTGATGCCTTTGAACAGTACTGGTACATGCAATATTAATATATTATTCCAGATATGTATTCAAGGCTTAAAATTCACACTTAAATTCACAGAAGCAAACATTGTATTTAAGTGTAAATAGACAAAACTGAAAGCTTATTATTCTTGATTCAGAGGCCAAGTCATTCAGCTACTTTTTATTTCTTAAAATAAAATAAAAACACATATTTCAGGAATTAAAATGTCATTGCACAATTTAATAACTTACTTGGAATAAGAGCCACAGGTCGTACTTTCAGTGAAGACCCTATGACAATCAGGAGGTCAACCTCATCTTTGTCATGCTTCATGCCCCTGTGAAACTGTTCTGGTAAATTCTCTCCAAAGAAAACAATATCTGGTTTCATGATGGCGAGAGGCAGATCAGGTGGACATTTGGGGCATCGAGGCACAACCTACCGGTGTATGAAAGACAGGTAAAAAAGTTAAAGGGAAGATGTGAAATTATAAAATGTTTACAAATTAGCTTTCAAAGACCTTGAACCAATGGTATCAGAATTACTACAGCAGTTGTAGTTGGTAGTAAAACTGAATTATTCAATTCTAATTGTAGTTATGCCATCTTTGTTTGTATAGACATTTCATGATATATAGGTAACTTAGTACCAACTGAAATGCAACATGCTTAAATATGGATTAGCTCATTTTGTATGTTGCCAATAATAATTGACAATGTTTGTTACTAACATGGTATTTACAGTTTAAAACACTACAATTATATAAATTCTGAACATTGAGATGTTTTGTACGTACAGTACATATCTAAACTTTACAACAATGTATCCATACCTGATTAAATATATCTTCTCTAACAGCTTCACTGTCAACTTTATATTTGCAGGTTAGGCATGATGCTGTTGCAAAAGAACCTGCAATGGAGATTCAAGAATTTGAAATGTATGGTATTAGTACACTTTATAAGTAGTTAATTAAAGCTGTATATAAAACACAAACATTGATATGTTCATGTGGTCTGAATTCAAACCATACTGACACATGCAATAAGACTTGTGTAGTTACTGGTTACTGTGTAGAAACCAAGCTGTCAAACAAAATAAGTATGGTGGTGTTCTTGGAATCTATTACATTTTATAAAGTTGTAAAAACAGTTTACTATCTAATCCCCTGATACAGCTCACTGTCTGACATTACTTCTTAATTAAATACAAATATATACAACTAACCATGGCACTGAATGATCCTCTGGACTCCAGCCACCTGTTCCAGTGTGTCAATGTTTTGAGTATAATTCTGAAGAAGCTTTGCCTGTTTATCCAACATTGCAATGAACCTGTGACATGGAGATGGCTGGAACTGTCCTGGATAGATTTCCTAAAAAACATAGAAAACAAATTCAGTGCCTGCAAGCTCAATATGCAGTTATTTATACAAGCTTAAATTGTACACTTTGTTTTCCATCCAATGCAAACGGTTGGGGAATCACATGACAACCTTCCTAAGATAATTACTATATTATGAAAATATTCTCCACCAGATAACAATTTCCTATATATTTCACTTAGACACATTTACTAACATTGCATATAGCTCTGTGACAACCTGAGCCCTCCTCTTAAATATGCATAGCCTTAGTTTCACTTTGGTCAATAGTCATCTTGCATGCCACAAATCTTTATTTTAGTCCCAAAGAAGTCCATATCTGCTAACGCCAGTTAAAAGAAGAAATTACATCAAGTTAATTATTATGATTATTACTGTTTAGAGGTCAATTGTGTGAAGTGTTTCTCCTACTTTTAATTATGCCAGGCAAGCATTTACTTAGCATTTTACATTGGTAGTAGAATGTGTCAATTATTCCGATATGGTTCTTATCACTTTACATTTATGTTGTTTGGAGCTGACTGGTTTTAATTGAAGCTACCAGTGTAGCACTGCACTGTGCTTCTACAGTCTGGAAGCTTATTGACTGATGGCATCAAAATCATTTGTAACTGCTAGAACAGACATTTTGCATTTCCTACAGAGATATTTTACTCTGCTTTTTTTCTTTTGTTTATCATTATCAATAATATATGTGTTTATTTATCCTGTCTGTGCAAAAACAGGCTACTTTACTTAAGTTCTTGAAATAGGATATGTAATCATATGCTACCAGATTATTTTTAAAATATGATTAGGGATAGAAGCAACACAAGGAAGTAGCAAATCTAAAGCAAGCAAGTCAAAACCACCAACAGTCAGGCAAGTAGCCAGAGTTTGTTTATTATTGAACAGAAATTAGTTCAGAGATTGTAGATCCCACCAAAGTTTTTGTACACTGTGTTGTATGTACTCGGTGCGCTACCATTGCTGGTAGTGTCATGCGAGCTGTTCAGCGTGTTGACATGTAAATAAATCCTGTTCACCTGCGGGGCGTATCAACTTCAACCTCCACGTCGCTCTCCTGCCTGTCACTCAACACCGAATGCACGCACCCACATGGCAGACAGCTACCCTGTCACAAGCATTAATACCCTGTATCTTTCTAAACAAGGGATTTAGGGAAGTTCCCTAATAAAAGCTGAATCTCAAAACAATAATTGTGTGAATATAGTAATTGTTACAGTTGTGTATAATGGTATTTAACAGTCATTTATCCGACTTTTTACATATCCGCCCTTACTCTGGTCTCACCGGGGCGGATATGCGACGCACTACTGTATTTGGTAAACTTACTAACTGCTGAAATAAAGCTGTATTATTCCTTTACTGAACTTAATTGAAGAATTTGGGGGATTTACCAGTACTTGCTAAATGTGGCGACATGCAGCCCTTGTGTCGTCAACTGCCAAGAATATTTAATGCAGGTAGTCAGGGAATAAAAGTATGTACAGCATATTTTACAGCCACCCAGGTATTCTCAAAAGGCTTGTAGACACTATATTGAAACAGAATTTATAGGACAAACCTTTGCAAATTTAAAAAATGGCCGAGGGTCTTTTCTAAAGTATTCAATATCAAACATTGCTTGTGGATCTGGAAGGTCAGGGAAATCTATTGCAAGACGTGCATAAATACCATCACGGGATCTAAAGTCAGGTATTCCACAGGACACAGAAACCTGCAACAAAACACATTATTAGTTAACCAGGCATTTATAATAATAATTAAGTTTACAATGCTGTATGTTTAAAAATAATGCAAAAATGTAACTTGACATTATATACAGGCTGTGTGTGTTTGAGAAAGACAAAACAACATTAGTGGTGTTCTTAAATTCTTTATCGTCAAAACACACAGGCTAGCCTAATCTTCATATTCTTGTACATTAATTCACTGGTTATGCTGTGGTTAATGTCTAATTTGTTGGGTGATCAAGGTTTATCTAATAATATCCAAAAAGTAAATCCCCCAACAGAAGGAATACATACCCCAGCTCCAGTCAACACCATAATTTTTTTACATTCTTGCAGCAGCCTGACAACATCTTCCATTGTATTGATGTCTTTCCGTTTCTTTCTTTTTGGAGGTTCCGATATATTAATCACAATCTGCCAGAGAGTCATATCATCCAGGTCAGGTGGAAGCACAGTTCCTGGGAGAAGGTCTTTCAAGATGGTCCGCGGGTCTGTCTCCCTCATAATATGCTGCTGAATAAAACTATACGAACCTGCAACAAGAAACCTCAGTTAATTGAACTTCACATGCCGCATATAATAGTCAACAAGAGATTCCTTTCTACCAGCAACATAAAACATGCCATTTGCACACCTATGCAAATTCAAAGTGTCTGCATAAACCTATCAAATTTTGGAGAACATTTAATGCATTTCTTTGCACCCTATGGTAAATGTATTTAAGTGAGCTTCAATCGCCATGGTTTTTTCATCATAAGCTCAAATTTAAAACATGTTAAATTGCAAACATATTTTGATGTTAAATATTCATGAGAGCTATGTAGTTTTTGTTGTTGTTGCTGTTTGTTTGTTTTTTAATGAATGCAGCTTTTGACTGTGGCAAATGCTTTCCAGGACACAGACTTGAAAATCACCACAAGACTCACGCATATAGCAATATTTACCTATCTGAGGTTGCGGAGTCCAGTCACTTGAACTTGCATGTGAAGATGTATCATCCTCATCACAGTCATATGAATCAAATCCATTCAGGAGGATATCCTCATTCTGGGGTGTTCCATCTTTAATAAAATATCCATATTATATGGCTATATAAACAAAACGATCTGATGGCTAAATGTATCATTTAACATAACTACTCCTCGGCTTCAGTTTAACAAACACTTCAGGTATATTGCATCTAATTTAGATATATGTATTGTGTCCTTAATACAGCTGAATTTCGCTGTGTAAATGCACTAGTCCGTTCATTTTATTTTTTTTTGTAATTTCAAATTGTTTCAAAAGTTTAGTAATACACAAATGTAGACCTCTTACTCACTTCTTTAGTTTAAGCCTGAGCTTCAAAATTACTGTTTTGTTAATGCATAATACACGACCTGAGTTACACCATTGTAGTAGAGTTAAATAAATACAATACCTTAGATCACATCAACCCCTGCAAGCTGCATTTAGATGTGCTACACGTTAATGTGTTGCTGCTTCAACGTGATCAAGGGTGGACTATTTCTCAAAATACACTATACTTTTACATTAAAATCCTTTTTTGCAGAAAATGTTGAATTCATAAATGTGTACTAAAACCGAGTTACAAATAGTTTAACAGTTCCTTAAGGTTTGGTAAAATGTGTCTTTAACGTTAGTTCACCGTCGCTGTCATCCATTCTGACAACTTCCATTGTACGTAGTGGATCCCCTCACTGCCTGAACTTATACCACTGTATTTACAATAAAATTACCTAACAATATTTGCAATTTTACGAAAACATTAGGACTCACAAAACAAATATCTATGACCGACATACTGCGAAACGACAAAGCGATTTAATTAATGAAAAAAACGATCGAGCAACAATGTGTACATTTTAAGTTCAGTATTCGCACTACATGCCGTGTTTTTATTTATTCTTTTTAAATGTAATTATATATATATATATATATATATATATATATATATATATATATATATATATATATATATATATCCCTAAAGTTAAGTTTTGAAAAGTTGTTGATAATATAATTTACATGTTGTCGAGAAGATCACATCTCAAAAGCGCTTTGTAAACAGGAATGCCAACAGCAGTATTAATACCTGACTGCTCTGTGTCAGAAACCCCGTTCATATCCTTCCTCTCCTCCTCCTCCTCCTCCTCCTCCTCCTCCTCCAGCCCCTCCCGTAGTTCAGAGTCCTGCAGCCCATTGTCTCCGCCTGGTGCCGCTGAGGCCTGTCCCTGCACCCCCTCTCCCGGCCGCTGCTGCTCCGCCGCCGCCCCGGACTCACCGCCGATTTTTCCCATCTCTTGCTCTTCGGAGGCCGCCATGTCCCCGCTCTTTAACACCTCCCCGAGCTTCAGTCTTTTAGTCAACGGTTCCTCGGCTTCCAAGCCGCCAGCGCTGGAGTTGAGGATGATTTTCGTTCCGTCCGCCATCTTTTGCTCACACAATCTCTCCGCCGGGGCTCGACCATAAAGATCTTCCGAGCGCGACAGCTGATGGGGATATTTAAACAGATCACGTGATACAACCTCGTCCAGCAGTGGCCCACGCGCCAGCACCAGCAGTAGGTGACGTCATCCACAACAAACTCCGTAACCAATGAGCCTTCATTATCATCTTACGTTACTTAACGGAAATCTACGGTAAAGCCAATCAGAGCCGGCGTATGTCTCGGCACGTATTCTTTTTGTCAGTGGAAAATTAAAGCAACATTGCAAGATTCATTACCAGAATAATTTTGTTAGCTAATTGAATCGATATAAAATACGACATATCTTAACACGCTCCACGTTCATAGTTTAATATGTGGATACATAACCGTATTATGTGTGTTGTTGTAAAGAGAAAATAAAACAATACCCATCTTCCTCCCGCCGCCCACTGGGTCATCCACGCCCCTTGACATACCCAAATATGCTGAGTGAATATCTTTGACACACTCGTGTCTCACACGATCAGTCTCTGTTTTGAAACTTCTGAAATGGACGAAACTGAGATTTGAGAGAAACCTGGATGGCGATACGCCTTAATCAGTGCTCGGTTAGGCTGAACAGTAATTACGAGAAAAAGACAGAACAGCCGAAAGAGCTACATTCCGCGAATTTCAGATTAGCTAGACATATCATTCTATTATTAAGTCCGACTAAAACAGCTCGTTCAGATTTTCAATATTTGCTTGTATCAGCTCCCAAATACAGAGTGTGTGATGTAACTTTACCTTAAAACATTTTATTTATTTATGTTGCTACAATAAAAAAAATAAAATAAATAAATAAATAAATAACATAAAAAGTGGTAATTGCTCGCACACCAGTACTACAGACCCCAGCCTGCCATGTAAAAACGTACACTGTCTTGTATTGCTCCGCCCACTTTATTGCGTGGCCAATGAAACTTGCTGACTGCATGGCAATATCAGCTGACCTGCGTGTGTGCTGCAAAAGCACTTCTCTCCTGAGTCGTGTATGCGAGGAAGGCTTGTGGAGAGTACTGTTACTAGCGGTAAAAGTTCTCTCTGTCCGTGCATAATTTTACTTTTACAGTAAATTGAACATTTAAAAATGGACGCGATTTTAAACTGCAGACCAGAAGATCTAGAAGATTATTATGCTTTGCTGGGATGCGATGAACTGTCATCGGTAAGATTAAGATAATTTTCACGAATATTATTAAATTCATCTTATTTTTCTGACGTTGTCAGGTGGCTAATACTACAGTAGTTGTCTGCCTTGGGCTAGAAAGTCAATAGTACATTTGTTGAATTGTAGCACATTACTTCAATGTACTGTTTTTACTTATTTACTAGCATGTTTATATATATATATATATATATATATATATATATATATATATATATATATATATATATATATATATATATATATATATATAATTTATATGGGGAGGCCAAATCTAGACTGATCCTCAGAGCCAGCATTGCATGATATAATAAAAATATAAATTTATATAAAGTAATGTTAATTAGAATTAATACAGATTCAAAGATAGAAGTAAAAATGATGTCACAATATATAGAACAGCATTACATCATGTAAGAATAAATCATAGATTCGAATGTAAACAATAACAAGTAGTTGTCATGCTGTCAAAAACCTATAAATACCTTGTATTAAACTACATTATGATTAAAACCTGAACACAGCATTACAATTCTCGTATGCAGTAGCGTGGTTCAATCTGAATCGAGAACCTGAGCAGTACTAACTGTTTTACATGTATTGGTGTAGGGGGATTGTTAAGGTTGAGTACTTTATTTATTTATTTATTTATTTATTTATTTAAGTTTTTTTTAAAGCCCATTTTTGAGTAAGTTACAGTTTGTTGTTTCTTAAAGGTTAACACGCTTCATACCTGGATGAAACAGAAGGGAAATAACTCTCACTTTGAAGTACACTGATTTAATAGACCCAGTAAAATGAGTACATTCTTGTAATTAAATGGTTATTTCGACTTGATGCAGTCATTATATAAAATTTAAGCAGTACTTATATGATTGATATGATTTTGAGGCATCTGCTCAAAATCATATCCAGAACAAGCAACGTGTTGCAAACATTAATACAATATAGGTTGTCCTTATTAATACTTTATTGATTCAGTGGTAGCGGCACTGTGGCCTCACAGCGCCAGGGTCCTGGGTTCGAATCCGGCTTAGGGTACTGTCTGTGTGGAGTTTGCATGTTCTCCCCGTGTTTGCGTGGGTTTTCTCCGGGTACTCCGGTCTCCTCTCACATGCTGTCCAGGTTGATTGGTCACTCTAAATTGCCGTCTGTGTGTGTGGTGCCCTGCGATGGACTGGCGTCCCGTCCAGGGTGTAGTTTCACCTTGCGCCCTGTGGTTGCCGGGTTAGGCTCCAGCTCACCGCGACCCTGTAAAGGAGTAAGCAGTTAATGATAATGGATGGATGGATGGATGATTCAGTGGTAAACCAGCTCTTGCAGAACATGTTTATAATTGAAAGTATAGCAATTGGTTTCAGTCAGTGTTGTAAAAACTGCATTTCTGAATTCTAGACTGTGACAGAGTGATGTTGATGTGACCTCAAGGGTGTATTTTGACACTGTGTAAAACTGGTGATTTGGTATGCTGTTATCATTAAAGAACACTGAGCTACACATGCCATTTCAGTAGTTTTCCACTTTGTTTTCAACTCTCTTCTCCGAGGGTCCTTGGCACTGTTGACCTGAAAAAAGTCTGTATTCATAAAGAAAAATACATGCCAGACAGATTTTTTTTTTTTTCTGATTTGAACAGCTTTAATATTTGCATCAATTGGCGATTGTGTTTTTTGGAAAACATGTGCAATGGAAAAATGTCATCTACTGAATAAATAGATGTTTGTAGATAAAAGGAATGACTCATGGGTTGACATGTCTCCATTCTCTCCTCATTTTTCAATGAATTCTGTTAGTTTAGTATTCAGCTATTCATTTGACTGTTTATCTGACCAAACAACCTGAATTGTGTATCTTGGCAGGGCTGTCAGTAAAAAACAAGCAAAAGGCTGATCAGAGTATTTATTACTCCATCTGACCTAGTTGCCAAGTGATTTCATTTGAGTGAGCTAAGTTTGTAAGAGGTTGTCTTATGCTTTAATGAAGAATGTTTTTAAGGCAAATAATCTGCTGTGTCTCATCAGTAAGTGAGGTGTTCAGCAGCTGGCAGGTTTCTGATGTTTTGCATGTAACAGGAAGAGTGGATCAAACAAACACTGGACTGAAAAACAACAATACATTTATATTTATTTGGAGTTTAGTGCTCTAACGTAGTTCTGCTGAAACTGCTGCTTCTCTAAAGTACAAAGTATCAAATGGAAATTATTCTGTCACAATATTGTTAATTTCCAGCAAAGTGTGTCTCTAGTCACACCCATTGCTGTTAATAATCAATCCATCCCCCCTATAGAATAGTGATTTGGAACTTCATTCTGAGTCATGGAACACATATAAAAAGGACTACCAGCAGAGTAATCAAATAAACTGTAAACATTTATACTTTCTCTTTTAATAAAACTGCATTGTCATGTCAGTAGCCAAGACCATTATCTAAACCAACATCGTGCCGTTTATCATAGGTCCAGTGAAACCTGAACTTGTATTTTTTCTTCTTTTTAAAGTCTGAACAGATCCTCACAGAGTTCAAAGCCAGAGCTCTTGACTGCCATCCTGACAAAAATCCTGATAACCCAAAAGCAGGTAATGATTTTACTGGAAATTTTACAGAAAAGCAAATATGATCTGTTCCCAGTTGCAGTCTTATTTTCCATTGCATACAGATAGATGGCATATGATATGTATGCATACATAAAATAAGTTCTACAAAAGCTGCACACCCCTTCACAGATTCTACAGTAATGCCTGACAGTAATTATTATCAGGCTTACATTGTGAGCTTTTGGATGCAGTTGCACCATCCCTATCAGAAACTCTAATTGCACACCTGTCATTGGCTCTTTCTGGGGAGCCCAGTTTGTAGAGGTGTGTGAGTCGTCTCTGTCTTGACACTGGAGTTCTATAGCGTGGGACGTGTTACTGCAGATCACAACGTTCATCTCAGATAAATTGCCATCTGTACGATGATTACAAATTCATGTAGAGGAACCAGGTGGGTGACTTGTGGATCATCCCATACTATGTAAGCAACTAAAGGGCTGGGATGGTGTTAATTGTGTAAATTGCTGTCTTGACTGCCTCGTTTTTCAAAAATGAGAACACCAATAGAAACATGAATACTTTTGAAATGTGCTGATATTTTCATTGAGAACTGTCTAAGTAAGGCATTTAATAAAAACGGGCAAATTAACGTAAATAAAATATTGTCAAAACAGCAAAAGACCATGAAACGTCCGGTATGCTCACAATGTTCTCATCCTTGTAACCCTATCAAAGGGTGAATGAAAAGTGTCAAGGGGCATATATTTTATTGCACACAACATTGTTACCAATACACATGCATTTCAATTTAATTAGACTTGACAATCTCAGGTAGTATAAATAGTCTTCCATTATGTGTGCATGTATAACTCAATACACCAAAAGCATCCAATATAACCACCTAATGACACTTTAGGAAATGAATTCACGCTGTAACCGCATAACAAAGGAATGCTCTGTTTGAGGGGCTTGTCATTTGAATTAAAAAAAGGGTGAAATTATCAGCTATTCTCATAATACTGAAGCGATGGGCAGTTTGGGCATTCTTTATGTAAAAGGAATACAATTTATACTTAAACCCTAGTTATTTGTGGTGTTTACCTATGTGTTTGGTATATTTGGTTCAAAGCCATATTTTAAACTGGCATACACCACCCAGTTATACCTATTAAATCTGGATTATAATATTATTCAGGGATGCTGATAATCCAGTTTAAACAATCCTAATTTTAAGCATTTTTATCCAACAGCTTTACCAGGTTTATATGTCCCATAGTTTGAAACACAATTTTCACATATACTATGCAAGTCTGTGTTTAAGAGAGAAAAGCAATTTCCTTTTTTCAATTTCCATTTTATTTTTATTTTTATTTTTTTTCCATAGCTGAGCTCAAAAGTAATTTGTCATCTTCTAGTAGCAGGGCCTTGGCAACTTGGCTCCCAGACTGACACAGTGAGAAGTAGGGTTTCTGCTTTTTGATAAGTGCAGAGTGCACAGAGGCTGACTGTATGGAGGCATGTTGTAAAGCAACACCAATCAATTATACTTGAGTGTAAAACTGAAAATAATTGCAAGGCTAGTACATTTTAATACACATACAGAGTGGCTGAAAAGACTAGGAGCTGAGGCTTCGGGAAATTCATGCTACAGAAAATGTCCTTTACATTATTGGGGTCTGAAGCCGTGAATCCTTCAGAGGTCACCAGGCTCGACCAGGTGCTGCTTTAAGATTTTATTTAGATTATCTCTGAATCTCTAAGTGGACCAATGGAAGGTCTGCCTTCTTGATTCATCTTTATTGACGTCCTGCAGACACAGAAGGGATGGTAATTCAAATAGTTAATGCTGGAATAATTTCATCATTGTTTCCTTCTGCTTTGACAACTTGCTTTCAAGATTATATTGTTCGTTGAAATTCCGGATTAATGGATTTCCCTAAAAACAAACTAAAGCCACCCACACTTGTATTCATGAGGCTATTTATCTTTTAAAATGATAAATTGCAGCTTTCCTTTCAATAACATGTTTTTTTTTTATTCTGTAAAAGTCAAAACCTCATCGTAATCCCGCTTTCTTTATGATGAAAGTCTTTTGGATGTTTGTTATTGTATCCATGAAACGGCTTAGCCAATTGTGATAAAACTTTATTTTGATGGTATCAGAGTCTTGATTGTTACATAACAAAAATGGTATCCCACGTTGTCACTTTTGTCATTTGGTTTTAGTGGAAGAGTTTCAAAAGCTGCAGCAGGCGAAGGAGATCCTGAAGAATGAAGACAGCCGAGCCCGCTATGACTACTGGAGACGAAGCAGAATCTCCATCCCCTTCCGTGATTGGGAGGCTCTGAGTGACACGGTCAAGGCAGTGAGTGTCTGGGTTCAGCTCTTTACAGGATGCAGTCTTTACTGAGGAATGTAGGAGCCACAGATTTGCATTCTCTTAAGATTAAAATGATGTATTTGTAAATGGAATCTTATATGAGTCAAAATTTATTAACAGGGTATGTCTCTCAAGTGTCTATTATTCCTTTCCCTTTGATTTGCCTATTTTATTATTATTATTTATTTCTTAGCAGATGCCCTTATCCAGGGCAACTTACAATTGTTACAAGATATCACATTATTTTTTAAATACAATTACCCATTTATACAGTTGGGTTTTTACTGGAGCAATCTAGGTAAAGTACCTTGCTCAAGGGTACAGCAGCAGTGTCCCCACCTGGGATTGAACCCACGACCCTCCGGTCAAGAGTCCAGAGTCCTAACCACTACTCCACACTGCTTCCTGACCACACTCTCCTTTACGCTAGTGTCTATAACACACAGGTTGTTTTTTGTTGTTCTCTTAATTGAGGGCTCTTGCATTTGAAGCACAGTGATGTCATCTTGCATCTCTTAAATTAAATGAGTCATCTGGTATTGTCATGTATACGTTTATTGGAAGGTGTATAACTATTAATGCAAGGACAGTACAATCCATGAAGTAGTCCACTTGAATGTTTGTTTTCTCTATTTAATATAGAAAAACATGTGTGCGAGGCAGGGGATTGCATTCAAGTGATGTGTTGACAAGTGTTTTAAAAGAAGCATTTGTAATAAACAAAGCTCTTGAGTTTTCTAGATTTCATAAACTACAGTGCGTGTTTCTTAAAGACCAAGTCTCTTCAAATGGACTTGTCTTAGTCCTGCACTGTCCTGATACCGTTTCATGGGGTTTACAATAATTTACAGTGGTTTTTGTTGCAGTTACTCAAATGCTGTTTTTTTTTTCTTCTTCTTTCAAGTCTGTGTGAAGGTGTCTTCGTCTGTGTTCAGGAGCTGCTCTTTTGGTTTTAGTTGCCTGCCATAGATATACAACGTCCTAGGTGTCTTTTATAGAAAGAAAGAAATAAGAAAGCAGAGCCAGCGCCATCTAGTGAGTTTCCTTGTGTTTCTCTGGCAATACACTGCTCACAAAACAATGCTGTTCCTTACTATTTTTAAAAACACTGGCCGATTTTCGCTTATGTCTAAGACAGGCAATTAGAAAAGAAGAGCAGCTCATGAACTCTTAAAAAACACATTACACAAACATCTTTTATATTAAAAAAAAAAAAAAAACACGGACAACTACATAGCAAACATCAAAAAAAGGAGGATAGTAACTCTGCTTACTTACTGTGACAAATTCATCAACAATTTAAACAATCCTAGAAGTAAAACTATAACAGTATTGTATTAGATGTGGTCAACTCTGGGTGGATTTGCCCAGCAATGTTTTCATAATTGAATGATTTCTTTCTTTAGTCTATGCACTGGGCAGTGAGGAGTAAGAATGAACCCATGCTGGAGGCTCCAGGAATCAAAGACAGTCTGAGCCCTGGGAAGCCACCTGACCGGCATGGAGAGCAGGACTGCAGCAGCTCGACCAGCAAAATGGAGCAGGTGGGGCTGTGTGGGGGCAAGACAAGTGAGAAGAAACCGGAGGATGAAGAACCACAATCTCCAAAAACTCCGACATCTCCCAGTGAGTAGCACATCACCTGGGTATAAATGCTCTGTCAATGAAGACAAAGTCAGGGTTTTTTAAATGCATGCAAAGTTCAAATGTACAGGGTTGATGTGTATACTCTACATACATGATATAAAGACAGTAGTACACTTTGAAATGGAGGCACCACATTCCTTAAAACTGTATTCCACAGCAGTATTGCAAACTGGCCAGATGACATTATTCTCATCAAGTGTTGTACATTGTTTTCGGGTGTTGGGAGGTACAGTGGGTTAGTGAACTGCACTGTAGCACAGGGGATGGTTTGTTTTTGTTGTAGGCAAAAGCTTCAATCAATTGATATTGGTTGTTTAAATGGCTACACATTCTGACAGGTATTTGATGGCATTAGAGCAGAAGACTGAAGCTCCGTCAGTTTGATTTCCTGTTCAGCAATTGATGTGGTTTGTAACCCAGGGCAAGTCCTTTCTGGCTAAGTACCTAACTTACTATAGGGTCGTATAGCGTTTAAAACGCACAGAACATCTGCCTTATCTGCAGTTTACTAAGTTGCCTGAGGGAATGAAAGGAAGACTGCACACAAACGTATCCCACATGTTGATTTATGTCAGATGCAATTTCAGTTCAGATGCAGGTTGCTGTTACTGGACTGTTGTATGAAGAACAAGTGGTTTTTGAATACTGTTTTAATGAACACAACTAAAGGAAAGAAAAGCCGTGAATATTTCCTTATACCAAAAGGACGTACATACAGGGAATAAAATACACATTTGAAAATGCATAATCTAAATGAAGTCATAACCAGTGTTTCCCTCAGTTTGTTGTACTTTCCCCAATAGCTATAGCCTAAAATCAACTTTTAATTTAAAATCTTCAACAATTCCTTTTAAAAGGGTCTATTCCTTTTTCTCATATGTTCATCCTGAGTGTGTGTGTGATTTTTTAAAAAAAAAATTATTTTAATTTTATTTTTATCTGCAATATAAGATATGTAACGTTTTCAATTAATGCTATTTTTCAGATGAGAACTACTGGCACTTGCGTTTCCGTTGGTCAGCTGACACACCATCTGAACTTCTGAGGAAATTCAGAAACTACGAAATCTAAAACAAGCCCCTGCTTTCCAGTATTGTCCAGTGTGCATCAAGCTCGTCGTTCTGTATCTGTTGAAAAGGTGTTACACTGTTCTTGTATTTCTTTTGTAATTGCTGTTTCACAGTCAAGTGGACTTTAAGCCATGTGTTTATAAGCAGTGTCAGTGTGTGAAAAGAAAAGGATGGCTAGATCATGCATAATAGCAAATAAATTATAGCCAGTTCAAACTAGAACATTTATTCAAAGAAATTATAGCCAGTTCATACTAGAACATTTATTCAAATACATTTTTTTTTTCTAGACAGGAAATTTGGTACTGTAGATATTGAACTGTACTTGGCATTTCATTAAAAAAAAAAAAAAACTAATGTATGTAATTTAAAATATATAATAAAGCACAGGATCCTGTCCGAAAGATATATAGATGTCTATGATTACATACTATCAATTCCAGGATATTTTTTCTTTGAAAAGTAACACAATCTGAAAAGCAAACCATGCACTATTTAGCCCTCTTTATGCTTTGTGATGTCAATAGCTCTGGATAGCTAGATACTATAACATGGCCTTTGCTGCAACACATTGTATGTGTCTTTTTCCTTTCTCCTATACTTCCTGCTGTTTCTTTATTTGACATTTCTGATGTTGACTTGTGATTTTAATATAGATATTTTAAGCAGATGTTTCAATTTATTTATTTATTTATTTATTTATTTATTTTTGCATGCTTGCTTACATTTAATAAGGTTGACAAATTCCAACAACCTATTGATTCAGGACTCTTGGATTTAGCTGTAAATATGTTCAAGCAGAATGGATTTAGCAAAGTTCTGTCTGAGAAAAGAAAACTAAAGTGAACCAAGCTGCAATCGAAGTTCCTGCATTAATAGAGTGATTTCACAACGTTGTCGTACAGGGAACGTGTGCCTGTCTGCATTTGAAATCCTACACTCGATCAATTAGTAAAACAAAATAGAAACAATTTTGTTCATAACCTGATTTAAGTATTTTATCTGAAAAAAATGTATGTGTTTGTTCTAATTTCGCCTAGTTGTTGTTGTTTTTGTTGTTTAATGTTCATACTATAACTTCAGATGGTGTTTTCTACAGTGAGCCTTGCATTCTAGTACTCATTTTGTGCACAAGATTGCCAAAGCTATTGTTTTCTATTTTAAAAGTGGAATTTCACTGCTATTTACTTTCATTCAGATTCCAGATCGCAGGATGACAGAGCACTGTCCGGTTTCAATAAGCAGAGGTCACAAAGGGTGCCATTGACAGAATTTCTTATTTGCTTTGTTTCTTGTGAGGATACTCCTTTTTTGTTTTTTTGTCTCTTTGTTTTCTACATACGATAGTTTGAAAAAAGGAATGCAAGACTGGGTTGTAGAAGACAGACTGTCCAGTTACTGTTTTAAAGCAAGCCATACATTTGTTTTTTTGCATTCCACTTCCACTCATTAGGCTTCTCTTCATTCAAAGGTCTTTGCTATATGTGTTGTATTGTTCTCTAACAGACAAAATGACTGGGGAATGAAACTGTTCACTTATGACAAATGGCTTTTAGCAGTGCTTGTGGAGAGACCTTGAGATTTCCTTCTGACCATCGGGGCATCCTCTGTTTGTAGCCACGTATTGCTGCAATACAGACAGAATATACAACAAAGGCAATGTGTTTGTTGTGAAGACTTCAGGGTGTTCTGTAATCTTTTAAGCAAATTAGAACCTTCATGCAAAATGCATAGAATCATTATCAAACCAATAATAAAAAGACAATTGAAACTTTCTCAAATGCTTTTTCAGCATGATCTTTTGTTCTTAAACTTTTCTCTCTGAGGCCAGAAAATGTTTTACGATGCTCGCCTTCTAAATTTCATGCGTAAACTGTTACTTGTGATATCGTACGTCACAGGGATGTATTTTCCTTAAACATGGCTCTTTAGAGGTAGGAGAGAAGAATTCTACATGGCATTTATATTTTAAGGCAACATGGTGGTATGTTGGTTAGCGCTGCTGCCTCACAGCTCCAGCGTCCTGGGTTCAATTCCGGCCTCGGGTCTGTCTGTGTGGAGTTTGCATATTCTCCCTGTGTTCACTTGGGTTTTCTCCGGGTACTCTGGTTTCCTCCCACAGTCCAAAGACATGCTGGCTAGGTGGATTGGTCTCTCTTAGTTGCCCTGTGATGGACTGGAGTCCCATCCAGGATGTAATCCTGCCTTATGCCCTGTGTCTGCCGGGTTAGGCTCCTGCTCATCGCCACCCTCTATACGATTAAGCAGTTACAGATAATGGATGGGTTTCCATTTTACAGGTTGAAATGAGGCTGTCTAGACTATTTAAGAGGCATGGCTTTTGGGAAATGCAATTGTGTGCTTTTTATTACAAATAGATTCCCTTTTTTATTATCTGATGATTAAAAAAAAGGCTTTGATGTATTGACGTGCAAAGAAAGCCTACTGAAATGAGTAGCGATGGAAGCAGGTGCAGATTACTCATCCTCACACAGAGCCTTTCATTTCCTGAAGCTAAAGGCTGGCCTATCAATACAAAGCTGATGTTGCCAACGATAACAGTGACGTCACTATGATCCAGAGCACGGATTTCAGAATGCTATATTTATTGCTGTACACAGCAGTGCAGTATTATTGCTTTTCATATCTTTGATCCAAAAGGATGTGCCAGGCTCTTCTGTATACCCTCACTGTTTTATTAACGTTTCTTTATCTTTCCAGCAGCTCTGTAGAGTTTCTTTTGGTTCACATTCTCTTTGTCAAAATAAGCTGTTTGCAGTTTGTATGGGGTGCTGGCATGCTGTATTAACTTTAATTATTAAAAAAGATTAATTAAATACATTTTTGGATGCTCGAAAGTGGGGATCTACACCCATTTATGCTGCAGATTTCTAGTTCTTATTGAGACCACTGTTAAACATAGCACTGTAAACCCCCAAATCCATGAGTCATGTCTGCAAAAATACTGACATGAAGTGTCTGCTTGACATATAGCTGCTTGGTTCTTTTTTATAAACTCAATCAACATTTATCCAACAATGATATAGTTGGTCAATAAAAGCATGTATTATGAAATGAGGTTAATATTATTCAGTGACGCTTCTTAACCAGTTTTCCATTTGGAAATTACCATAACTGAACATGTATGGAAAGCTTTTAAAAATCTGCTTCCCCAATGAAGCATTCAACTATTCCGTATGTTAAAAGCCAGTGGTCCTTTCAGTCATTTCTCAAGAGTGTATGGTTGACTGCAATGAAAATATGAAGGACACAGATGAAAATAGAACTTCACTTTAAATCGGGACAAAACTTATTCTAAAAACACTTATATATATTAACGTGACTGTACAAACTCAATTTACAGTGTCCATTACAATCTTGTATTTTGATACCTGATAATTGTGACTTCTAGTGACACTAACATTCCTGATCCAATGCTTGGACTAACTGCTCAAAAGTGTGTTTGATCAACTAAATATACTGAGCATCAAAAGAAATTTATCACTGATATTTGAGCATCAGAAGAAACTTATCACTTATATATTTGGATAAAATTAATTAGATGTGATCGAAAAATGACAAACTCTGTTTTAGAGCAGGTGCAGTGACTTTTTTATTGTGCTGATTAACAATTGACATCACGAAAATGCTGCAAAATGATCTGTCGATCTTGGGCAGGTGTTGTGACTCTTGGTCTCCCAGTTCGTGGCCTGTGATTGACAGAGTGTGTCTGGTTATACCGTCTCGCCAGGTTTGAAATTGCTGGCTGTGAGCACCCAAGACGGTGAGCCACAGTACGCTGCCCCAGTCCAGCCTCCAATATGCCGATTGCATGAAGGCGCTGTTCTCTTTTTTCTGTGATTTTCTTTATTGCTTTTATTCAAGCTTGCAATTCAACAGCTGAAATCACTCCATATCCAGTGTCCAATCAACTGTCTCACTAATTAGGTGATCAAGTGCATATCCTTCATTCATAGTCACTCAAGCGTGTCATGGTCTAGGATGAATGATCGAGTGATTAAAAAGAAACCAAAAACATTTTGTCAATGTCCATCATTTATATACCTTATTTTTTTTTCCAAAATAAATGTGTTGTAATAGTGATAGGTTTCTTTTGATGCCCAGTATACAATACAAGTACTCCTTATAGAAATGTGCTATTTTTCATGGCCACTGGGTGTCACTGATGTTTAAGAAGAGTGAGACATCAGAATACAGGAATTCAATAGACAATGATGAGTGATTTACTACTAACAAAAAAGAAAAAAATACTGTAATATTATCAGCCATTCAAATCTTAAACTTTGATGATTAAAGAGCATGTTTCTTCCAATTCGCTGCTAGTAATCCAGCTGGGTAGATTTTATTAGAATGGGGTTATCATGCAGCATTCCATTTGTTTTGTTCATTTAATTGTATGTTACTGTATGTAACTGTCTTTCTCTTTGTTTCATGAGTATACAGTGCACACACACACACACACACACTTTGGTCTACAATGTTAACGTCAATTCACACGCAAATGGCACTTCTGTCATTGACACTACATCATTTTTTTACAATACAAATATACACTGGGAGAATATGTTCTTTGCACTGTAATTATTACATTGTATTGATGTATGGAAGCATTTGTTTGCAGCCCACCTGCTGGCTGACGTTTATTTTAGTGACTCATGTTTTCCACATTTCCAGGGAAATGCCCAATCTTTCTTTGACCGTGTTATTAGCATTCAGGCACAGCTTCCCTCCTAACCTCAAGGTAATCTGGTGTTAGCCTTCATTCTGTACAATCGCATTGATCTGCTGTATAATGAACTGAAATGAATAGTGTTCACAAGTGAAGAATTAACAGATGGTTACTGTTACAAACATCCTAAACAATATCATTTATTTCCATTCATCTTTTGTTTTCCATTACCCTTTGTTTTGTTTTTGGTCTTGGTCTCTAAAATGCAATTGTAAATGAAAAATACCTTTTTGAAAAAAAAAAAAAAAAATTATAGCCTAATATATCTGCAAGTAGAAGCAGGGGACAGCCTAATTGGCTTAGTGGCAGTTTGAGATGAGGAGGAATTTTGTGTATGAGAGCTTAAACTGTCCAATCATGGATTTTGCCAAGGCTTCTACCCAGTTTGAAATGCCTAATTTGTCACCTAATCACTGCTCCCAATTTATAAACTCAGAAGGACAGAAGATCAACATCCAGCCTTGGTTTCCTGTGTATTACCAATCGCCTCTTTTTAACCAGCGAACCTAAACAGAAGATGTTTCTAAACCCTGGAGGAGAGAGTTCAGCCTGACTGCTCTCAGCCTGGCCTCTTCAGCACCTGCTCCATAGGGGTATCTGTGGCGCAGTCAATTGAACCCACAGTTTTCCTCCCAAGCCAAGAAGAGCGCAAAGGCCAAAGCAGCGCCCCCTGTTGGTCCCCAGCCAAGATCAAAACCACAAGGATTTGAACCAGCTAGCTACTGGCCAAATGATACACTTCCACCCTCCATGGATCAGTGCCTTTACAAGGTGAGCCACTGTAGTGCCTATAACTGGTTAAGGTTTCTCACCTGTGATTCCCTGCAGACAAGGGACATTACCAATTCAGTTCTTAACAAGTCATACAAAAATTGTGCGATAGTTAATTACCTCATTATTCATTGTCAGAGAAGAGCATATTAACATCTATTTTGAGAGTCAAATTAGATTTAACATTATTTTTATATATATATACAGTACTGTGCAAAAGTTTTAGGCAGGTGTGAAAAAATGCTGTAAAGTAAGAATGCTTTCAAAAATAGACATGTTAATAGATTATATTTATCAATTAACTAAATGCAAAGTGAGTGAACAGAAGAAAAATCTAAATCAAATCCATATTTGGTGTGACCACCCTTTGCCTTCAAAACAGCATCAATTCTTCTAGGTACACTTGCACACAGTTTTTGAAGGAACTCGGCAGGTAGGTTGGCCCAAACATCTTGGAGAACTAACCACAGTTCTTCTGTGGATTTAGGCAGCCTCAGTTGCTTCTCTCTCTTCATGTAATCCCAGACAGACTCGATGATGTTGAGATCAGGGCTCTGTGGGGCCATACCATCACTTCCAGGACTCCTTGTTCTTCTTTACGCTGAAGATAGTTCTTAATGACTTTCGCTGTATGTTTGGGGTCGTTGTCATGCTGCAGAATAAATTTGGGGCCAATCAGATGCCTCCCTGATGGTATTGCATGATGGATAAGTATCTGCCTGTACTTCTCAGCATTGAGGAGACCATTAATTCTGACCAAATCCCCAACTCCATTTGCAGAAATGCAGCCCCAAACTTGCAAGGAACCTCCATCATGCTTCACTGTTGCCTGCAGACACTCATTCGTGTACCGCTCTCAGCCCTTCGGCGAACAAACTGCCTTCTGCTACAGCCAAATATTTCAAATTTTGACTCATCAGTCCAGAGCACCTGCTGCCATTTTTCTGCACCCCAGTTCCTGTGTTTTCGTGCAGAGTTGAGTCGCTTGGCCTTGTTTCCATGTCGGAGGTATGGCTTTTTGGCCGCAAGTCTTCCATGAAGGCCACTTCTGACCAGACTTCTCCGGACAGTAGATGGGTGTACCAGGGTCCCACTGTTTTCTGCCAGTTCTGAGCTGATGGCACTGCTGGACATCTTCCGATTGCGAAGGGAAGTAAGCATGATGTGTCTTTCATCTGCTGCAGTAAGTTTCCTTGGCCGACCACTGCGTCTACGGTCCTCAACGTTGCCCGTTTCTTTGTGCTTCTTCAAAAGAGCTTGGACAGCACATCTGGAAACCCCTGTCTGCCTTGAAATTTCTGCCTGGGAGAGACCTTGCTGATGCAGTATAACTACCTTGTGTCTTGTTGCTGTGCTCAGTCTTGCTGTGGTGTATGACTTTTGACAGTAAACTGTCTTCAGCAACCTCACCTTGTTAGCTGAGTTTGGCTGTTCCTCACCCAGTTTTATTCCTCCTACACAGCTGTTTCTGTTTCAGTTAATGATTGTGTTTCAACCTACATATTGAATTGATGATCATTAGCACCTGTTTGGTATAATTGTTTAATCATACACCTGACTATATGCCTACAAAATCCCTGACTTTGTGCAAGTGTACCTAGAAGAATTGATGCTGTTTTGAAGGCAAAGGGTGGTCACACCAAATATGGATTTGATTTAGATTTTTCTTCTGTTCACTCACTTTGCATTTAGTTAATTGATAAATATAATCTATTAACATGTCTATTTTTGAAAGCATTCTTACTTTACAGCATTTTTCACACCTGCCTAAAACTTTTGCACAGTACTGTATATTTTAGCGTTTCACATTTTGGAACATAATCCTAATGAACGTGGTAAGACACAATCATTGGGTAGCTGCTCGGTATTGAAGTTCTTTCACCTCTGCTCCTGGGCCCCTATATCTCCCTGCCTTGAGGCTCATGGTTCCAGTCAGTCAGCCTTGATAGACCTCAGACTGAGTCTCACTTTAATTAAGAGTTCCCACTGGAGAAACCCTGGGCCAAAATATATTATCAATCTCTTCAATTGTATTTAAATCCATGAACCTGGTGGCAAGTACAAATCAGTGGCAAATATGGGGAAGGTATATAAAAATAAAAAAATGATTAAGAACGACACAGAATTGTGTGGCTTGGTAAAGTTTATCCACTAGAGGGCACCATTACATTAGGTTCCATATAATTTTGCAGTAAACTACTCCCAATACAATCTAGGCCAATGCTTATACAACAGCTTTTCATCATTAGCTAAGTTTAATAGTTCCATATTAATAATTTTCCATTATGTAGAATTTTTAGAAATGACTCGCAGCTTGACCAGAATTACTACTGAATTGCTTTGCCACCTGATTCCTGGCACTATGATCACCCCTCCGTCTTGCCCAGCTGCACTGACTACCTGTAAAGTTCAGGATTATCTTCAAAACTCCGCTACTCACCTACAATGCCCTTCATCACACAGGTCCCGAGTACCTCCTCAACCTGCTGACCCGCTATATCCCTGCCCGCAAGCTGAGGTCCTCCGACTCTGGCCTGCTTGTTTTCCCCAAGCAAAAGTGCACTACACTTGGAGAACGCTTGTTTAGCTTCATGGCTCCGACTCTTTGGAACTCTCTTCCAGCTTTGGTGCGTGATGCTCCCACCGTCGCTCACTTTAAATCAACTCTCAAGACCCACCTGTTCTCTCTTGCTTTCCATGCTATTTAAGCCTGATATCTGCTATTAGCTGCTGTGTTGCTGAACTTTCCACTGTGTTTAATGTATTATGGATTTTCTTGTTATTACTGCATCTTGTAAAGCGCTTTGTGATGGTGGTCCACTATGAAAGGTGCTATATAAAATAAAGATTGATTGATTGATTGATGATAACTGGGACAGCTCATGGGGTTTCATTATCAAGGTTGGAAATTGAAAAAATCCCATTTAAAGATGCTTGACTTTTTTTTTTTACCAGGCATTGATTAATATGATATGGGCATTTGAAAGTCTTGGATACTGAACTAACAATCAATCATTTTTAATTTTGGGTAGTACAGAACTCATGACTACCTGCTCTCCACAGACTCAGGGTGCAAGGTTACCTGCTCTCCTCAAAGCATGCCTGTGACATGTCTGGTGTTTGCAGAATTCATAGCTGTGACTCTGCTCAGTGCAGATAGGTACAGTATCTATTTGCACTTTGTATTGTGTCTGAGCGATGATCTTCTTGGTACACATCCTTTCCCACAGAGGAAGAAATTGAATCCAAGTATCCAGCTGACTTTAAGTGTTCTCTCTTCACACTCACATAGCTGGCAAACAAGGAGGTTTAAATAAAAAGTATTGTATTGTATTTTGGATATAGTTGAAACAGGAACAATAAGAATACACCTCTTTGTATCTTGCCCACAGGCAGCCTCATTAAAGCTAAATATTGCTTTTAAGGAAAATGTCATTCACAAAAGTCCCATTATACCAGATCAATGCTACAAATGTACTATCCATGCTATTTTACATGTGTTTCTTTTAAAGCATTAAAATAATCAAGGTCCTCTGGAAATCACATATACACAGATACAAAAAAAAAAAGCAATCCTTTCCCACACATCTTGTGCCTCAGTGTTAGAGGAATATAGATAAGCTTCAAAACCAACATGTTATCTGAAGATTAATGCCAAAGAAGAAGCACTGCAATCCTCAGCTGTGTATGAAAAATCAGTTGTTGTGAGCAAAGCTTTGACAAACGGTTTATTTTTCCTTTTTCTGCAGACTCTGTTGATCTGTGTTGACTGGGATTCAAAAGCCTGTTTCTGGGAATGGTTTCATTGCATCTTTGATGACTAGCAGAAACCTATTTTGGTGAACCACAGGTTTTTCTTTTGCATGGGACCCTCAAGCCTGTAACAGCTGTCTCGTAGAGAATGGTGACTGAACTATAGTAAGTGTGGCCCACTAGGGCAGTGTTATTGTGAATACTAACAGTTGCATCAGGCAGTGAAAGGGTAGGATTAATGTAAGTATAGTCCATCATTTCTATTTCTAAATAATACAAAATTCAGTCAAACTAGACAACCAATGTTACATCAATCACTGTATCCAAACTCACTTAAGATGTGGCAATAACCCTCTCATGCATGATTCAAAAGAGCTTTGCTGCTATGCTCTTTGCAAGTTAAGTTTGCATCAATGTAATGTGAAGAAACCTTTTAATAATGCCTTGCTTTTTTCTTGTAATATCTCCAGGGACACGACTCCCAAGGGAAAATATATACTTACATAGCGGAGGAAAGTGTGATCGATCACCGAGGCCCAGTATGTATTCTGTGTAGTGTAGCATTGCTTAGTAATGTTTGACAAAAACAGCTGAGATCATTTTGAGGTCTGGACCTGCAGGCCCAGTACAGCTAGACCCTAGAGTTGAGTGTCATGTTGGTTATGCAGTTGAGTTTTTAGTTTTGTATGCCATGATTTTTGCTCACAAGCTAGTTTCCTTAAGGTCAAGGGTATAATATAGGGTCAAAAGCAGTTCATAATATTGGAACATCTACCCCAATCACAATATAAAGAAGAACTATATGCTAGTGAGTATGTAAACTGAAATATGAACCCAAACAAATCCTGCAGCAATGTGTATAGAGTTTCATTTTAAATCATATACAAGAGTTCATTATACACTCCTCAACACAGGTTATGACTCTTTGACAGCCTAGAGTACAGGACATGCCAATAGTTTAGATGTGGATCTGTTGATAACTAAATAACATATTTTAGCAGTCCTTTAGCAGTTCTCGTGAAATATTGCAGTCTTGGTAGTGTTGAATAGGCAAGGCAGCTATGCATTACACTGTTAATGAATACAAACTCTCAAAATAATTAAAAACATTTATTACGTAAATACAATACTTTGTTACAAATAAAACTGTACATCAATTTGTAATACTTTCAATGACAGCTAATGCACATTTATTTGACGAATGAGCACAGTAATGCACAATTATCTTTTTTAGTGTTTATAAATATATGTAGTTTGAAAATATAGGATACAAATATAGCCATTTTGAGCAGATAATCAAATACTTTTGCAACACATACAAGATAGATAACACATAACACAAATGGGAGAAAGCAGGAGCAGCTTCTGAGTTACATTTAACCAAAAAATAACAAAGCCTGAGGTTACAGTTCTATTTTAAATGTTCCAAAAACTTACAGAAATCTATTTGAGCTGGACATGAATGTGGTCTAGTATATAAACAAGGTCTCAAAGTGCTTTACTAATAGAATAGATCACATTCATTTGTCAGTTTTTTTTTTTACAGCTATCTATATTATTCTAAAGCTGTACCAGCATTTGCTTTAGTTCTATTTTTTGACTGACTGTGAGCAAAAATGACGATTCTTCTAAGCAGATTTATCTTGGTCCCAATGAGAATGACATTGAGTAATCTGTTATGTAAAGATGTGACCAGCATTTCATATTACCCTCTGTATGGATGCAGCTCTTGCAGTGAAGACATACATTTCCATTCAGTGTCATCTGCCAGGTAGGGCAGAGACTCACGATTCTCAGACATGGTGCTAAATCTGAAATTGTCTTTAACCAGTTCACATTCCAAAGTGCTTACTGTCATCTCCAGGCTGGTTCTGGAGTTGAAATGATGCTGAGCATGAAATGGGGTTCTTCCCCTGAACTGGTCCCTAAGAATGCACTTGAAGGCTCTTTTGAACTCTTGATTGAAACAGGGGTATATGATTGGGTTGATGCAGCTATTAAAATAGCCCAGCCAGAAAATGACTTTAAATAAATCTTCAGGAGGTTTGTACTGTGGGAAAAATTAACCTAAGGATACAAAACAAAACAAAAAAACAAAAACAAAAACAACAACAACAACAACAACAACAACAACAAACACATTGGTACCGAAAGAAGCATTGTTTAATTAAATGCAGAGAACAAACGTGAACGTTTCATACATATTTTAATTAATTCTATTCATCCCGTTTTTTAAACAAATACTTACCTAAGGGGAGTACAACAAAAAAGGCAGCCAGCAGAGAACGAAGACTCTCACAACTATTCCCAGTGTTTTTGCAGCTTTCCTTTCCTTGGAGAACTTGTGAATCCTAAAGGAAAACGAGCTTCTCAGACTATTGCTCTTAGAAGGCTGCACGTGTTTGCTTAAGGAGCTCTCCCCTGTTGAGATCTTCCTGTGGATCCTCAGAGTGACTTCTTCCTCTGTGGAGCTCAGTCGTTCTCTCTTAATCCCAGAATACAGACTCTTGGTCTCTCTCCTGGCTGCCAGGTAGACTCGAAAATACATCGCTAAAATCACCATGAGGGGCACGTAGAAGGAACCCAGGGCTGAGAAAATAGCATAGCCGGGCTCTTCTGTAATCTTGCAGACACTATCGTCTTGTGGATCACGCTCCTTCCATCCTAACAGAGGGCCAATGGAGATAACCATTGCGAGCATCCAGACTGCAGCCAAAGTGATGAGTCCTCGTTTTTTGTTCATCATCGTAGGGTAACGCAGGGGGTAGCTCACGCCAATGTACATGTCAACCGAAATAACACAGAGGCTCAGAATTGAGGCAGTGCAGCACAGGACGTCCACAGCTGCCCAGTATTGCAAAACACGCGCCCAAAAACCCATTAACCCAGCACCTCCAGAGTCGCAGAGAAAGGCAGCACGGTGGTACTAAGCAGCAGGTCAGCTACGGCTAAGTTAATCATAAAATAGTTCGTGACAATCCGGAGGTGCCTGTGACAAGTGACTGAGAGTATGACTAAAATGTTTCATATTACAGCGAAGAGAATCAACGATCCCAGAGTTAAACTTAACATAACAGCCCACTGTGTGCTTGTGGTAGCTGCCCTAGGGTTTTCATTAGTTAAATTCTCTGAAATGTCCAAGTTACCCGCTGTAATTGTTTCGTTATTACAGAAAGAAGACATCTTTAAAAAAAAAAAAAAAAAAAAAAAATGTCTAAAAATGACATTTACTACCTTAACCAGTGAAGATGCAGAAGATGGTTATTTATTGGAGCTGTTTGTTTTTGATTCTCCAGGTTTTTAAATAGTTCGTTCTATGTTGTATTGCTTAATGTTGATAAAGTCAACGCACTCCATAACTCTGTAACTTGTTAAATTTAATTTCGAGATATTGTTTTGTCTTATAAAGCCATAATACCTAAAACAAACAAACAAACAAAAAAGAAGTACCAGTAGTTTACTCGCAAACTGGTGAAACCAGCTAAAAAGAATAAAAACGATTTAAATAAATTAAAAACTTTTAAAACGAACTCTTTATTCAATGCAAAATGCCGGTCGACACCTTTGCAATTTGATCTCTTGAAGAGTACTGCAGAATGAACGGAGCTTTTCTATTTACGTCACGGTTATCAAAATGCCAATGGTAAAGCAGTACAGTATATATATATATATATATATATATATATATATATATATATATATATATATATATATATATATATATATATATATATATATATAACCCGATGAAGACTTTGTGAATACACATGACCATCAACCCACACACAACAGCTTTTGATGCCTTACATTGGCAATGAGATTTTCCTTAAAAGTAACATTTTTTTTGTTATATGTTTGCTGCATGTTGTACAGTTGACTGTAAGTACTGGTAAGGTGAGGTACAAATGAAAAGATGGCACAGTAATAGATGGAACGTTTGAAAAACAGAAAAAAACAAGCACCAATTAAAATTGTTAAAATGAGCAGTTTTCATATGATTAAATTAGCTCAGCAACAAAAACTAAATGATTACCTAAATCCAAACAAACCAAAGCCCTACACCTAGTGTCATAGTAAATTATAGGAGGCTGTGTAGTCCAGTGGTTAAAGAAAATGGCTTGTAGGAGATCCCCAGTTCAAATCCTGGCTCACTCACTGACTCACTGTGTAACCCTGAGCAAATCATTTAACCTCTTTGTGCTCTGTCTTTCAGGTGAGATGTTGTTGTAACTGCAGTTGATGCATAGTTCACCCTAGTCTCTGTAAGTCACCTTGGATAAAGGTGTCTGCTAAATAAACAACTGACTCACTGTGACCTATAGTTAATGGATGTAGAATATTTATGGAATTATGTTGTTATGGCTATAAATGAGCTAAAACTACTTTAAGAGAAGCATGGTACCTTAGAATTAGAATTTGTTAGCAATGTTTTTTTTTTTTTGTTTGTTTAGTGTTTTGGTTTTTAAGAAATTAATGATAATTTTTTTTTTCAAAATAATAATTACTGGTACATCACAATTTAAAAAAAAGTGAAATACCACAGAGAAGAAATTGTGGTCAGAGCACATTAAAATGAATGTAGATCCTACCTCATCATGTCAGAGAACCACAGCAATGAAATCTTGACATATTAAATTTAATAAATGTGAGCCTTGGGATATCTCATTATGTGTATAGCAAGTAAGCAGGAAGTAGCACTGACAGCACTGTTTTTGCAGGTTGGCGTTATGTGTGTATTTTATGGAATATGTGGCCTATTAGTCAGAACTCTCAAAGATTTGAATCTCAGTGTGACCAGTTAATAAACGGAAACCATCCTGTTGTGCATTTTAAGGAATAGCAAAATTCCTAGAACACAACAACTGAAGGATTGTGACTTGTTGTCCAACATGCAATAGATAGTAAATCATTACAGTTAAGCTAAAGTCGAATTATTGCCTTCAGTCTAGTTCTCCCTGCAGCTTGCCAGTTCAGTACAAGAAAACAAAGGCTAAAAATAAGCACTTTCATTTGTCAAGGCACATAGGGATAGACACAAGACAAAGCTACTTCCTTGATTTAAGAACATCTCTAAGACTCCCCTGCTAAAGCTCAAATGTGCCTACATTTGATTTAATGTAATGTGATGGATGTGTGTCCGTGTTTTTTTTTTTTTTACATTTCTTTTATCTTTTTGTGTTCAAACCATTCAAATGAAGAGCACCAAGTCTTTCTTGCCATTTCAACCAATCCATCTTTCTACAACCTCTCAATAGACTTTTATTGTTTTAAAAATAGTATCAGCATTTCAAGGCCATGTCAAAGTTGGCCATCTTGGGGAAATCCTTTGACAAAACTAGCCAGAGCTGCTCTATTAATTAAAGGGTGTCCTCTCTGTTCCGCTCAAATCCTTAGAACTGTTGTTATACACTGAATTAGAACTTGGTAGGAATCTTGAGCTCATAGTTTATATTAACCTTTATATTATAATTATAATTTACAGGAAATTCCTAGTATGGGTAATTATGTTCCTTTTCTCTGTTTCCTAGGTAATTGGTTAGATTAAAATTATCACTGAGGCTGTAATACAATATGTAATTCAAAATCACATGGTAATTACTGTCAAATGCCTGGTTCAGTGTTTCTACCCTGTTCCTGGCGGCACACCGTATCTGCTGGTTTTCATTCCAATGCAGCGCTCAATTGCTTAATTGAACCGTATCAACAAACGAAGAGCTTGAAAATAACGGGAAAATGACCAGTTAATCACTTTATTAGTTCAATGAAGGGTTCAATTAAGCAATTGAGCGCTGCGTTGGAACGAAAACCAGAAGACACGGTGTGCCGCCAGGAACAGGGTTGGGAAACACTGAACTAGTTAATAGAGCATTACTGATACACATTGTAATATAATACATAATATGCTGTTTAACAATCAGCAGGTGCCTTTGAGGGTAAATGAGTTTGCACATTGAAATTAAGATAATGCCCAAAGCTACAAAACTGTACTGTAAATCCTGAATGAGGTGCAATGGCTTATTACAGATAATTCTAGGAAATATAAACGGCAACATAGTAGCGGGTGGGTTCACTGTATTGGTGTCCTGTCTTTAAAGGCTCAGTATTTGTCCTTTGACTACTGACAAGTGCATTGTGACTGGGGTTTTACTCATGTGAACAATGAAGTGGTGTCCCTGCATAGCAGCTAAACTGAACTGCTCTGTGTAAATCCTCTGTTTTTGAAAATCATTAAGATAGTTCAATTGTACGTCATCCAGCCTGAAGCCATGTTCCAGACGTAATAGACAGAGCATTAGGGGCTACACCTTGATGCAATTCTGCACATTTATTTGTTTTTGAAGGAAGCAATCCATTTCTCACTGCCTAAGACATTCTATCTTAGTTTTACCACAATAAGCACTGCTAAGCATGTCTTAAGATCACAGAACACCAATAAGTCCCTATTGTAGATTCTTCTGTCACGATTTCATCTGCACCATGAAACCAGTCTTAGAACCATGTATGCTTTCTTTATTTTTTCTTCCAATGCAGCTTTTTAACTTTACAGTTCCCATTTGTTTTTCTTGTGTCTTCCACTGTCTAAAAGAAATCTCAGTACACCTTTTTCCCCCCAAAAAATCAAAGTAGCAGGTGCAACATGAGGTATATACTGTAGTTAAGGGCAACAATGCCCAAGGACATACCTTTCTAGATGTAGAACATTCTGTAAAGCTGGAACAGTTTGAAACCCTGCAATACCAACATCCTTTCAACCTAATTGGTTCTGTAAGCTGTTCTATCTATCAGTATGTGCTGTGTGGGTGTCTGAATGTCCTGTTGATGGGATTGTTTTGAAATGTCAAAGTATATTAAACTGAGATCACCTTTCCAATGTTTCTTTGATTCAGGCCGTTGTATGATAGATACTCTTTGGAAAGATCCCATTGACATCTTCTGTAAAGAGCTGTTGTGTTAACACTGTGGTCATGGATACACATTCACTTAAGATCAAGTAAGTTCTGTCTTGGCTAAATCCCACTACCTTTGACTAATTCTCAAAAAATAATGATCTATTCCCTCCCTATTCCTCAGGTCACCACTGAAAACAAGAATATCGCCTCAGTTGATCCGACCATTTTCTTAAATAAAGATTATGAATGTATCAAAGATAACTAAGCAGAAATAAAACAAAACTATTATAAGCATTGCTATAAAACTGAGTTTGGGTTTTACAATCTTGATGTAAGTGACGATGTATGCCCAAGTCACAAAGCTAGATTTGCATAAACCCATCCGGGTAACACTTTACATTAAGTGTCTCTGTGTATTTACATAGTAGTTACTTACACATAATTACAATTTTATTATGCAGAGTGTACTTAATATGTAAATCTTTTTGCACAATATAACCCTAACCGTAACACTAACCCTAACCCAAACCTTTTCTGATACAATTGTGCACTTACATAACATTAAGTACATTGTAACTCTGCATAATAACATTGCAATTATGTGTAAGTAACTACTAGGTAAATACACAGTAATTAGAGACACTGTTACCTCCATCTTTCACTAATTCACATGTTATTATTATTATTTATTATTATTATTTATTTATTTAGCAGACGCCTTTATCCAATGTGACTTACAGAGACTAGGGTGTGTGAACTATGCATCAGCTGCAGAGTCACTTCTCTCACTACATCTCACCCGAAAGACGGAGCACAAGGAGGTTAAGTGACTTGCTCAGGGTCACACAATGAGTCAGTGGCTGAGGTGGGATTTGAACCAGGGACCTCCTGGTTACAAGCCCATTTTTTTAACCACTGGACCACGCAGCCTCCTATTAGACTCTGAAATGGCATTTTGTGTGTGTGTGTGTGTGCGTGCGTGCGTGCGTGCGTGCGTGCGTGCGTGCGTGCGTTTGTGTGTGTGTGTGTGTGCGCGTGCGTGCGTTTGTGTGTGCGTGCGTGCGTGCGTGCGTGTGTGTGTGTGCGTGTCATGTGACACATCTCATCCCCTCCTGGTAGGACATGTCTCTCATGTAAACTGTATCACCTCACTAGACACTGATGTACTTCAACACTGTTATGTGAATCGTCTCTTTAATCTAGCTTGTGATTAAAGGGCAATTGTCTGCTGCTTTAAGATGAAATTGTTTTATAATTGTTACATGTTACGTATTACTAGAGCTCTAGCAAGGCCACCGTCTTCTCTTCTCCTGTAAGTAATAGATATTTTAGAGCTTTGAGAGGTGCTCACAAAATGAATGTCTGACATGTAGGTGTAGTTTTATAATATATAATTATATATATTATATAATATATAATATATATAATTTTATAGAAACACCAGCAAAGAGGGACATTGAAGTAATCCGATAATCCATGGGCAACACGATTCGTGCACTGCAGACTATATTTTTCATACTGTATTTCTTTAGACAAGCACTATGGCATAATTTCCTTTTACTGGCTTTTACATTTCAAGTAAAGAGACTTCAAGAAAAAATGTCATTGGATAAACCACTTTGGAGCAGCAAGAAAAAGGAGGCCCTGGGTATCAGTTTTGGGGCAGTGTGAGTGTACAAACCCATCACAGTAAACTGTGATATGTTCACACACAAGACAATGTTTGTTTATAACCCACTTTATGCCACCTCTAAAGGAGAGCAATACATGAAACTTGAAAGCCTCTATTTACTTCCCTCAGATCAATCTTGACTCAGATCAGTTACCAACATCAGTCACCTTGTGACGTTGCTGTGACTCATTGTTAAACCTAAAAGCACCCGACTGAAGGTATAGGCAGGACCGTGTCAATGTGTGTAATAAGCAAATCCTTTCAGGATAATCTTTATTGTTTTCTTCAACAGTATTGTTCACTGTAACAAAGAGGGAACCAAAAGTCAGAGTACTGTGCAGCTGGAGGAGCTTTATTCATTGCAACATGTTGCCCGCTGGTGATGTCAGATGGTGTAGAGTTAGTAATGCTTTTCATGGGCTAAATATCAGAGGTGCAATCATCAACCATTGCTTAGCACGGTTCAGCAGACTTGGAATATCATTTCAGTTATTATCTGAATTGATTTGGAGATCTAGAGCATGTCAATGATGACATTAAACTGCAGGGCCCCACTTAGTAAATGCATAGTTAAGTGTCAATCAAGCAGTGGCAGTGAATAGTTAAAGCAAATATACTGTATATCTCTTAATGAAATGATGTTGGGCAGTCAATTGTAGATATGATTGTGGCAACTGAAAAATAACAAGATTATAATTGTTGTAATTGAATCCAAGACATTAAATTAAACATAGCTGGACATCATTGTTTGCTTTCAAAGAATTGTTGTCATTTTTTAAAATCAATACTCTGAAGATATACAGTATATATACATTCTTTTTTTTAAGTGATTATTTCTGCAGTTTCTTTTGTTTATAACCACCTGATTTCCACTGCATCTCTTTTTTTTAATCAAATATTATTACCCACTGTGTATATAAAAATGTATTAAGGTTACAAAAATAATAGATGTGTTGTATCAGTTAACTAACGAAGAATTGAACTTCATCATTCAACTATGAAGACTAAACAGGCATATTGCGGTGTTAATTAAAACTGAAGATAACGAGGACACCTTGTGGACAGAAGCAAAATTTCATCAGTGTTATAGATACTGTCTGTAATTCTTAACTTTGACAGCTCAGTTTAACTAAGACGATGAATGCACTGTGCTTCTAATGACTCCCCACTGGCAGGTTTTAGACATTACTGCACTTAGACAGATCGTTAAATGCTGAAATAACTGTTTCAAATAGAAAATTTACTGCCAATATGTAGGATAGACAGTATGACATCTGATAACTGCATTGCAAGGATAAATAGCACTTAGTGGTCTTTTTTTCAGCAGAACATTTGACTTCTAAGTAAATCAACTTGTAGGAAAAATGTGGTGGCAATTTATTGGATTTTTCTTTGTGCTTTATGTGCTATTCAAAGGCATTCACTGTGCGACACTACTTGTAGCTTGATACAAAACCACACGGCTTTTTAAACTGGTTGTATTTTATCACACCTTTTTTTTCAGAATTTCAGACTCAGTCAGTTCTGTTAGGAATTGAATGAAAAGTGTGCAGAATGTTTACCACACCTTTCAAATATGTCCTCCTCTAATGATTATTAAAATGTCACTTGGGAATAGCGAAACTCTTATCTGAAATGCATGTTTCCTCTATTCCTATCTAACATGTGACCTTTTCTGACATCCCACTTACTCTTCAAATTCTACTGCTCTCTGAAAGGGAGGTCTGGAGTGGAATAGCAGACATTCCGGTGAATGTCTAGATACTGTTGGTAGGTCTAAAAATATCCCTGACTTAAAAATCTGCCCTGCCTCTCCTTTCAAGCACCAGGCAGTAGAGCAGTTTAATAGGAGTTAAACGTCATATCTCTTCTAAAAAATCCAAGTTGTTAAAATTGATAATCCTGCATTGCTTTGAAACGCTGTGATGTTGGAATGCCACAGGGCTGGCTCTGGGTCACTTGCTGTTTCTGCTTTATGTTTCTGATTCTCCTAGAGGCCTGGTATTCTCATCCACATATCAATTAAAAGATATGGCATTCATTCAGTTCCTTTTTACATTTTAGTCTTCATAGCAGACACAGTGTAGTGGGACTATATTATGAACCGTGTGTTACCTTTTAAAGCACAACTGGCCATGGGTACTAGTACAGTCACACTGGCTTTTTGTAGTGTTATTTAGAAATGCTAGGTCAATAGTTTTAGGTATGGCTAATAGTTTTAGGTATCCCCTCTAGAGAAATGGTAACAACTCTGAGCAAGGTGCTCCATCTAGTGGAGAAAGATGATACCAGGAGGTGATAAGATGATACTTTATTAACCCATTAAGTGCCATTGTCCTCATTTGAGGACAGGCTACTTTGTGAAACAATTTGAGCATTTTTAATGGCATCTACCTGTTATTTTAATTTTCTCTTTAACTATATTGTTAACCGCAAAAGTTAAGCATAAATGTACTGTATGAAATTACATAAATACAGCTTATGTTGTGATTTTTTTCAAAGAAAAACTAACTTGGTATGTAATGTGTTAAGAATAAGAGAGTAGAGAAAATATATTGAAGCAAATCAAACCACTGGAATAAAAAGCACATCAGTGGATTTTTAAAAATAAACTTTCATGATACATTTAATAAAAATTAAAATAAACAGTATTTTGCAATGCAAACACTTCCCATGGATCACACCTGACCTCTGTACAGTAGATGCTTTCCACACAGCTCCTGCCTCCCAGAGCATTACAGAAGTAATGTCTCAAATCTGCTGCTGAAGAGATATTATACAATGAGACGAGATCAAAAATGAGGATATTAGGGTGACAATGTCGGTTAAGAGTATCTATTAATGACAGTCTGAAGTCTAATGCAATGAGTTTTTTTCAGTCAAGTGGAAACAATGACTGATTGTGACGTATCATGAAGGATGGTACATGGAAGACAAAATGGTTATAACTCCCAAGGCAGGCAGAGCATGAAGTGTATGGATATTGTGAAGACAGAGATGGACACAGCACAGCAATGGGGAGAGCTGAATGTTGAAGGGACTGCAGTTTTAAGGCAGGTTCTCTTTTATGTACAGGGTTTCATAATTTTAGAAATGACATTCTGCGAAACAGCTGCTGTCATACTCAATTTCAATAAATATATCCTTTAATATTTCTTCAGTGTCCTTTCAGGCTTCATAGGAGTGGAAGATGTTCTTTTACATTGCAGAAGTGAACTGACATTGAAGAAATGATAAGGGCATTCTGCATAGGACAAAGTTGAACACTTCAACCTTTCTAGTAAATAAGCAAGTGATGTTTAAAACGCACATTAATGTGCTCTTGGGTGGTTTATTTTGAATAATAAAACCTGCAAGTCTAATATCTGAAAGCATTTGTTGACATTCAAAATGTAATGTTTGTACAGAACTCAGGATATCAGGGCTGATATGTATCCGTGGCACAGGGTACGAGGAGAGCAAGGCTGACCCCTATGACATAAATGAGGTAATACACATATACCAGAATGACTAAATAGTGCCACAATGTGAGAGATATTTGCAATTACAGCAAGGGTTTTACAAGGAATGTTAAATCCATTGTTTCTGAGTTCTGAAACAGGTTTAACACATAGAACAGGACACAGAACAGCTGTATCTGAGAGCTGTGAAAGGATCAGGATTTTGCTTCCAGTTCCAGTTTTGCTTCCAGTTTCTTCCTTTACACATTACCGAATTCTGCCTCACATTCTTTAAAGATGGTGTTGAATTTGGTATGTGCAGCACAATTTCAGTTTCATTGCCAGCCACATCACAATGTAAGCTTGCAGCTAATGTACTACAGTTGACTTAGCATGAGTCACCAAAGTTAATGTGTAGTCCAAAAATAAAAAAAAAATCTGGTTTAACAAAGGATATGCTGCTAACTGCATCGTAAGTATATGAATTGCAGCTGTGCTTTGATAACACTGTAGGCCTTTATGAATCATTCTCACAATGATACATCAGAGGCATAGTGTTATACTATAAAGACATCTGAAACTGATGTAAAGGACCTTTTTTATCCAGTAGTGCTGGAACCAAGCCATTGTCTATGAAACGGACAGCAGCACAGAACACTGCACTGGCATTTGCTGAGGAGAGCTGTTGTAGGTAGTTAATGAGGTTGGATTCACATCATCACTGACGTCAATCAGTACCCAGGATTTCTATTTACTACTCTAAGTGTGTAGTTGTAGATACATGTTTACAACATTTGTGATTTAGTGTGTTGCAGGGGAAGTTGAAATTATATTTTATTAATTATAATTTATTCCGTTCTTAAGGCTCAAGAGTTCATAAAACAAAGGAAGTTTCACAAATGGAAACTATTTCAAAAGACTGAACTAATATTAGGACTTCTAGGCATGCGGCTTACCTACCCTGTACCCTCTATTTGGGTGATTTCAGAAGACCAGTGGACAAGATAATATAGGCAAAAATACATAACAGTTCTTTGTTAGCAAACAAAAAAACAAACACACACGTAAATAAATAAAGCAAGCATGTGTATTAACTAACATGCTTTCCAAAGACGTGTTCCACACAGCTTTCTTAACCTTTGAGCCATTTTTGACCGTCAGGATATTTTGAGCACCAGTATGTACATGACAATGAGATCATGTGTCAGCTGTAGAGAAGCTGGCTATTTAATGAGTAGAAGCACTTATGAGTGACAAGCGGCAGAGGAGAGCTTACCCAGTTCATAACACATTGAAACTGCACTCTAAACTTTTGGTGTTGCTGAGGGGGGAAAACAAGTTTACATTCACTTCATATTTTGGCTGCTACTGTAGGATTTTTTATTTTTATTTTTTTTATTTGAGGACAGAAAAAGGAGAAACAGGGAGGTAAGTGCGTGAAAAAAGTTAATGCATCTTTAAATTAAATTGGGTTGCCTTTTCTGTCGTGGCACACAGTGGCCTTTTCTGATGAAACTGTGTAATACTTATTCGTATTAATACTGCACGTTAGACAATATAACATGAATAGAAAAGAAAAGCTTTAAAAGGTGATTTGACAGTACAGTATTTAGGAATGGGCACTCGTGTATGGCTGTAAAGTTGTAAAGTTGGCAAGGTCGCTGATATGCTTAGTGTTTTGGCTATAAACGGCGTGAAGAAATAGAGTTTGATAAGATATCGAAACGTTGGGCAGCTGGCTGTTTGAGCTAAAATATATATTGAGCCTTAAGAACGGAATATATATATATATATATATATATATATATATATATATATATATATATATATATATATATATATATATATATATATATATATATTAGCACCGCCGCTTTCTTAAGAAGGTACCTGAATTGTTATCAATCGACAATTTTGCATGTAAAATAACTGCTCTACCGTACAAACGTTTAAGACCACAGGCTACTTCAAATTAAAAGCAGTTTTAAAACGTTGTTCTTCCAAATGTTGTTGGTGATGCAACTGCTAAACAAACCTAAAAAAAAAAAAGAAAAAGAAAAATGTATGCCAGTATTTGTAAAGAAATGTCAAAATTAGGGGTGTTTGTTTTGCTTTGAATTGATTTAATGTGATAGGCAACATGAAGAAACGGAAACCTTTACCCTCAGATATTACGAGAGTATAATTTGAATATCACACCTGACGTGTAAAAATGCAGAAGTTCACACAGTTTAATTCTGTATCAGGTATAACTAATTTCTTTATATTTTACGCTTCAAGTGATGTTAGCTATATATATATATATATATATATATATATATATATATATATATATATATATATATATATATATATATATATATATATATATATATATATATGGGTATATTTATTTTTAACGAGACTCAGTAAAGTGAGTTAAAAATAGAACTGGCTGGGACGTGAACCTTCCCAGGGTCTTATTTTTGTAATGCCCGGAGGCTATGGATCCTATCAATAACCCAACGCCGGGAAATCCTTGGCATCATGCTCTGCTATAACGCCAGGCTTTTCAAATGTTTCACCCTATTACTGTGTACATGTATTTTAAAAACCTGTAGTTTTTATAGTTAAATTTGGAAATGCATTTTCCTAATTTTCTAATTGGTGTTAAGCATTTCACAAGCAAAAAAAAACGTACACTATAGTCATCATTTGTTAATATCCACTGTATGCATTTTGCAAACAATGCTGTGATTTTGAAGCTGGAAGATGAATTGACGACATGAACACTAAGGCCTTGCTTCAGGGCCACCTATAGTCTATTGACTTCAGTGTTAATAGACCATCAATATTAAGGTCACATTTTGTTGGTCCCTTCACTGCCCTTAATAGAAGTGACTATGCCTGTATTTTGAAGTGTATCCAGTAGATATTCTTAAGCAGTCATTTTTACCTGGGCATTATAATAACAACTAGATATTTATTAATATGTCATGGTAATGAAACAGAATATTTTTCTTTTTAAAATGTAATGCTTTTTTGTGTGCTTTTTTTAAGATAAAAAATGTCAACTCTTCAAAACATTCAGCTGAAAATTGACCCTAAGGATCTTCAGATCAGGACAATAACTGTGGAAAGGTTACTTGAGCCACTGATAATTCAGGTACATTTAATATTGCTTATACTACAGAATCCACACATTGTATTTACTTTTTGATGAGCTAATGTAAGTAACATTAAACTATACAATAGAAAGCCCATTATTCTGGAAACTGTTCTAGATGGCAGTAATGGGGTCTCAAAACTGCACCAATTAAAAAAAAACATACCTGCACTCGAATGGCAGTCTTTGGGGAAGAATACTGTGCCCTATGCACTTTCTCATTGTGATCTCTTAGCTGATCAGTAGAATACTGTGCCCTATGCACTTTCTCATTGTGATCTCTTAGCTGATCAGTAGAATACTGTGCCCTATGCACTTTCTCATTGTGATCTCTTAGCTGATCAGTAGAATACTGTGCCCTATGCACTTTCTCATTGTGATCTCTTAGCTGATCAGTAGAATACTGTGCCCTATGCACTTTCTCATTGTGATCTCTTAGCTGATCAGTAGAATACTGTGCCCTATGCACTTTCTCATTGTGATCTCTTAGCTGATCAGTAGAATACTGTGCCCTATGCACTTTCTCATTGTGATCTCTTAGCTGATCAGTAGAATACTGTGCCCTATGCACTTTCTCATTGTGATCTCTTAGCTGATCAGTAGAATACTGTGCCCTATGCACTTTCTCACTGTGATCTCTTAGCTGATCAAGAACCATGACAACGCATTCCTAACGAATGCTTGTTAATTAGCGAATTACATGGGGGCAGTAAGTAATTGCGTTTTATGGTTGTGGGCATTACCACAATTTCGGCCAGCTAAGTTAATAAAATGAAAGCTATTTAAGATTTATTTTTATTACCAAATGAAAACATTTTATTTCAAGGGAGTATTTATCTTTCTTGGGAGAAGTCCATATTATATTCAACTCATTTACACAATGGTAATCATTCCACATGGCCTGCTGAACAGCCATTCAAGTGTTTATCAAATAATTGAATTAAGATGCAGCTGGATCCCACCACTGGCTTCTTGCATATTTTGCATTTCTCACTGGACTGGAGTGAGCCAGGAGCTGTGTTAAAAAGGAATACACTGTACCCACAAGCTAATTTACAGTGCCAGTGAAATTGCTGATAAACAAGTAAATATATAGCTTTATAAGAAACACAATATAATGACAATCCCACCACTGTGCAGTACTCCTTTTTGGACTATTGTGCAGAATTCTGTGCACGTACACTATTGAATAAAAATCCCTATAAACGCATATTTATACATTTTAGTATGAAGTCAGAATTCTAGCCACAAGAGAGGAATCTTTAATCATTGACAAACATGTGGACCACTACAGAGCCCAATGTACTATTTTAGTTTCATTGTTCCATGTTTCCTTGCACATCCTGCAGCAGGCTGGCAGGGTCTGAAAGCAACAGGGAACACAAAACGCAGGAACGCTTCTCCTTTCAAAGACTGTTTGTTCAGAAATAAAAATGCTGGCTTTGTTATGGTCGGCTACAAATCCACTATTCCAAGGGCACGTATAAAACTGATTGATTTTACATTACGGTGTAAAATTGATGTGCTCTTCTCTTGTTTGTCGTCTTTGTTTGGTTCTGAATAGATTTGTTATAACTGACCAAAGGGAGAATAATGTTTCTCTTGTGTTCAGACCATACAAGCTATCTTTCTTGTTTGTGTTTGCATGCCTGATTCTGAGCAGTACTTTTCCTCAGTTTAGAACCTGAAACTGTATACTGTAGGCACAGTCATAGCAGTACCAGGAAATAAAAATACAAGGTGTTGTGTTTAATTGTTATATTGTGTTACTGTAATTGTTATAGGGATATTATTAATTCACGGTGGAGTGTCAATATGTATCAGCCTGTGTGTCTGCAGGACAAAAAGAAACACAACTAAAATAACCTGTTTTTGTGGCTACCTTGTCTAATCAAACATGAGACATGAGACATGTGTGTCAGTCCGTTAACAAATTACATTTAGCGCTGGCTCTGGCTAATTGTGAACTCCGTGGGAGGTGTTTAAGAAATTATGACAGATATGTAATACAATTGTAAAAAAAAGAATCCATGTGCATTGCCAAAACACAATTGCTTTTTTCCACCTTTGAAATATATTGATTAATTATATGTGCATAGACAGAGCAGCTGTAAAACACAATCATATATATTATAGTACAAACTATTTCTGTTCCAAAGCAGAGGGCTGTGATAAAAGAAGAACATTGCTTGTTGCATTGTTAACACAGTGTAATGTGAGTAGGTGGTTAAACATAAGTAAGCTGTTAACAGATTGAATAGAGACACTGTAAACAGAAAACATTTAGACAGAAGTCACTTTGTAATCAAAAAAATGGAATGAAAGTGGGTGGGGTACTGTATATGCTTGCAAGTCAGTAATTGAAAGTATAGTACAAAAAATGGCAACATATCTAAAACCTATTTGGGTACAACATGTCATAAATGTTAAAATGGTATGTTGTCCCTGTCAAATAAATACATAAATAAATAAATAAATAAAATAGGGGGTTCATTTGAATGGGTCATCCACCACAATTTGCCTTTCCATGGTATTTTTAAAAAAAAGTATTTTAGTCTGCTATTTGTATACCAGAGTAGCCTTGTAACCACTTAAAAAGACATTTGGGTCTTGTGACAGAGATCGAATGATTCTTGGTGTTAGATCTCCCTCTCGACCTGTGAGGGCACGGTGCCAGAGGAACAGAGTACCCTTAATTAAGTGGCACGACAATTTATTCCGAAGGGTAGATGGAAGTCGGTCATTTAGGAAGGGGCGAGCTACGGCACCCAAGCTCATTGACCCGACGGTAAGCGCGTGGCATCCGAGGACTGGAGGAGCGGATGCCCTCGTTAACCTCGGGTCATGGGCGAGGTATAAATAGGGGCATGGCTTGAGTGATCTGTTCCTTTGCATATGGTTAAGCCAAATAACCTAGAAGGAGCCCGTGTTGTGTGTACTAAAACCGTGAGTGTTTTGCTTGTCTGTGTATTAACACTGTTTGTCTTGTGTGTCGCTTTTCTCACCAAGAATACTGAGCACGATCCGAGCTGCAGCCGTGAGGCCAGCGAAAAACCGGACATCACCACTCACCTTTCCACTACAGGAACTGTCTTTTGCACCACTAGCACTAAAATCACGCACTGTCGAAATTGTGTCTGTGTTTTGTGTGGGTGAAAGAACCGACTTTGGGTTACGGGTCAAACCCGTGGGATTATAATCAGAAGTGATACACGCCGCTGTACCACTTCCAACACCGTTATTGTTTGCAGGTTCGCTATAAGGCTCTGGACATTAAAATCATTGAATAAACACCCTTGCACCTGTAAAACGTTGTCTGCGTGATTACTCTGCACAGCACTCACCTGCACGTCTTTTCCACTCTGCCACAGGTCTATTCAATTGATCGAAACCGTTGCAGATCTAAATACTATCGCTGTTTAGAAAAGTAATATAGGGCCCAAGGTTATGAAAATCAAACAGTTCATGGAAGTCAGATCTTTTTCATTGTGTTCAGAAGCACCAGCCACTATATTTACACATAATAAACAGTGATTCTTATAAGCAGCAGTGATGCAAATAATCAGTAAAAAGAAAGGTCTTTGTTTTAAATAGAAATAATTATATGATCGTCGAAGAAGTCTGGAGGAGTCTTCTCAAGTTCTGTGAATGTTTCAGGGCAGATTGCAATTTCAGGGCAGGTGCAGTTTTGAAATGCCTTCCAGACAAAGGAGTTACTGTGTGGTAAAGGCCACACCAAGCTCTGGTACAGGTGTCGAACCCTATGGTGGTAAATACACATGGCAGGAGATAACTGCAACATTGCACTCCAGCTAACAGACCCCTGGAGATCATTGCAAGGGGGGATTCCATAAACCCCTGATCATTTATGAACACCTATATCAAAATATCATGCTTTGATAACCTTTACACATATTGAAAGCAGTTTCAAGTATGTAGAATCATTTCATATGTCTTTACACTTGTTGTTGCAGGTCACCACACTAGTGAATTGCCCAAAATATCCTTCTAACAATAAAAAGGGCCGTTCTAAAAGGGGCCGTGTGCTCTTGAAGTCAGTGGAAGAAGCTACACTCAATTTAATTGAGAAGGGTGAGAAGATTGCAAGGGATACTGCAGTACTAAAGGAAGAGCTGACTGCAGCTGTGGAGGAGGTTCGAAGAGAAAGTAAGTGATGCAGATGCTTTATTAAAAATACTAGAAGTCAATCAGTATTTGTGTGGTTTAACACATGGCCTAAGCATGTTATGTTATTGTACTAATTACCATTGGCTCGATAGATTAAGATGACAAAAATCTGATTTGCTTGTGTGTACTGTATTTGTGTCAGGAGCCCCTTGTAGATTTCCTTGGACTATATGATGTTACTTTAGGTATGGTAGTTCAAGATTAGTGTTAATGAGGGTCTATGAAATATCACAGCAAAGTAGGAGACATCTGGTGTCCATTAATGATCTACATACACAATCATTTGCACACTGACAAATGGATATATGACTGTCTTCAATGCAAAAATATGCTAAAATAATGCGACGCTGGCTTTTCTGTTAACAAGCCCAGTTTTGTTAAATGTGAGCTCCTGGATGTTAGTGTCACAGTACAGTCTTGCAAACATCCTCTCCGGATTAAAATGGAATCTGTATTGCAGAGTGTGACGACATTTATAGGAGTCAGGCTTTCTATTCACAGTTTCTTTAGAAACTCACATTGTGGTGGGTTTCCTGTCTCTCGTGCTTTCTCTATGTGCACCAGTTTAGCCCGAAGCAAGGCTTCAGCAGGTTATGATCTCTTTAAAAATACTCATATACAGTTGACATTATTACAAACTGTATGTTTTCCAATTAATTGGTAGTCATTGAAGATAGATGGGCTTTGCAGAGTTGGATGAGGTTTCCAACATGTGACCTGGTTATAACAACTTTACAAGTGTGTCTGTTTCTCTTTCGTCTTCAGTTTCAGAAGCTGGGTTATAATTCTCATCACCACGACTCCAGATTCATTTGTAATTAAATTTAAGATACATTTCAGTTCAGTAGGAAATGTTTCACAAAAGGATTGTTTAATTCCAATTAGGGTGGGATGAAATTAAAGAAATGTTAACAAATAATCCTCAAAAATGGCATTGAATCCCTTCCATTTCAAAGGCTCTGCTCCTGCAATATGGCTTACCTTTATCACAGTTAGCGAGATAGCCTGACGTCCTGAAATGATATGTTAGTTAGATTGGAATTACAGACACTTATTTTAAAGTGTTGCCCTTAAACCTGCTGTGGCTTGTTCTACCAAAGAGCAGTTTGAACCACACAGTTAATACTTCCAGTAGGTTTGTTCTTGTTTTAAATATAACATACACATCATCATCAGGACTTCTTGGCAAATGAATGTAAAACAATTTGTGGTTTGTGAAATGCAGATCACTAAATATAGTGTCAGCTGATTATAAGCTCTTGTGTGGGATGTAGCACAGCTCTGTTTACTAGACATGCATACTTTATTTTTACTTGCTAGGGAACAAGTGCATTTGTAAATAAGTCCAAAGAGAGGCCTTATCACATCATTAATCCTATAAAAAAAACTTAAATCAATTAAAATAATAATCAGTCTAAATCAGGTTTTGTTCATAAAGGCGTCAGATCAGGATACAATTTTAAAATGATGGCTGGAAATTCATATGATTTGAAATAGAATACTATGTAGACTGCACAGGAATTATATGTGCATTTCTCTGTTTTATTTCCTTATTCAGTTAAACTTCTTAAACATACAGTACATCACATACCTCTTAAGTCAAGTAAATTAGCAGAGCTTGACTATTTCTTACCTATAAAACGGTAGCACTTTAGATTATAAAGCATGAATAGCCATGTAGTTACTGTGTAATTATCAAAGATAATTGGGAAATTATCAAAGATTCCTGCTATAATGTAGTAAGAGCTGTGTTATTAGATGGGAATGGCCTTGTGAACAACATTTTGTTGCCTGATACAATTGACATGATATGACACAAACTGAGGAACAGTAAAGTGGACTGGAATGGATCCCAGTGTGAAACAGGTATCATTCTGTGGTACCGCTAACTATTTGTGAATGTGGCTAAATGATGAACCATTTAACCTTCCTATGGTGTTTCCCATATGGAATCCCCCCAGGGTGTCCAGATGGCATTGGTGAGTTCTAAGTGACCAAAATATTGGAGCATAAAATCCAAAATAGAACATGTACAAGGGAGCATCATAATCTAGCAATCTAATTATTAAATTTGTTTTTTTAAAACAAACCTAATATAGGACATTGTTAGCTGTAAGTATGTTATATTTTGGTTTGCTAACATTTTGTAGGTCAAATGGAAGGAAAGTCTTGAGAGTTTCGAGTGACTGCATTTTACTTTTGAATTACCAACCTTAGAAAATGATCAGAGTTTATATGGAGCTGCTGTAATTAAGTTGTTGTGTTACATTGTAGTGCTAGAACATTCTGTCATCTAGCTGCTATATTCTTTTCATAGATGAGAAATATTCTGGTTACATATGGCAAAATGACTGACAAACAAGCAATGACAAAAACATGGTTTTAAATAACGAGTGATGATATTTGTTATCTGTATTAAGCATACAAATGAAGCATTAGTCATCTATCATTTGCAAAATAGCAGCTTTTGCTTCTGATATAATTGCGAGAGCAAGAGGCTTTTTACTAGATCCCTGTGTGTAGATAAGACCTATTTTCAGATAATTAGCTTTTTATTTTCTATACGGTTTTGGGATACCAGTAGACCTCTTTATCAGTTATGTGCCACAATTGCTATCTTAGTAATCAAATCTATAACACTGTTATGTAAATTAATTGATCATTTAACATTATCCAAATAAACACAGTATATTAGGTTTCTAGATGTGATTCATTGCACAAGAAATTTAAACCCAGCAAGTCTTATGATGCTCACTGCTTGTGGTAGATGAATTGCACCTGCAGCCAGCAATTTACTACAAAAGCTGTTCATGATCACTCTTTATGGACATCTTGTGGATATATGAAACAACACATCATCAGGTAACAGGAATTCAAGGCAAACTGATTAATATTTATATATAAATGGGCCCTTTTGCCAAAGTTATTTAAAGTCTGTTTGTAAGGATTAAATATAGTTTTGTAAGCATGAAACCACTTGTATAGTATTCACCAATTCAAAGTGCTGGGCCATGCCTGCCATCAGACATTGTCTGAGGCCAATTATACAGGGAATAGCGACCCAGCATTGAAATATTTTGTAGATACTTTAATTTGAGGAACAGGATCCATCAGGCTGTGAAAGGTTACAGTAACCTTTAAATCACAGGGCATGATGTCAAAAAGGTGACAGCCAGATAACAGCTGCATATTATCCCTGTGTATATGAATCATCTTTTCATTATCTACTGTGCTAATTAAACGCGAGTATCTGGATCCGCACATCCTCCCTAGGTAGCAGTAGCCATTCACATTTGATATACTGTAGCCTTTACATTTTTTATGCAACCTATGGTTCAGACCTATAGTTACTCTCACTGTATATAAACTGAATACATATTGGGATGTAACTTAACTGGGTCCCTGAATGTTCTGATTTGTAAAGCTTGCCCTTCCTTTTTGTGCAGTTTTTCATCACCTTTATTTTTCTGGTCTATTTATCTTGCCATTCAGTGACTCCTTACATGACTACCAGCATGCAAATATGTTTTTCTCACAATTAAAAGCATATAAGCTCCATCTCACTTTTCCTTTGTAAACTCGCAGGTACACAGAGGCTCCTCGTGGATCCCCACCCACAATCAGCAACTCGTTGAGAGCAGGAAGTTCTCCCTGAACTTCACATAGCAAAGGTTTTTACAAAGCAAGCCGAGGGATCTCCTTTGAGTTAGGGCTAGGGTTAGGATTATAACATTGTATAACATTGCTTTTCAGAGGTGCTATGGCTTATTGGGATGTGGTGAACGCTGGTGTGGGGGTTCCCAGTGTCTTGCAAGTAAAGCCACTGTTGTTTGAAGTTATACATCATTGACTACATTTCCTCATATTTCTACAATTCCTGCAACTTCTGAAAACCATTTTAATTGTAATACAAGTTTATGTTTCTTACTGGTTATCCTATCATTTATAATTCACAGGACAGGAGAAATGGCTGCATGGAGGGAGGCCTGACCTCCAGGGTTTAGAAGGAGAGGAGAGTGCTTGTGACTTAGGAAAGAGGTCTGGGTCTCCTCTTGGGTTGATGAGAACAGAGCCCTAGCTTGTTTTAGCTTTACAATGCAGCAGTCAACTGACTAAAATTGTACATTAAAATATTAGCCATCTTGACCAGCAAAAAAAAAAAACAAAAAAACCCTGCACATTTCTGATTGTATTAAACCACTACAAGAAAAAGAGTAACAAGCAATGACAAACTAGAACACTTCCACGGGGCTCACACTTTGTAGGGCAATAGTATTTAAAAGTAAGATCTCCATGGATATAGACATTCTTATTGGATTACATTTCCATGTTATAAATGATGTGTCAAGCTGATCTATTAAAATGGTAAAAATGAAAAAGGACAAGTCCTGGCTGTTTTACAGATTCATTTTTTGGATTTACAATAGCTTGGAATTATAAATGAACTGATATATTTTTTTTTTAGTTTTTATGCGAGTCTTTGCATGCTATACTGCAGGTTCTCTGTGTTTCATACAAGGTTACCATATTTTTTATTCTTTGCTGCATAATTAAGCATAGTGCTTTCATGCATTTTCACTTGAAGGAATTTTTTTTCTTAAAGGCTGCCTAAGCAATTTTGAAGAATAAAGTCTTGATTTCTAAATGATTTGGACAAGTCCTTCATTATTTTGTTTCATTATCCCCTGGGCTTATTGGTACATGATTTGTACTACAAAGCATATTAAAAATGGATTTTTACAATTTATACAAAATATTACAAATATATACTTTGAAACAAATTGACATCATTTATACAGTGTGTAAATGTTAGTTAATGCCTCTATTTGTTAAAAAAAAAATAAAATATATATATATATATATATATATATATATATATATATATATATATATATATATATATATATAGGTACCCGTACTGTATACAAACATTCACAAACAGAAATCTAAAATGTGTAATTCATCCAGAGAGTTGGCATTTTCATTTCTGTTCAAAACAAAAACATACATTTAAATTTAAATTTATAAACATACAAGGTTTTCCAGAAAACATCTTTCTGCATTTCCTGCTGTGATTAAAATATTCTCAGGCAACCCTGAAGTTAAGTCTATTGTATACTGTCTGAGAGGAACCTAGTAAACCATAACAGCCTAATTTTAAAGTTGTGTCATTAAGGAACTTTTTTGGCACACAGATGGCTTGAAATTTATTTTTATTTTTGGGAAAACGCAATTTTTAATGTCAATTTATAGTTAACAATATGTCCTTAAAGAAAATAATACTTTGAGGCTTGTCCAGCATCTTTTCTGTTGCATTGCACTTGAAAGTCACATTGGTGTTCTGGAAGAAAAACAAGCTGAGATGTTGTACTCCATGGATAACATAGACGGGGTTTTGTGCAGAATAGGAATAGTGTGTTTGAACAGGAAAAGTTGATGAAACCCATCAAACAAGTTTTCCATGGGCCAAAAAAATAAATAAAAACACTTTACTGAAAATAACCTTTTGTCCACCAAAAAGAGAGGAAACTGTTTTCTGTCCAGCAGGTGGCATGAGAGTTTAAATCTATTTGTGTTTAGTCAGTTCAAATGTGATAATACAGTAATATAATCAACAGGCCATCAAAATCACGATCTCGGCCCTGGATAGTGATGGAAGGCTACATGTCAGACAATACAAAGCAAGCAACTCAATAAACTAAATATGTTTCAGCAAGCACAATCTCCTGTACTGAATATAAGGACGCCCCTGCAAACTGCTGGTCGCATTGCAAGTAAAAGCTATATTTTGTCATTCTATATTAGTGCACTCTGTGTGGGTCCACACAAGTTTTTAAGGAGTCATTTTTCTTTCATCTTGCATTGTCAGGTGCTGCATTGCTTTACTGATGTGTTTTGTCTTCTTTCTAACTCATGTAGGCGCTAACCTCAGAGGTACGGATGCATTCAGACATTAAGGCTGGCTAATGACTGCCTCGTGCTGGAAACAGTCAAAACAAATAAAAAAGTAAATGCATAATGTAGTCGTAAGTGGGTAAACAAAGCCAAAATGCAATATTTAATGGAAATTAGTCAGATTATTAAATAGCATAATGCTGTAACTGACATGCCATGTGTAAAACTGTGTAATATGCAGCTGCACAAGCTCCCACCCATAGAGATTTGTCATCTCATTCACAGGGACATCCTGGAACCGAAATCACTGCACTCAATCACACAGAGATTTCTCCTATAAATGTTTACCACAGTAAAAGCATAGCGAAGTGTAATAAAGCATAGTGAAAGTATGGTAAAGCATAGGAAAGCAATGTAAAAAACATGGTGTGGTAAAGCGTATCAATGAGATATGGTAAAACGTATCAATAAACATGGTAAATCAGGGTAAATTATAGTATTACCATGGAAAAAGCACGTAAAAGTCAAAAAATACAATGGAAAAATACCACAGTAAACTTGTATAAGGGTTGCATTGCAATAGAATATTAACATTTACACATATAAGCCAGATAGCTTTTCAACAGGGCCTGCGATGAAGGCAGCGACACTGTTCTGTCTGGTAACGATTTGTAACTAGTTAGATCATAAGAACATAAGAACATAAGAAAGTTTACAAATGAGAGGAGGCCATTTGGCCCATCTTGCTCGTTTGGTTGTTAGTAGCTTATTGTCTGCAATTATTGCGCAATATAAGCTGACCTTTAGTGAATAAAAAAAAATGCCTGTCAAGTACAGCAGATACCCTAAAGTCATTAAAGTGAATACACTTCAGTAGTGGAGGAATGGCCCACCTGTGTGCTAATGAACCAATGGGATAACAATCGCTTGCTAATGGAACTGTAGTCATTTTTGAGAGAGGTGCCCAATTGATGGTCCGTAATAGCGGAGACAGTAGAAATGTCTGTAAAGTAGAGTAAAAGAAGACTAAACATGAGCAGCAAGACGGGCTGGTTTAGGCACATTAAGGTGATTTTACAGGTTTTAAAAGGACCACTTAAAGAAGCATCAGAATGTCAGGATTTGTTTTTTTTTTAAAAAAGGCATTGATCTCCAGCAGTTAAAAATTAGCAAAATTGCAAAGCTCTACAATTAACAAAATTCTCAGTTTCCAGAGAATATACAATTTCTGTTCCTGTTAGTCGTTCTTGTTTTGTTACATTGCCAGTAGATTTTTTTGGTGGTGGTGGGTGCGTCCTTTTCAGAGCTGTGTATTCAATGATTGATGTATCCCTAAGATATAAAAATCACTAGCTGGGAGTGCATAGTTTTTATGTGTGCCATGAATAATGTCCCGTGTTCTTACTCTGTAACGTGTTTTGCATTGAGCATTTTATAAATTCTGAAACCATTTAAAAAGTCCCAAGCTTAAATCCAGCATTAATGTTGAATCGGTTTGGAGCCCTTGAACACATTCCAGGAATGTTTAAAATATTTCTGTATATGTACAATAATTTGATACTGGCACCAAACGTCTGAATTCATAACCACAAAAAACAAAAATCAATACCATAATCGTACACTCTTCAGAATTATACAAATTATTTTTGTGATCAGGTTGATTTCTGTTTTCTAGGAAAGACGAACAACCCGGTCGGGACATTTAATACCCATTAAACCCATGCAGACCACGTGTTTATTTAAGATCTTGGTATCCTTTACCAAAAGGCAGTATTCCTTTTACGTTATGCTGTTTTTTTCGCTGGGTTCTTTGACTAACTTGGTTTGTACTTTGTCCTTTCAAGGTATTTCCCTGACTCGGACAGCGAGAGAGTTTACTGAGGATCCCTGTCACCTGTCCAAACGAGAGGCTGTGGTTCAAGCGGCCCGCGGGCTTCTTGCAGCAGTTACCAGACTCCTCATTCTTGCTGATATAATAGATGTGATTTTTCTCTTGCAATATCTAACCACTGTAAGTATAGCTGCATATTGGATAAAACATATTCGAAACAAAGTGCTTTTTTTAAAGTTATGGATGCATAACTGTTTACATGGGGTCTCTTTCTATCACATGGGCTGAATTCATTTGTTTACATATCCCCTAACTGTATTCTGATTATTGGAATATCAATATATGTATTTTTATACAAACCATGCCCACCTCAAGGGCACCCTGCTGGCAAAGGTAATTAGTAGGCATGGCTAGAGGTTGTGTTAACTTGACAGCTGCTAAGAATGATTAGCATTAAACCAAACCGATATATTCCTACAGACAATAAGAATCTTGACTTGTATGGAAACTGAACGTGGTGATGGAACAAACATTTTCTTTAATAGCAAGCTTACATGTTTGTGCATTCATTTCTGGCAACAAGATCCCCAAATTCCTATGACTCAGTTATGCACCCAACAACAGAATTGTCCCCCAGAGCCCCCCCCCCCCCAATCCCCACTTTGCTTCTGTAATGCACTGAAGTTCTCACTTTTTGAAAGAGAAAGACTTCAGCATCATTAGTGCTGATTTAAGGGATTAAAAATATCTGCAAATTATAAGCAGAGACATCTCTGATCATAATAATTATATGTTAAGAGACTGTACAGCCTATAACCAGTTCATTTAACACAGTACCAAACTTAACATTTTTCAATATTGTAGTTAAAACAGAAGCATGTCACATAATGTAGAGAAACATATTTTTCATCAGCTTGAAGAAGTACCATCCATGCATGAAAACACTGTGTAGCTCAGTATGACATTTCAAATTGTATGTACATTGTGATGTTTGACCTTTCTTCTTATTTTTAACAAGCAAATGTTTTATTTCAATTTTTTGCATAATAGCACATTTTCAGTATTTTTTAAATCACAGGTAACCATGACATATCTCTCTATATTGTGGTACATTAATTCCTTTTTTTTTTAAAATCATTGTCAAATTTATTTACTTGGGATTTACCTGGCATGACTAGATATTGTTTTGTATAAACTGTAGGTGCAGAAAACATTTGACTTCTTGAGAACCACGTCCAACAAAGCAGAACTAAAAAAGGCTAATCAGAAATTTGTAAAGGAGCTGGAGTTGCTTGATAAACTGGCCTATAAACGACAACAGGTAAGATACAGACTAAAGTATATAGATACGTATATACATAGCTAATAATTGAGTCCCACTTTTATGAAACCAAGAAAAACACATTTGAATTCCCCAGGTTTTTGTTCTGGCTTGCCACTACAATACTGCTCAGTTGAGTTTGATCTGTGCACTATTTACAAGACTGGTAACTTGAAATGACATCTTCTCTCACGGATGGCTTTGGTTGATGTGTCATTGATGTATGTTTGTTTGAAGAAAACAATGCACAGGGCAGTGTTTTAGAATGTGATTTCCAACCAGAATGTTATTTAACAACCAAATGAACAAGATGGACCGAATGGCCTCCTCTTGTTTGTTGAATTTGAAGTAAAGTCTAGTCCAGGGCACAATAGATGGTGTATTTGTTTGTCCTAAGTTCAGCTACAGCTTATGAAATTTGGTTTGTACAGCTGCTGTATGCATTTTATTATGATAGCAGCGCAGAGCTAACTATAGTAGGGCAGTTTGGATTAGTATGCGAGAGTATAGATGTTCTCTGGATATTTCTATAGATACCACTGCCTTGTGAAAAATGGCATCACAATTGTCAGTTATAAGTTTATATAGACTCTACAATTATCTGACAGCTGATCAGGTTTTGAGAAGTTAATACCCAAACCACACACTCTGCTTAGGAGAGATATGGGGCGTATTTTTAAAACCTGAAATCCTATATGCTGGCTCACAGGTTTTAAAACTAGCTTCTGGTTGCATTTTATTAGCTTTGTGGTCTTCATCTGTAAGTATGGGATTTCCAGAGTGCCATATTGGGTTGAGTTAGATTCCTCTTCTCAGCAGCATCTGATGAGAGTGGATATGCATGGTACGTGCCTGAGTTAGCTTTCAAAGCTGCTGCCATTTACTCTATACTCCAGTGAGCTAATCCGACCACCTTTGGAATGGAAGGAATTATTCTTTAAGTAGGCAAGAAAATCCCTGGTAAGTTGCTGTCGTACATAAAAAGTATGAAGTACATACCTACAGTAACAAATAACAAGACACCATGTTTCACTAACTTGGTTTGTAAACTACAATAAACGCAATGTTAGTGTCTATGTTGCTGTACCTTTACTTAATATTCCCTTTTACAACAAAATTACCATTACTGTGATATTTATTGTTCACTTACCCTGGTCAGCTGTGAAATGAACCCAAACAGATACTTCTGCATTTGGAGTTTTTCAATTTGACTGCGATATAAACTCTTCAGTCAATAATGGCTCCATACAATGCAAGGATTACTGCAGAATCCTGCCTACCTTTTGATGAGGTGGGACTGTGTGAACCCTGTAAACAAAGCTTGAACTCATGAATGATTTTAAGTATTTGTTTTAAGAGATTTCTAAAGCCAGGGAAGCCAAACACAGTCTTGGCCAGTTCAATGAATATTCACAACCTTGGCATTCTTTAAACGACTCAAGAGGTAAAGCTTTGTGAAAATAGCCCTGTATTTAAAAAATATTTAAGGTGACCCTCACATTTTTTGCACAAGTTACAAATGTATTGGTGACACTTAAAATGGTGGTTTGTTTTTAGTACCTTTATTATAACAGGTACATCACTGCAAATACTTTGATTTTAGACACAGACAATAGATGATAGACTGTAAACAATGGTAGATAATTTATTTAACATTGGCTTCATGTTCATTTATGTTTTCCTTGTATTTGAATTTCTGGCTATTTCCCTTAAGCATTATAATAATATATACATATTAAAATATGCAGTCAGTTATTTTATTCAGGGTTATAAATGAGTTTGTTTGTGAATATGCAGTTCAGCAGGGAGAATCTGCAATGAATGATTTATTGATTGTAATTGCAGATGATTTAATGAACTGATGGGTGCGCAGGGCCCGATGACTGTGATGGGCACTCAGGGCCCGAGTGAATGATAAATTTGGCCAGAAGCCTCATCCGTGGGTGCTTGATGGCTACTTGCGTGAGGTCAGCTAGAAAAACATGAACAGTTACGTGCATCCCAGTGCCGCAGATAGGAAGTGGCTATGGGCCACCTCCCCCCAAAAGACGAGGCCGCCAAACCATGAATGGAAAATAATAATAAATGATTAAAGCATCCCACAGTGGCGCACTGCCACCTACCCCCAAAATATTGAAAAATTTATGAAAATGAGCAGCTGAGACACGGCCCGTCCCCCAGAGCATGACTGTGCTGGGGGAAAGAGCCCAGCCTCTCCAGTCTGACCACGCACCCCAGAGACCTAAATACAAACCGCTCAGCACTTGGATAAGGAAAAACCCCCTATCACATATTTTTTATGTACGGGGAAACCTCAGGGAATCAATGGCTGAGGGTAGCCCTTCCCCCAGGCTTTAAGAGGTTGACTCCCGTTTCGGCTTCCCAGCGTGTGCCTGAGAGGCCAAAACAAAAGAAGCGACATGGGAGAATAACACACAGAGTCTTTATGCACTTGCTGTTGACATGTTGGTTAGGGGCGGATTTTCCTTGCAGAAAAGCAACCAAGTTTACAATTCTTTTTTATACAATGACTCTTCCTGAGCATATTTTCATAAATATACTGTAAAACCATAAATATTTGCAAGCCTTTTATTATGTGTTTTTCGCAAAAAGAAAAACATTTTTGCCACGAAATCAAATTCCACTAACAATACATACTTCGTATATTGCAACAGTTCACCAACATTTCTGGAGCAAAATATGTTTTATGGGTGTGATTCACCAAATATTTTGGTCGCAAATATTTATGGCTTTACATATATTTTATTATTATTTGTTTATTTAGCAGACGCCTTTATCCAAGGCGACTTACAGAGACTAGGGTGTGTGAACTATGCATCAGCTGCAGAGTCACTTACAATTACGTCTCACCCGAAAGACGGAGCACAAGGAGGTTAAGTGACTTGCTCAGAGTCACACAATGAGTCAGTGGCTGAGGTGGGATTTGAACTGGGGATCTCCTAATTACAAGCCCTTTTCTTTAACCACTGGACCACACAGCCTCCTTAAATACTCAAGAATTTACTTGAAGCCAGAGTAATCTTACTGCGTTTTCCATTACCAAAAAAGAAAATGAAAAATCTTAATATGCGCAATACGATGCTTTCTTGTGTTAGAGTAAAATAAATGGTTATAAGATGGAAGATGGGGTGCTATCTGTAAGGCCTTACCCTTTTTTATCATTTTGTGCAACAAGGCTCTTTCTGTAAAGCTACTTTCAGTTTCAGCACACATGAAACCGAATTCCCCTTATTGATGACTTTTGATTGTCCAGATAGCCTCAAATGATTTATTTTGACATCTTGGAAATAAACTATGGATTGTAACATGTAATGTGGTGACTCTGCCAATAAACTGCTGACTGTTTTACTGTGTACCATTAATCCAGTTTGTTATAGTTTCAAATGTGTCAGTATTTGATATGGCTGTGTGAAGGCACTTAAACATAATCTATAAATATCTCTAAAAATATCCAAAATATCACTTGAGTAAACTTAGCCTTTTTTCTATAAAAATCTATTGTCCCTCTCACATTATTCTCCTTCAGTTTTGTCATCTTCCAACACCAGCCTTCTTCTTTTTGGTCTGGGGCTGCATAGTCTTGCATGCAATCCCAGTAGTACTTTTAAGGATGCAGCTATCAGTCAGGGAGGATCCAAAAACTCCACTACCTGTGCATGTTCTCATGAAATCTCTGACAGTCAGTCCTAGCTCTTTCTCGTTCTTTATGGCTATTCACATTGGGAATTGCCCAGTTTTAGAGCTAGTTCCAAGGGCCCTGAACCAAAGCAGAGTGCATATTGTCACATGTCCCTTCTCTGTATAATTTAGGTTAGGTCAACTAAATAAATAACTATCTGGATGTTTTCAGGTACTGAAGGTCAGGCAGATTAAAGAAATTGAAGTGTATACGTCTATCCATAGCTGGTAATGTTTAATGCTTACCCCCTCTTGGACAGTGGTCTGTTGGCCAGTCACACAGTCTTTTAGACACAGTGAATATAGGAGGTAACACAACAGTATATAGCATATATTACATACAGAAGTTGTCTGACATTATATAGTGTCAGCTGTTCTGGACACAACATGAAATAGTGTGACCTTCTGTATGTCTGTCATAAATCAGACTGGCTGGATTACAAAAAAAAAACAATATCTGCACCACCAAGGCAAGCCTAGTAACAAAACACAGCAATGCCAAAATACCCACATTTCACGTAGGCAGTGTGGATCATTTTCTCCCTACTCATTTTACAGAGTGAGCTGTACTGAATCGACTGTCCCGCACTTCTGATATATTGTCTGTCAATATATTCCAGATTGAAAGTAGAAAAGAATTTTGTACAGTATGCATTGTATTAATTCCTTCACTGTAGACTTACAGAAGGATTAATTAAGGGTTACTGGGGGTCTGCTGTGGCCTCTCAAATCCATCCTGGTGGCCGCCTTGGGAAACACTGATCTGATGTGCATTGATGTGGAATTCTCCAATGCCCCGACATTTACACTTTGCTGCTCTACTGACTGACTCTTCTAGCAGGAAAGAGGCCAGGGATCAGCTCTCCGCTACTTCAGAATGCAAAGCTTAAAATGACCTGCGTTCAAGCACATTAGACATTTACCATTTGAACTGGCTTATAATTGCATTGCCGTTTATCAGACACATTTAATATACCATTTATGTATCACAACATACACTTAAAAGAACAATTCTAAATCCAAAAAGTCCGTTTTCAGACAGTTTTCAGACTGTGACGGATAAATGATATGAATGAATGTGTGCAGCTGGGACGTGTAACAGGAGACCCGTTGCTAGACAACCAATTAAGCAAGTAGGCTCACCGGGCACTGAGCTGATCGGGAGGTCCTGATTGGCTGGGGGGCGTGCCCGGGGAGGCTGCGAGCAGCTCAAAGGGTGTTTGCGCCACAGCTCGAGGCCACTGCACCGCCATGCTACATAGAGGGGCGCGAATAGTGTCTACTCTGCAGGATAACTACTACGGAACCCATCAACTGCAAGACGTTGCCTGTGAAGGTTCTGCTCAGCCAGGCCCGTCGCAACGACCCGCAGTCGCTGGGAGACCGGGACTTCAGCAGCAGTGTAGAGAGGGTTTTGGTAGTGTAGTAGTTTCCTGGAGTGGGACATTTCTTTCAGTGAGACGAGCGCTAGTCTTGTGTGGCAAACTTTTATTTTCAGGTTTTTTTTGGTTTTGTTTTCTTTACTGAATCTGACACTAGGGCTAACACTTCAGGTACTGTACTGGAGAGTTCTGCCTCTTCCGAAACAGGAAAATACCCCACTTATGCTAACTTCAAAGACTCCCTGCTGGGAGCACAAGCTAGTTTTATTGTTTTGAATTAACAAAAATGATCTGCATAAGATAACTAGTCTGGGTGGTTCTTCAAAGAGACTGGCCCACTTGTGGATTGAAGGTATCTGTTGACATTAACATATTTAGTGGTATTCTAACAGACAATGATCAATTCTGTTTATTTTCAAAGTAACCAATTCATTGGATGTTGTGAAGCTATTGGGTTTTGGATGTAGCTATGCGATTGGAGAATTTACTAGACCTGCCTGTTTTACAAAGGTCCACACTTCCCTCTTTTCAATTCTCTTAATAAGCTGGCTCTTAACATTGGCTCTGGACACCTACAAGCGATAAGGATGAGAGACCTTTGAAAGCTTCCAGCCTGTCATCTGATCTGTTGTGAGGAACCCATGCTTGGGTCCAACTTCCTACATAAAGAAAGCTTTATGCTTGTTGCTGCTGGACATTTTCTTACCAACCATCTATCCATCACCATGAATTCATTTCATTGAGCAAATCACAAGCAAAAAAGGAAACCATCGTTTAAACCATTGGGAACAAAATCATTCTTTGGACCACAAGGAGTGAACAACTTTGTTACGACAACTTTGTAAACCTATTTCTAAGTTAAAGTTTGGTAACTATATGACGATTAGTGAATTTCTTGGTGCATAGAACATTTGTAACATTGAAATAAACAAAAGTAATTTTACTTTTAAACTGAGTTATCTGATTTTATTTTTGCATGTTAAAAGCACTGTTCAGATATGATACCTATTATGGTGAATATTGTTTAAAATATATATTGAAGATATAATCTTGGTATTGTAATTGAATATATTTACACTGAGAAGAGTTAGATAATATTTTCTTTTGAGATGCTATAATTAATTTATATACTAACCTATGTAGTAAATATCTGCTACAAGACTTATCACGTTACCACACTGTATACTAGATGTGGCATTCCAGTTGTCTATCCTGGATACACATTTTAATAAATAAAACATACACAATGCTCTACAGCCCAGCTCGTTTTAAAATTAATCATACAATTACCCAGCTTGACGGAGGTACCTTTCCAGAAACATGTCTCAAGCAATTTCAAAATCTTTCATTATTTACTCTCTTGTCTAGAGTGATTACCGTGACAATGAGGCGTTGCAAAAGTGGTAGATAGAATAAGTGGTGACAGATATTACTGATAAGCAGTGGCTGCTGATCATTAGGGGCTAATGGGGCTCAGCCCCACCTGTTATACATTTCGAACATGTAATTTACTTTCATTTGCTGGTCAGTTCCTTACCTTGTTTTATTAAATCCCCTGTTTAAAATTCACATTGAATGTGCTCCCTCAAGTAGTCGGACGTTGTATGTGCTGGCTGCGTTGTAATCAGAAAACGAGGGGCTAATCTTCGTCATCCCCTCGGCTTTGTTCGGGTTTCTGTCTATTCCTATTGTCAGTATGCACTCGGGCCACAGAGATTTCATACAGTTCGCAAAGCATGACGGTTCTCAGGTGGGGCTAATCTTCGTCAGCCCCAGTTTATCCGAGTAGTTATGGAAATTGTCAACATGCACTAGAGTCAGCCATAATAAAGCGCAAAGGAAAGACAGATTACAAACTTCATACACGGTAACACCACAATGAATCACATTGACAATTTGCTCAAGAAGTCATTTTCTTCTATGTCAGTTGTAGAGAAGCTGGAGATTAAAAGGCTGGGGGCTTATCAACCGCCTGGCATTAAAATCAAGCAAAGTGACTTGAAACAAAACCGAAGCTTCTGTACTTCGTGGTTTGACAGGAAGGACTGGCTTATGGTGAGTGAAGAGAAATAAACTTTGTTCAGTTTCCCATGCTTTTTATTTGGAGGAGATGCAGCATGGACCAAAAATGGAATCAAAGATTTAAAACACCTGTCAGACAGGGCTAAGAAACACGAGTGCTGTGCTGTACACATGGGGAATTGTGTTAAACTAAAAATTATGGGAAGTGTTAATATAGCCACTCAGGTTGATGAAGGTTACCGTATTTCAGTTCTTAGGCATAATGAGCTTGTGTCTAGAATAGGCATGTTCTGTCTCAGATAATTGATTGCATCAAGTTTTGTGGAAGTCATGATTTACCACTCAGAGATAGTGATGAGACAAAGTCTTCTTTGAATCTGGGAGTATTTAGGGATTTAGCTGATCAGTTCTCTGACAGCTTCAGTTAGCTGAACACCTTCCAAATACAACAGTGTAAAAATACATCGAAGACCATTCAGAATGAACTTATAGATTGCATGGTCACTGTGGACAGTGTCAGTACAAGCAGATGAAACTACAGATGTGTTGTGTAAAACTCAGATGGTGATTGTGCTATATATAACCTGGACCTCTGTAGTGGAGGTATTCCATATGTTTTTTGAAATTCGGGGTCAAACTGCAAACTCCAAGTTCTGGTTCAACTTGGTGGAACTTTAAAAGCAGAACAGTAAACACAGTATGAAAATCAAAATGCTCTACTGAAATGCCTTGAGAAAATCCAGAGCGAGGACGGCTGGGATGATGGATCAGTTCACCAATCGTATGGGCTGGCAAAGCTTTTGAAGGATGAAAATTTTCTTTTTTTTAAAGTTTTTTCATTCTACCGTGCTTCACGTTGACATTCTTTACAACGTCCTACAGAAACAGAGTTCAAATGCAGTAGCAGTGAAACACTCACTGGACAATTTCTCAAAGTCTGTGACAGGAATAAAAGAAAGCCTTTCAGCTAGAGAATCCGAAACTGAAACTGTACCACCAAAGAAAAGACTGAAGTCAAATAACACTCCACTTGCGAAAGAAGCATGCAACCTTATGATTCTGTAGGCAAAAGAACAATTCCAGAAAACGAACTACTTAATGCCATTTTACTGATCCAGAACAATTCCATAGATTTAAAGTGGTCTTACCTGATGAACAGCTGGAAATGGCAGTGAACTGCTATGCTATGCTGTGCAGAAAAAAAAAACTTACAAGTGAACTAAAAGTGTTGTACAGCAGTAGTGAAGTCGAAAGTGTGAAGACGTGTCCACATTGCATAAAGTTCTGGAAGAAAACACTGTGAAAGACACTTTTTCCGAAACTTTCCAGCTGACTGAGATTGCTATTACTTCCCCAGTAACAACAGCGGAATCCGAGAGATGTTTCAGTACATTGAAGCATATTAAAACATTCCTGCGCAACACAATGACACAAGACAGGCTTAATGCACTTGGTGTACTCTCCTTGGAAAACTAACTTGTCTGCACCATTCCTGATTTTAACAGTCAGGTTGTATAACTGTTTGCTTCTCAAAAACAAAAAATAGGCCAGTTCCTCTACAGATAAGGTAGACTTGCTTCTGTTTTATATGTTGATGACCTGGCACTGTATTTCGAAACAAAATAAAAGAGTTAAAATTGTAGAAAATGATATTATAGCAGCAGAGTATCGGTTCTTGGGGGTTGGATTCTTAGCCCCACTGAATTTTTAAACCATGAGCCGCTACTGCTGATAAGTGTGATTTTTAATTTAAATAGTCAATCGAAACTACATAATCACTCTTTCTTGAAGATGTGAACATTAAAGATAACTCCACTCTAAAGGCAAAGTATAAGAAATCTACACAAAAGCTGAGCTGCAAATCCTGCTGCGTCATTCACAAAGTTATCTCTGCTTTAATTAAGAATCTCAGCTGGAATCAAAACAGCAAATAACAACTCAGAGTAATTGGCACACCCCAATTACAAACATTATCTGTCAGGCCTAAAACCAGCTCAGGTCCTGAGATTTGGACAGCATCCAGATAGGAGCTGCTTGACCTACTTTCCCATCCTCGGATATTCTACAGCCACTCATATCAATCTTGCAAAAAGGCTGTTTCAACCCCTTCGATCTCCTCATGGAAGTCATGTGCTTAACTGCTTTCTTTGGATTCCTCACATGCTCAGAATATACAGTCCCATCCCTTTCCAGCTTCCTTTCCCTCGGCATCCGTTCCAGTGATATCTCCTTAGTTCCAGATTATCATTTTCTAATTATGCTCCGCATCTCTAAGACAGATCGGGAACCTCTTTCCTTTCCTATCCTATTCCTTTCCTATCCCGTGAGGCCACTCCTCAAACTACCTCTCCAAGTAACAACCTTTCACTCCAGCCCCAGCTTTCGCCCCATGAAAGGTTTTAATGAGGCACCTATCACCAAACATCTGAATGCCAGCAAAGACTTGGTCAGCACATCTCTCTGTAATTAGTCATGGATTTCCCTGTAGTTTTAAGTCAATATCCGTCAGCAATGTTTGCATTTTTTATATATTGTCCTATTAATAATCACCAGTTCACCCAGTGGTGTTGTTTATTTTGAAGCTGTCCTGATATATAACCTTTTGGCACTAGGCACATTTTTACTAAGAATTTGGACTTGTGTAAAAATATGTTAAGTATGTTTATCGCTATTGTAAAGTGACCTATAAACTTGAACATCTGTTAGCACTATTTAAATGGGAAAAATATATGTTTCTACAATCAGGTGTATAATTGTAGTGCTAAAAACTCATTTTATAATGATCAGAGGAGTTGAGGAATGGATGGTGCTCAGAAAGGACAGAGGGACTAGAATTCAGGTTGGAGCTCAGCCTTACTACCCTCTTATTCATAAATGGTGTCATCACATATTATTTTCAAGGTCTCTATTATTTCAGTTGTCACAAGCTTTTATTTTGTATCCATATTGAAATGCACTGTTCCACTTATCCACTAGCTCATTTTCCTTGGCTTCTGGTCCAGTCCATGAAACACAAATCCTGCTATATGAATTTTTTCTTTAATCTTCTTACTGTATCTTTTCTACTTCTCTTTGGAAGTTCAGTTTTTAGAAAACAAAAACTGTTCCAGCTTTGGTGTATCTTACATATTTGGGTGAAATGCTGTATTTTGTTAAATTCTGCATTTTTGCAACAAAAGCAACAGGCAAGGTGGCAAGATGTTTTTTACTTTATACTGTTCCACACCACAGATTCAGCTTGACAGTTAGTTGATCTGGTAATGTTAGTTCTTTATTTTTCCCTGCAGATTAATTTTTTTGCACAGTGAGCAGATGCACTTGCATATTAAATCCAAATCCCATTGCTTGTTACAAACACGCTTGTTTTACTTGATATTAAAATAACATTTTGAGGATTTGCATATACTTGCTTACTTTCTATCTCTGTATAGCAGTTTAAACCCAGGTTCCTCAATAAAGATATCAAGAAAAGTTTGCTATGGATCTTTTCTCTTTAAATACCCTTCAAACCTTGACTTTCCCCATACGGCACTGTTTGCAATGACTGTTGCAGAGGGACAGTGAGAGAAGCAGCAGTCAGTTTCCCTGCAGCCAGGTTAATGCCCACACTGGGGCGTGCTGTGAATTTACAACTCAGTGGAGTGGAGGAAGCTGGCAGTGCTTGACTTCTAAAGGAAGCAACTTTATTCCACAAGAGAATGAGCTTCTGTTTTGTGAGGTCTAAAACATTTCTCCCAAACATTTTTTTTTTAGGTAGAAAGCAGGATTCAGTGTTCGCTAAGCAAATAGTTTTGCCTATTGGGGTTTTAGAGTTTCAAGGGGAAAATACACCTATTATATAAGTTATATTGCTATATAGGCTATAGGGGCACTTCTTACAAAATAAATTGAAAGGACTTTTCAACCTATCTTTTGAGATTACTTGCTTTATGCGAATTCAATGAATTGTGTAAAATAAACACATTTTGTAGAGGCTAAAATGTTTTTTTTGTATGAATACCTATAAAAGATTTAATCCCACCTTTAGTTCATGCAGAATTGAAGCAATGGGCTTGTGAAAATGTGGCAATCCACTTCAAGCAATTGTCAGTGTCTTACAATCAGCAGGCTTCCCGTGCGCTGATTCGAATACTGTTCATGGCGAGTTGTTGATCTTGGCTGGGGGCCGACAGGGATTTTCGCATTGCCCCATGTGCTCCCATCAACCCAGTTCTGAAATATCCACTTCAAATTCAACCTCCTTTCTCACAGTCAATCGTCTGTTTTCTCCTGCTGAACCAGAGCAGCAGATGTTACCAAGCTAATATTCCCTGGAGCCCCCTGGAGCCCAGTCTGGCAAGTCTCTGTTTGGACTTGTGGGACATCTGACCAGTAGGGTAGCTGAGGCTCGGTGAGTCAAACTAGCCCATCTGCTCAATGAGGTCAACTTGACCAGGTGATTTTCCTCCCCGACCCACAGGAGGACAAAGACCAGTACAGAACTGCCTGTAAACCTCCAGCTGAGCTTGACCCGGATTCAAACCACAGCAACCTCCAGGTCATGTGATACACCCTGTACTCCAGCACACAAGTGCATTCACTGGATAAGCATTACCTTGTTGAATCGTGTCTCTGGACAACTAAAATGCTGTTTTGTAGTTCTACATGTAGCAGCTTTCTCAATGGTCACCCAGCTAGTTCCTCACAAAACTGTGTAAAAGTATTATATTGTCAAAGACAGAGGACAGTTATATTAACATTCCTGTTTCACAGTAAAATAATAATAAAAAAAATGTCCTTCATCAATACCGTTTAGTCTCTCATATTTTTCTAAAAGTTTTTCGTTTTAGTTCTAGTCAGTCGTTTCATTGATTATGGTAAATGAGGTTAAAGCAAAGCCACAATCAAAACATTTGACACATTTTGAAAATGCATAAAACAGATACAGATACAGTGTTTACTCCCTACAGAAACACATCAAAAAATATAGGAAATAGTCCTTGTAAAGCACTACCAAACAGACAACATTTTATATCATAGTCTTAAAAATCCTAATTTACTCCTAGACCTTGGCATAATTGTAGTATTTTTTTAAAGGAATATATGATGAGATATATGATGTTGGACCCCAGCAAGATGATCATGAAACTGCGTTTGTGGAGCCTCGGTGCCACCACTTTTGTATGTCACTTAAAATAGGAAAAGATTGGAAAGTTTAAATGAAGGCAAGATAATGTTTATGAGCCCTACTTCGACTGAGTGCTATTAGTGAGCTCAGCTCTGGATGGTGCTTGTTGGTTGTCATGCTTAATAAAGATGGTCTATAAAACCTGAATGCTTCCTGAGAGAATGTGAGCCATTTCCTGTCCTTTCTATTTACCCCTCCAGGATGTGAAGTGGTATTATGGAAAACCTTATGATTCAACGGAAGCTAAAGGGATGGGAAGATATAAGTCTCAGTCTCTTTAAGTTTAAAAATCACTATACACCTGAAGCAGCAATGGGACTTTGAGGGTGAGGTATTCTTTACTCACAGTGATGCTCCCTTTGTGTGACTGCATTCATTTCTCCCATTGACATTCACATCATAAAATAAACATTAGTCTGCCTTTTGTGTTCATCATAAAATAAACCAAAAGATGGTGCTGTGGGATAAGGAAGTCGTTTGATAGCATTCTTCATTATGTTTTAGAAAATAAACAAACAAACCAAAAAGTAGCCAATCCAAAAAGTAGAGACAATGATTGAGAAAAATGCCAACAAAGTACTGTATTCAGAAAGCCTCAGCACACAGATACATATATTGGCTCTCACTGGCATGCTTTCTGAATACAGCACATAGCGGGCTTGATAGTTTTTACATTTTCAGAGAGGAACAATGCACCCAGTAGAGTTACCATACCAAAAATATACCATGTAGGTGCTTATAAGTAGCTCTTATTTGTTTATTTGTTGTGTTTTTTTTCCTTCACAAAAAAAATTGCTCATAACGTCAAAAAATGTTTGAGAATCTGGCCAAGTGGGTCAAATTCTCATATAAATGGCCTAATATGTTATTTTTCAAATGGGGATATTCCATTAACTAAGCTTCCTTTGCTCAGCTGTCAGAAAAATAAACATAAGATATCATTTTATGTGGTTTAATAAAAAGGGAATTCATATTTCTTGGCCAACGCAAACTAAAGTGCAGTTACAACACAGCATCTCAACTGTTGTTTGTCTTATTTCAGGTTGGATTGGTTGTTTTTAATTACAAAATAAATAGTCCACAGATGGAAGAGCATATATCCTTGTGGTTGATCAATTCTAATTTGGCAAGATGATTAAAGTTATTAAACTTTACAAGAGCACAGTTGCTTAGACAGATTGGGATTTTATAGGCATCATATCATAGCTCAGCTGGACAATGTGTTTGTGGTTCAGTGCTATAAATAACAATAATAATAAAAAAAAATAAAAAAAAATCCCATTTAATGTATGATTTATTTGTTCCAGGAGTCATTCTGCTGTATAAGGAAAAAAAAAAGTAGTTCTGCATCAGAACTGAACTTGCACCATACACTGAAATGGGTCAAGTTTTCTGGCCATAAATAACCTTATGTTGTTTCTGTAAACTTCTTATGTTTATTACGGTTCTTGATCTATTTTGTGTGATTGGTTAGTAGGTCATCTAAATATTCAATTTCAGGATGTGCTGACTTTTTATGGAAACACTGACTCAATGATATGCATTGGTGCATGTCTTTGTAGCTGCTGAATATTAACAATGATAATGCAAATGTAAAATGTAGTGGCTGAAATGTGTGTGCCCCGGGCCATTCTCTAATGATATTGTACTATTCTTTATTATTATTTTCCTGTTGAACTCTTCGCAGTGCAGCTTTTTTCCTGACAAATGGCACTGCTGTAAATTACACTCCTGTTCTTCCCTGCGTAGATTTTGCAGCACTCTGAAGGATTTATAAGCCTGTAGTGCAACTGCTGCAACCCATCGATTCTCAGTTCTGTATTAAATCTGTCACGTACAAATATTTGAACATTCAGTGGGAGCTTAAGAGTTTTAGTGCTCTTTCATTTTCCCTCCTCAAAGATGTAGTGATATTTAGTTTACTGAATTATATTATGAAAAATAACTGGATATTTTAAAATGTATCCTTTGATTGGTGTACAGTACACACAGTTAGATGCATATAATGCAGTGACACATTGCCATAACATAACTTTTTTTTTTTTTTTTAAACATAAAATCTTGAATAATAATACAATAAACGCATTTCCAGGTTAATTTCAGCAGACCTAGTCTTTATTTGTGTTCCCCTGTTGGTCCGATGGGTGTAATTAAGGATGCTTTCAGTTTGCTCCTGTTCCCATGTCTGCAGCCGCACAATAGTTTTATTTCTAGGAGTATTTGTTTTATACTGTAGATTTTAACCACAGTATGTATATAATTGTCCTTGAAATTGACACCCTGTATAGAATGTCTGTCTGACATTTACTGTAAACTTCGGAATATAACTTGCATCTTGTGTATAACACACATGATTCAGCTGCCTTGGGCTACATCCCTTGTAGACAACCCAAAAACAATATAGAATATAACTACCCAAGTATACTGTGTACCTTGTATACAGTAGGCAACCTGTATATAGAGGTTTTTTTTATTATTATTTTATTTTTTTTACAATATTTAAACTAGCCATTATAATCTGAAATTGATATAAAATATTTACCAAAAGTGGTGAAGTAATTTTCTTCAAATCAAATAATTACAATTAAAATAAATGAATGCAATAGTAAGCTCATATTTGGGAAACATGTTTACTCCAGTGAGAAGTGCAAGGTTTTATTGAGTTCCAATTGTTTTTTTTTTTTTAAACAGACATTAAACGGACAGTTTAACCTTGATAGTTGCATAGCAGTATTACATGACACTCTCCAATTCCATGAACATTTAATGATATCAGATAACATTTAATGATATCAGATAAGTTTTTAAAACAAACAAACAAAAAAAGTTATTTTCCTAATGTTTTTGTTAGAGAAAAAGGAAGTACTGTTTTAATACCGGTGATATTTTTTTTTAATCCTTTTTGGCATCTTTAAACAGCTTTTTCAGTGGTAACAACGCACTGGATACTGCAGCTGTGTTCCAGCATGAATGTGACAGCGCGCCTCGTTCAACCTTGACACCAGAAGCCGTTTAAAGTATATTTACTTAAATTTAAAGCAGCATTGTCTGTGTTAATGATTATATATGATATGTGTATTGGTTTGGTCATCAAACAAACAAACAAAAAAAAAGGTAAGTTCAAAAGCATCAAATGTATCTTGTTTCTTTTTTTGTTTGTTTGTTTGCTGAGCAGAGCAGTAGCTGTCACATTTAGGAAACTTAGATTACACTTCTAAAAAACCTCTAAAAAACATGTACTGTATTGGAATGAAATACATTGAATCACCGGAAATCGTAGACTGGCTTTTCAAAATCCTGGTCTGTAGTGTTCCCTGTTTTATCTAATCTGTTAGCTTGTTCATTACTTCTCTTGCCCTGGCAATCTTGTTTGATTTATTGCACACATGAACCTCTAAAATATTTGTGTATTTTAGGATAGTCAGTCACAGAGACTCAAAGCTTCTGCAGGACTTGGCTTACCAGTTTAAATATGAAATGTAAATGGTTTACCTAAACATGTTTTTCATTTCAGTTTTTTTTGTTTTGTGGGGATATGTAGGATCGTTCCAACATTAGTCGACCACAGAGCGTATATATATTTTAATTTGGAATCTTACAATGTTTTGTCTTTAAAACATAAATAAACCATATACGTTTACATATCTAATCTTCTAAAATCTCAGATATCCGCAAACTCTTTAACACCTCTCCCTCCCCCGCACCCCCTCCTGCTCCAACCCCTACACCCACTGCATCCCCTACTAACTCACCCTCCTTCTCCACCTTCTCGCCCCTCTCAGACTCTGACCTCTCCTCCCTGCTCCAGGGTCATAAACCCACCACGTGTGCCCTGGACCCCCTCCCACCCACCTCTTTCAAGCTGCTGCTCCTGCTCTACTTCCCTTCATCTCCTCCCTTCTCAACACCTCTCTCCTTTCTGGTCTCTTTCCTCTGCCTTCAAAAAGCCTCTATCACTCTCCTCCTCAAAAAACCTACCCTCGACCCCACCTCCCTCCAGAGCTACCGTCCTGTCTCCCTCCTACCCTTCCTCTCCAAAACCCTCGAGCGGACTGTACACCCCCAGCTCTCTGCTTTCCTGTCCAACCACTCTCTGCTCGACCCTCTCCAATCTGGCTTCCGCTCTGCTCACTCCACTGAAACCGCCCTCCTGTCTGTCACCAACTCACTAAAGTCTGCCCGAGCTGCCTCTCTCTCCTCTGTCCTAATTCTCCTCGACCTCTCTGCTGCCTTTGACACCGTCGATCACTCTATTCTACTATCCTCTCTCGCTGACCTGGGAATCTCTGGCACTGCTCTGGCCTGGTTCTCCTCCTACCTCTCCAACCACACCAGGTAACCTGGCGTGGAGCAACCTCCACACCTCGCCCTCTCTCAACAGGAGTCCCCCAAGGGTCAGTCTTGGGTCCTCTCCTGTTCTCTCTCTACACCGGCTCCCTGGGCCCCCTCATCGCATCCTATGGTTTCTCATACCATTTCTATGCTGATGATGCTCAGATTTTCCTCTCCTTCCCCACCTCTGACTCCACCATCCTCTCCCGTATCTCTACCTGTCTGTCTGCTATCTCCTCCTGGATGCACTCGCATCACCTCAAACTTAACCTCTCTAAATCTGACCTCCTTTTCTTTCCCTCCTCCTCCTCCTCCTCCCCCTCTTCTGATCTCTCTATCTCTGTTCCTCTGGAATCTACCACACTCTCTCCCTCTTCCTCCGCTAAGAACCTCGGAGTCACCCTGGACCCCTGCCTCTCTTATTCCCAGCACATCTCCACTCTGGCACGCACTTGCCGATTCTTCCTGAGCAACATCCGAAGAATCCGACCCTTCCTCACCAACTACACCACCCAGCTCCTGGTCCAGGCCTTGGTACTATCCCGCCTAGAGTACTGCAACTCCCTCCTGGCTGGCCTCCATGCGTCCGCCACCCGTCCGCTCCAGCTCATCCAGATCTCTGCTGCCCGCCTGGTGTTCTCTCTGCCTCGTTTCTCCCACGCAACTCCACTACTCCGCTCACTCCACTGGCTCCCGATCACCGCTCACATCCAGTTCAAGACTCTTGTACTAGCCTACAGATGCCTTGACCAGACTGCACCCAGCTACCTCCAGACCCTCATCTCTCCCTACACCCCCACTCGACCTCTCCACTCCGCCTGCACTAGAAGACTAACTCTACCTCCTCTACGCTCCCCTGCCTCCAGAGCCCGCTCCTTTTCCACCCTCGCCCCGCAGTGGTGGAATGACCTTCCTACAGATGTCAGGACTGCCCAGTCCCTGACCACATTCCGGTGCCTCCTCAAGACTCACCTCTTCAGAAAGCACCTGTTGAACTCCTCTGTTCTTCCCCTGGGACACTTATCACCCTTCCTTAAATGCGCTTTACTTGCTCTTATCTGCCCCCTATTTTACTGCATTTAATCCCGTACTTCAGAGTACTGTAATCTGCCAAGTGTTTAATCTGTAGTATTTTGTATTTAATCATATCCTGATGTAACTATCACTGACACATCTGCTGTATTATTGAATTGTATTTTGTCACACTTGTACTTGCTTGAACCTAAGTCATTGTATTTATCTTGCTCTTAATTGTATTATTACTTGTACTATGATACTTGAAATGTATTTGCTTACGATTGTAAGTCGCCCTGGATAAGGGCGTCTGCTAAGAAATAAATAATAATAATAATAATAATAATAATAATATAATAATAATAATAATAATAATAATAATCTAATACAGAGGAAAACCTGCCACTACCATTATGAGGAATGCAGGAATCCACTTTGCCGTGTGCACACTGCACAACCAAGCATAGCAGACAAAGGCATCAGCTAATGGGCACCAAGATTTTAGAGTTGCCACCACTGTCATGTTATTACAAGAATGTAAACCAACACCTTGAGACAATTAGTTGCCATATACAGCAGTTGATTTGCATTGCTCTTCAGTGAACATTTATTCCATGACACCAGAGAGAAATTCAAATTAAATAAATCAATAATGATATACCATATGTTGTTTGTTATTCTAGCTGAAAAAAATCTAAATAATGAGTGTATTTATTCAATAGATCATTTTTGTACTTACTATAATACCTTTATATTTGCTTAGATCCATAAGATTACTAAGTAATAGCATAAATGAACAGGTATAAATAAACTTGAAAGCAATGTTCTGAAAGTTCCATTAGTGTTCAATGCAAGCAGAAAAATAAATGGAAAGTGGAAAGTTATTTATTGATTTTTTTGACATTGTGTTAAAATCCTTATTAACTCCAGTAGATACTAATTAACCTAAACTTATGAAAAGAGACGTTTCTATTATGAATATCCCAGCCTTCCTGCCAGCCCTGTTGACTAATGATCTACAAAGTAGTAAATAAATGAAGGGAAAGTGTAATGGGATATGATGTGTGAGGCTAGCCTTGTGGAAGAACGCATTTTTCTTGTCCTGTTGTTACTTAATTAGATTGTAAAAAGATGATCGCACATACAATTTTGAGTGTGCACTGTTTTTGACCTACAAAGTAGCATTTTTTTTTACTTGAGTCCACTAGCATTCACTTATGTCATAATGTACTAATACATTATTATTATAATTTTTTAACAAAATGGCTGTTTCTTCATCAGCAACTTATCCTGGACCTTAAACAAACACGCCCACAGACACTTTGCTTCAGTGAGTTTACCAGATTGAAGAGCAAGTACCAGCATCATTAGGCTATAGTGTGTAAACACAACACTTTAGGACAGTGTGTCAACATATGTGTTACTTAAAATAGCAAATGCGGTAAAGTAGATGTTAATGCAAATGTGTTCATATTGTTATTATCTGATTTTGTTTATTTGTAGGTATTGGGTGTGTTAAGTAATTGAGCGTCTCTGAGCTGCTCAGGGGGAGCGGAACTGAGCATGCCGTTAAGTGGGTTCTTTCACTGAGCTGCGCTGAGCGACTCACTTACTTAACACGTCCAATGTATATCACGTTTTCATGGCTTGTTTATTTTGCCTTGAGGGATAGGATCATTAAGCTGGGGTTACAGTGACTTAAACACTTGAGATTTTATAAATATATAAATTATATCTTTATTCTTCTATGTGTAAAACAAAATTATGCATACATTTTTCAGTCTGCTACAGGGTCTGTTCAATTGATCCAAACAGTGGTGAATCTAAATACTGCCACCTAGATAGTAAAAACCAGTGTACCAAGGTTATAAAAATAAAACATCTAACAGTGCATGTGAGTCTCTTTAGCTGTTTTTTGTCTGTAAAAATAAAGGCCAGTGGTTTAAAGTATGGCAGTATATAGAGCCCCCACCGTTTAGAGCAATTGAATAGGCCCCAAATCTGTTATTGTTAGGAAATCAAATCAAATGGTACTCATAGTGCTCTTCATGTACAAGCATCCCGAATGTTATTGCAGATTGCATAGAAAGTCTTTTCTTTGTTTATTTACCTAGGTCCTTCTCCTTTGATGTTTGCTATTTCCATTCTTCTTTTTTAAGGATCTGAAATCCCCTGATCAACGTGATGAGATAGCAGGTGCACGGGCATCACTGAAGCAAAACTCAACCTTGCTTTACTCAACTTCTTCAGCTTGCCTTGAGCATCCCGATGTTGCTTCTTTGAAATCCAGCAAGGACTCTGTCTGTAATGAAATACAGAACACTCTCACTGCTATTTCCAATGCTGCACAGGGCTTTGGAGAAGCCAAGGTTCAGCCAACGTCAGCTTCCGGAACTCTTGGTGGAGCACTTGATGATCTTGAGGTAGGTGGACTACGTAAATTACAATGATCCAGGTATCAATACTGTTGTGAACAATCAGGTTGTCTTTCATTATCCAAGGCAACATCCCTTTTCATATCTAAAATCATTACACATGCAGTAATATCAACAGCCTTTTGTTAAAAAAAAATAAATAAATAAAAAAAACAAACTACAATATATCTGACAGCTGATCCTTTGCAGCTTCAAGTTATTGTTTCAAATAGAAACTAAAGAAACATTATACAAATATGTACTGGAGATGAAGCGTATAGTTTTCCATAAAACCTGAAATATCCAGACCGTTTATATTTTATTAAACCTTGAAAGACAGATTTAATTGCATTCAGTTTCAGGACAGCAGCGTAGAACTCTTGCAGAAGGCAGTTCAGGTCTTGAGGATTTTATTTATCCATGGCTTCTAAGCCTGTGTTTTTGGATTGGAAATATTGCTGAAGGAGAAAATGGCAATAGATGTTTTTATTACAACTTTTGTGTTTTCAGGTTGTAATGAAACCGTTACCGTTGTTAAGGACTTCGGGGCTTTACTGCAAACTGGAATCTGTCATGTGATGGTGTTTTAATGAGTCACAAGACAGATTTTAAAACCAAGGTTTAATAAAGTCCAATAGACTATATATTAGCTGTCTGCCCTCATTTATAATGATGCCTACTGAATTAGACATTTTGTGATAGACAGTGTTTAAAGTTAGAGGTGGCAATGCAAATTTAAATAAAATAATATCTGTGAGTGTGATATACAAGGTGTGCAATATACCTATACCTACTATTATATTATAGAATTATATTTTGTTTGATGAGGTACCGTAATAAATCACTAGACGTTTACAGGAATATCATGAAGTAAAAAAATTGCATTATTAAATAATATTTAAAAATATGTACAAAAAATGGGCACAGTGCACTGTGTCTTTTTCTAAAAACATATCCCACAGATTTCCAATAACTTTGTATTATACAAAATGAAATGTAATATAAATTACAATAGTTTGAGCTGTAATGTGTTGCTCCTACAATGTATGTGAGTGCCAACATCTGTTCAACATTAGCTATACACAAAGGATTTCAAATGAGCAGTGATTATTTTAACACGAGCTCATTTTTCTTGCATTTACTTGTGTATTTAAGATGCAAGTAGCATACTGTAATGTTTTGCAGCTGCCGAGGTACTCTCTCTCATATATATATATATATATATATATATATATATATATATATATATATATATATATATATATATATATATATATATATATATATATATATATACATACATATAGTGTGTGTGTGTATATATATATATATATATATATATATATATATATATATATATATATATATATATATAATAGAGGGACTTCAGTGAGTTACAGGAAAATAATTTAATCCAGGGTTTCTGTGATGTCATAAATTACGAGACTGAAGGTCGAGTAGTTTATAAACTGTCACAGGAACCCCAGATGAAATTGTTTTCCTGTAACTCACTGAAGAGGCCCATCTATTATTTTTTATAATACATGGATACCCTTGTGATGCTAATATTAAAGAAGATGAGGTTCAGCAGTACAGTTGGGTTTTTTTAAACGTAGTGTTTCAGTGCTGTACAGACGTTGTATGTCGTTATCCGTTTCTCCAGTTTCTCTGCGATACGAATGCACCAGCTTCACTTTTTTTTTTTTTTTTTAACGTATTCTCATTTTGTTGATCATTAATGAACATTTCTGTACTGTGGGTGGTGTCGAGTGATTGAAAACGAGACATTTTGTGTTTATCTATATCTGTTTAGTTAGTATATATATATATATATATATATATATATATATATATATATATATATATATTTTGTAGACGATCACGCCACTCACGGGTTCGTGCCCCTTTAAAAATGCATGAACACAGGAACGGATTTTTTTTAAAGTGTGGATGAGCTATTTTTAATAAACACACCAAACAAACAAAACAGAAAACAAAAACCTAACTCCGTTTCGGAGCACTAACTAAACAGGATATTTCCCTGTCTAACTTGCAGGATGGCTAAGCCGTTTACCTGACACCACAAACACAACAAACTACGCAGATCTCCAGCACTTACTTTTCTATGACTGCTCGGAAGCAGAGCACCACTCTTCTGCCTCCTTCTACTCAGCAGGCTCGATTCAACTGTCTGCTCTCTTTAAATACCCTGCACCTGGCTCTAATTTACAATAATAGCCAGGTGCAGGGGATCATTACTAATAAAACAATTAACAAACAAAAGCAAACTAACCAAAAAGGTGCCTGCGCACATATGCTACACAGGGAGGATTTTAACCCCCCTCCCTGCTATCTTACATATCTTACAATATATATATATATATACAGTACTGTGCAAAAGTTTTAGGCAGGTGTGAAAAAATGCTGTAAAGTAAGAATGCTTTCAAAAATAGCAAAAATGTTAATAGATTATATTTATCAATTAACTAAATGCAAAGTGAGTGAACAGAAGAAAAATCTAAATCAAATCCATATTTGGTGTGACCACCCTTTGCCTTCAAAACAGCATCAATTCTTCTAGGTACACTTGCACAAAGTCAGGGATTTTGTAGGCATATAGTTAGGTGTATGATTAAACAATTATACCAAACAGGTGCTAATGATCATCAATTCAATATGTAGGTTGAAACACAATCATTAACTGAAACAGAAACAGCTGTGTAGGAGGAATAAAACTGGGTGAGGAACAGCCAAACTCAGCTAACAAGGTGAGGTTGCTGAAGACAGTTTACTGTCAAAAGTCATACACCATGGCAAGACTGAGCACAGCAACAAGACACAAGGTAGTTAGTTATACTGCATCAGCAAGGTCTCTCCCAGGCAGAAATTTCAAGGCAGACAGGGGTTTCCAGATGTGCTGTCCAAGCTCTTTGAAGAAGCACAAAGAAACGGGCAACGTTGAGGACCGTGACGCAGTGGTCGGCCAAGGAAACTTACTGCAGCAGATGAAAGACACATCATGCTTACTTCCCTTCGCAATCGGAAGATGTCCAGCAGTGCCATCAGCTCAGAACTGGCAGAAAACAGTGGGACCCTGGTACACCCATCTACTGTCTGGAGAAGTCTGCTCAGAAGTGGCCTTCATGGAAGACTTGCGGCCAAAAAGCCATACCTCCGGCGTGGAAACAAGGCCAAGCGACTCAACTATGCACAAAAACACAGGAACTGGGGTGCAGAAAAATGACAGCAGGTGCTCTGGACTGATGAGTCAAAATTTGAAATATTTGGCTGTAGCAGAAGGCAGTTTGTTCAGCCGAAGGGCTGGAGAGCGATACGAATGAGTGTCTGCAGGCAACAGTGAAGCATGGTGGAGGTTCCTTGCAAGTTTGGGGCTGCATTTCTGCAAATGGAGTTGGGGATTTGGTCAGAATTAATGGTCTCCTCAATGCTGAGAAGTACAGGCAGATACTTATCCATCATGCAATACCATCAGGGAGGCATCTGATTGGCCCCAAATTTATTCTGCAGCATGACAACGACCCCAAACATACAGCGAAAGTCATTAAGAACTATCTTCAGCGTAAAGAAGAACAAGGAGTCCTGGAAGTGATGGTATGGCCCCACAGAGCCCTGATCTCAACATCATCGAGTCTGTCTGGGATTACATGAAGAGAGAGAAGCAACTGAGGCTGCCTAAATCCACAGAAGAACTGTGGTTAGTTCTCCAAGATGTTTGGGTCAACCTACCTGCGAGTTCCTTCAAAAACTGTGTGCAAGTGTACCTAGAAGAATTGATGCTTGATGCTGTTTTGAAGGCAAAGGGTGGTCACACCAAATATGGATTTGATGTAGATTTTTCTTCTGTTCACTCACTTTGCATTTATTTAATTGATAAATATAATCTATTAACACGTCTATTTTTGAAAGCATTCTTACTTTACAGCATTTTTTCACACCTGCCTAAAACTTTTGCACAGTACTGTATATATATATATATATATATATATATATATATATATAGAGGCTATATATCATCTGCTTCTTGCTACGACTGGTGGTGGATATGATAATTAGTTCATATACTCTAATAATTATTCTACGTTTATATATGTATGTTTTTATTCAAATTGATATGTAACACATAGTAAAATGTAACACACAAACAGACCCCCCCCCAATGTAATTCCTACTAAGTGGAGCGTGTGTGTGTGTGTCTGTGACTGTGTGTGTGTGTGTGTGTGTCGGGGTCTGTGTGTGTGTGTCTGTGTGTGTCTGTGTCTGTGTGTGTCGGTGTTGGTGTGTGTGTGTGTATCTGTGTGTGTGTGTGTTGGTGTGTGTGTGTGTGTGTGTGTGTCGGGGTCTGTGTGTGTGTGTCTGTGTGTGTCTGTCTGTCTGTGTGTGTGTGTCTGTGTGTGTGTGTGTCTGTGTGTGTCGGTGTTGGTGTGTGTGTGTGTGTTAAATAATACACTTCTTATGTATCACAGTAATTCACCTTGTCACTCTGGCTCACAACAATTTGTTCTTGTACTTCTCTTAACATAAAAAAAAAAACAATGTAAAAGCCCTAAGTACAGTTCATAAAAGTTTAAATTATAGATGTACTTCATTAGATTTCAACTGCAAAAGCTAAAACAAATGCTACCGTGTATTAATACAAACAGAGCAAAGGCTTCCCAGGTTTAATTCTCAATCCAGTTATCATATGAAGTGTTCATACCTATTCAATAGCTGTTCTCTGAAGACTTCTGAAAAAAAAAAATCCATCTCATTGATTTTGCTTAAAAAAGTGCATTTACAAAATGAAATTGGGTTAAATGTAGATATTTATCTAAAAGGAGCTTCTTCTTAATTGTGAAAACCTAAGGCTCGCTTATAAAAGATCATACAGTGTTATAGTGTTAGGATCAGGTTAGGTTTTTGAGATGATCAGGTAAACACCTAATATGGTCTTTATTATTGTTGTTGTACAGAACATTTTCCACTAGTTGCCTACATCTAGAACATAATTATATCATTCATTCATTTTGCAATATTGGTCCATCCATGTGCAATAGAGCCAAGCAATCTACATGTCCTCTTTTTATTATTAAAATAAGTCAAAGGATTACTGAAGAAAAGAAAGATCAAATTTGCTGTAATTGCTGAATCAAATTGGTTTTTACTTTATGTGTATTTGACCTTTGATGGCAAGATACGCAGACAGTGTGCTGTCCAATATTAATTTGTAATTGCAATGCTTCAGTGCACTTTACACATGACACCTCTGGATCTGTCCTTACTGTCTTTGAGTTCGCACAGCAGCACAGTGTTTGATAAAGTGAATTCATTGCTGATTTCTATTTCATCTAACTAACTGGCTCAATGCCGCTATACCCTGGCTGAGTTTGATCATCCAGAGCTGATAGAAATGATGTATGGCTACGGGATCAGTTTCTTTGGCTGGCATTGATTCTTTGAGGCAGATGGATGGCCTTGTACAGTCTCATCTCTGACCCTTTAATTTTTACTAACATGTAAAGGATTGTGTTTTAAGCTGTAATTATAAAAATACTAATTACACAATATAACATTAAACGGTGCTTGGCAGGATCACTGGGTTTCTGTAACTGATTCAAGCAGTGGAATCTATCTATCTATCTATCTATCTATCTATCTATCTATCTATCTATCTATCTATCTATCTATCTATCTATCTGCCTCCTGCTGTTATTAGTTATCCAGTTTCATTAATGCAGACCTTACCTCTCTCTCATTAGGGTCTACTTTACTGATATAAATAGTGGTGGATTTAAATAATGCTGCACTTTATATTATTTTGGTTGTGGGTTTGCCGCATGGATTATTTATAGACTTATTAACATTCACCCATACACTAAAATGAAGTTCCTAACTTTAAGATATTGCTATTAAGATCTGCCATTATCTAGATCAGGGGTAGCCAATTACGATCCTGGAGGGCCATGCCAATCCTGGTCTTTGTTCCAGCCCAGTTCTAAATTGTTTAACTGAACCAATTAAACCTCCATCCAGACCCTGAAGAAGTTAATTATCTCATATTACCTGTTAAACCTGGCGTGGAATTGCCCTCCAGGACCAGGATTGGATACCCCTGGTCTAGATCTTTAAAATAGACCTCTAATACATTTTTTCCCCCCTTTACAGTAGCAGCTGTGTATGTACTCCTTCAGTTAATTAAAGCGATAAAAAAAATTAATAATAAAATAAGGAACAATTAAATATGCACATTGCAAACCAAAGATAGAACAGCTTTGTATACAATGCTGGCAAGGCAGCATAACTATCCAGAATTCATTTATAGACACAAGCAGTGTTGTGCCATCCCCCAGATAACAGTTTAAATGCTTTATAGCCGGGTCTTATATCCAGTCCGGTACTTCCTTAAATATGTTGTGCATTTGAACGTTTTATTTCTAATGCATTTTCTTAATTATGAAAAGTTTATCAGGGTACTTTATACTACTGTAATAGAGCAGCCCTGACCCAAAGGCTGGTCTTTGCTAAACAGAAAGTCTCTTTGCAGTTAGAAATACTCATGGACAGGTGAAATGAGATTCTGTTAATTACAGTCGTTTATTACCAGTGTCGTCTTCGGATGCAGGGGTATTGGCCCCATCTTGCTTAATTGCAGTGTTTTTCCACTTAATGAATATTTGCAGACCGCAGTTGATTTTAAAATGCAGCTGCTTGCATTCTGACCTAAATTTTGTCTGAGATACACCAGCTACCAATACGTTCCTCACTCACTCACTCACTCACTCACTCACTCACTCACTCACTCACTCACTCACTCACTCCTTAAAAGCACAAAGCTTTTCAAATCCATGATCCAGGCAGCCTTCATAATGGTTGACCACCTACACCCCTAGGCGTCTGAGGAGGTAATGTGATGCAGGCCTCCTCATCTTGCAAGTATCTAAGCAAGCTGCTATTTCTGTAGAACTCCTGCCCTAAGATAACAAGGATGCTGCCACTTGTTTTCCCTGGCAACTCTCAGGCATATTATTTTTATAATGATAAACCTGGGGGAGTGTATTATAAAGGGTTATAAATACCCACTTCCCCATACTGTATATACACAATACATATGGTCCGGGAATTTGAGTTTTTATGAGAAAGGGTTCTACTGCATGTTAGGAATGTGGATATTTGCACACAGCTAAATACTGGATTCTGACATGACACCAAACAACACATTTTGAAGGTCCTTATTCAAAAAAATGGAGGCCTTTTAGACGCTGATTGTGTGCATCCTTCTGTTTGTCCATTCGTTTATCAGTCACATGGTGCGACCATAACTGCCTTGATTTTGCACCAAGGAGAAAAAGAAAATACAAAAATAATGCAAACATTGCACTGGAGTAAAACATGTATTCGTATTCCAAAAGAAGTGCTGTATGGCCCAATAAATAATTGTTTTGCTTAATATATCTGAAACAAAACAACAAAAAGTGTATCGTACAGTACTGTATGTGGGAAGATAAATGCGGCTGCAAGGTCAAATATCAGCAAGTACTTATCCTTTTAAAGTAAATAAGTTCCACCTGTATATCCTTCCAGAAAATCTTATTGCCTAATGATTTGCACTCTCTCTCACACTGTGGTAAAATAAGATCAGTAAATACTCTGTTGGGAGCAGATCACGTTAAGAGTTGTTTATAGTGCAGGGATGCAGCAGAGAGCTCACCCCACACCTAGATTTGCAATCTCTTCTCATTGTTGCCCACAGCTGGTGGTCTCGAGGGCAGTGAGAGACGTATAGCCTGGCAAGCTGTAGTGCACAGCCCCTCACAAATCATCTGACAGACCAAGACTGCTAGAATTAAAAATGTGCTCCTAGTCTGCATGGTATAATTGAAATGCTGGGTAACTGGGTCTTGGTTCTTATTGTGAATAAATACCTTGCAGTTCATAGTGTGCAGAAGTTTTAAAATAAGTAGTGTACCAGGAACAGAACAGGTTACAACTAAATAAAAAGGAGTGATGCTACGTTAGAGGCCTAAAATGAAAATACATTAATACAGTCAAAACTGCAGGTACCGAAAAGTCATACTGTATAACCCAAGCAACCCATACATTAGTAATTCAATATTTTTCAGATTGCTTGGTTAAATGGTAAAAGATAGACGTTTCTTTGAAGTAGTACTAAAAAGCTTTTAAGAACTTACACTTCACCTTTATGTTCCCTAAATTCCCATTGGCAAATCAAAGCAACCCAAGAGTGTTATACTTTAACAATCATGCTTTCCCTAATGCACTTGACAGGACTCTATTTTCCAGCTGGTACCATGGGACAATATTGAAACACCAGAAACCAGCTTTTTGCTGTGCAAAAGTATTGTGAATTAATAGTGACCTACTGTCTGGTAGAAACACAGAAAGTTTATTATTTGACTATTGCAGGCTAAAAACAGATTAAAAACAATTTTCAAGTTTAAGAATAAAGCAATTGCTTATCGGCTCACCAAAATTGTCTGAAATCATAATAGTCTACTACAGCATAAAGTTAGTGTACTAACTAATTTTACTGGATCAACTAACAAGCAAAATCATGAAATATATACAAATTGTTATTAGTTCTTTATGTGGAAAACATGGCACCTATCTGGGGCCAGAGAATATTTTGTCATATTGTAAAATGTAGCTCCATTGCCAGAAATGTGATAGTTCAAGCAGTGTACAAGGTAATGTCCTATCACCTTTTAGTATAAACTGTGCTGTTTTCTTATTAAATACAAATTAAAAATCTAGATAGATATAAGTCTCGTCCTTTAGTTCTTCCTATGATACAGAGGTCTGGACATACTACCTGGCATAAAAAGTTTTTAGATTGCGATAAAACCCTCCACCTCTTCAGGGAAAAGACAAGGTTGTAAGGGAAGGTCACAACCATCAAAGGCATGGTGGTCATGCAGTTCTGGGTTGATTTCTGCAACACAATCAATTGACATGGAATGGCCCTAGCCTTATGCCTTTTCATAAAGACTGCAGTGTATCTCATGTTCTTTGCCCAGTGGGATGAGAAAGTCATCAGGCACATTGTAGCTCAGGCATCAGGCTCTTTTGACAAACACTGTCTTGACTCAAAACATTTTCTTTGGTTACATGGAAGTACATTTTGTTATTTTCAGCTTCATTCTGAATGAATGAATGAATTTTGGTTTGGGGAAAGGTTTTAATCAGAAACCATGTTGGTGACATTGCTTTGACATTTAGGGATTTCAGTTCAGATTGTTCATAACGGATTCTGAGTAAAGTAAAGACAATGATCGCTCAAAATCCAATCATGCAGATATCTGGTCCCCTTTTAGACAAGGTACTATCTGCTTGCCCACCGTGGTGTAAGGTACATTGCCATGTTGCTTGGAGACAGGAAGCCCAGCTGTCTCTTTTCACAGGATGCAAAGTTTAATTGAGTCGGGGCTCACGCAATGGTGTTTGTTGGCAGTGTAAATGTAATTAATTAATTTATAAAACAGAATGTGTGAATTCTGTACATCTCCAGGAAAAGAAAATATTTTGATGGCACTAAAGGTATTGACTTATAGCTTAATGTTTAATTTCTACTGGGGAACAATATAATTGATCAAATAGAAGGGTCTGCAAGTGCAAATGCAAGAGCCACTCCATTAATGTTTACATCTGCGATAATGAAAGCGTGTAGTGTAGCAGGTGGTCCTGCATGTTGCTGCAGGTGATGTGAGACAGCCGAACGCAGCCAAATGCAGCCTGCACAGCCAGCATGGGGGACCTGAACGCCACCATGGTCACCTGAGTGAAAAAAATGAGGTGAATCCAGAGAATTTCTCAGGTGCATCTTGCTGCTGTCTGACCGGGCAATGCTTAAGAAGAAATTAGCAGTTACACAGAGCAGTTTATAATTCTCAAAAGTACTTTTTTACAATACTTTTTTTAGGTGAACTGGGAAGACAGGAAACAAATACATCTCAGATCTATTACTTCACATATACAGTACTGTGCAAAAGTTTTAGGCAGGTGTGAAAAAATGCTGTAAAGTAAGAATGCTTTCAAAAATAGACATGTTAATAGATTATATTTATCAATTAACTAAATGCAAAGTGAGTGAACAGAAGAAAAATCTAAATCAAATCCATATTTGGTGTGACAACCCTTTGCCTTCAAAACAGCATCAATTCTTCTAGGTACACTTGCACAAAGTCAGGGATTTTGTAAGCATTTAGTCAGGTGTATGATTAAACAATTATACCAAACAGGTGCTAATGATCATCAATTCAATATGTAGGTTGAAACACAATCATTAACTGAAACAGAAACAGCTGTGTAGGAGGAACAAAACTGGGTGAGGAACAGCCAAACTCAGCTAACAAGGTGAGGTTGCTGAAGACAGTTTACTGTCAAAAGTCATACACCATGGCAAGACTGAGCACAGCAACAAGACACAAGGTAGTTATACTGCATCAGCAAGGTCTCTCCCAGGCAGAAATTTCAAGGCAGACAGGGGTTTCCAGATGTGCTGTCCAAGCTCTTTTGAAGAAGCACAAAGAAATGGGCAACGTTGACGACCGAGACGAGTGGTCGGCCAAGGAAACTTACTGCAGCAGATGAAAGACACATCATGCTTACTTCCCTTCGCAATCGGAAGATGTCCAGCAGTGCCATCAGCTCAGAACTGGCAGAAAACAGTGGGACCCTGGTACACCCATCTACTGTCCGGAGAAGTCTGGTCAGAAGTGGCCTTCATGGAAGACTTACGGCCAAAAGCCATACCTCCGGCGTGGAAACAAGGCCAAGCGACTCAACTATGCACAAAAACACAGGAACTGGGGTGCAGAAAAATGGCAGCAGGTGCTCTGGACTGATGAGTCAAAATTTGAAATATTTGGCTGTAGCAGAAGGCAGTTTGTTCGCCGAAGGGCTGGAGAGCGATACGAATGAGTGTCTGCAGGCAACAGTGAAGCATGGTGGAGGTTCCTTGCAAGTTTGGGGCTGCATTTCTGCAAATGGAGTAGGGGATTTGGTCAGAATTAATGGTCTCCTCAATGCTGAGAAGTACAGGCAGATACTTATCCATCATGCAATACCATCAGGGAGGCATCTGATTGGCCCCAAATTTATTCTGCAGCATGACAACGACCCCAAACATACAGCGAAAGTCATAAAGAACTATCTTCAGCGTAAAGAAGAACAAGGAGTCCTGGAAGTGATGGTATGGCCCCACAGAGCTCTGATCTCAACATCATCGAGTCTGTCTGGGATTACATGAAGAGAGAGAAGCAACTGAGGCTGCCTAAATCCACAGAAGAACTGTGGTTAGTTCTCCAAGATGTTTGGGCCAACCTACCTGCCGAGTTCCTTCAAAACTGTGTGCAAGTGTACCTAGAAGAATTGATGCTTGATGCTGTTTTGAAGGCAAAGGGTGGTCACACCAAATATGGATTTGATTTAGATTTTTCTTCTGTTCACTCACTTTGCATTTAGTTAATTGATAAATATAATCTATTAACATGTCTATTTTTGAAAGCATTCTTACTTTACAGCATTTTTTCACACCTGCCTAAAACTTTTGCACAGTACTGTATATATATATATATATATATATATATATATATATATATATATATATATATATATATATATATATATATATATATACAATATGTTGTAACAAGTTGTGGTCCAGCTACACTGACAATCCGGTGAATAGACTTCTATATACTCTCAAATAAAATATGTGGTGTTTATGTGAATAGGTTAATTGTTATAAAATAGGTGTTTCTGTGAATAGGTTAATTGTTATGTTTGCAGATTCCAAGGTGTTGCTGTGAATAGGTTAACCGTTGATGTTTGCAGATTCCAAGGTTCTCCAGTATAACCTAGAGAATCACTCATCCATTCTGTTATATTTCTCATTAGAGCTTGATAATGCTGCGCTCAGCCTTTCTAAAAGGGTACATAAGGACCTTTTTAATTTGTTGTGTTACATGTTCCCATGTGTTGCTACAACTGTTTATGTAAGGTGTGTGTATTGTTTTAATTTTTATTTTTTTTACATTTTGACCACTTTTCCATACTTTTACATTGCATTCGCTGCCTCCCATGTACCTGCATGGACCTCTCAGAACTACATTTCCCACCACCCCCCTGCTCACTGGTAAATCCATCTCAGCTACATATGTGAGCAGGTGGATGATGGGAAATGTAGTACTGAGAGGTCCATGCAGGTACATGGGAAGCCATCGAGGCAGGGAATACAATGTAAAAGTTTAGAAAAGTGGTCAAAATGTAAAAAATAAAATAAAATTAAACAATGCACACACCTTATGTAAACAGTTGTAGCAACACATGGGGAACATGCAACACAATAAAATAAAAAGATCCTTATGTACCCTTTAAGAACTCTCAAATTATTAAAGGATGCCTGACATTTGATGTAAATGCCTTCTGATTGTCAAGACCGATGCTGAGTAGATTCCATTCTTGAACAGAATGAGCAAGTCACTGACAGAACTTCTATATCACATTATTATTATAAGTAAGAATGAGATTAATTCATGGTGGTCATGAGTGACATGTATTCCGTGTTTTTTCTTGGTGTCTGTGATTTTAATAGCGATCATTTAGCTTTTAGCTTTACCAGCTCTACTTGAAATTCCACCTTAAAAAAAAAAGCTTTTTTCACAGTGATGTTGAACTAGCACGGCTGCTTTACTTAGCCGTTGACAGCTTAACTCAATACTTTTCCACATTGCAAGCACATACAAAAAAAAATACAAAACAGCAAAAATGAGTGCAAAAGCACAACCTGCACAATACCCCATCATGTATTCCATGAAAGTGGAGGGGTATGTTTTCCATGATGTATTCAACATGCAACGTAACGGTGGATTACAGTCATAAAGCAAACTGTGATAAACAGACAAACAAATAATCAAAAAAGAAAAAAATAACTGAAAACTCTATCACAGCAGAAGCACACAAAGAGACAGTCTTTCTGAACGTTAAACTTTATTTTCTAAAGATATATAAATGAACAATTTACCGATTTACAGGATTAAAGACCTGAATAAAGTGATCAGTCCGTCACTTCGGTTCACATTGATGTTGTGAAAACCATAATACATATAGACAGACTAATATTATGTTTTATGTATGTATATTATATTTAAAAAAAAAAGAAATGGTTGAATATTCATCCCTGTGACTTCACACACCATTTCCCCCTTCCTCTGTGATTTTGAACACATTCACTCTGACTGCTCCATGATTTGGTACAAATTTCTGTCAAAAGATTTCAGCTTTAATTCTAAGTATCAGAATCTCAGGATACTATGTGTAGGCACCCTGTTTATCAGTCTGTCTCTATCCGTATGTCAAACAACATTTTTATATATATATATCCAGAGAAGCGCTTACTCAATTGTGATGAAACCTTCATCTGGAGAACCTTGTCAAATTCCATTGAAAACCTTCTAAAGGCATTCTTTAGAATAAGGTAGCTATTGAGTGTCTGTCTATCTATCTTTGTTCATGTGTCACACACATTTTACATATGTCTATAAAACTGCATATTCAATTATAATGAAACTTGGTCTTCAGATAATTTATGCTATATAAAAGTCTGGAGTGTGAAAGAATGCACCTGCCCATCAGTATGTCAGACAGATATATTATGTAGTTTAAGGTTATCTAATTTTTCATGTTATGTATGGTTTTGATTTTACAGCAATGGTGGGGTTGGACCGTCACTGACATGCTTGTTATTTATTTTGTCATTTTCAGAGTGCGATTATCATCGACCCCTTGACTGTGAGGGAGGAGAGCATTAGGCCAGCGCTGGAGAAACGTTTAGAAGCCATTATCAGTGGGGCTGCACTGTTGGCTGACTCCTCCTGCACAAGAGATCTCCACCGGGAGTGCATCATTACAGAGTGCAATGTGGTGCGGCAGGCTCTTCAGGAACTCCTCTCTGAGTACATCAATAATGTAAGTAATCCCACAGGGGTGTAGAATTAGCATGCCTTCTATGCTGGAACAGCCTGTGGTAAACACACATTTTGCACCTCGAATTAGACTGTTTGCCAGCTCAGGAAGTATTCTTAGTTTCTTAATTAAAGAGGTTAAAACTCTGTAAGTAAATTAATAAAAAAGTACACTTCATGTTTTAATTTTAATTCATTGTGTTGTAGTGTTTGCCATCTTACAAAAGAAAGAAATGTTGTTAGAAACCTTTATCTTGGTGCATGTCGTATTTTTTCACTAGATCAGGAATCTGTTTTTAATAATACAGGTTTATTGTTTATTGCTGTATTGTTTTTTCAAGAAAGACCTGGATTTGCTATAATACCCAGGCTTCTTTTATGGTACTTTTGTTAGCAGCTATTATGCCTTATGCCTTACCTTGAGAGTTAACTGCCTTATTATACATTTTCAAACTTAAACACACTCGTTATTCATTTTACCTTTTCCATTCTTAACAGTAGACCCAGATCCCTATTAGCCAGGTGTATGAGACAGTTACAAGAGGATTAAATCAGGGTCCTGACACTGAGCCAATGCTTCCTTTACAGTTCATCTCTGCATTATAACAGGGTTATTTGAACTCCAAATATGAGTAATATGGGTTGTCCAAACATATATATATATATTTGTTTTTACTAAATGAGCATTTCTAAATGTATTTAGACATTTACAGTGTTGTTATGTTATTTATAGGAATCAATTATGTTTACATCCGCTAAGTATAACTTCTGACAGTCGTAACTGCATTTCTCTGAACACAATATACTGTATGATTTCCATTACATGAGAGTAGGTGTTAAAGCTTCATGCTGATTTGAACTTGGCTCTCGCCAAGATAAGCACCAACTAAGACGTAGCTTCACAGTAAACTAATGTGATCCATATGTGTCTCCATCCATTTGCGCTTCCTTCCATATGATGATGTAGATATGCTTCTGCCTGGTGTTGATGGCTGAAGTGTAATGCTGGCTCCAGGGATCAGCTTATTGCCTCCCTAGCGCATCAGCACACACAACGCTGCGATGCTGGCCCGGGATCAACCACAGTGCGGCCTCCCAGCGCATCAGCATGACAACCGTCTGGATTGAGCTAAGTAGGGCACATCTCTGGGGTCTTCAAGTGGGCACCTTCCATCCTCGGTGTTTCGTCGACTAGCCCACGACACCTCAAGAGGGCTCAACGGTGATTCTGGCATCCCAGAATCACCTCCCTCCTTCCCCCACTCAACTCAGCCCAACTTACTTACCTGTACATCAGCGTTTCTTTCTTTCTATTGTGCTTGAGATCCCCAGCCAGAATCTTTCCGTCTCAACCACAGCCAGTTGCTGCTCCTCTCTGCTGCTTCAGATAAGTTCTTCACTGTGCGACGTAACTCTTGGCCATTGAATCTGACATCTCTGAGAAACCGAGTTGTAGAGTGTGCCACAAATCCTCGACAACCCACTTCCACTGGGTAAACCCAGACTCTCCATCCTCGCTGTTCCGCTTCAGTGGCTAGTTGAGCATACCGCAGTTTCTTCCTCTCATACGCCTCATCTACAGCATCCTCCCATGGCACTGTTAACTCTACCAGGTGAACAAGGCGTGCTGATCCAGACCACATTTCTCTGAACACAATATACTGTATACATACAGTAAAACAATAATTGTGGATGTGTCCTTCACATATTCAACTCCCAATCTGAGGCCCAGTGCTGTATTATACTCAATTAACCGACTACCCTCCTCCTTCATCTGTTACAGCAGATCATCTTTTAGTAGCATCCACTTAAGTGGATGTCCTTAAAACTAAGCAATTTACCAAGAACATCACCAGATTAGATCTCCATGAATAATAATCTGATATGCTCCAGTGTCAAATGTTTCTCTACAGTACTTTTACTCAACAGCTCCCTGTTTCCGCCTGTTGCTACCATTTCTATTTCAGTTAAATGTGCTCCACGTCTTTTCTCCTGTCATCCGTTCAATGAATCAGCTACTTCTCACAATAGTTACGTACCTCCCAGGAATGTAATTTTAATTAAGACTCCAAGGATCTTCAGCGGTTTCCCTTCAGTAGTTTTAAAGCCCCATAGAATCGAATAACTCCTCTTGCCTTCCGATAACCTGTGAGGTTTTCAAACTCTTGTACAGTTTGGGATCTTCCTTTAAAAACAATTTATTTTAAATGTTGTTTTAGAGATACAACACAGTACCACACAGAGCTGAACTCCAATCAATTTCTGCTTCAGAGACATTTACACTACTTGTTTCAATTTTTACAGTGAGGTTTAAGGACAGGTGTTTGAAGTAAAATAAAATAAATGCATCTTTAATAACTTGTTTAAAATAGAACAGCACAGGGGTATAGTGTTTTCTTAAACAACCTGGTCCACTTCTCTGGACTATGCTTACTCTGAATTTACACTGACCTCCAGCTGTGCACAGACTGCTTTCATACTGCTGCATGTGCTCTTTGTCTATCACTGGTCATTTGGTGATAGCAATGTAATAAAAGGATCATGGCATCTTACAATACCTGTAAGCAGACAACATACTAGGTCTAATATATAAAAATAACTTTATAGTACTGAATAATAACAACACAATGTTATACTGAATGTCTAATACATGAATGCATGAAAACAATGCCTTATTCACTGCAGTAATCTCTTTGTACAGTGTGTCACACTTTAAGATCGATCTAAAGACACAGAAGACATGCTATTTTTTTTTCTACCAGCTTTTTCAGTTACTGTAGTGTCCATCTCAGATTGCAGCTGTCTGAGACACGTCGTGGACCAGGACAGTGCATTGGTTTGTTCTCTTTTAGTGCAGCTTTTCCTCTATTCAGCTTTGCCTCAGAAGCATATTCAAGTCATTCTCTTATGGTGACACATTAGTCATGAGGGGAAGGAGTAGCAGTGAAGATCTCCCCATTGGGAGTGAATTGTGACTTTTTAAAAATGCATTCGGAGGAGAAAAAGAAAAAGATTGCTAACATCGTGAAGAAGGCTGTTGTACCAATAAATACTTATGGTCTCTTAGAACTCTGACTGCTGGGTTCAAAAACACAATGACCTCTCCTCTGTACATTAAATAATTGTTAGCAGTAGATTTTCAGAAAAAAGTTACAATGTACTGTACTTACCTTTGTGAGAAAATGTTGCACCTAGCAGCTGTCTGCAGAATACCTGCATGCCTCTTGGCTCCATGCTGAGTGTAGATGGTTTAAATGTAGGTGTTGAAATGTAGCCCTCAAAATAGTAAGGAGTATAGCATATAGTTTTTACATGGTATGTATATGAAACAAAGCTACTATGCTAAGTTGATTTAATGTATCGTGGGCTTATATAAGCAAGCTTAACTCTGACAGGAAAGCTGACATTTTGCTTTCATGTGCTTGCAAATAGGGAGACATCACTTTAAACAGGAGTACAAAAGACAGTCTGAAATTAACTGGCCTTTGTTATTGTTTAGACCACTGTAATAAATAGAGGGTGGAAGCAATTGCCTTTTTGCACAGTAGCTCATAACTCAATATTTGCACTGAGGCTCTCTAAGGCTGTCTGGCTCCCTCAGAGCTTTAGTCATTGATTGCATATTCAGCTGGCTTAGAGTGATGAATGGGTCTTTGGAACCCATCACTTTAAGCAACGTTCTTTCTGTTGTAAATACAGGCAGCATCCTTCCCTTATCTGTAAGCGCAGTGAAAGTTCACTTGTCTCATCTTGTAACAGATAACATCCATTGTTTCCACATTTGTTCAGTTGAAGGAAAAATCTCTATTATGAACTTAAATCATTACACAGATCTGTGGAAAGATAAAAAATAGAATGCATACATGCATTTCATGTCTATTTTTACCATTTTCTCTCATGCATTTTTTAAAATTCACTTTTTAAAATGTTACTGACACATTACTTGTCTTTGCAGCCTTCTGCAACTCTTATATTGGTGTACCAGTCGAAACAAACAAAAAAAAAGTGTATTATTGACCCACACAGTCTTGTGATTGCAATATAAAGTAGCACATATAACACAAATTTAGATGATTTATGTATGCGCTTGATTTTTTTCCCATAGATGGAATTAAAATTGCTGATGCTGTGGAAATATGAAATGTGAACTATTTCCATTGAGGTGATTGATAGACTTTTCACACTTGACTTGACTGCTGATGAATTCTCATTCAATGCTAGTTTGCTTTAGGTAAAATATACCCATTAGGGCAGTCTTGGAAGTGGCCTACAGACGATGCAATGCTGTAAGGAAATTTTAACTTAATAGACAACTTTGATCTATGGATATGTTTCTCTGAAGTGTGTTTTCTGCATGAAGTCATCTTTATGAATGAAGAGAGGAATGATCCAGCTTCCAGTGTTCTTGTGTTTGTATTAAAACATCCTTATGAAAAGCTATCATGTATCTGTTAGCGTGCACATCATCTGGAAAAGGCATGTTTTGAAATACCAGATGCTACTGAATTCTCTCTTCATTAGTGAATATCCTGCTACTTACTTCAAATTCCAGAAAGCGGTAAGACGTACATAACCACACTGGGCTGTTTAACCTTAATCTGACTTTTGTTGTACATTTTTGAAAGCAAGAAACGATAATCAGTTTATCTCCTTTTAAATGTAACATTTAAATAAACATTTCATGACAAAAAATGCATATAGTTCAAAGCTATGAAGTGGGATTATAGTTGCATCCATAAGCTAGTTCTAACTACTGTATTGTTCCACATGAATTAGAAATGTATTTATGCATTATGCAAACCTACACAGACATATTCCCAAAAGAGGATGTAACACACTGGTATGTAGATCCTGATAACGGAATGGAATAAAATTCACTAAGAACATTGTAGAGACAAGGGTGTTAAACACATTGTGCACAGGCTATTATAGCTAGAACAGAGTCAAGTTTTTATTACTAATCATATTTTAATAAGCTGCTTTCAAGCATCTGTGACTGGCTGAATGCAGTGTGCTTTTCTTTGCATGTTTTTTTTCCATCACTTCTTTTGCATCGTCATTTTAAAACAGTCATTTTAAGACTGGGTGAATCATCGGCATGACCAAAGCACAAGCACTATCTCTGCAGAAGACGACAATAATTCAGTAAGACGTTATGGTCTAGGGATATATTTTAATGAGTTCCCTGTGTTTTTAAGCAGCAGGCAAATGTCATGTACCTGGTGAAAGATGTATTCACATCAGTGACAGTTCCTGTAATGCCTGTGCCTAGGGCATTTAGCATTCTGGTCCACATAGTGCTCTATGATGTGGTATGGAAAAGAAAAGCCAGAGCACTTTTTTTTTAATCGCTTTTTTTTTAATCGCAGTGATTTAAAGGACAGATCTCAAACCCCTGTGCACTAAAGCGTCCATTTTGAAAAGAGCTTTGAAACACATTTTAAAGTGTAAAAAGTTGTCAGGATGTTAATAATGAAAAGAAAAATGACAGGTACATTATTTAAACAGTTGTAGCAACCCATGGGGACGTATAGCGCTATATTTTTCGGAACCCCACTACTTACTCTTTAAAACAGCTATTAAAATTCTCATAATAACATTCTTCCATTTCTGGGGTCTTTAAATAATAATAAAACCCCATGTGGCTAAATCCTGCAGAACTTAATCCACTGGAGTGCTTATTAAACGTGTAAGCATATTATACTATAGATCAGTACCTAAAATGAGCTTAAACCATTTTGACTTTGTCAATTCTTAGTAACATCTAGATCCCCTGTGTCAATGCTTTATTGACTTGGTAATTAGCATAAAAGATCAGTGTTCAACATCAATGCACCTCTGTGGTCGTTTAAACAAACCACGGTAAAAGGGGATGGCCCTACATTTCAAGATATCTTGTTTGCATGGTGTCTTGTGATGGTTGATTTTGCAGGAAGCTCTCAACATTAAAAAAATCAGTTGGATAAGTTAGCAGTATTTCATAAGTAGCACAGGTATCAGAATGACAGAGCTTTGCTTGTGTAAAATGCTTGTTGTCGGCTGTTGTTGAACCTTGCAGTCAGGCTCCCCTATCAGGATGCTGCCAGCTTAGTGCTAAACACAGACCAGTTCTGTGGGGGATACATGTTGCTGGTTGGATGTACACTGTTTTAATATGGAACTGGAGATAAAGCTATAAGATCTAGCGGATGCATCAACTCAGGAATAATGAACTCATTTGTGATTGCCATTGTATTTATACCACTGATTTATTTTTATTTGATAAAGAATGTGCAGCACAAATGCATTCTAAGAAGAATATATTTAAAAAAGGAGAACAAGAAGAATACTTTTTCAGATTTTGGAGAAAAAAATTCTAATCTATCAAGTATTTTTGTTTGCATGTGATAGAGTGTTTACATCTGTATTGAAAAATAAGTAGAATGCCATTCACAAAATTGTGATCGGTGTGGTGATGCCCTATTTTTTCCATAAATGTTGGTCATAGTCGTTTCTCTACTCTTCTGTATAGAGATTCACAGTGATTTCTCCACTCTTCTGAACAGAGATTCACAGTCGTTTCTCCACTCTTCTGTATAGATTCACAGTCGTTTCTCCGCTCTTCTGTATAGAGATTCACAGTCGTTTCTCTGCTCTTCTGTATAGAGATTCACAGTCGTTTCTCCGCTCTTCTGTATAGAGATTCACAGCCGTTTCTCCAGCTACTACACTGTATTTGGTTTTTCTATTTCCATGAAGCAGAGAAATTATCAGTTACATATTTTTTTTCAAATTCATAGCTTAAGTTATTGATTGATTTTGTTTACTTTGTACTCAGGCCTATCAAAAAGGCGAATTTGTACCTATGTGTACCTCTGTGTGAATACTTTCCTCAAAGAGCAGTACAAAAGCGGCCCCTTAAAAGAAGCACCTCAGTCTTGTTCAAAACGGGAAAGCAGATGACCGTGACTTTGACAGAGGCCTCTATTGGGCCATGTCTTTTTCATGCAAATGTAGCAGATGCATGTAAATTAGTTGGACTGTTAAAGGTCATGGGAAGCACAAACAAATACATTCTCCAAAGCACAGTCAGAAACAAACGCCTGCTGTTACTGCTCTTCATGCATAAGTCAAAGCAATAAAAAAAGAAAACTATTACCTCTGATGACTTCTTCAGTTCTGGAAAGAGCAGTTGAAGTGAACTGCATACAGTGGTGGTCGGATGGATTTCTATTTAAATGTTGAGTGTGTATACTGTGGAGATCCACCGTTGAACTCTAGACTTCTCATTGTGTTGTCCCAACTGAAGGGAGATAAAGGTTCTGGTATGTTTTGGCTTCATTCTTCTTATTCCTCTGATGGGAAGGGTGTTTCAGGGGAGCAGGTTAATAGTTGGTGTACCAGTTGTTTGAGAGCTCTATAGAGTCCTGAGAGGCCAAGGGCCCCTTTGCATTGCACGCCCAACTTCCTGAACAGAAAAACAAATCCTGTTTATATACTTCAAAACTTGGTAAATGTCACTGGTAATAGGATTTACTTCAGAGTGGCTTTGTATCTCAAAGGGCAGCAATGTAAGGACTTCACTTTTCTTTCATTGATCTCTTCCATGATTGTGCCAAGTCTTTTCTCACATTTTCTTTAAGAAATTAGTCTCAGGGTGGCACTTTGCTTATTTATTTTCTGAACAGGGAAACAAGAATGAATACCTCTGTGCTTAATTTTCTAGCCTTCCATTTCCAGTTTAAACATTTCTCAGCCTTCCTATGTTTAAAATGTCCTCCACTTAGCATAACATAACAGGACAAACCTATAATAACAGCTGCATGGTTTTATTTTAGGCAATGCGAATACACCACCAGTGGTTTCAGAGGCTTGTGAGCGACAAAACATATTATTAAAAGAAAGCAGACCAGCAGGGGAGCAGTGGTTGGTAATAATGTTGAGTATGAAGAGTTTAAAAAGGATTTGGAAAGGAGTGACCAAGCAGCAAACTTTCTGTTATAGAATCATTGTATTAACCAGAACGTTGATTCTAACTAGTGATAGCATAGAAGTATTGCTTTTTAAATGTGTATTTATTAAGCAATGCAAATGAAAATTAAAAATCCAAGAACACATTCTGTAATTGTGGAACAGAAACTAGCTTCTTTAGCCCTTATAAAAGTTTACCACAGTATTTTTGCACAGTATTTTTTGTTTTGTTTTACTATGCTTTTCCAATAGTTATACTATGCATTTTCCATAGTTTACCATGGTTTGCCATGTTTTTAATATCCTTTACCATACATTGCTGGTCTTTACAATGCTTACCTATGCTTTACCATTCTTTCTATGTTTTATTTAACTTTTAAAGGGGTTGTCACATCACTCTCCAAATAAATAAATACATTTTTTAAAATTAAATTTAAAAAAATTAAAAATTACATTTTTAAAATTAACACAATAGCTTCATTGTACGCTGCTAACCAGACGATTTGAAAACCACTAATTAAAAGAAAAATGTAAAAAACGGTAAGCATTCTCTGCACGTTATTGTTATTGCAGGAACATATCAGTTAAAGCAGTATTTAGAGATTGGATGCATGCTGCTGAATGCATGCATGTTTTAAAGGTGGAAGAGGACACAGGGCTGTGGTAACTTGCTGTATCCTTTGATGAATTAAGATCTAGCGCAATGTCAGAAAGTCATTGCCGTCAGATGGCTGATTGGGGACAAAGTATAATTAATTCTGCTTGTATTAGCTCAGTACTTTTTAGATCTGTATCCACAGCTGCTATAAAACTCTGCAGTCTCAGCTCAGCAAACAGTATAGCCAGTGCAGATTTAAAGCTGATGCTGCAAGAGATGGCTGGAGTCCTTTACATAGTACAGTAGTTCAGTTCTTATTTTACCAGACACGTCACCTGGAATTAAAATGCATCTTTGAAGTACTGCCATCGTTTTGGAAAGTTAAAAAAAAATAAAATAAAAAAATAAAACGGGCAGATATAACTACCCATGTTTACTTATCTTCAGGTAGTCATTATTGTGTTCTTTAGTCCACCCCAAAACACTTATTTTTCATCATTGGTGTTTTATGACCTGTGATAGAAAAAAGAAACTAGAGCAGACCAATAGATGTCCGGTCAAAAGTACTTGAAGATGTAATGTTGAACATCATACTGAATAAGGTTTGATAGCTGCAGGAGAATGCCTGTCTGGGTTTACAGAGTGATGCCATTGAAAACTGGCTTCAAGAGGGTACTAAATTGGGTTCCTACAACACTAGTACACTGGGTTTAGCAGGGTGAATTACTTCCATATTTACTGCACTCTGAAACAGTTGTTAGCTTAAGGCTTTTGTAGCCAGGGACTATTATACATATACAGGGTGATTAGAAAGTAAGTTTACAACATCAATGCACCATATCACGCTGTATTTTAATAATTGTAATATACATATATATGAGACATTCCCGGATACTCACCTTACACTGCTGTTGGGGGAGTGACTTATACAAGTTTAAATCTGTCACTCAGTATACTGTGTAATAATAATAATAATAATAATAATAATAATAATAATAATAATAATAATAATGATAATAATAATAATAATAATAATAATGATACGACTATGATTACTACTGCGACTACTGCGACTAATAATAATACATATACAGTTAAGTTACATTGAATTTTGCATAAATGTATAAAGTAATAAGTAATTATTCTTCAGAATTACATTGCAGGTCAATTAAAAACAATTCTTAATTTTGTAAAAAAAAAAGAAAAAAATGTCAAAAAGCCATACATTAATTACATTTTTTGTGTGCTTTTTTTTAATTAGTTTTGGAAAATCTGTTGCTTACGTGTGTTTTCCTTCCAACTAAGCTGCTAAAATCAGACTACTTACCTTAATGTGTCAAAGAGAGCTTGCACCAGGGATGGGTCATATAACAAATCTAGCAATACAAACATACTAGATCACAGAACAAAACCAGAGAATATGTCTTGCTGTGGCTGAATTTACAAAAACATCATTCCATTGCTTTGAGAGAAAAAATGGTTTTGACCAGTATCACAGAATGTTAAAAACAACTGACATTTTATCTGGTATCTTGTAACAATTGTAAGTCGCCCTGGATAAGGGCATCAGGTAAGAAATTAATAATAATAATAATAATAATAATAATAATAATAATAATAATAATAATAATAATAATAATAATTTTCAACTGAAACACCAAAGTGAGTGTTTGGAATGCCTCTACATACAGAACTAGTTCTTGCAGCAAGTTCTGCAACTCATTTACCCTTTAACAAGACAGTGTAATATCATGGTTCTTGTCTATGGGAAGACCACTATGGTTGCTCAACTGTGGTGCGTTAAACCACCATAGAAACATAAATGAAATGATAGTTTATTTAAAAACAAAAAAATGTATTAATTTCAGAGGGAATACTTTTTTTTTATGTAACACACTGCATTTTGTAGCCAAGGCAGCGACTTACAAATCATTTTGGTTTAATGTACTTTAACATGAATACATTTAGAAAATATTTTTTGAGGTTGCATTATATTACTAAAATAAAAAAATCAAGCATTTTCAGTACAGCACAAAACCCTGGTAGTAATCGAACACAAGAAATGCAAAACAGTAACTTAAATTTAAAAGCAAAACATTTGCTTTATAAGAAACACAAATGTTACAGATTAGAATGTGAAAAAACACAATTAATCAAATATACAAATTAAAATAATAAGTGATAAACTTAACTGATTGCTTTTTTTTGTTTGTTTGTTTTGTTTTAAACTGTATCCATTATGAAAAATACAATAATATTTTACAGAATTTTTACATACAGGTAGGTTAATGGGATTTTTGAAAAAAGGATTTATTCTTAGATCCTCTTTAAAAAAAAAAAAAAAAAAGACTGCACAGCTGGACTTCTGTACGGTAAGAAAAACATCGACTTGTGAAGAATTCAGGTTACTTCGAAGTGCTGGCCCTTGCATGGCATTTGTCTCGTGATCTGTAGAGCATTCATCACATTGCAGAGCACTGGGCAGTTTGCATGTCCTTTCATTTCACACTGATGTAGAATTCCCCATTATTTAGTCCATGAATCCAGCATTGGTTTGCCTGCCATGAGTAAGACCAGGGCTGTGTACTACATATGCTCACTGGGGCGTGTAATAGTCGTTATTGTGCTCAGTTCTATGTCTCTTTCTCTGTGTTTGTCCATAGTCTCTTGGTGTATGCCACAGTAACTTATTGTTGGCTGGTCGAAGGTGAGAAAAGATGAGACATTCATCGACAATGGTATCTAAAAAGAAAGAAAGAAAGAAAGAAAGAAAGAAAGAAAGAAAGAAAGAAAGAAAAAAACATAAGCTACAAAAGGTCTTTATTTGAGTTTTAATTTATCCATAGAGGTGGATGGTTCAATCGGTTCATTTTTCTGCGTCACACCACTTAATTGAAGTGGGTGGTGGAAAACCTGTAGACTGAAACAAGTTTGAGTCTCATGCCAGGGCTGGGCTTGTGGGATTGTTTCATCAGTGTCAGGGGGAGCACAGAGCTGGAGGTCAGGGCTGGGCTTGTGGGATTGTTTCATCGGTGTCAGGGGGAGCACAGAGCTGGAGGTCAGGGCTGGGCTTGTGGGATTGTTTCATCAGTGTCAGGGGGAGCACAGAGCTGGAGGTCAGGGCTGGGCTTGTGGGATTGTTTCATCAGTGTCAGGGGAAGCACAGAGCTGGAGGTCAGGGCTGGGCTTGTGGGATTGTTTCATCGGTGTCAGGGGGAGCACAGAGCTGGAGGTCAGGGCTGGGCTTGTGGGATTGTTTCATCAGTGTCAGGGAGAGCACAGAGCTGGAGGTCAGGGCTGGGCTTGTGGGATTGTTTCATCGGTGTCAGGGGGAGCACAGAACTGGAGGTCAGGGCTGGGCTTGTGGGATTGTTTCATCAGTGTGAGGGGGAGCACAGAGCTGGAGGTCAGGGCTGGGCTTGTGGGATTGTTTCATCAGTGTGAGGGGGAGCACAGAGCTGGAGGTCAGGGCTGGGCTGGTGGGATTGTTTCATCGGTGTTAGGGGGAGCACAGCTGGAGGTCAGGGCTGGGCTGGTGGGATTGTTTCATCAGTGTCAGGGGGAGCACAGAGCTGGAGGTCAGGGCTGGGCTTGTGGGATTGTTTCATCGGTGTGAGGGGGAGCACAGAGCTGGAGGTCAGGGCTGGGCTTGTGGGATTGTTTCATCGGTGTGAGGGCGGAGCACAGAGCTGGAGGTCAGGGCTGGGCTGGTGGGATTGTTTCATCAGTGTCAGGGGGAGCACAGAGCTGGAGGTCAGGGCTGGGCTGGTGGGATTGTTTCATCAGTGTGAGGGGGAGCACAGAGCTGGAGGTCAGGGCTGGGCTTGTGGGATTGTTTCATCGGTGTCAGGGGGAGCGCAGAGCTGGAGGTCAGGGCTGGGCTTGTGGGATTGTTTCATCGGTGTCAGGGGGAGCGCAGAGCTGGAGGTCAGGGCTGGGCATGTGGGATTGTTTCATCGGTGTCAGGGGGAGCGCAGAGCTGGAGGTCAGGGCTGGGCTTGTGGGATTGTTTCATCGGTGTCAGGGGGAGCACAGAGCTGGAGGTCAGGGCTGGGCATGTGGGATTGTTTCATCGGTGTCAGGGGGAGCGCAGAGCTGGAGGTCAGGGCTGGGCATGTGGGATTGTTTCATCGGTGTCAGGGGGAGCACAGAGCTGGAGGTCAGGGCTGGGCATGTGGGATTGTTTCATCGGTGTCAGGGGGAGCGCAGAGCTGGAGGTCAGGGCTGGGCTTGTGGGATTGTTTCATCGGTGTCAGGGGGAGCGCAGAGCTGGAGGTCAGGGCTGGGCATGTGGGATTGTTTCATCAGTGTCAGGGGGAGCACAGAGCTGGAGGTCAGGGCTGGGCATGTGGGATTGTTTCATCAGTGTGAGGGGGAGCACAGAGCTGGAGGTCAGGGCTGGGCTTGTGGGATTGTTTCATCGGTGTCAGGGGGAGCACAGAGCTGGAGGTCAGGGCTGGGCATGTGGGATTGTTTCATCGGTGTCAGGGGGAGCACAGAGCTGGAGGTCAGGGCTGGGCATGTGGGATTGTTTCATCGGTGTCAGGGGGAGCGCAGAGCTGGAGGTCAGGGCTGGGCATGTGGGATTGTTTCATCAGTGTCAGGGGGAGCGCAGAGCTGGAGGTCAGGGCTGGGCTTGTGGGATTGTTTCATCGGTGTCAGGGGGAGCGCAGAGCTGGAGTGCAGTGCACCAGTGGTGAAAGTTTCAGAACATGACCTCAGATCAGACGATGCAATATAATAAGATTTCTAACTGCTTGACATTATAGGAGCTGAAATCAGCAGATAACCTGTTTTCCCCTAATAAAAATAAAGAATAGCTCAAATTTGCAGCTGATGCCTAAAACTAGGGACTCAGCAGAAACGCGTGCGCGGCCAAGGCCAACCCAACGCGCGTCCTTCACAAAATATGTACACAATATATGCAATTTTATTTACAAAAAAAAAAAACAACCCAACAACACAACACTAATAATTATAAAATAATTATTAACACAGGAAAGACGGAGACCACGAAGTAAACAAAACGCGATGCCGAAGCAAAGCGTAAAGGAAATATATAAGTGTAAAACAATTTATATAATCCTAAATAACAAAATAATAATCACTCCGAAGAGTATAACTGAAATAAACTCAGAGAAGGGGCAATAACCAGCTTCTCAAGCCTAAGCTTAGCGAGTACAATCAGCTACGAGCTCTATTACCTACCGCTACCGGTGCTGAAGACAAAAGAGGAAGAGAGTCTCTGCGCGCTGCGTATAGTAAGCTCCCAGGGGGGCGGGCTTACACGGCAGCTCGCGCAGAGGCCTATCGGCAGCTTTGCTATAAAGCTCAGCCAATCCCTACTGCCTGACGGCAATATCCCATACTTGATGGTTATTTTCGACTTGAAAGGGAACATGATATTACCACACATTATTTATGTATGCCAAGGACACAGTCAAGTAAGGAAGAGTTGCTTGTATGTTATTGCAATTCGGGTTAATGGGAATAGGAGCCATGCACAACCAGTTTCTATCACCAATTGACAACTCTTAACTAATAAAGAAGGGATCTGTGCAATATTCTCTTTTAATAACCAGAAACCAATACACAATAAATTGATAGAAGCCATACCAATAATTTCTCCACATGAAGAGTCTGAAATTGCAATCACATGGCTGCTCCGGGAGCATGCCTTTTAAAATTATAAAGCTGAAACACGAAACTGTCTTAAGGTGTGCATCTTGAAGCAGATAAATATGCCCTCTAAAAAAAAACCAATAGGATTTCAGGTTAAGATTAACATTTAAATTTCTGCTAAACTTGCCTTATTTTTACAGTTACAATGAATCATTCCTCCTGTGGCTACTTAAAACACCTGCATTTCTAAAGGAAAATGATTGGCACACAACTTAAATAGATGAGACTCATGCAGCCCACTAATGCATTTTACCTACTGGGATTCTTTTTTGCCATATAAGTTCTGCACATAAATGTTTCCCAGAAGGCACGTTTTAAAGTAATTAATTGGCTGGACTTTAACACATTTGCTTTTCTGCTGAGATGAGTGTTTTCAAATTAGTTTTCAATAGAAGGAGCTCCCTAATATTACAGCAAACATCTTTGCCCTCAAAGCTAGAAATTCAAATGTCTCTTTTGACCTAGACCTGATGATCTGCTGCATATAACACTGTAAAAAATAGTCGGGTAACTAAAAAGGAAACAAAAGAGGAATTCTTTACTTGCGAGGATAGTTCTAATTAACTCAGGGATTCCATTTTTATTATGGCACCGCTATACTGTACATATAAAAACAAATAATACAAACAATGATAACTGTGCAATTATTTAATGAGTTAGAGTGTTTTTTTTTCTTTGTTTTTTCTTTAATGATAGTAACACCATAAAGAAATCATTGAATCCAAGGGCTGGTCTTTGCATTCTTGGCACATACTGTATATGACCGAAGTACATTTTAGATGTTAGATTAAACACAAATATATAATAACCTTAGTAGACCAGCGTCTCTTCCACCCCTGAGAAAACCTGACCTAGAAATTCATATAGTTTACCAAGAATTATTGTCAAGATAAACAAACAGTCTGTGCTTCTATAACCTCCTGCTTCCAATAACCATACCAGTGTACGTGTTCTTCCATCTCTGGAAGTGGATGGGAACCAGTCTTTTCAGACACAACTAATGTACTATATGGGCACTAATGCAAGAGCATCTGTAATTTGAAAATTTTAAATAAGAATCAAAGCACACTTAAATGTTAGGAAACACGCAATACAGTGTTCACTTGCTATGCAGTTACAATTATATTTAATTAGAATCACAGTAAATGTAACAAACAAAATGAATTATTGGATCTTAGCTTTATGTAACCTTAGAGGGCTCTGCTTCTTATTAGCACTGATCAATGCTTTGTGGGACTGCAGGAATTAGTTATTTGCTCTTATTGAATTAACACTTTTGTCTCAAAACTAATTGCACATTTTTTAAAGCATTTTTTGGTAAACTATAACCCATATTTAATATGCTTATGAAATATGTGCACTTACTTATGAACAGCAGTCTAATATAGTTTTTTAAAGGACTTGTGGGCGACATTTATTAAGGCACTCTGGGGTTTAAATGATTGTAAACCAGCAGTAAAAATTCTAGACATGTCTTAAATATAAATATACAATTTTATAACAAAGTTGTCGTTAGTTAATGACCAATTGGTTATGTAATTGCAAATAAATTCAGCAAAAATATTGGATTTTTGTTATTTTTAACAATTTTGTTATGGATTTGCTCTACAAAATATAAATAAAAGGGCATATGGTACAATTTTACTGCTAACATATAAGGTGTTCTGATGTGTTATGTTTTTTATATTTGCTTTGCAGGTTAGTGTAAGAAATGGCATGGCAGGTCTTTGCTGTAGCTCTTACAGATCCTGGGCACTGGATGTAAACCAACATATTTATTAGCACAAACCAAATTTAAAAATGAGCCTTTGTCTTCCGATGTGAAAAAACTGACAATAGATATGTTCTACCATATTGATTTGGCCTCTGTGGTATAGAACCAAGCTCGAAGGAGAATCTGTACAAAGCTTAACTAATTAGGTTTATTGATGAGAGCTTTGGCAGAGTTTCAATGCATTTATTATCTGGCTCATACCTAAATGGCCTGAAGAGCACGAGTCATCAATAAATTGCCTCGCTCAGTAATTCATTTTATTCAATGCCTGGTATTTCCCCCGTTTTTTTTGTTGGCGTAATTCCAAAAGCTCTTTCATTTGCATTGTTGCATCAGAAAAAAAAATGGGTTCAGCAACTGGAGTCTGTAAAATGAAGCAAGTCTGCAGTGTGTTTGATATTTCATCAAACATTTAGTTTGATTACTGCATTTTTTATTTTGTAGCTGTTTTTCCGAAATGCATGTTTTGTATCCAATATATTGATTTTGCTGAAGTAATACACGAGACAAACAAAATACTGAAAATCTTATTATAAAATCTTAAGTGGTCATCTTATGCTACTTTTAAAATGTCATAATGTTGGTTGATAAACAACATTAACCTGTGCACCAATGGAAACATAACATTAACACACATCCCCTTAATATACTTTATAAAATGTACATACATACAAAAACAAAACAAAGTTACAAAAATATTTATATATAATATATTTAATGTTATATAAAATAATGTGTTTCCTGCTGTAGGCAATACTATAGATATTATATAAATTTCCTGGCTCATAATAGTTTGTTGATTTTCAACCATAAACCATCTATATACAGTACAGTACGAGGTACTCGCCATGCCTTTACTCTGCTTACACGTTGGTCTCTAAAGCAGCAACTATTTAAACGAGTGTCTCAAATGTGCCATTTGACTGACATGTACTTTTATTAATTGTATTCCAAATAAGTGCACTCTGTAATATGCATTCTTAATTAATAGGCAATGTATTTCAATCCCAGACTGCCAACAGCAGTCTTAGACAAAATTAAGCCTGAAAAATCTGGATTGTAAATAATGTAGAAAAGCTATTTATTATCTCACTAATGTTACTGTGTTACAACATAAAAAAAAAATAAAAAAAACTTATGGCAAAGCCAATAGAAATATATACACACATTCATCCTTTATGATAATGAATATGTTTTCAGAACACCTTTTAGCAGCACTTTGTGTAGTATTTCCACATGCAGTGGTTTTGCAGATATGTTTATGGTCAGTGGTTCTCAAGCCAAAAGGTTTGGTAACTGCACAGTGTGGGTTGGGTTGAGCATCAGAGAAAAAAATACAAACAACTCATTGATTTTTTCCTCCAAAAAAAATGCATGCGTAAAATACGATGGGAACCGAGAGACTGTGAAAATATGTCGTGGAGTCATAATGTAACTCAGCTTGTATGGGAAAATGAAACGTTTTGTTTCTCAAAAGGTCCACATGTACTCATAGCAGGAAGATTGTATTGTGATTTGTGTAAGGTTTACTTATCTTAGTAGGAAGGTGGTCTGAATAGTAATGCACATCAGAGTACTTTGAGTATTGCATCTTGGCATCCAGAGGACCATGAAAGGTCACAAGAAAATTACCTTTGTTGTTTTGATCAAACCTTGCACTTTAAGGTTATTACCAACAGCAGTCTTAGACAAAATTGTATATATATACACACACACACACTGTGATTATATATAATTTTATAGTTTTAAAATATTTAGCTGCTGTGTTAAATTATTATTATTATTTATTTATTTTTGGTGGCTGTGGTAATTTGTGCTTTGAAGTATTTGTTTCTAAGGCTCTTTGCTTCTTCTCAGATAAAGGTCTCGGGTCTCATGAGTGCAGAAAAAAAAAGATTATTAAACACTGCCACCTGCTAAGATACTAACTTTATTATTGACAAAATGTAACAACAGCAGTTGGCAGTAGCCATTTAGGATTACAGCCATTTCAAAAGGGATGCAAATAATCAGCTATAAAACTCCAAAAACACCATGCACCAGGAGGATAGGCTGGCAGATTAAAGGACCATATTGCTTTTGAATGCATAGTAGCCAGCCAGTCAAGGGACACTTATGACTATTGTAAACTATGTAAAAATTCAGAAAAAAGGCAATTATGGAGGCTGTGTAGTCCAGTGGTTAAAGAAAAGGGCTTGTAACCAGGAGGTCCCCAGTTCAAATCCCACCTCAGCCAATGACTCATTGTGTGACCTTGAGCAAGTCACTTAACCTCCTTATGCTCCGTCTTTCGGGTGAGATGTAATTGTAAGTGACTTTGCAGCTGATGCATAGTTCACGCACCCTAGTCTCTGTAAGTCGCCTTGGATAAAGGCGTCTGCTAAATAAACAAATAATAATAATCAGCCATGTGGAACATGACCAACATTGATGGGCCAAATGGCCTTCTCTCATTTGTAAGTTTTCTTATGTATTTAAATTCAAGCTAATATCACATGTGATCTCCACCCCCACCCCTTTACTACTACGACTACTACGACTAATAATAATAATAATAATAATGAGTATTCCATATGCTTACCTGTTTACTAAGTATAAAGAACGTCATGTTTCACAGCTATATTCTGCTTTGTTCAGTTCACCTACTCACTTGCTCAGATGAGTGTAATGCAAATGTAAACAGCTTTTGTGACAAATAAAACTACTACGGAAAAGAAAGCTCTAATACCCGTTGCTGCCAAAGCACTGGCGCTTTCTCTTGCAGTGCGGACAGATGTCAGATAACCCCTTGCTGTTTTCTCTTTCATTTTTAATAATGTATGTACACAGTGCAGTCTTTCCTGCATGTTTATTAACATAAGGCCAGTCTCCAGTAGCTTCAAAAAGCCAACAATTGGAATCCTAAACACAAAACATAGATACTAAATAAGTACAGATAACTACAAATGAGCAAACTGATGCTAAATAGCTCTTCTTGAGTAAAGCAACTTGTACTGGTAGCAACAGCAGACCATGGGGAACAATATGGTGAATATGATACATTGCGTCATAGAGCACGCTGTCATTACTTGTCTGTGGATATCAGTGTGACCACAAACACACTGAACAATAAGGTGTCTGTGTTGTGACATGCCATTCCCCTGCAGCACACACTGTTAACCAGGAATAAGTGAGAACGCAGTGACTGACACTGTATATTCTGTATATAGATGTAGGGCTGTATGTATAAAGGTTGTTTCGTATGTATGGGGGTTTGAGGAGGGCATTGTAATGCTGTTATTTTGATGCAACTAAACAACTATATGGAGGTTCATTGAACTATAGCTTGTCTTATTAGCATATATTAGCATTACGTCAGGTCAAATTGAGGAATGTCGGGGTGTAAAGGATTGGGTGCTACTTTGTCAATGGGGGCTTGAAAGTCATCCTCAGCCAAAACGCAGCAAGCCACAAATATTTTGCACACATTTTCAGAGCAATATTGCGGCACATCTCCAGATCTGACAAAACACCCGAAATGCATTTTAAAAGCCATCCAACTCTCCAAACATATTTTGGGGTTAAAATACTCTTTGCTCTCTTTGTCTCAACCTATTGGCAGGAATCTCTGCCACAAAAGCATTAAGTATAAGAATTTCTGCTGCCAAAGCACCGTTGTTATTGCAGTAATTGCTGGGAGAGGATTGTAGCTGACACATACAGTAATACAGTAGAAACCTGATACACATATAGACTTGTATGTGCACATGTGCAAATAAATAAAGCACACAACATGGCCTCTGCAAAGCACCAGAATGTAAAAGAAAAGTCATGAATAGTGTAATAATAATAAACTCTGACCTGGAAGTAACATAGTTAATAGTAATAATCCAGGAAACATTCCTGGAGTCACACCAGCAAGCAAGCGTAAATGATACATACGAAGAAGATATGAACAGGTGAAAGTGTATACATCCAGCATGAGTAATTGAAACTGAGTATACACATTAGATTTATGATCCATGAATATCAAATGAAGAGTTGACGGACGCCAAAGTATAATTTTAATTGACGAAACCGTAACCCTTGTTTATCACATCACGCAACCTAAATGAAAGGTACCACGCAAAGAGGTAGTTATGAACTTTTATACATACAGCCAACATAGTTTAAACTGCATCACTCATTTCTGCAATGGGTACGTAACTTGATGAAAGCAGAAGCTCTTATGAGAATGAACATATCAGAATGAACATATGCTGTCCTCATATGTAATGTTCTCCAGCTTTGCAGTGACAGCCTTTCTCCATCAACCCCATTTTTGCTGCCAGGCCTTCACTAGGGGTATTTCATTTGGTTTTATTTACTGTAAAAATGCAGTCTGCTCTACCTGTATTCTGACATAGCAGATAATTATAATTCCCTTTTGCAATGAGAAGGGATATGCGTTAGTTGCCAAATTTCCCAAATGGACTTTTCTAATTGTCTTCTGTGTCACATTAGCCAATTTATTGATGTAATACTTGTATTCATCCTATAGGGTATTACATGCTGATTTTCTGATCCCCCTATAAGGCTTCTGAAACAGGCCTAGCTTTTAAACCCATCTTATGGAGAGAAGACTCAGGGTAACCACAGGTTCCCATATTGAAAAACACCAGGGCCCAAATATAAGAGCAATTCTCATTAATGTGCAGCTTGTTAAAGATACAGCATGTTCATAGAATACAATGCTACAATACATTGCTGTGAGGCCCCAGAGAACTGGTATCAAATTCCTGTAGGACACCCCATGGGAAACATTTTCTGCAGTAAATACTGTAGTAAAAGTTGCAGTACATGTTTTTGTAATGTATCCATTATATTAGGGGTTATCTAAAATTATCATCAAATACCACAAGCATACACAGCACACAATTTCATCCCCAATAAATCTAATTTGTATATTTCTGTGAAGATGAAAGGAATGGGCCTGGGGCTGCTCTCTTCATGAAATACATCTCTGCTGCTTCTTTCATTGGTGTTTGGGACTCCTAGTCTTCCAAGCATTGCCAAGTACTCTGCTGGTTTGAATGTTCTGTGCAAGATCTTAATTGCTTCTGCTGGGCAGGGATATGGTCTTGGTAGGTTTTTTTTAATTTTATTTCTTAGCCCTTATCCAGGGCGACTTACAATTGTTACAAGATATCACATTATTTTTACATACAATTACCCATTTATACAGTTGGGTTTTTACTGGAGCAATCTAGGGGATTGAACCCACGACCCTCTGGTCAAGAGTCCAGAGCCCTAACCACTACTCCACACTGCTGCCGAGGTTTAGAATGCATTCAGTGCTGCTATAGTATTTTTTTTTTTATCAATTTCAATATTTTGAATGAAATCTAGAGCATACAAACAGAAATGATTGGGACTGTATTTCTTGACTCCTTTAAATTGAATGACTCTTTGTAATCTTTCCTGTTTTGTGTCTGTGCCTAACTGTATAATTTTAAATCTTAAATTGGATGGCATTTACAAACTTGCTGATATTGCAATTTTCTTATAGATTACCTTAATGACATATTGAGGAATGTACTAATTGTAAAATTCACTAAATGTCAATACAGTGACTCAATTAGCAAGTGTAGTAGTTTGTTGACTATTCATAAAGGGGTTTCGATTTCTACAAATTCATTTGCATTTCATGGGGAAAATAGATTACATTTGAAAATATTTGTACTAACTTCAAAGCAAGTGTGTGATTTTCTTTGTGTATTTTGATAATATTTAAACTATGACTCTGAAACACAAGCAACCAGGATTAAGCAAACTATTATGTAGTAATAATGTCACCACCAAACAATTGCTTTGTCGTTATCTAATTTAGATTTGTTTTGCAATAAACTTGTAGTACTTAAACACATTCTTTAGAAATTGGTGGGGAATTTTAAAATATTTTATGCTTACTGAGTTTATCAAGTTTCAGAACACCCACATTGTAGTGCAACAGCTATTATTATCCGTGGTTAAGATAAACTGGCATGCATGTTTTTATTATATATCTGGCAACAAACGTGAACATGCTATTACTCATTGTTCTTCTCAGTGCAGCATGTCAGCTGTGTTTCCAAAAGGCTGGAAGGTAATTATACTGCTGAGACCCTTTATCTATGTGTGTGCTGGTACTCTTCAAATTGATTACAAACCACAGCCTGGATCCTCTCATCTCATTAGTACCCGAGATAGTAAATGATTCAGATGCATTACTGCCCAATGCTCAACTACATTCACCGTGTTGTGAATTAGATAATTTGAAATCTGATGTCTCTGGGAACGTTTGAGACAAAAGCATGTGCAGCAAATAGCATTGTTCACAACATTCCAAGCCTGTCTAAGCACAGTCATTTCAAGCTGACTTCTGATTTTGTACAAGCTGCATATTTTCCAAACCTACCTAACCCCCTCAGTACTGAAAATGTATTTTATTACATCAATACCCCCAAATCATTGCCATATAGAGTGTTTTATTTCTGTTTGAATCATTTGTATCTGTGGTCTCTTCAAACAGGTATTCAGTAACAGATCAAAACAAATGGCCTAAAAATGTGGTGAAGTACCCCGTTTGGCATGTAAGGGTTAATGCTGCAGCATCCTACAGTGATGTTCTGTTTAAAAGTAAAGCATACTTCCTTGGCACCTTCCATGGTAACTGTATTCTTTCACGGTGCAGCCTTCAGTGTTCTGTAATACAGTCAACTCTCTCCAACTCTCTTTAATACTGGACTGTATGTACAGAAATATCAAATTACAATATGATTCCAACAAATACGATTTCTTTATTAAAAAAAAAAACTTTTGTTGGTTCCTGACAAGTAGCCATACTGTACCGTAATGTGATAGCACATTGTACATTGATGTAACTGCACATAAAGGTTCCACCAAACTGATACATGTATACATAAACTAAATAAGAGATAGCACCCAATGATGAAGACACTACCATCCAGTTGTTGACAGGAGTTATGAGTTCCCAGTCTTTTAAAACCTTTTCTGATATCAATCAAGCCACTCAAACCCAACTTCAGGTCGTGGGTTATGACAGGTATAACGTTCCTTTAACACCAGTAACTACAAAACTGTATCAACCTGCAGTCTTTCATGGATTATAATCGGAGCAAACAGTTTTACTTTTTCCTCAAGTGTTCTTTTAAAGTTATTGTTTTTGGCTTGAGGAGCATTAGTGATGATAGTTAATGAAGAACACGTACAATATAGCTCTAAGTGCTTAGAGTAAAGGGCAAGGCTGTCTCTACTGCAAGGCCTGCCTGTTTATTATAATTTAATGATTTAACTGGTAGTATCCCATTTGTCTCAAACAGCAGAGCACAAAAGCTTTCAATTTTCAGAATTGTGAAGATGTGGAGATGTCTCCTGTTTGTATTCCCCTGTATTTGTATTTGTATAAAAACGGCAAACATTTGAATGAGCTCAGATTTAAACAGAGGTTTAAGAAGTTCTAAAAACTTTAATATTTGTGCTTTTAAGAAAATCCTTGATTAAAACATTCATTAGCACCTTACAGCAACTATAACACCCCACTCTGTCTCCAAGCAGTCAAATTACTAGGACCCGTAAATTGTATTTCAGAAGTAACATGGGCACCATGATGTCACAAATCGGCCCTAATTATTAGACACTGACCCAAATCTATTTAAAGTAGTTGTGGCTAACAACATCATTCCATGGATGTTACCTGCTTTGCTCTAGCTACAGGTGTACTTCTGAAAGAAATGCATGTTGCAGCAAACATTACTTTTGCTCAGTTTCTCTGCCTTATTCTCATGTCATCTGTTACACTTGCACTTCCTGGTTCATTTGACCTCAGTAGTAAATGGGTCAAAACATGTTTTTGGCTGAAAACGTGTCAGTCAATAGCGGATGCAGCTGGTTTATAACAGGAAAGAAGCCAATGAAGGGATGGGGACCTCTGGGTGAACTGACCAAGCATGTGCAACACTAACTGAAAGCAATGATTGCAAACAGAGGTTTATTTAACCAAGTGTAGTACCATATATCATGCTTCATAACAATAATACATGTTACTTATTAGAGGCTGTCTACCTCTCCCATTACCTCAGTGCTCTGTCCCAAATGAATGTCTTATTAATGTTGCTAGCATACAATGCTTTTAGGAGGCTGTCAGCTCCTTACATGACATCATGACAGAAAATCCTATTTCACACTGTTAAGCTGCTTTTATTGTGTCAGGTCAACTGCGGGTGTGTGAGATGTTTGATACAGCAAAAGAAATTGCTGACCAATCACCGACAGAAATTATACATGCATGATCAATGACCCTCAAACAATCCTTTATTAGGAGCAATATTTACAGCAAAATTAGTTTCTTTCCAAAACAGCTTATTCCTGTTAAATCTATTCAACCAGGCAGTACTGAAAAAAGCAAAGCAACAACATTGCCCTCCATTTCAGTGCTATTAATGAGTTTAAGCCATATCTTGGCACAAGTAAACAACAATGATAAGTGGTCTCTGCATCAAGAAGCAGATACTCAATAAACCGATATCTAGGGTGAAGGAAAGATAATATAAAACAGCAGACAGTGTTCTGTGAATGAGGGCTGAAGATTATTTTTTTTGCTGGCTGTGACCAAACTAATGGAGAAAATCAATAAGCTCTGTCATGCAAATATTGTTTTTGCTGTTATGACAAACTACTGCCATACTAAAAAGGACAGGAAATCACAATCTCTGAACCAGTTTTTAAAGCTCGTTGCTATGCAACACCAGAAGGTTTGTAATTGTAACAAAAATGTACTGTTCTGTACATCATAATGGGAACTGTAATATTATTGTAGTTTTCTGAAAATCATTCACACCCTTTTATGAATTTTAGAAACACGGAGGCTGTGTGGTCCGGTGGTTAAAGAAAAGGGCTTGTAACCAGGAGGTCCCAGGTTCAAATCCCACCTCAGCCACTGACTCATTGTGTGCCCCTGAGCAAGTCACTTACTCCTTGTGCTCCGTCTTTCAGATGAGACGTAGTTGTAAATGACTCTGCAGCTGATGCATAGCTCCCACACCCGAGTCTCTGTAAGTCGCCTTGGATAAAAGGCGTCTGCTAAATAAACAAATAATAATAAATTCTGCATGCATTATGTATTCGAGGTGCCTGGTATCGTTGAGTGATGTTTACATGTGTATCATAATTCTCAACCTACATTAATACTGACCCATTTTTCTCGCAACGGTTTGCAAAATATACAACGAAAACCAAAGATTGACTTCATATTGGGATTGTCTGACTTTACAACAAGTGTACAGTTTTATGCAAATTGTCTTTTCAGTCTGCAAGTAAAAGAAGTGAGATTTGCGTGGAGTCCAACAGTTTTTTTTGGTATCAAAAGTACCCCCAGGAAATATACATAATAAACAGGCAGGGAATAGAGGTTATTTTTCCTAACTGGTTTCATCGCCTTGTGCAGCAGTGCCTGTAATATAATGCATGCTGCTTTCAGCTCTGTTATTTTTTGGACCATAAATGGTGGGTGTCCGTTCATAAACGCTTTAAGGATGAAAGTCATTTATACATTTGTGAATAAGGCTTGCATATGGTTATACAATTGTACATAAGCTGTTTGGGTGTACTTCCTCTTCAAGCCTGTCTAATTAACTTGTCTTGGAGGTACAGTAGTGGATTTTATTAAGTACAGAATTACAGTGTGATGTCAGAGTCTTTTACACTGTCACACTGTGTGAAAACAGAACCTGCAGGTAATTCATTTGAAAAACGAGATACATGTTATCCCAGTTACCACTGGATTATCTTATGGTGGTCCTTTAATCATGACATTAATAGGCACTTGTTAGTGCTACAATATATTGAATTAATCATAAGTGGCACTAAGGAATTAATTTTGATATGATGATAGAGTACATCACCTGTTCTTCTGTACTTGGAATAGCATATTATATATTAGTAATAGTTAGAAAATGAGTTTAAAATGTATGAATATAAACTAGATCTTAATTGAATGTAGGAAGCATTACTGAAGCCAATTTCAGATATATATACAGTACTGTGCAAAAGTTTTAGGCAGGTGTGAAAAAATGCTGTAAAGTAAGAATGCTTTAAAAAATAGACATGTTAATAGATTATATTTATCAATTAACTAAATGCAAAGTGAGTGAACAGAAGAAAAATCTAAATCAAATCCATATTTGGTGTGACAACCCTTTGCCTTCAAAACAGCATCAATTCTTCTAGGTACACTTGCACAAAGTCAGGGATTTTGTAGGCATATAGTCAGGTGTATGATTAAACAATTATACCAAACAGGTGCTAATGATCATCAATTCAATATGTAGGTTGAAACACAATTATTAACTGAAACAGAAACAGCTGTGTAGGAGGAATAAAACTGGGTGAGGAACAGCCAAACTCAGCTAACAAGGTGAGGTTGCTGAAGACAGTTTACTGTCAAAAGTCATACACCATGGCAAGACTGAGCACAGCAACAAGACACAAGGTAGTTATACTGCATCAGCAAGGTCTCTCCCAGGCAGAAATTTCAAGGCAGACAGGGGTTTCTAGATGTGCTGTCCAAGCTCTTTTGAAGAAGCACAAAGAAACGGGCAACATTGAGGACCGTAGACGCAGTGGTCAGCCAAGGAAACTTACTGCAGCAGATGAAAGACACATCATGCTTACTTCCCTTCGCAATCGGAAGATGTCCAGCAGTGCCATCAGCTCAGAACTGGCAGAAAACAGTGGGACCCTGGTACACCCATCTACTGTCCGGAGAAGTCTGGTCAGAAGTGGCCTTCATGGAAGACTTGCGGCCAAAAAGCCATACCTCCGACGTGGAAACAAGGCCATGCGACTCAACTATGCACGAAAACACAGGAACTGGGATGCAGAAAAATGGCAGCAGGTGCTCTGGACTGATGAGTCAAAATTTGAAATATTTGGCTGTAGCAGAAGGCAGTTTGTTCGCCGAAGGGCTGGAGAGCGTACACGAATGAGTGTCTGCAGGCAACAGTGAAGCATGGTGGAGGTTTCTTGCAAGTTTGGGGCTGCATTTCTGCAAATGGAGTTGGGGATTTGGTCACAATTAATGGTCTCCTCAATGCTGAGAAGTACAGGCAGATACTTATCCATCATGCAATATCATCAGGGAGGCATCTGATTGGCCCCAAATTTATTCTGCAGCATGACAACGACCCCAAACATACAGCGAAAGTCATTAACAACTATCTTCAGCGTGAAGAAGAACAAGGAGTCCTGGAAGTGATGGTATGGCCCACACAGAGCCCTGATCTCAACATCATCGAGTCTGTCTGGGATTCCATGAAGAGAGAGAAGCAACTGAGGCTGCCTAAATCCACAGAAGAACTGTGGTTAGTTCTCCAAGATGTTTGGGCCAACCTACCTGCCGAGTTCCTTCAAAAACTGTGTGCAAGTGTACCTAGAAGAATTGATGCTTGATGCTGTTTTGAAGGCAAAGGGTGGTCACACCAAATATGGATTTGATTTAGATTTTTCTTCTGTTCACTCACTTTGCATTTAGTTATTTGATAAATATAATCTATTAACATGTCTATTTTTGAAAGCATTCTTACTTTACAGCATTTTTTACACCTGCCTAAAACTTTTGCACAGTACTGTATATATATATATATATATATATATATATATATATATATATATATTTATATTTTTAGAAAGTGTGTGTGTGTGTATATATATATATATATATATATATATATATATATATATATATATATATATATATATATATATATCTGAAATTGGCTTCAGTAATGCTTCCTATATATATATATATATATATATAATATATAAGATGTTATTTAAATATTCTAAAATCCCTGCCATGAATTGGACTTCAGAAGCATTGAATAATTTGCATGAATTTAATGGAAAAAGATGGGGTCAAACAGGAACAGACTGTTGGTTGCAAATACAGATGTTGAGCTTTTAAAAATAACAGAATCTCTCTAATTAAAGTGGCCCACCTGAGACAGGAGAACATCTTAGTCTGGACCCTATGCAGTAATGAAATGCTCCAACCGAATATGTTACATAATATACCACAAACAAAACCAACTTGGGGTGTTTTCAAGCAGCTTGAATCAGACACACAGTTATTTTCCTGGAGAGGCATCTTAATGCACTGCAACTAAAAATAACGCATAAATGAATGCACCCCCATCAAAAAATTATCCATAATCGTGTATTCATGCACTGATATTTTGCATTACATTATGGAAATTCAAACATTCTTTTTAAAACATTACTTTCAGAAATGACTTTGAGACTAAAGTAGTTTTATATTGGGAACATTTCCTTCAGTACTGCTCCTGTAGTCCTGGCACAGACAAATGATACAGTGCACAGTGGCCTTGGGGGGTGCTGATTTTGCCTTGCTTGGCAAAGAAGGAGATGGATATGAATATCCTGGCAACTAGAGCAGAGGCTTTTAAGGGTACCACTCTTTTTCGATTTAGCAAACTTGACATTTGGAATAAATAAAATAAATAAAAATAAAAAACAACCCTGAAATATATAACCACAAGGTTTTATGACAAACTTGCGTTGTTGTTTTGATTAAATTTTTAATAACAAAATTAACTCTGCCTGGTTATTATTGTATTCTAAACATGCTTCATCGACATAAATGATAGAAAAATAGGAATCCAGTAAAAAAATAAAACTGTAAAAATAAAATAAATATGTTTTTTTTTTTTTTTTTTAAGCACAGTGCTTCTGTAGTTTACAACAAAATTGATTTAGAACAACCAGTATTTAGACGACAGCATCCTGAACATTTTGCTCAAGGCAGTGTTTCATACAAACTCGGGGGGCCATGTGGGGTATCTTACAACAAAAAATCAACCCTTTTGTGACAGCAGTGTTACAAAACGGAATAAATAAATGAATGAAAAGAAACCAGCAGTGTTACATAAAGAACAAAACCCTGTAATGATCAGTGAGAGTCATTAAAAGGGTTTGATGAACCTCATTGCTGTGAACTGGTCACATTATTCTCTGATCAGGATTTTTATCAATTTAGTCATGTACATTCTTCTAGACCAGGTTAGACCACAGACTTGCTTGTGCCATATCTAAAATACATAACAATACCAATCTGCTGACCTTTCCAGCTTTTCAATTAGCTCTCTTTCGCTGTCAAGGGGCCAAAAGTGTAGAGTGATCAATAATGCACCAAGGACAGTACTGGGGGTTATACAGTATTAATCCTATATAATAAAGATCAAAAACTGATTTTCTAATTTGAATTTCAAGTTGGGTGTCACACAGTTATGCACTAAAAGTATGTGCTCATATAATTTAAAATCCAAACATATGTCAAAACTTTTAACATTTACATTAAATAACATACCAGTGAAGTGGGGCGAATGGGAGCCATGACTATACCACCTTACAATCCGCTCTGGTATAAAAGGCCATCTTACAATGAGGGACACTAATATATGATATCATTCAGTATGATCCCACTTTGGCCTTGTCATCTTCATTTGTCATCATTTGTTCACAGGTTTATCGCAGGTTTATCTCTGAGCCTAAGCATGTTGTAGGCTTTTAGGCCTTTATATCAATTGGTACAAATTGCAACAAATGCTGTACTAATAAATAACACACTTGCGCAGACTGTAATTGATAGTTACAAGTTTAAATATGTAAATTATTACAATGTTATTAGCAGGAGGCAGTGTGGTCCAGTGGTTAAAGTCCAGGGCTTGTAAACAAAAGGTCACTGGTTCAAATCCCATCTCTGCCCCTGACTGACTCACTGTGTGACCCTGAGCAAATCACTTAACCTCCTTGTGCTCCGTCCTGTGGATGAGATGTTAAATCAATGTCCTGTTGTAAGTGACTCCGCATATAATGAACAGTTCACAGCCTACCTCTGTAAAGTGCTTTGTGATGGTGGACCACTATGAAAGGTGCTAGATAAAGATATATAGTTACAATGTACTTAATGTGTACTTTTTTTTTTTTTGCATGTTATATATATATATATAACATGTTAAGTACATTGTAGCTATGCAAAATCACATTTTAATTATGTGTAAGTACACGTGTATTTACTATGTAATCTACTATTAATTAGCCATTTATCCAAAGTGACTTATAGAGAATAGGGGGAGAACCATGCATAACAACTGTTGCTGCAGAGTCACTTACAATAGGACCTGGGTTTACATCTCATTCAAACACCCTGTACAGTGGCCAGATTAGTTCAGGTGCAGTGGTACTAATAGTAAAATGATCATGCTTCACTGTTTTTTAATCTAAGTAGAACAGTAATTTTCAGTAAGTTCTGCAGATCTTGACTGATGCTTGCTAAATGAGTTCTGGTGCATTTGGGAATGGTGTAGAGAATCATTTTAATTACAGTGTTGTTTTAGTTGTTTTAATTAATAGTATTTCAGTCATAGACTGGGATAAGATCAAGTGTGAATATAAAAACTAAGGACAGGCATATCAACAAATTCCCCAGCATTGAACATGTGAGTTCATGGTGGCTTGAGAAATCTAGAACACATTTGCTGTAATTCAACAGTATCAGCTCATTTTATCAAAGTTGATATGACAATAAAGCCCTGATCATGTGGTCATATAGTTGTGGGAAAATTGCATCCAAATCAATTGAGAGAGATGGAGGGATATGCTGAGTGACTTTTGTATCACAAGTAACAGGTACATCTAGAGTGAGTGGGAGACGGCTGTTGTAACAGAGCCCCAATCTTATGCACAGGACAACACAGTATCTGTATATAAACTGTAACCTTGTAAAACTGTAATACATTGGGAGTCATGAATGTGCATTATAGCAGAGGGCGCGGTTAATCTGAGGGATTACTGCATTATACATTCATGCGCCTAGTGGTCTTTTTCTTAAAAAATACAATAAAATCTATAATGTATAACAAATAGCTCTTTCCTTGGGGTACATTAAATATTAAATGTATTTCTGCATTTATTTTTACAGCGGTATTTTCTCATTAACCTGTGAGAATAAGACAGATATGTTTTACAATAAACATGATGACCCAAAGATCAGTCAGTGTTGCTATTATGTCTTCAATTGTAATGCCTTGAAACAGAGAGTATGTATTCAAAGCATTCTTGATGATTATTTTACAGTCATGGTTTCCATTGTAAAATTGCATGAGCCCTTAGTTTAGCCTTCTACTTTTTGACAGTCCAGTTTGCATTGCCCATCAGTATTTTTAGCTGCAGGGACCAAAGCTTTCCTCCCCCTTTAAAACATGCTTACAACTATATCAAGGTCTCTTATAGGGGAATGTATTCATGTTATGTGCTGTATTAATATACACTGACTGGTCAAATAGTGTGAATGAATGAATGGCCTTAGTAGGAGCTACAGTAGGGCCACGTAGCGCTTGGTCCATTGTTCAAGTGGAAATTAGTGTTTCTTGTCCGCTGTTGAAGGTTAATGTGATTTGTGCCGCTGTAGCACTGTCTGTTACCTGTCACAATACGTTGCACATGTCTGCAGACTCAGTCTGTCATGACTCACTGGCGCCCGTAGTTGTGGTTTCCTGGTGTTGGGAGAATAAAGCCACTGTGTTGATGAATTGGTTGCACGGGCACACACTGTCATGCCCCATGTGAAGTCATTGACATTTTTCTGCTTTCTCATGATTGCTTTTGAATAGTTGCACACAACTCTCACACAATGCATACAGGTATAGCAGATTAGATGAAATGTCATGTGACTCCACACATTTGTGTACATTGCAGACTTTTTACATTTTCACATTTTTTGGACAGCCAGTGTGGAATGTGCATTATACAAGGGATGTTATGGAAGGCTGCTCAGATAAGACACACACAAGATAAGACACTTATTTTCTGAAAGGTAATAGTACAAAAAAAAGTAAATGGGGAAGTCTTAGTTATGAATGGCAGGTTATAGTTCAGGTAGAAAAACAGAATAAGAAAACAACAAGAACAACAAATAAAACATGGGACATTGTATTTTTAATATAAAAATAAAAAAAAAATCAGTTGTGAAAGAAAACTTAATTAGTAACCATTGAATGAAAGAAGAAATTTGAAATAAAGATTAGCCAAAGGTTAAGCAAGGGAAGACAAAGCTATAATAGGCAATATTGCAGGAGATAAGAACTCTTGAATGGATCTTAAAAGGATTAAAAAGATAGACAAGTCAGGTAAAAAACACTTGAGTGTTGTATTGCTGCCATGAAGCTAAATGCCAACCGTGAATTGAATTAAGGATTAGTCTGAGGAATTTGACAAGTTTTACAAAGATGATGAAGGATCTCACCAGACTGAAAGGACAGAAATGCTTTGTCAAACATTTGTGCTATTGCACTTTGGAAATAATTACAGGTGGTATATATTTATTAATATCAGGGAATAGTATTAGGGGTGCAATTATTTTGCTTCAATTAGATTATCGAAAAACTGAATATAACGTAATAATGTTACGTAAGAATATCTGGGACAAGAACTGTGAAATAAATTAATCCAAACGAACAACTAAAGTGAAGAATTTTTTTTTCTGTAATTTAGAACAAATAAACAGCATTTTCTAAGCATGATTAGATACATTTGTTTTATTATAAAAATGCTGTAACTCCAGCATTTCTGCTTTGAAGTTCCTAACCTCAGTGTTTTTAATTGTTTCCCAAAATAATAATAACAAGTATTATTATTATTATTATTATTATTATTATTATTATTATTATTATTATTATTATTATTATTATTATTATTATTATTATTATTTTATTTTTTTTGCTGGCCTTTGATGTACAGACAACATTCTGTTTTTTTTTGGTGTGTTCATATCTAGTAGATGACATCCAGAGCACAATTGAAATGCAGCCTCTGATAGGAGTTCTTTGAAGTGCATACTATCATAAAGAGCGGCAGACCAAACCATTCGTGTTGTGGCGTATCTGTGTAAAAAAAAAACTCACAGATGGGGTTCTGAATCTTCTCATTGATGGGATTAGCATGCATTAATTAGCTTTTTGGAAGAAGATATTGTGCACGGTATCAAGTGCCGAAAATGTAAATATTAATAATGAAAATAATAATAATGATAATAATAATAATCCATTTAATGTTTTGCTTGTGTTTGCTTTACGTCCATTACAATATGCTGCAATACTTTTAGTGTTAGTAAGTTGTAACAGAAATACCAGCATCGTTCCCACAGGAGAACCTGATGTTCACCTCACAGACATGTGTTACAGTGTGATAGAGCCTAAAGGAACTAAATATAAGTTAGGTCTAACAAATGATTCCTGATAACAAACTGACACCCAATGTATTTGGTGAGAGGGAGTGATTAACCTTCTGATGTCAAAGCATGGCCAGAAATATCCAGTACCTGTCCAGCAGGTCATTCAGGTAAGCAGGTACAGAACCGTATACGATCCTACATATCTCAACATCATTTAGAAGGCAGGTGTAATCCAGTGAACGTTTATTCCATGTGCTGATGTATTTATATATTTAGCACTGAATCCAGTGTTCCAAATGCTGAAGACACACTGCTGATAGATAATTACAGAAGGAAGCATATTAGAATATGCAAAACTCCAATTATTTTTGCAAAAATCACCTCCCTTTACCTTGCAGATACAAAGTGAAAGTTCAGCAAACACATCTGTAGGCATTAGTTTGGAAAGTGACCAGATTCAGGATTTTATTATCTTCTCACCAATTTACTTTGATTCTGAGGGTCTATTTTCTGAAAACTTCATGCAAGACGTGGTTATTATGAAATAATAATAATAGTTTGTCGAACTTTATTTGATTCAAATACTACATCACAGATACACTACATGTCTGAGGCTCCAAATATAAACACATTCATGGTGTGCTAAGGGTATAACGTATTTAGTTTTTTTTTTTATTTCTGAATGGAAGCAAACTTAAACCAATCAGTCTTTTGTGTGCATTTTTGACAGAACTCAGCCATTCAATCACAGTTTTATTGCAGCTTGCGTGCTACCAACAAACACCTTAGACCTTTTGATAACTTTGTTTATATTTGGTTTACAGCAAAGTTGGTCCAAATAATATTACACGTTTGCAGTAAGCACTTTGTATTTATACAAAAATAATGCTTGAATCCTTTTTTTGGATTCCCCAGATAATGGTATTTCGAGGCAGCAGTGGTGTTGGATTTTTCATTTGGTTTGTCTTTTTGAACAGGATGTATAGCAGTTTAAATCTAATTTCTCTCTGGTTCAGCTCAAACCATCAAGTCATTAAATCAGTGGTTTCTCGTGGTATGCAACCTCACACTAACATGACCATTTTTAAATAGATTTTATTATCATGCATCATTTTCAATGTGTATTCAAGCATGAACTGGAATAAAATGAACATCAGTTAGTCCATGAAATATCTGCTAATAAGAAATAAACACTGATAATTGACCACATGAACTGAAGACAATATAAATTCAAATGAGTTCATAATTATTCATATACTAGGGCTCTTCAATATGAAGAGAATCAAACTCACGAATAACTAATCTTTAACCACTGCCTGGTTTGTTTGGCTTCCTTTCATGATTATTGATCTTATTGTATTAATACAGACTTTATGTATTATTACAGCTTTTACTGAAGTATTATTGCTCTTCTTTATTGACATGTAAACTACAAAATGTATTCCTGAACAAAAAAACATTATCCATTTCGTTAGTTTTGTTATGAGTAGGGCTTTTGTTTCTTGTTGTTTTTTAAAAACTTATTTTGGAAGGGTTTTAGGAACATTTCTCGTCTTATACTGGAGGTCCTCTGTCATAGCTCTTATTCATATGAGTTAAATACACTATCTCTAATTTCCTGCAGCAACAGTGCTTTAAATTCAATCTAATGACATTTGTGCCACAACCTATTAAAGATCAAAGTGCCTTTTGCAAAAAAAACCTTATCAAACCAGCATTGAAACACCCAAGAGATGGTTAAGTCTTTAATATTTCAGAAATATGGAATGTTTGTTACATTTCAAGTTATTCTGTCAGATGTTATGGCTCGTCATTAAAAGAAGAGAAGGCATCTTTTTCAAACCCCCTGACAAACGTTAATTGCAGTATACTTAGTGTTCCGCATTTTTGGTTTTTATCTTTAAAAAACAAATTCCGGGAATTTTTCGGAGTTTATTTTACATATATTAAAAAGGGATAAAATCATTAAAAATAGTGTTTAATTGAAAGATCTGTAAAAAACGGTGGAAAAAAATCTCAGTATACATACTTTACATGTGGAATATTATGTGTAGCAGTTCTAGTTTCTTATTAAATGTAATGTCCCTGGCATGTATGATGAAGCAGAATCTGTCGAAGCCACATTTTCCCAAGTTAGCTGGTACTTTGCGAACGTTTGGGCAATCGCTGTGCTGACGGAAATAGTATTTACAGAAGGTATGAGCATGATATCAGCACAAAACAAGCCAGGTTTATTCACCTTGAAATCTTAAAAAGAAAAGAAAATGGACAGAACTACATGGTCCAAGCCATCGGGCAGACACGTCAAAAAGCATACTGAACATTTCCATCAATGCGTTCCATAAGTTTACCAACTAAAGCATCACCATTTTCTGTCAAATATTTGCGATTAGGATTGTCGGCATTCTGCAGTGTTTTAGCTGATGGACAGTACTGTTGCACGAAGTCACCAATACATACCTCTCTGCAATAAGCAGTGGCTGTCCAGCAAAACACAGCGTAACACATTAATTCTGTGCTCATGCAAAAGCTGCATAAATGGATTGCTTGTCTCTCAGTTCACTTTATTGTTTTAGTTTATGCAACGCTATGCATTCTCTGCCTCATCCACTTCTGCTATTTTTGCTTTTTGTATACTTCGAAACATTTGTTTTCTTTTGAATATTCATAAACTGATTTATGTCCCTATTCCTCATCCACTAAAAATATTATATTTTTGTGTATTTCAATTTAGTTTTTGATCAAGCTAGTAGTTACTATGCCCAGCAATTGCCACAATAATCAGACTTGATTGGCCAAGATAATCAGGTGATAATATGTTTGTGACAGAGAACCACGTTTGAACGTTATTTGTTCCTCTGACGTCTAAACGTCTGCTGTATCCTAGGATACAGTGTAGGGCTGCATATTACAATGTCAGAGTCAAAATAAAACAGCATTTTAATCAAAATATTTTGTATTTCCTAGAAAATAGTACCGGGAAAATATTGAATAATAGACAAAAATCGGTTAAAAACTGACATCCAGTTTAAAAAAAAAAAAAAAAAAAATCCTGTAAATCTTGGGTAAAATTTGGAATAAACTGGAAACACAGAACACTAAGTATACTGTACCTACCACAGTTTAAATAGAGGATGTACAATGAGTATTGAATAAAGATGGCCAAATAACCAACGAGCCCCTGCAGGTTGTTTACGGCCATCCTCAAGAGTGCTATAACTACAGCACTTCAGGAATGGTCATGAAGTATTCTATTTATACACTGCAGCAATATATGGTAAAGCAAGTATGTTTAACCCTTATTTAAACAGCTGAATTCAGAGAATCATGTTCAGTCTCATCATATGTGAACACTTGTTTTCAACACCACATTTAATACCCTTCTGCTGGAAAGTGTATTACACTATCAAATTAGCACTAACACACATTCAAAGGTCATTCCACCAGCTAAGTAGTCAGCCCTTCCCACAGGCTCTCTGTACAGTTGCAGAAAATTTGTATTGTCAAAATAGAGATTTATGTAGCGTATTTTGTTATGCAGGTTTACTTACTAAAATGTAATGTAATACATCAACTGTTGTACCGTCCTGTTAGTAAATAAATATGTAATCAAAGATCACTGTATAGAAAGTAGAACAACGTGGTATAGATAGATGAAGATATTGAAAAGCATAAATACATATTAAAACAATGAACAGAACACATGATACAGCAGCAGTAATTTGTGCGAATGTAGCACTGTCATGGGCCACTGTGCTGTTTATGTATTGGTGACTGACATATCAGTGGATGTTTTCTCCTTTTGTCTAAATATGTGATATTTTAAGTTCAATGAGCTCATTTAGGCCATAGCTGAGACAGCTTTGATTAACACATATATTGCCATCAACAGACAGAATGATCTGAGTCTGGATTAAGTTAAATGCTCTTTAAGCTTTTATTTTTGTTTACTGAATTTAAAAGGGAGATAAAAACTTCATTAAACTGAGAGCATCAGTGAAAGCATCTCCTTCCCTAAGCCTATATCACTGATGGGCAGCAGTGTGGAGTAGTGGTGAGGGCTCTGGACTCCTGACCGGAGGGTTGTGGGTTCAATCCTGGGGGGAGGCACTGCTGTTGTACCCTTGAGCAAGGTACTTTAGTGAAAACCAGCTGTATAAATGGGTAATTGTATGTAAAAATAATGTGATATCTTGTAATAATTGTAAGTCGCCCTGGATAAGGGTGTCTGCTAAGAAATGTAATAATAATAATGTAATAACTTGCCCCTTACATAATCCCACATACTGTAGCGAACTGAAAATGAATTGCAATAAATACAATAAGGTTAGCGGTAATCAAAAACAATTGCAACATATTATTTTCTTAAATAAGCAGGAGGAAAAAATATATTTAAAAAAATTTGTTTCCGTGCAAATCCTTTTTTGATTGTCCAGTTGTAGTATTGAGCCCTAGACGTGTTAAACATAATTTACACTAACAGCTGTCTAAATTGTTACCATAGAAATAGTTGCATAGATCAAAACTGTTTAATGATACAGAACAACATTAATGTGTACAATTTCTTAAGTGCAAGTGTGCTGGAGTCTGACCTTTTTAACAGCTTTTAATGCAGTAGCATTTCAAACAAAGCATTTGATAAGAATATTTTTTTTCCCAATAAAGAACTGAGAAAAAGGAAAAAGAAATGTCCTTTTAAATTATTAAATCTTAGGGGTTCTGATTTGATTAGTTGTCACTGATATCCAGCTGACGATCTGTGTGGCCTGACTAATAGCCGTTTGATTTATTAGTAATTATAAAGCAATCTATTCTGTTCAATATCTCTATCTATCTATCTATCTATCTATATTATCTATCTCTTTTAGCTCAAAGAGCCAGCTGCCCTATATATATATATATATATATATATATATATATATATATATGTGAGGTATGTTTAACAGGAAATCCTTGAGAATGAACTATACCCATGAAGGCAAACCAGACTGTTAGGTACTGTCCATCCCGTATGAACAGATTACAAAACATTGCCTTTACAATATACCGTTTTATTTTCAGAATTTAATTTGTGCCACTGTAATTTCTTCCTCTGCAAAAGTGAGTTAGTAAATGAAAAAATCTCAATAAAATCAGTGTTTCAGAGAGGACAGAAATTACAGCTGCATAGCCCTAATGGACTTTTTTCAAACCATGTTACTTCAGAAATTCGGCTTTTAGAAGTGGTTGGACAGGGACGTGTTCACTGGGCTAGCTAGTCGGCAGAGTAAACAATAATCTACAGAGAAACAACAATGGAGAATACGAATTGCAGACATAGCGTTTGAATGTCTTTTATTATTTTTACTTTGTGCTGTATAGTAATTATAGTAAAACAAGCCACTGTATCAGCACATATTAGGGCAATGTGTTCCTGCCTGACAGGTGGGGGACCCTTGGGGTCTGCCCTTTGGTCTCGGAGTCAGATATTATCACAAGTAGGAAAACAGAAAATGTGGGATAAAATTGCTGAAAAGCTTTCTGTCTCCTTGAAAACACCTGCAAGCAACTGAATAAAATAATTTAAAAAAAGATCTGTTGTATGTGTAGGCATGAATACAGAGTAAACCTTTTATAATTTGATGCTACACATTTAATTAAACCATCACACAATTCAGTGATATTTAGCTGGTATTTTTTTGTTATTTGTATTGCTCTGAATGAATGCAGAATGTATTTAAATACAATCTGGGCTTAATTAAAGATGGATTGTCCTGTAGGTTTTAATTTGTTTTAAAATGATTTTTAATTGCTTCTAAATAGCATGCTTGTTTGAGGGGTGCCATATGTAATTTATTTGTTGAGTTTTTGGAAATACATTTTACAAAACCTTAGTTTGTTGATGTGGTTTTTTTCTTCTTTTAATTTACTCTTTCCTATCCAAGATTTGCAAAAAATACCTGTTAAAAATGACCATACAAGCTGTGATCAGGCTGTGATATGGTTGCCCACTCCTGACTCAAATTAGGCAACTGTAGACACTAGACAGCGACACATGGAAAATACAAAAACAAATATCAAGCTCTTGTGATGTATGGCGATAGACCTCTGTACCATTAATGCTCAAGTTTACATTTGCATTGAGCTCTCTCTAAAACAAGAGCAACTTCATATGACTGTTGAAGAAGTAGTTTGATTGTTTGGAATCCAAATGCAAAAACTTAGTATGTCAAGGGTGATGTTCGTGGTTATAATCAAATTGACATAGGATATGTCACTCTATTGGAATTCTGAAATTTGTTTTCAGCATTAAGAGCCTTGAGACCCAACTGCTGCTGCTGATAAATGAAAACATGTTTGAAACACTCCATGGAAGAATAAGCTTTTTAAAGCGGTAGTCTCTTTTAGTGTTGTACTACTGCTGTCCCCCTGCATCCTTTATACAACAGCCCTGCTTTGGTATTGTATTCATTTCTCACTGTTCTCATTGCCAGTCTGACTTTGTGCTGCATCTATGAGGCCAGGTGGGCTGAACCAATTACAGCTCATTGTCCTGAACAATTATCAGTAATGATTGACTTTTGGTTAGCCTGCCTTTGGCTGGATTTAAATCTAGGTCACAAGAGTAATGCTTGCATCCATGTAAGAGGGGAAGTCGTATCGAGCCAGACTGAACAGAGTGTTCGTGATAATATCAAATCCTTCAGCCTTTAAAAAACAAAAAACAAAAACATACCTGTCAATAAAAGCTCTGAGCTAAATTTGCGAAATGGAATTCAGTGTAAAATGTATATAAACTGTTTTATTTCCTACTATAAACGGCCCAAAAATGTGAACATTTTGCATTCAACATATTGATGTTTATGCATTTACTAATTAAGGGGGTTATAGATAAGTTTATATTGAGTACATTGACATGACTGTAAATCTGCTTTTCTTTTGGATTTTAACCTCAATTTATTATCCTAAACAAAGTGTGAACGTGCCAGTATATACTGTAGGTACTGTAGCAGAATTTGCTTATGCCATGTGTTTAACTGCAGTGTTATGTTTGTACGTGTAGATATTTAAAGGAATAAGCTGGAGTAAAAACTAAAAAAGACAGACGATCCACTACTACTGTATATACAGGGACATACTGTAGCATCCTCATGACTGATTTACTCAGTGCGGAAAGCAGCACTAAACTGACTTTTTAAAACTCGACTTTAAATAAAGAAAAGACCAAAGCACTTGTCTTATAATTGCTCTAAGTAAAGGACATACCTGGTACATGGATCAGTATATCGCTAGTATAAAACCTTCAGCTTTGTCTTAGATTGTATCTTCCTGGAATAACTGTAATCTCCTTGTATGCACTCTGTAATTAACACTTTATTATATTGGGCATAAGTGTCATTTGCATATACAAATACAAAATAACAGTATCTAAATTTTGATTTTACATTCTCCATATTCGTTTACTCCTGAGGCAGATATGTAAACAGCCTTTCTATAATTACAGGGTAAGTTATGTTTGAGACAGACGTTCAAAAACAAAAATCTGTTTGCTTTATTCTGGCACACTGTTCCTCAGATTTAAATAGCTAAATTATTTATTATTTATTTCTTAGCAGACGCCCTTATCCAGGGCGACTTGCAATTGTTACAAGATATCACATTATTTTTTACATACAATTGCATTATTTTTTACACATTATTTTTACATACAATTACCCATTCATACAGTTGGGTTTTTACTGGAGCAATCTACGTGAAGTACCTTGCTCAAGGATACAGCAGCAGTGTCCCCCACCTGGGATTGAACCCCCAACCCTCTGGTCAAGAGTCCAGAGCCCAGAGCCCTAACCACTACTCCACACTGCTGCCCCCCAACTGATGTAAGGGAACTAAAGCAAAAGATAAATGTCTTTAGAAGGATAAACAACTGCTTAACACAACTCTAAAGAGCAGTATTTCTCAGGTGCACTGGCATAATATATTGGATCTGACCCTGACCCATTTCTCTTTCTTTACTGCCCCAGGGGGCAGGAAAACAGAGATAAGAGATTGGGATCTGTACACTATTGCACTACTGGGGTCTTGGATGCACACACATCACATTAAAAGTCAGAATAAATTAATTTAAAGTTGTGCACTGTACTGTATTTTGAAATCCTGTAACAAATAGTACTGTACTTGGACTGGAGTGGTGCCTATATTATCAACCTATATTCTTCATTACAGGATCATATCCATTCTAGGGAACTCAGAATGATGGGTTGATGTTGTCAAACCTACCATTTGTTGCACACAATATTTCCTTTTAGATTCCAACTGCTATTTGCTCTAAGCAACCATGAGTGTTTAGGGGTTATGCTGTTTTTTTTTTTCTTCTATTCGGCATCCCTCAGATGAATATGCTTGATTAGATGCTCACAAACAATTATAAACCCTTCAATGTGGAACAATTTGTGGTAATTTCTTTTACTTCTCAAGTTTAAATCAATGTCCCTAAGGTATCTGTGTATAGACAGCCCATTAAGTTTGTGTTTAATAGGAGGATTGACATGTATCCCTTTGAGGCTAGTTGAGAGAAAGAACTAGGAAACTTGATTAGAATTTACTCTACTCATACCTATTCATAATACTCAAATTATATTGCTGTGTGTTATTAAATGAGTTGTCAGCTATACAGTATGTGTGCTAACAGGCAAGGCAAATAAAACACCACTGTTAAAAATGTTCTAATGAAGTGCAGAGGATGAATGGGACTGCTCAGCTGAGTGCAGTATGGTTGGGTAAATCACAATGAAACTTCATTAAGCTGATGAGACCAGGGCAAATTCAGGTTTATCCAGGCTTAATTTTGGACTGCCAGTCCTGGTTAGGCATGAATCCTACCAGGTCAGAAAAATAAATAATCTGGTCATTATCTCTGAATACAGCTGAGATTGTTATTCAACTGTGGCGATAAAACAGCGCAGCAAGAAAGCAGCTGTGTGTATGCTCAAGTATTGGTCTATTGTTCTCTAAAAACAGTTCCGAACACCAGTGGATTTTAAATTATGACCACAGTCTTCTAGGTTCAACACCCCTTTTGTATATTTCAGGGTGATTTGTTTTAAGGAGTCATATCCATTCATCATCCATAGAATAGAATAAAAGAACACTGCTAAGTAATAATTCTGTGAATATGCATCTCCCAGACAAAAAGAGAAGTGTAAAAAAACACGTTACATTCCCCTTTTCTTCAATTGCGTTCTGTATTTAGAGAGATTGAAGGACTGGTAGGATTATCTTGAATACAGTATGTTATTTGTGTGTGGGAGGACTGAAAGATCAAAATCCCATATAAAATCAAAATATTCTTTCTTAAAACATTCAAAAGCATATTATAAGCTAACCCTTTCAGGACAATATAACCCTTTTCTAATACTAAAAGTCAGTGCATCATATTTCTATAATAAGGTGAATGATTAGATAACCCATTGAGCCACCATATGCATTCTTCTTAATAGACATCTTTTAATGTTTTCACTATCCACAAATCCTGCTGCCGTATGTCTAGGTCAAAGTGTTCTACTTTGTTATCAATTCAAGTGTAATAATGCAGTAATCCAGTTTCAATCCTTTAAAATGGCATTTCTGGGGATCTTTCATTTTACCCCTTAACTCTTATATACAGCAACCATTGGATCAATCCAGGTAATGTCTCAAATGAGGCAGTTCACTGGTACTTGAATGTACTGGGAACATTAGAGCTTAACAGCTTTAACAATCACAGCACCACCAGGGAGTATGCTTAATTCCTAGTTGAGGAACACTCTTAATGCGACAGTTATTTTTTCTATAACCTTAAAGAGCCTTTTATTCTCCCTAAGGCTGCAACACGAGGACTGGGAAAGGTATTATTTATTTATTTATTTATTTATTAGTTATTTAACTTCAAGGCTCATTGCACAGAACTGTATATTTTCTTGTAATTCTCAAACCCCAATCTAGTCATGTCCCAAGAGTGTACTTTAAATAAATAAAAAATTTGCACATGAAGGAATCTTGATTTGTAAATTGCTTAGGAATAATTAGAAGAGAAATTGGCCAAAATGTTCTTAAAATTTTAACTGAAAAAGGTCAGTCTTCATTTATTAGGAACATATCTTTCAGTTCCATTATTTATTAAAAAAGCACATATTTAAATATTCCTCAGAGAATGAAAATAAATGTAACCCCCTCCAAAAAAATAGTAATATTTTAGAAGTGCCAGTGATTCCAATTACATGTGAACTGGTAAGTTATTTCCAGTTTAATTCATGTAATCTACACATCAATATATCACACACTGCATGATTACTAATTGTATGCATCAATTTGTCATTCTAAATGTGAACCAAAGGCTTTACTGTAAACCAAAACCATTCCAGTTCGATATGAATCTTCCCTCTGTCCAATAAAGGATTTAGATGCAAATATATATATCATAGGTGGCACTAAGGAATTAATTTTGATATGATGATAGAGTACATCACCTGTTCTTCTGTACTTGGAATATGATGACAGTCTTTTAATAGCATATTATATAGTAGCAATAGTTAGAAAATTAGTTTAAAATGTATGACTATAAACTAGGTATATATATATATATATATATATATATATATATATATATATATATATATATATATATATATATATATATAATAGTAAACTACAGTATTTGAGTTAGGTATGACTTTAAACACTTTAAATAGTGCTGATTTGTTGATATTTCCCTATCATTTAAATTGTTTCAACTTGTGCTTTTGGAAACATGACAAAAAACTGACTACTGCACCAACTAGCAATGTGAGCTGGTGGGACAGATACAGAGAGGTATTGATTTGTAAGGTCACTGGAATGCCCAAGGCCACCTGCAATCTACTAATAATGAACAGCAGCAGCAGGATGCACTTAGCATGAAGCAACCTCATAATTAGACATTTTGTATAAAAATCGTAGAATAGTAATTCACCAAGCCTGAACTATCGACAAAATACACATTTAGTAACAAGCAACTAGCTCCAGATGTTTTTTATACTACACACGAAATACCACATTTAATATGTTAAACAAGGTGACAAGATTGATATCTGCAGTACAGTGTAATTAAAGAAAGTACTAATTTGCATTTCAAAAATGCAACCAGACTTTTTTCTTTTTTTTTACACTGTTGAACATCTCTTATTATTAGGAGTGGGTGCTAAAAAAACAAACAATATGTTAATTATGTTCTGTGTTGCATCACCATTTTCAAATATTTGAGAACTAATGGAATAGATTTTGGACATTGTTTTAGATTTATTCTTTGTATTATTTACTTTGATTTTTTTTTTATTGAAGTAAGATGTTGGTACTTTGCAAAAAGTGATCTCGGTTTAACCATCTGAGGGATACATTGCTTGTGTGGCTTAAATTGTATAAATGCAAAAATATGTGTAAACAATGGACAAATGTGTTTATTGCGTAATACCAGAATTCAGAGAACACAAACTGTGTCAATCTGACATTTTTCAGCGGATAGATTATATATTTCCCAAAAGCAACTGGCATCATGAATGCACCTGGCTCTGCTAACCAGACTCACCAGAGTTTAACAAAGCACTACTCATTCCCAGCTTTTAGAAAGCTCTTTTACCATAATGGTTCATACCTCACATTCCCTGGAGCCAGATTTGGTAAATGTGCAGGGTCCTGTTCCATTCAGCAGCATCTCACTCGTTTGAGTGTTTGTTGGCTTATAATCAACATAATATTCCTGTGTGGTGGGAGTCATTTGCTTCAGCGATTGCCGTTTCTTTTTCCTGCGTCTTTGCATCAGAGACCGCTGCTGCAGTTGCTTCATACTGGCGGGATAACGCTTCCAAGACACATAAATCACAAGCAGGATCACAAGCACTGAAAGGAAAAGTGCCACACTCCCTGCAATGATTTTATGAAAAGAGATATGCTCTGCTTCATGGTCAGCATCAGAACTGGAATCAGGTGCACTAGTTGTAGGCATAAAAGGAAACTGCTGCTTGCTTTCCTGTTTCGGCCTAGTGGGTTTCGGTTTATATGTGGGCCTGACAAGATCTTTTGTATCCAATTTTTCAAAAGTACTTTTACCACAAATGCTGTAATTTCTGACTGCCTGCATCACATTCACCCCTTGCAGGTCCTTTGGGCTAGCACAGATGACAGTATTATCCCTCCAACCACGGAATCTTTTTAACCAGTTTACCAATGAGCAAATGTTTTGGCTACATTCCCATATATTCCCTGTGAGGCTTATGGTGTTGAGGGAAATCCAGGAATCCAGAATCTCCTGTCCAATAAATGTGAGCTTGTTGGAATCCAGGTTGAGGGTCTGGAGGTTAGGCACACATTGGAAAACACTCGGTCCACTGAAAGCTTCAATTTCATTGCCAGACAGGTCAAGCTTTTGTAAGGAGCTCCATGTCCAGGACATAGTTTGACCGATGACACTGATCTTATTCCACTGCAGGTAGAGGAACTGTAGACTGACCAGACGGGGAAACAGAGCCAGATTTAGCTTGGAAAACTGATTATGTTCCAGGTGGAGCTCCTTTAGTCTGATCAAGCCTGCGAATACATTCCGTGCTAAACTTCTTATCCGGTTGTAGCCCATGTCCAAAAACTCCAGGTTGCGACAATCCTGGAAAATCCTTACAGGGATGTTTCGGAGGGAGTTGGATCGCAGGTGCAAACTCTGGAGTTTCCTTAAGCCTCTGAACTGCTCCGAGCCCAAAGAAGTCAACTGGTTATAGGATATATCCAAATTACGTATGTTAGTCACTGGTCGGAACGTGTTATTTAGCAAGCGAGTGATTTTATTGGAGCTGAGGATGAGCTCCTTCAATCTGCGTATCCCATTGAAGGCATCTTCATCAATATTGCTGATGTGGTTATGGTCTAGATAAAGCCAAGTGAGCTGGTTCAGTCCTTTAAACTGATTGAATTTTAGTTTTTGCAGGCTGTTGTAACGCAGCGAGAGGCCCAAGCAACCGCCAGAAACGCCTTGGGGAATTTCTTGGAGCTTTTGCGATTCACAGTAGATCATTTTGCCTTCACACCTACAGCCCTTGGGGCATCCACGTTCAGCAGAGGAAAGCACTGTCAGTAGTACAGTAGGAGCTATCACTAGCACTGCAGCTGATCTGCTTAGTAACCTAATTGCATTGAAACCTGTAAAAGATAAAAACAGAAAATGGCACTGTAATATAATGGTCACATTTTTTTTCTTCTTTTCTTAAATTATGATTATTATTATTTTTGTGACTAAATATATTTGTCATGCTACTGCAGTAGAACCTATATAATCCAAGCACTGTAATGCTCAGTTTCTACTGCAACTGATCTGCTCAGTAAGTAAATTGTACTAAAATCTGATATAGCAATGTATACAGTGCAGATATTAATTTTTTTCAGCTTTCAATAAAAATAATGTCAAATGTTACACCTTCAATTCCATTCTCAGATATATATTAATTACAATTCACAGCATATCATATTTTATATTTAAATAACAGCTTTTAGCATGCAAAACATTTGAGCATGTTACTAAATATTAAAAGGAATATTAAACAGGAATCCACAAAACTTACCCATCCTTTGACTTTTGTAGGGTTGTCCTTAGCTTTTTCAGTTTTTGTTCACTATGCCACAAGTATGCCAGGCTGTGTCGGTGATACCATAGGAAGTCAGTGCTTACTGACACCCAGGAATACAAACTGGCTCCCTCGAAAGGCAAACAGTTCTTGGAACATTACTCCTCGAATGTCCTGACAGGCATACCCATAAAGAAAAATACAAAACAGCAGCATTTGCAGCAAAGGGTTAAGCTTCTTCTAGGTGAATTGCACTTCGTGGACATTGCAGTGTTTCATTTGTACATTTAAGAAGCAGCATCAGCAGCGCAAGACTTTTTTTTTCTCCGGCATGTCCTTCAGCCAGCATTCAGCTCTCTTTGTTCGTGCCCTGTACCCCACAGCACAGAAGTTTCCATAGTAGCATCTGATTCTGTGGAAGCGGAGAAATGTGTGCACAAAAGCAGACAAGCAGCAGTGAATGGAAAGTGATGCGCACTCCAACACTCTCTCTCATTCTGATAGCTTCCCAGACTGTTGCTTTGGTTTCACTGAAATGCAGTCTTGAGTCCTTATGCCCCCAGTGGTGAATAATAACACCAGCATGTGCAAAGATCTTATCCTGCGTTATTTTATCCTGGATGAGCACGATTTCTGCAGGGATATATATAAAAAAAGTAATCTGACAGGCTTAAAAAGAGTTTCAGACAGTATATAGGCCCACTATATGCAATGTCACCTATTTATTACATATTTACATAAAATCTGCATTTTCGGGTGAATGCTTTTACCGAATAACATCTGATTTATAAGCTTTTCATTAATGCAAAATGTACATATTGTATTGTTCCAAAAAAGTAAGTGCAATTAACGTGCAGCTTGTATATGTCTTGTTTAAACACATTATTGTTTGCTTTTTTTTTAATGCCTTAAAAAAACTGTTCAGTAAAATTGACCACATGTGTTTAATGTTATGTCATTTCGAGGTCATCCAAATAGTCATGTCTAATCTGATTTCATTTTAAATATGATTAACATATCCCTAAAAGCGTTGTACAGTACTTCATTAATATGCGAAAAACCTGTCATCACTGGTTAGGGATTCGCTAGCTAGCAGAATAAAGTAGGTGATCAAGACCAAATAAACGTAGACATTGTTCATGTCTATCTGTATACCTATCATATTTATAAGATGTACACTGAATACATGTTCATATTAGAACATTCCATTATTTGTATGTAATTATCCTATTGTTTTATCTAGTTGTCAGTATTGGAAGGTCTGGAAAAAAAAACCTGGTTGAAAAAAAATATATATAGGAGCCAGCTTTTGGTGTAATCCTACTGTATCTATTTAGCAAAACGTTATGTACCAATGTCTAACTCCAGTGCCATGAATCTTTCACGACAACACAGTTCTGGTTATCCACTACCCCTGTCTCCATCTATCCTGTATGTATATGTAGATACAAGCAGATTACAATGCTTCTTAAGGTTATATTTGCATATAGATTAAGCCTGGTTCCAAAAAGACTTGAAGCACTGCAAACCTATGATTTCCATCTGTAAGGGGTATGTCTGGTTTTTACAAATAGATCGCGCAATTTTTCTAAATTGGCAGACGCAAATCATTACAGAGATTGGATTATTGTGCACCCTACAGTTATGTAGAGCAGGCAGACTAAATCCAACAAAAGAATCATGGACCTAATATACATACAGATATGCATTGCCACAAGACACTTCTAAAGCTTAATCTGATTAAACTTAAACAAGAATTTTATGGCTTACTTTTGTTTTTGTTCTTCTTGTCTACTTTAGCTGTACTCAGGTGAGCACTGATGGATTGCCCTTTGATTCATATTATACGAGTGGGACACTTAATTATAAAACTGGGCCAAGGGAGATAGCATGTGACCAGCACGCTGGGGAAAGATCAAGTGAATCAAAGGTTGACACCTGGAGAACTCTCAGGGGCCTGATGGAGCAGGGACAGATAGTGCATGTCATGGACTTCATCTGAGGGGCTCCAAGTCTTAAAGGATGATAGTTCTGACCTGAGTAAATGAAAGAATAACCACATTTAACTACCTATTAATGTAATCCCAAGACTGAATTCCTGAACAGTGAAACACGAGGGATCTCTGTAGTCCTGTATTAGAAGTTTAGCAAGTGCAACAAAAAAAAAAAAAGCTACAGTGAGCTTAATTAGTTATGCCAAGCTTGCCAGGCAAGTTCAACATACAGTAAAGACTATGGGCTGTATATACATATACAAGTATTTTTAAAAAATTTTTTTTATTAAATACATCTTTTCATGATACTTACTGTACATGTTTATTTAGGTTAAGGAGATTTATAAATTAGGCTTATGGTTTTCGCATTGCCTTTGCCTTTGTGTCTGCTCAGTCAATGAAAATTATATTTTCATGTCTGTCAGTTTTTCATTTAATATTCATGTAATTTGAATATAGTTTCCTTACGTTGGATAAATAAACATTCATCTATTCATATCTTTTTTGTATGTATCAGTTATGCTTGCTTCATGGTGGTGTGACTCCAGGGATGTTTCCTGGTTTATTACTTCTAACTATGTTACTTCCAGGTTTATGCATCAAAGGGAAGTTAAATAGAAAATAAAAGCGCTATAATTTCATCCCCAAACCCCATGATGTGAACAACCTTTAGACATACAGCCCAAAATTGTAACACTGTTATTTAGTTTTTAACCTCCCTGTGATGTATAATTCAGTCTTGTTTCAGTAATGCCACTGTAAGACATTTTGAAGGAATACTAAACAGTGAGTGAAATGGCGATATAAATATAAATAATACAGTCAAATGGTCATATGTACAGTTACAGCACCTATTATGATGTGTGTGTGTGTGTGTATGTGTGAGTGTGTGTGTGTGTGTGTGTGTTGTGGGGGTAATGGACTATTGTTTTAAAAAAGGGCCACATATGACTATTTATTTTTTAATAGCATTTATGTAAGAACATACTTTTATACATACAGCCCTATCAGTGCTATTACACAGGGGCTGCTTCAAACAGGTCACTGTAAACACTTGGAACACTGGCATAGTTATTTTAAATGACAGAACTCATCGTGCTCCAAAGACACAATTTTAAATTCAGAGTGACAGTTTCTTGGCAATCTATGTTAGTTCAGCTCGGAAGTACCCAGCCTCCAACTTTAAATTAGCTGTAGTGCCATTGGTTAAGGATGTATGCCCGGTTATTGGTCAGATTGCATCGTTCATTTGTGACACTTACTGCACAAGGGCATGCCAATTAGAAATAACCACTTCACATGTATTCAAAAGACTGTGCTGCAGTGGGTGTATGCCAATTATTCTAGACCCAGAACTGACACAAACAAGTCTCAGAGCAAATCCAAAGCACATGTTGCCACAATTATGGTTTATAGATAGGTAGGTTTCAATTATTTTATATATGAAACAAAACTATATATATATATATATATATATATATATATAAAACAAGAAATGCTTTTCTACTTATTGACAGCTACAGCTTTCTAAATACAGAATTCTTACCCTGAAAATATTGTTTTTGTTTATCCTGACCCTGTGCCGTGTTTTCCCTAACTTAACATGAAGTTTATGATTTGAATGGAAAGTTAAATCGGTAGTTGCGTATCATTAGCACATCATGTTGGTGCTACAGCTTGGAACATCAATGAAATCAGTCAACCTGCGGTGTCTGGCCTTTTTACTGCCTTAGAAGTGTATGAAACATGCAGTACTCTCACTTGTATGAAGAACAAAGACCGTGCAACTTCATACTTCACAACATTTTGAAAATTGATTGTGGGATTTTAAAATGTCTCCAGTTTGTGTAGATTAACTGACCATAAGGAAGCTTGTATAAACAACATGGGCACTATAGCAACATGTATTATATTGAAGCAAATACCCAGATTAAATACATGCACTAGTCTAGCTGACAATTTCTTGTCAGATCAACTTTCTCTTCTGTCAGTTTCCACGTCTCACCTGACATCTTTCAAAGAAAGCTAAGATACCAAATCAAGGAGTACAAAAAACAAACAATGGAAGAATACCATTCTGTGTTATTCTTTATTCCTATAATCTCCATGTAGCACAACACATGCATGACCAGTTCTTGTAGCATGGCTCCTCGTAGTGCTTAAATATGAGATGAACACAACCACCATGGAGGCAAGAATAAAGTGTAATTGTTGCCAGTGTTGCCTGTATAGACAAAAGAAAGAAATCTCAAGGACACGTGGCTGTTTGAAAACTGTTTTACTTGCTTCATGTTGATAGATTCAGAGACAGTGACATTATTGCCCCTTGACTTTGGTGAGGACAAAATTACATTTGGGATTTTTACAGGAGCAACTTGACCTTAGATTGCGTGTTGATTATCGTATTGTTTGTAATAAGTACTGCATGTAGTTACTATATGAAAGTCAAAACTTACATATTTCTAAAAAAAAAAGGAGTTTCTGTCAGTTTAATCTGTTAGTGGCATCGCTCTACATCTTTCTGTACAGTGTGTACAACATTTTATTTTGATAGTACTCCAGTGTTTGACGCATAATGCAGCTTGGTATTTTTAAGGCTGTTTTTATTTAACAAAGAGACACACTTGTCCAGCTGCAATGTTTCTGTACAGCTGGCACTTTCCTGGGCTGCTTTTGGCTCAGCACAGTATACAGAGACACTAAGAGGAAGCAGACATGTACTCTTCTTTTCTCCATGGAGAGCAGTCTTCACGTGACATCACAATAAACTAAAAGTCACAGTGAAAGCCATTTCTTACGGAGTTGAACCTTAAGTACAGTACATTACATAGGCCCAAATTTAAATTAACATACTTTTAAACTGGGGCACTAGTACTATGATCTAAACAGATTATGTGTTCCTCTGTAATACACAACCAGCAAAAATAACTGGTAAATTAGTTTTTGATTAAGCATTTTGATGAACAAAATATGGTTCACTGGAATACAGTCATTGTCCCCAAAAGGTCACGTGATAATAAATAAGTTTCCAATCAATCTGTGCATTCAGATTTTCCAAAAAAGTGTCACATTTCTGAAATACACCACGGTAAGCATGCGTTCACGTTTCAGAATATTTATTTATAATATTGTTTACCCTAATAAAGTAAACAGGAGGCTGTGTGGTCCAGTGGTTAAAGAAAAGGGCTTGTAACCAAGCGGTCCCCTGTTCAAATCCCACCTCAACCACTGCCTTATTGTGTGAGCCTGAGCAAGTCACTTCACCTCCTTGTGCTCCATCTTTCGGGTGAGACATAATTGTAAGTGACTCTGTAGCTGATGCATGCTTTTTGATAATACCTTATTCTATATATTTGAAAATTCACTTCTTGCAGTGATTAATAATAATAATAATAATAATAAAAAACATGATCTACACAATTCTAGATTGAGGTTATATAAATACAATACATAATTAACCTGTAGACTGCCTGGGGAAAGAATAAGCTGCAGAGTGGTTATCAGGGGGAACGGGGGAGGGTGGGGGTTGCAATATGCACAGCTGTTCCTGACTGTCAGACACTTAGCTGTGTAGATTGGAGATATAATGCTATAACTGTCCCAAATTAAAGTATTATCCTTGCTTCATGCTGTCAGAGCCATTTACAAATCTAGCACACTTTGCCAGAATTGCCTCTGAACCTGAAAGTGCAGCCGGGTCAGGGCAGGAGCTCTGAACATGAAGAGTAGGTTTTGTGTGTATATACTGTAAACAGTATTGTGTAAAATGTGTGTACATTTATTGTAATTATTGTAATTGATTAATGAAGTACCTGACACTCCTGGGAGAGCCTGTCTGCTGTGTGTGATTACCAGGTGTGGAATCTAATCAGCAGGCAGGTGTGTTCCAACGGGGCATCGGGTATAAAAAAGGTCCCGTTTATTCACCTCTGGGCAGCTGCAACGCCATAAGCCGACAGGCTGAAGATCGTCCACGCTACCCGGACATAGAGACTGAAATACCTTGCTGAAATCCTCCGATTGCCATGACGATGAACCAGGATCGGAGCCAAAAGAAGCAGCCAAAACTGGGTGTGTCGCCAGAGTTGGGGTTTTTTGTTCTATACAAGAAGAAAGATTAGTTTAAGGAAGGTAGATCCCCATAAAGTATAGCGAGGTGAATAAGCGGGACCTCTGTGTGTTAGAGTAGCGCATGCAGTTTTCACTGCATCTTTTATTTTATAGTTTTTGTACAGTGTTTTATTTTGCTTTACGTACATCCCCATGAATATCCTCAGTGCGCTACCATTGCTGGTAGTGCCATGTGAGCTGTTTGAGTAAATTGTTGATGCCGTGTATGTAAACAAATCCTGTTCACCTGTGGGGCGTATCAACTTCAACCTCCTTCACAATCTCCTGCCTGTCACTCAATAGTGAATGCACAAACTCGCATGGCAAATGGCTACCTTGTCACAGCAGTAAAATAATATTACATTCCTATTACCTTTTGTCTGTTTTTTTGTTATCTGATTTTTAAGGGAAAGGATGGTACTAGAAATTGCTTTACTGATGTTTAAGGCTGTTATGTACCTTTGAGAACATTTTTGTGGTCCTTAACTTTATCATGACGTTGATTTATTTGTCGAGGCTATTCCTGACAAGCCTTGCAATGTACAATATAGTACTCAGCCCGCTTGGACGCTATGTGAGCTGATGTTTATTTGTTTATTTTAGCAAGGATTACTGATTTCTGTGAAAGGAGACAAAAATAAATCTATATAAACATTTTTTTTTTCTGACCCAACATTACTCACACAACATTTCTGTGAGGTTGAAGGGGAAGAATATAAAACTAGTGTTGTTAAAATGTTTTGACGTTAATGGAATTGATTCAAATGATTGTAAAAAATGTCACATACAGTAGATCATTTTCAAAAGTATTCCATTATCCATATTGAAAAATTGGGAAGCTGGGTCTTCGTTTCAAAAGAATATTCATATTTTATGTATACAGTATGTTCATATTTTACTCCAAGTAGCATGACCTGTTTAATGCATATCATTTTCAAAAACCAAAGTCCTAAAAAAAACTACACAAACAAAATACATATTTCAACACATTTCAGATAAGCAGTTGATCACTTACAAGTGGGTTTCGACCCTGGTTCCTTTTAGACACATTCAACTTGGATATACCTTATGCTATGAGTTAAGACAACCACACTCTGCTATTGTGCCCTAAGCGGTACTGTAAGCTAAGGCAGTTATTTTGAAAAAAGTTATGTGAATAAAACTACACCAGATTCCATGTTTAGTGTAAGACCTTGATTTTATGCTCGGTTGCTCATCAGTCTAAAACCAATCTTTGTGTTCTAAGAATGCTTTCCAGATTTGTTCTCGCTAGAACTTGGCTTATGTTATTTTCAGAAAAAAAAAGAAAAGTTTGAAATAACTATTTGAAAATCTGAATAAATATAAGTGTTCTCTTCCACCACAACTGAAACATAAATAAAATTGACAAAACATATAATTTCACAGCAGATCTCGCAATGTAGTTTACCCCCTTGAAGAGCCAGCACACTAGGCAACATCTGATATTCCAAAGTACACCATTTTTGAGCTTAACGAAGGGGCTTCCTTTATGTTCCTAGGATTTATAACATGTGAGTAAAGGATCTAAACAATCAAGCACCCAGTAAAAGGAATCAGATTGGACAGCAATGCAATGTGCTTCAAATGTATAAATAGTTCAGATACACGATATCCTGGACCAAGACCACGTTGAAACCTTGTACTGTAAGACAATAGCAGGCCTTTTTAATCTCTGTTGCCAGCAGCCAGTGCAGCTGAGCCTGTGTGGGTGTTATGTAGTTGATGCACCTGGTGTGCAACAGATCCCCTGAGCAGCGATGTTTCATGCAGTGGTACAGTATTCAGTGATACAAGACAGCAGTTTGAGTTTAAACCTTTGAGTTTACAATTTCCATAGGCAAAAAATCTGCAAAAATAGGTTCAGGACAACAGCTACAACAGCTACATATGGATTGTAATATTTATGCATGTTTGCCATGTACAGTATGTATTGTTTTTAATTGTTTTTAATAACGCACTTTAACGAGCCAGTATCACATCTACAGTATATATATATATATATATATATATATATATATATATATATATATATATATATATATATATATATATATATCTATCTATCTATGTGAAGTAATAGATCTGAGATGTATTTTTTCCCTGTCTTCCCAGTTCACCTAAAAAAAGTATTGTAAAAAAGTACTTTTGAGAATTATAAACTGCTCTGTGTAACTGCTAATTTCTCCTTAAGCATTGCCTGGTCAGACAGCAGCAAGATGCACCTGAGAAATTCTGTGGATTCACCTCATTTTTTTCACTCAGGTGACCATGGTGGCGTTCAGGTCCCCCATGCTGGCTGTGCAGGCTGCATTTGGCTGCGTTCGGCTGTCTCACATCACCTGCAGCAACATGCAGGACCACCTGCTACACTACACGCTTTCATTATCGCAGATGTAAACATTAATGGAGTGGCTCTTGCATTTGCACTTGCAGACCCTTCTATTTGATCAATTATATTGTTCCCCAGTAGAAATGAAACATTAAGCTATAAGTCAATACCTTTAGTGCCATCAAAATAGTTTCTTTTCCTGGAGATGTACATAATTCACACATTCTGTTTTATAAATTAATTAATTACATTTACACTGCCAACAAACACCATTGCGTGAGCCCTGATTCAATTAAACTTTGCATCCTGTGAAAAGAGACAGCTGGGCTTCCTGTCTCCAAGCAACATGGCAATGTACCTTACACCACGGTGGGCAAGCAGATAGTACCTTGTCTAAAAGGGGACCAGATATCTGCATGATTGGATTTTGAGCGATCATTGTCTTTACTTTACTCAGAATCCGTTATGAACAATCTGAACTGAAATCCCTAAATGTCAAAGCAATGTCACCAACATGGTTTCTGATTAAAACCTTTCCCCAAACCAAAATTCATGTTGATTGACTAGACATAAATATGTAGTCAGTGGTTGTGACAAGCTTCTCTGTTGCTGGGAATTTTATGTCAATGCTGCTGCCATAGGGACGTGTAGGAGGGATAATGAGCTGTTACTGAGCGCTGTTTGTCTGTTTTACCTCCAAACAACATTTGAATCTGTCTGTTTATATTGTCGTAAACCTTGTAATGTTTAATGGCATTGATTTTGTTTTTAATGTCATATTTTTGTTTTGCAATAAGGGGCTTTGAGAAACTATCAGAACCTATTATATCATCAATGTTATATTTTACGTCATTATGACTGTAAGCAATGCCACTTTTAGTCTGTCATAGCAGTTCACAACCCGTCACTTAATTTAATTTAAATGCATTTCATATCAACTTGATGAGCAACATTTCAAACTAATTTTTCCAAAACACTATTAACAACAAGAATCAAATGGAAAGTTTTTCAAGAGAGCACGCTTTACAAAATTAAATTAACAGATGAAATAATCATATTATGTGTGCAACATCAGTGACACGCATCTGAAAACGAGACCTATGAAATCAAAATGTCTAGATGCTTGGTGTCCAAAGATGAATGCCTCAGTATCGAGTAAGGGCTCCTCTGGTGTTGATGCAATCACTACATCAACAGGGCATGCTTCTCATCAGCAGCAGATGATCCTGTCCCATTGTTCAGTCAGTGCAACTCCAAGCTCGCTGATGTCATGTAGAGGGTTACAAAGCTAATAAACACAATGGCCTGGAAGGTCCCAAAGGTGTTCTGTGAGATACAGGTCTGGACTTCTTACTGGCCAATCCATAACTACAATCTCCTGCTCAAGATAATCCATGACAATCATGGCAGTATGACAATGGGCATTATCTTGCATAAGAACAAACACAGGGCCAACTGCACCTATGTAGAGGTGGAAATGCCCCTTGGATGCACAATAAGATCTGTGTGATGTCCAAGTTTGAAATGTTGCTCAGTTAAACTTTTGTGTAGTGTATTTCCCTAGGGCTTTTATCTGAAATAAAACAAAACTGCCATAATAAATCCAAGCATTATAAAAAGTTGAGGGGAACTGTCCCCTGGACGTTGTCATTCTTATTTACCTTCCTTGATTTTTTTAAATTTGTCAGTTGGCTCATGAATATGTCCATCTCTGAACATTGCTTTAAGCATTGTAAAGGTTTCTGGCAGACCAATTCTTGATCATATCAGGCAGATTTTCTGCAAATCATAAGCACAGAATAAAGCCCTTTAACATCTTACTATGTGTGGAGTAGTGGTTAGGGCTCTGGACTCTTGACTGGAGGGTCATGGGTTCAATCCCCGGTGGACACTGCTGCTGTACCCTTGAGCAAGTTACTTTACCTAGATTGCTCCAGTAAAAAAAACAAAAAAAAACAACTGTATAAATGGGTAATTGTATGTAAAAATAATGTGATATCTTGTAACAATTGTAAGTCTAATGCTGAATACAATGTCCAAATTTCTTATCATAGGTAATTTCAATGGTAGGGTTTGATCTGTAAGAACACAGCTTTATTCTACTAAGCAAGACTAACATTGGCCAGGTTTTTCCTGCAAAGACTGCATTAAGATGATCAATGCTACAATGTCCAAACCATTTATAATGGCAGACGGTATTTTGGTTTGCAGGCACTTCAGCTAATAAAATTATGACTGAAAGCCTGTAGCAAAATATGCAGGCAACATGCAGAGGGAATACAAAATTCACCAAAAGTTCTGTTATTTATTAGATACTATCTAATGGTAATTTTCTGTTACAAAATATGCAAATCAATATAAAGAGAAACAGCAAATAAAGTTACCTTTGTTGTGCAGCAAAAATTATTTTGCATTTCATGCCCTTAATAAGAAAAAAATGTAAAAAATATACATTGCTGTGCAAAAGTCTTACACATGTTGCATTTTACTCTGATGCATTATGAGCATCAACAATTTACTCAAAGCCTCCACTAGTGTTTTCTACTATTATAACAACCTTGACTTGCATAAAGAAGGAAAAAAGTGAGTGAAATAGCTTGCATCACTCAATTTTCAAGCATAATCAACAAGTACAGAGAAACATCATCTGTAATGACAAAACGAGGACTGGAAGACCCAAAAAGTTGTCTAACAAGGATAAGCAATATTTGAAGATAATATCCTTAAGGAATAGAAAGAAGTTGAATTGACAACAGAACCTGACAGAAGGCACAGGTGTCGTTGTCCATCAAATCAACATTACAAAGGTCACTCTTGAAATCAGGACTTAAAGGATGTGTTGCAGTAAGAACACCTCTATTAAGAAAGGGGAACAAGAATAAAAGGCTAAAATAGGCACAAGAACACAGAAATTGGACTATGGAACGATGGTCAAAGGTGCTTTGGACTGTTGATGGATCCACAATCAAAACTTTCTGTAAGAATATATAGTTTCTCACAGTTCTAGGAGTAAATTATTAGAACAAAAAAAATGGCAGCAAAAAATGTACTGCTGGGGTCCAAAAGGACCACAAGTGCCCTGATTAGGGTTAAAAAAGGTGCATGTATTATTATTAATTAAGCATCCCTGTGAGTGGAGCTCATACAGTATACCAAATATGCTGCCATATTGTGGTCATATGACTTTTTGGTTTCTGGATAACATTGGCTTTATATTTCAGTACACAACTGTATTCTATGATTCTCATACTATAAATATATTTTTCTTGATTATTGAACTCCTGTACTTTGCATTAACTGATTGCAGTCTGCATTAACCGATTGCAGTTGAACTATGTTTTAGTACAACTGTTTGAGAACTAGCAAGGTGACACAAATAAAGATACTGTTTAGCGTGAACAATAATACTATTTGTCCCACCATTACCTCTCAACCTTCCATTCAGAATGTCCTGGAGGAATAACTAGAGCATCTACAGGCTTGTGCAAATGTTTTGGATCAGCATGAGGTTTGTCAAGGCTGTTTCAAAAGTTTGAAAGTGGATTTCTAAAAAATTATAATTCTCTTTTTATTTTTTATTTTAGGCTGGTGTGAAGGAACGAAGCAACCCTTTGAATAATGCCATCGATAATATGTGCAAAAAGACAAGAGACCTTCGCAGACAAGTATGCTTCTCTTTCTTTTTTTACCTACATGTAATCGCCTTATCATGCCAAGGTATCCCAAGGCACTTAACAAAAACGTATGAACTAGAAACTAAAAGCATCCCTAAGTAAATGTAATAGAAAAAAGGAATGCAGAGCTATTAAATTCTTATGGGCTTTAACTAACATGCCCTTTACTGTTAGATATGTAGTTCAGTTCAATATTGAAAAACAAAATATCTTCACTGTCTCAATTTGAAGTCTTTATGTAACTTAGATAAAGTAATTGTCTTAAACAGAACTATATCAGTAGGTCACAAATATGTTTAAGCCACATTCCAAAACTGGTAAATACTGTAGTACTGTAATTGGATTTTTTTATACATCACCTCAGATCCTGTCATTATATGTCATTCATATTTTTGTTGCAATAATTGCCATGACATGTATTACAGCTGAAAAAATGAAAGCTTCTTTAAGTAGACAATGCATTTACATTTCTTGAACAGACCCCTGTGTCTCCTATGAGTCTGATATGATTAATTAGGGAATGAATGGATCAAGAATACTGTGGGTTTTTTTTAAGAGAACTTAAGTAAGTAAGCACCACCAAGCTATGGTACTGTAGTTATTTTTACATGACCACACTTTTTTTTTAACAACTATGCATTAAAAAAATAATCATCACAAATAATCATCATAACGTAACACACACACACACACACACACACACACACACACACACACACACACACACACACACACATGTATATATATAGACCTACATTTCCCTGAATTTGTATGATAATTTATTAACATCAGAAGAGCTGCAATGACCCTTGAACAATGTCTGATTTATTTCTTAAGATATTGTTTCACCACCAATTTCTGTTTCATTCCTTATGATTTATGCTGTGCCTTTCATTTTGTTCATACTTCCACATATGAAAGGCCAGTGCTCCATATTTAGAAGTTTGAAGGCTGCAAGGTCTGATTCATGTTGTTCCCTTTTAAAGGGAGCTCAATGCCTGTTTGCTTCTCTTACATTTGCACTTTGATTTTATTGTTCCATTTGCACATACTACTGGATGAGTAAAACATGATCATATTACACTTTGCAGCTGAGGAAGGCTATCATAGATCATGTCTCGGATTCCTTCCTGGACACAACCGTCCCCCTTCTGGTCCTCATTGAGGCGGCTAAAAATGGAAAAGAAAGAGAGATTAAAGAATATGCTGCTATATTTAGAGAGCATGCTAACAAGCTTGTGGAGGTAAGTGCAATGACAAATACAGAAGTAGTGGGCACTTTAGTTTTTCTTTAATTCACATTCCAGCAAATCCCATCCTGTTGCAGTTAAATCCTTGTGTCATGATAAAATAAGCAGGACAGTGTCGCTTCCCATTTCAAAGGTGCTTTTGTGTTACTTATGGCAATAGATGACCAATGTCATTTAAAAGACATTTCTGTTCTTAATTCCTAGGGGCCCCAATTATATTTGACAGCATATGTAAGCCATGTATAAAGTGCCCAGTGCAAAGCTGATCTCACAATGTTATGGTCATTTATTTCCCTTGCACTAACAACAAAATAGCAGCCTGGGGGTTTACATGTCTATTACCTGACACGAGATCTGTCAGGAGGACCTGTTGGGATAGTTAGAAACAGCTTTAATGTATTCGCTTATACAAGCCTGAGGAACAAAAGAAATGCTGGCGGTCTGAACAAGGACAATTTCCATCAACAGGTCATATTAAACCAGAAGGATCTTCTTTGAAAACGTGTTGTCTTGTATTCAGTTACCTGGTTTTAGGCAAACCAGGTTGAAAGCTTGACTCCTTTTTCTAAATGAGTCCACGTTCAGATCTGAGCTTTAAAGGGGAGCAGGACATGTCAAGTTTATGATTTTGATTTTAAAAGAAGAACATTTATTTATAATATAAACTCACAGTAAAATGCACTGTGTGTGTGTGGGGCTTTAAAGATGAAGCTTAAATTCAATACGTTCCGCCTTCTAAAGATTTACCCACTTAAAATAATTCTTCTGGTCCTGTGTGTTTATCTGATCTCAGACAACTGTACATATCAAACTGGCAGAGAGGATTTCTTAAATCCTTCTGAAAACAGTAGCCTGTTCTAAAATACTGTGGAACTAGAATACTATGCTTTCATTTTTACACTGGATGCTTTCAGACAGCTCTCAGTCAATCACTCCGATTCAGACAGCTTGAGAGTGAAACAGCTTGGCAAGCTTATCCATATCATCCTCTTATGATCTACATTAATGTCCGTAAAAGGTGAGGAATTAGTTGTACTGGAGACTGAAACCCTCTTGTACCCACAGGTCTAACAATTCACAAGCAATCATCAAAAACCATTTTCTAGAAATGCTTCTAGATTTTGGTCAGATACCAGTGATGAATTCTATCAGTTTTTAAACCAGGCAGACTTTATGGTTTCAGTTTATGGGGTCATTTTGTGTGATGCAGCTTATATTGTTAACAAACAAAACATGAAAATGACATACTAGTACGGCACTGTATAAAGTTAAAGAGGTAGCATCAATCACTGTATTTTATGTTTCTTGTTTGTGTCATCAGTTTTGATGAAGAAAATAATAGCTCTTGCAAAATGTAATCAATAGTAAATCAGAAAGGCCACGCAGGTTATTATCTCAGTGTTTGGGATTTACATTTCATTTGATACAAAAAAAAAATGTATCAAATATTATGGATTAGTGTGTTCCAAACTTCAAATGTTTCATTGAACAGAAAATGTGTTCCAAAAATGTCTGATTTACTGAAAAGTACTTTGTTACTAGCTTCAGAAGACACCAAGATAACCCCAATAGGAATATTTTATTTAGAAGACAAATAACCAAATGATCCCTAAAACTCCCACTTTATACATTTGTGTTATTAGAACAACAAACATATTTTTGATGTGTATCTACAACAGGTGTAAACAATTTAACCTAACTACTGGATAAGTAATCATTGCTTGCTGTTTATGAAATATATTCAGAAATGTCCATAGTGTTAAATCTAGGTTGACCCAAATAAACCACCACCACCCCCACCCCCCTTTTCCCATGTGCAGTCTAATGCTATCATCAGTTGGCTTGTAGTTTGTTGGTTATATTTAAACCCAGCGTCAAAACAAACAAACAGACAAACAAAATCATTTTTTTGTTTATTGATGAAAATCTCCATATCTATTAAAAACTTCTCAACAGTATGGGAATCGAAAATTAAAACTTTTAAAATTAAAAAAGACACAAGCTGAAACATGTGTCTGCTTCTATATGTTTTACCTTTGAATTGTTTACTGAATTTGATGAAGTTATGGAAGAGATGTAAAAAATGAAATACTATATAGCAAGCTAAATGTAATGTATAGAAATATACATTTAAAATGCTAGCAAGTACTCATTTAATATTGCAAATACAGTACTGTCAAAGTTCAAATTTAATTGAACCTTTCAAAGTATTCTTGTAATACAGCTTCACTGCCCCTTGCAGTTTCATCAGTGTATAGGTGTGCTCTCCTCATGTGACATTCTAATGGGACATCATTAATTTGCTTCTCCAGACACTTCTTCCAGATGAACACTTGTGGGATATATTTACTTTGTATTAAAAAGAGGAGACTGACATTTATGTTCAGATTCCTGAAATGTTGTGTCAGGCTGAGATTTAAAACAGTTTATTGAATCTCTAGTCAGATGACAATCTTCTCAAGAGAATTTGCATGACCAACCATGTCATAAGCCTTCATCCACTTAATTGGGCTCAATTCTTAAAGCTATTCACTCAAATTGTCATTAGTGTGATGTGATTTTAGGAAATACAAATTGCATTTTAAAATGAGTAAAACTTTTTTTTTTTTTAAAGATTTCTATTAAGCCCTAATATGAAATGTCTGAGTTTATTCCTAGTTTGGTAATGTGTTTTTCCTTTCTGGAAATATTGTGCTAATGATGGCGTAAATGTCTCTGTGAATGAAGACTGTACACAATGAGTGTACACAATAACTTTTTTTTCATCCCTGTGGCTTCAATTGTCTCTCCTGTCCTTGAAAATGCTGAGAATGCTGAGAAGGAAGTTTGAAATCTTGATTGACAATTGTTAAAAATACTGTAGGCTTTATGTAGTCATAACTGGCCATGGCCAAACCTCTCAAAGATCTTCTATTGGGTGGCAATGAGTGGAATGGGTCATCGTTAGATAAATTATTCTTTTCAAATCATTTTGTGTGAAATAAACATTTGATATTATTTAGGTGGGATGAACTATGGAAACTATGACTGAGTAGGTTAGTCATTTGATTAGATGCAGTTTTAGAAACACAAGGGTCACAAAGGGTATTTAACATCTGAGGTCTTCCAGGTGATATTTATATTACACTATTTCTATTTAATTTATGTGGATCAACAGCATCAATTGTTTCTGAAGGCCCATATTTGCTTATATTTCTTTTCATCCACAAATAAAAGTTTATTGGAAGAATCTTTAATGGCTGCTTTTAAAAAAAAGGCTTTGTGCTCTGTTTAACCAAGTTTACTCAACACTGGAACCAATTAGTCATATAATTACAATATTGTATCTGTCGACTGGTAAATTATAAAATGCTCGAAACGTGTCTGGCAAAAATGGCTGCAGGAAATCAATTATGACATATATTAGGAAAGGTTACATTTGATTATATAGCATGTTTCTTAAAGTCTTCGTTGCTAACACAGACATTTGATCAGAAGAGACACTACCCTCCAGCTGTTCTTAAATTATTTAGTCATTAGTGTCATGCTAAAATGGCTACATAATCTAGCGGTTTGTAAGTAGCTTGTTTTCATTGTTCATAATAAATACATTATACAGTATACTGTAGTTGTTTCATATTTTTAGAGCTGATTTGGATATCTGTGAAATTCTTAGCAAGTTTATAAATGTGTGATTGAAAAATATTTTCAAGAATACACATAAAAGGGGATATTTGTATTTGTGTTCTACTTGAGTAGGATGAGAGTAAACCAAGTGATGAAAGCCACTGTATAAGAAAATGAAAGCTATAGGAAGATCAGCATGAAGAACCAGCTGAAGGAATGACAATTGGGAATTGGGTTTCTGTACAGAATCAAGGGAAGGCCTCTGTCCTTGAGCAGGATGGGCAAGTCATTGACAAGGAAGACAAGGAATATTTAAAAGTTACGTTTTTGATCGAAGGGTGCTGTATTCCAAGAGAAAGAAAACACTGACACAGTGGTAAAGATTACTGCCCAATCCAGCATAGTCCAGTACAAGTTTTTAGCAAACTTGAATATTGCAGTGTGTCTGATTAGCATTGTTCTTGTGTTGCATTGTAGATGATTATTCTTGCTCTTGTGTTAATATGATGGACAAAGCCAGTTGCATTCGGATGTATTAGTATTTAATATTAAATTACATAACCAAATCTTTCTTAATGGGATAAAGTGTGTATGAAAAGGACCCCCAAAAAGAGGCTAGTCCATATGTGTTGATTTGAAAAAAAGGACCAACCTCACTGTATACGGTATATGTTTCAGCATATAACACCAATCCATTGAACCGAGTTAGCGAGAAGTGGAGGAACTTTGAGGTTGAAGAGGTCAATAAAATACAAAATGACAGAATGTATTCCGGACATTCTCTGTCAACACTTGATAAACTTACTTCTGACATGACAAACAGATGGAAACAAAGCAGGGAATGACATTCCTGATTCTAGGTGACATGCTGCAATAGCTTTCCAACATTTTAAAAGTTAATTTCAAGACTGGCTTTAATATCCCATCCTTCGGATGAGATGCAGAACCACGGTCCTGCTGTACGTGACTCTGCAGCAGTTGTTGATGCATAGTTCACCCCCTTGTCTCTGTAAGTCACCTTGGATAAAAGCATCTGCTAAATGACTAATCATTATTATTATTGCTATTGCAGGCTTTATTTGTAAAACAAAATAAATATCAAAACATGACTAGACAAAGGGCATTGGTTTATGAATCTCAGCTTTAATATAAGTGATGAGTGTTTATAATTACCTATGCTGTCAGTATTGTCAGTATTGTGTTTGACCCACCTAACAACAAGGGAAAATATTGAAAGACCTGCAGTAAGGGACTCAATCCTAACAATGGTAAAGATATTTTAAGACCTATAATGATATAATTCTCCAAGTCTTTCTGATTTGCTTTGCACTATAAATATTGTGAGCCATACCCTTATTCTCCTTAATAACAATGTAGCCTTGCTACACACTTGGAAGTGGTATAAATCTGGAAGGAGATGCTGGGGTAGATCTGGATTTCAGTAGCTGTAGAGATACTGTCAATTTTATATTACAGTGTACCATATTATAAACCTATGTAAAATAAATTCTTGTTGATTATTTTGGTTAAAAAAAAACTTATAAGTTCCACCAACTGTACAGTATGTACTTTTGCAGTTACTGTCAGAAAGAAGTAACACAGTGATTTCATTCCATTAGCCATGTGACGTTCAGTGCTGTCTAGTGAGTATCAATACGACACATTTTATCTGCAAGGAACCCATTCAAACAGTGCACTGCTCTGCAAAAACTGATACCATTACCAGCACAGGACTCCAGGCAGTGCTGTCAGGGAACGATTAGGTCTGTGGAAAAGTCTGGGTGCATTACTTTACTTTGGCTGTTGGTTGACTGAATCCCATCATATTTTTTAAACATAATTCCGATGGGTCAGGGATAGGTAATTCTATATTTAAACAGTTGTAGCAAGAGGCAGGGACGTGCAATTCTATATTTAAACAGTTGTAGCAAGATTTGGGGACATGTAATTCTATATTTAAACAGTTGTAGCAAGACGTGGGGACGTGTAATTCTATATTTAAACAGTTGTAGCAAGACGTGGGGACGTGTAATTCTATATTTAAACAGTTATAGCAAGACGCGGGGACGTGCAGGGACATTATGGTCTATTTTTAAGAACCATCTTGCTGTTCTGTTCAGTTTTGCACATTCATCACCCCTGACAAATTGAATTGATTGAATCTGTAGGCATTCATGTACCCTTAGCAGAGAGTGGTACCTCGCAGGCAAGGTTGAGACATATTGGGAAACGAGGAGAGAAAACCTGGCACTTTAACTTTAACAAATATAAAATACAAAAGAGGACAACAATATTTGCCTGGTGATTCAATTAAACAGCAACATAATCACTTTATGCTATATCTATGTAAATGTAGGTAATTATCATTGTAAATGTGAGCTATTATGGCTGCTTTTCTACCTGCAAATATAATCGTCAGTCACAAATGCAATATTATCAGAAAACTGAGTTGACATGAGCTGCTAATGTAATTACTGCAAATGTAATAAGAGAAAATGTGATATTCAATAGCATGAACAACACTAACTGCAAATGTAATCTGTACAAACCAAATTAAAAACTTTTAACTGAAGCACGATAGACCAGTTCAATAAACAACTGATGCCAATGTAACACTGCTTGTCTACAGTCAGTAAGTAATAGGCTTTGACAGTGGCTGATCCATTCTGTAGTATCCATGGCTTTATAAATGAAATCTAAGGTGATTGTATAATCAAAAGTATTACTGAATATTATTCATATTACATTTTATTTCTATAGAGACATAGTTACTTTAAAATGCTTGACTATAGAACATGGACGACATTCAGACATGTTCTGAAGCATAAAATACAGTTTTAGCACATGTGGAAATGCCACAAGAGACCTACAAATCCCCAGTGAAAGGCGAAGTTAGTAGAGTTTAGTAATTTGCAGTCATACAATATGGGTTAAGATTTAGTTTGTCCTAAAAACTAGGGTTTGATCAGATCTGCTATATTAGCAGTTAGAGGATAGTTGACAGTTGGGATGCAGTCATTGTGAGGAATGGATTACAAACAAAAGACTGAAGACAAAATAAAATCAAGAAACATTTTTATAATCATATGGTGATTTCTATATCAATTACTGAACATGGGGCTATAGTTTCACAATGTTTCCTCCGTTCTTTAATTAACTCCTATTTTTGACAGGAGAAAAAAAAAATCATGTTAATGTTACAAAATTAGATACAAAACACACAGAGTGCTTCAGAGAACCTGGAATATATAACTTAGTTGTTTGGTTTTAGTTTTGTAAAAAAAAAAAAATATATATATATATATATATGTAGTTAATTAAATACTGGATTAAATGCTTTGAAAATATGGCCTCATGAAAACAACTATATCAAAGAAAACAAACTCTCCTAGCTTTTTTTTATGTCTGTTTTCTTCATTTGGACTCTAAGCATTACAGACAGATAAGTCCTTGAGATTTACCATGTATTTGAATGTTGATCGAAAATAAAAAATAAAAAACAAGGTTACACTGCAACAGAAGAAAAGAATATTAGATTTGAGGTTGTTTAAATGCAAATAAGTTACGTTAACGCCATTTTGTCTTCTAAATGCCTTTGGGTTTTTGATTAATTCTATTTTCTTGAGTTTGCACAAGAAATAAAAAGGCTGCCAAGAGATTAATTTTTTTTACTATTACTTTTCACCACATCGTATCTGTAGCAGGAAGAAAATACAATTAAAGGAGCATGATTACAGGTGTATCATTTATACGTTTTCGAGAAAGCAGCTGAAGCCATTTGAAAAAAAAAAAAAAAAACGCTTTGTTTTTCTGTCAATTTTTAGACATTTATTTACATCCATATTACTTCCACCTTGACTCTTTATTTAAACCCTGGAGTGGCTGTGTAGTCATATGATTGTAAGGTTTTGTGTGTTTTCCAATACCCTCCAGCCTTCCATATTGCTTTTTAAATAGGCTTGTAATTCCCAGTGGGGGGGAACCTACTAATACATGCTGTACCTGTATATACAGTATTTATTTTTGACAGCAACTTTACTTTACCAAGGGCTGTTATCTGTGCCGGTTGTATAACCATATAAATATAATAAATACATAACTAAATAAAATATCTAGGCAATATTCATTCGTTTGAGTGATGTATTTGAATACCAGAGAAGCTTCATCACTATAGGTATCTGAACCAGATGTACATGTTAAACCATAGTTGCGTAAAGTTATTTATGTTGTGCACCATATAGAAAACGGTTATCAAACTTCTATACATGTTACTTTTATTCATATATATATATATATTTTTTTTACATCAAATCATTCAGGTTTTTAGAACATAAAGAATGGGCTGTATTGTGATTGATGTGATTTTGTTTTTAATGTTACTTTGGTGAAAAGGGAATTCTGCATATTTTTCATATTACTTCCAAACAAAACCACCACTAAATTTAACAGCCTCCATCATAGTTATTTAACTAATCAACTCTTCAGAGGTCTAACACCCAGGGATATTACGGCACAATACTTAAGGGTAATTTAAAATGGTATTCTGGAGCATAGTAAATAAAGCAGTCCGCAGCCCATTCATAGATCAGACCTGCTGAAAGAACTGGGAGGAACATCACAGGCAGTTGGATTAGAATGGTGATAAGGATGGTTTCTTTATGACTTGCATGTTAAGACTGCTTCCATTATAGGCTTAGGACTAGAGCCTATTTTTTGTTGACACCAACGTCATACCTTAATTAAAAGATTGCTATGTGCTTTTAAGTTTTTTATTTTGTTGTTATTTTTTTCATTGATGGCAGACAGCAGGACTTTAGAAAATATGTATTGTTGAATCAATTTAATTTTTCAAGGAAAATAGGTGGGTTGTTATGTTATTTTGTGGATGTTTAACACTAGAACCAGCGCAGTTATACTCAAACCTAAAACCGCCACTGGCGGTCATTATGAAGTTACATTTTAAACAACATCAATATTAAAATGAAAGACAACCTATGTATTGTAAAAGGCAGTCAAAATGACTGCTTTTGCGGTTCTAGATGGGTGAGATTATCACTTCCTTATTTTCGTGATCCTACCTTTCAAACGCCGTCAGGGTATTTAATACATGTATTTAGGAAAAGTCATAAACGGACAACCGCATAACTTTCAGAAACACAGAGTAATTTAAATTTGAAAACCTCAAACCGTGACGGTTCTAGTGTTAATGTTATGGTTCTAGTGTTAATGTGATGGTTGTTCGAACCCCTAGAAATATTTTAGCAAAGCTCCCACTATGCATCTCTCAAGCAATGGCCATCCATCAACTTTTATTCAGGATAACATACCATGTTCTAGGTGAGCTGAGCAGTAACAATTCAGATCAGGATAAGGTACCATGTTCTAGGTGAGCTGAGCAGTAACAATTCAGATCAGGATAAGGTACCATGTTCTAGGTGAGCTGAGCAGTAACAATTCAGATCAGGATAAGGTACCATGTTCTAGGTGAGCTGAGCAGTAACAATTCAGATCAGGATAAGGTACCATGTTCTAGGTGAGCTGAGCAGTAACAATTCAGAGACATGGTCCTGTCAGAATTATCTGCTGCTTTTGTTTTTTGTTTTTTTTGTACAACAAGCCAATATGCAGGTATTCCCTGATCCAATGCTGCAATATTAGAGCAAATGTAATGAGCTTGGACTTCAGATGAGAACCCATCATAGCTATTCCCCATATGTACTAATTTAGCAGTGTCAGCAGTAAGAGGCGCCATAAGTAATGCTTCATTAACAGCATTACGGCATTAAGGTGTATTGACTGGGAACCAGGATTGATTTCAGTCATTAGACACATTCACATAGCAGCATGGCAGTAACTGATATTCTTATTGCTTCATCTGTCACTAAATCTAATGATACGTTGATATATGTGGTGATTTGAGAAACGGATGCAGCACAGTAACTAAACTTATTGGCAGTTTGCTAGATTAAGTGACACATTTGCTAAAAATTGCACATTTACCACTGCACCCAACATCAAACAAATGTATCTGACCTCAAGCTGTTAAACAATAGGAATGTGGAAATCTATGGATAATACACATGTTCAAATAAAAAAAAGAATAAATAAGTAATCATTTTCTCCTGCAGAATTTACATTTGAATTCCTGATTTGCTCATTTTAAATTCAAAGGACAGGGTTGTGGGGTGGGGGGGGGGGAATTGGAGAAGGTGTGAAGAATTTGTTTGGTGTGTTTACATTTTTTTTTAAAAAGCAAAATGTAATCAAATAATATAGAGCACTGTTTTCAAGGATGCAGTGGCTGCTTATGGAACATCTCTCTCTGCACAGTATCTTTTTTAAAGATTCCACAAGTTATAGCCTATAGGGTTTACATCTGGCGAGTCCATTATTGCTGTGCCCCTGGAGTATCTCTGTGTTTAAACCTGTCAGCTCACACCTAACCAGATAGACAGGTGTGCATTTTCCATTGGGACTGTATCATAGTTACTATGTTATTTTTATTGGTGGCATTTTTTAAATTGGTATGGTTAAAATAGCTCTTACTGTAGCTTAACCAAGGCTAAAGATCAGGATCATATATTCTAGTATTATGAATTGACATTTTTGCTGAAAGCATAAACATTAGAGGTTAAAGTTAATAAAGAAGTTAATAGCCTGTGCTACACATCTATTGTATAATGGCCATACCTGTTTCTCATTATTAGATCAGTTAAATTGAAGTCCTTATTCAGATATCTTGAGGTATAGAACTGAATTGCAGGTGTATGTGCAAATTCTGTTGTGCCCCAAGCATAATGTATAGTTTGGTACAATCCCGACTCATAAATGCTTAAAATGATTCTGTTATATACGCATGCATCTTCTTATGTTAATAATTATTGTTTAATTACATGAATGCTAGAGTTGCATGTACCACAATTAAACAGTTGCTGTAGTATATATACATTCTGGCATTTGGATTAGTCCAGTCAAGGAGATTACATTTTGAAAGACTGCAAGCATTCCTGGCCAGATTTGAGAATTAGAGAAGGAACTAAAGATCCATGTTAAAATTATCCATGCTAAAGTGAATTATGCTACTACAGTATGACACAGAATGTTTTAAAGGGTTGCCCTCATTTAAATGACTAGAATAATCCGACAAACCATGTTCAAACAAGGGACATTGAAAACTGTTCAATTTCCTTAAAATCCAGCTTTTGGGTTTAAACTGTGTAATGTCACAGCCAAATAATAACCTTCCCTACAATGTCATAAACTACAAGCAGAAATATGAAGCAAAATTAATTACATTTATATCTACAATAAAAAATGTACATGGATAAATGGATTGATTTTCTCGGCTGCCACTGTAACCATGCACTCAAAAATATGTGTGCTCTGTTAAAATATGTGTGCTCTGTTAAAATATGTGTGCTCTTTTAAAACCAGGTCAACCTAAAGCGAGGTACACTGTTTTAAATTAGTGATAGCACAGGATAGGCAATGTTAGCAAATGTGGAAAAATAAATTCTGGAAACGCACAACCACTGCCAGCAGAGAAACCCATTCCTGAAAATATATGATTCTCAGGATAATACACTCATTCTTGTTGCTTTAAACATCTTTGTTTTGCACACTTGAAGCTTAGGGACCCTCCCCCGACATATTTACCTAAGATACAGAAGTATAAAGAAAGCATAAAGCAGCAATAATTAATCAACACCTTTAGCATTCATAATACTTCTTTAATGAGGCAAGTAATTGGACGACTAATTTAAAGTTCAGAAAGAAGGAAAATGATGTATATGCCTAATTTTTTTAGCGCCATGCAGAAAATTGAATTTGAATCATGTTTAATTATGCTGTCTTGTTTCTGAGTTATAATCCTAATTATTTTGGCATTCTTTATTAATTTTGAATGTGTGTTACCACACAGTAAATTTGCACAATCTGTTTCATTAATATCCTTACAGTGGCTAGATTACTGCTTTTGTCATCAGTAGTGCACCAAAGATACTGTGCGACAAAGTAGCAGAGTACCTTGGTTGCTATTCTTGTTAAAAAAAAAATGGCAATCACTGTTATCAGGCTCTGTATTGCAGCAGAATTATATTCCCTGCAGGAGACAGATGTAAGTCATGTCATTTGTCAGATTGACCATGGAGTACAAAATGAGACTAGTGTAGTGTAAACTGCAGATGGTGAGTATGACCAGTTTACAGATTAAGCACTTTCTTAGATGATTATTTTTACGTGAAAGTCAGTTTGATGCCATTAACAAGCGTGCCGTTGACCAAAAAAATGGACCATCCTTCTGAGGCAGTGCTGTGTAAACGCATTTTTTTAAACATTACATGTTTTTGTATTCATTGCCAGGGTACACATCCCCTGCGTTGGGATATAGTGGAGTACCAATGTCTGTCCGTATTGATGCACTGTATGCCATACATATATCCCAAGAACTGCTTGTCCAGTTGTGATTCAACGTCCTAAGGACCTGTTTTCACTCTTACCATTTTATATAAAGAGAACTGTCTATTTAATTGTGATGACATTTGGATTGGACATTTGAGAACAGTTTCAGAATCTGGGGGTATATGGAGGTATATGGCTGTATGTTTGTACTGTACATTATATCAAAGTTACAGTGGACATAGGCCATGTGATCTACATTTGTAATGTTATTCGTAGCTCTAATTTTACAGGGATGAATTTCACTCAAATGCTTGTTTAATAAGCAAAGCTGGAATGATGAATGCCAAGCTTAAATGACCAGAGCTGCAATGTTAGAAGGCAAAAACAACAAACATCATTGAGCTGGGCTCTTCTTGTTTGGAATCCGTGTAGATTTGCACTTGAGAAATCCAAAATAAAATAAAAAGGTGAAACACGTACAGTATGTATCATGTATTTTTAATAATAAATGTCTTCTCACTGAGTTTGTGTTTAAAGAAACATTTAGTAAATGGTCTGACTGTGCAAACTCACTGTTAGGGTTTTTACTCATTTCCACAGATAGAATATAGGTAGCAATATGTCTACTGTTTTTTCTATGTCTTTACTATGGGTGTTTTGATTTTTTAAATAAAGGGGAAAAATAACATATTGTTGAAACCTTTAATAATGGCATCATTGAGCTTAATTTAGTATTGTTGCTAAAACATGATTTGTTTTATTTAAAATTCAGTATTGTCGTCAATTAATAACACGAGGATCAATCCAAACACAATATTTATCCTGGATGACTACTGCCAGAATTCTTCAATTATTATTATTTGTATTTATTTATTGATTTATTTCAATAGCAGCTTTGGTGGTACAGCTTTGTATAAATCTACTTACACCATCTTAAATGATACAGTAGAATGGAGTTGATCAATATGTTTGATGCATAGATAAGAAATAAATAGACCCCACATCTAATCCAGATGAATTCTTCCATCTGGAATCAATGATGAGTTTGTTGCAATGTAAAGATAGTACTTGCTTTGAAGAGGGCATATTTTACAGATGGCAAATGGAGTACTGTATGTTGATTCTATCAGATAGTTCACTCTTGTATAACAGTAACACTGCCACCTATACAACACTATATAACACTAATTGGGGTCTGTGAAAACTGAGCCATGAATGATCCTGCCTTAATTTGGTGATTAGTTTGCCTTTTCTGCTGGTGGGTCATTTGAAATGCTGACAGCTAAGATTTCATTCAATTTATACAATTAACATTTTTAGAGAGCCTTTTTTTTGCCAAAGCATTTCAGTGTACTCAAATGTTGAGTATCTGGTATTGTGTTTATCAGTCTAGACATACTGTACAAAGCAGCTCTGCATTAGCCTGGTCCATTCTGATACATTAATGCTAATAGCTCCTGTCATTGCTAACATGCAGCAGAATTTCAATGTATAGGATTTTGGATAATATTCTAACAAACACTACCGTTGGTTTACATGCATTTTGTAAACATAACATAGACAGAAAACAGTTACCACCAGCAGGGGATCCAAATCAAATGTACGTTCTGAAAAATCAATGGTGCAAGCATGAGACAAGCCTGTTATAAATATCTATCCAGCCAAGCAGCTTCACCTGTTTCAATGCACCATCTAGTGTCTTCTGAAATCTGCTACAGTTTTATGTGTATCATACTTTAATACAGAAGTACCTGCAAAGCTTAAATTGAGTGTGTCAAGTCTGTAGTTCTACAATAAGTGAAGATACTATAATGTTTAATCATTATAATGAATATGTTTGTTGCTGTTTTTTATACAAAATAGGACAGACTTGGATTTATTTCAAAAACTGTCCCATTGGCCTTAGACTTAACATTTATCGAAGCAATTTGATTTGAAAGTCATAAAACAATGTGATAGGGTGATATCAGGAAGTATTAATTGGATATTGTCATTGAAAGATGGAATGTAAATTTAAATATGACATATTTTTCAATGCCACAGGCACATTTCTGATTTCAATTTGGCCTATCATCTGTCGAGTTCATGGCCTTCTATAATCATTTTCAAAATGCATTAACATGACAGACATTGTTGTTGTTGACAACTATTAATAAAACAATGAAACCATTTTTTGTAATTACCGGTATGTTGTTATTTTCAGTAAAACTAACAACTCAAATAATATGTAGTTAGTGTTTTGTAAAGCACATGGGCAGCACAACCATATGACCCTTACATATGAACCATTTACATTTTGAAATCACATCATAAAGAGCATTACATTCGAATTATATATATTTTTTTAGAAATAATTATTTTCTGCTTTTGTAATGGAATCAGGTCAGAACAACTGTGTTTAAACAGTATAGATTAAACATATTTTGGCCTTGATACTGTATGATAAAAAAATAAAAAATGAAACTTAGTTGTATCGTAAGAGGTCTTCCGTCCTCACATGGACCTTAGGTTAGTGCAGATTGCGTGGCCCGGGTACAGTGAATGGTGATTTAAAACATGTTAATATGAACAGCTGTGCCCGACTACTAGAAGTCTATATTTCCCCTTGCAGTTTCCACTCACCGCCATCTGACAAGGCAGTTTACACCAAGAGTACTAAAAGCAAATACAAAATAAATCAAGCTGCACAAGATAGCCTTCAGCTGAAATTGAATAAAATAGAAGTAACAAGAATTTAAAGACCATAGCAACAATAGAAATCCCTGAACTAAAACAGGAAAGAATGTTAGATTAAACCTACACATGGCAGCAAAAACATTTACAGATTAACTGGTCAAGTGTGTTTGTTTCTCTCTTGATTTGAAAATTGCCAATTACATGTAGTAAGAATCTAGATTGGAGTCCTGGGAATTGCAGAGCCAATGAACAAAAAGGAGCTTGAGGTCAAAGAAACAATGGAGTTGGGTCTAATCAGATCTCTGAGGTAAATAATGGCTAAACTGTGAACAGATTGACAGAGTAAGACCTTAAAATTCCTGAAACTTACTGGCAGCCAATGAAAAGATTCAAAAAGGGCCATTTACCAACCACGGATAGAGTTAACTTTTTTCAAATATCAAACACAGAATAGAGATGACTATGCTAGTTAACTTTTTGGTTTTGTCTGTGAACATATCGATTTTTATTTGAGTTGCTAAACAGACCCTAAGCACAAGCTTGCTCATTGTGTGGTCACCATTGCGTGTTGGTCAAAATCCCAGTAGAAGAAGCAGGGATATTGTAATGTATACGAGGAACTCTGGTATTCAGTTTTAACGTTTTTATTTGTAGCTCACAATCAGCTTGCTACTGCTTCCCATCGCCATGACACACACACTAATCTAATCCATCTCTACCAGCCTAACGTCCTGTACCCTTACCAGCCTAACGTCCTGAACCCTTACGCTGCCTGCAGGTGGTAGAACACTACATCCCTCCTTTTTTTAGATTTAACACTTTTGTGAACATAACAAAATGTAACATCCCTTTGAGAATCTGCAACATGTATTATAGCTCTTGCTAATTTATGTGATTATTCCCACTTAGTATTCCCATGAGCAACAGTTACTTCTAGGCTTTCAAAACTAAACTAATGCTGTGTACAAACAATGTCATGTTACAGACTTTTATAAACTAACAATAGCAATTATAAATGAACACTATTAACATTCACCTATGGTAGCTAGGGGTAGACTACCCTGCCACCTTGACAGAACCGGAGGTTATTCTGCTCCACTTGGTTAGTGTCTTTCCAACATAATCCTTTAAACAGACAGGGGGTTGCCTGACCCTGCTGGGTCGAAGTTCTGCCTGTTCAGGCTGGCCATCAGTCCCATATTGCCCTTCAGCGCGATCGTCTCCCTCTGATCCGGGCCATAGATCTGTTATCTCAGTTTCATCCGTTGAGCCGTTGGATGTCGCATTCAATCCACTTTTAACCTATTCCTTTTAAACTGTCTCCCCTCTTTTCAGAGTGACACAGTTCCCATGTTTCTTGACGATCACGTACGGTTGTGGATCAAACGTGGTAGACAGTTTGTTGTGTTTGGGTTGCTGTAACAACACTTTTCTCCGACTTGGATGCGACTAGGAACTGCCTTCCAAAATCCGTCTGCATATCGTTTCCCTGCCATCTTGTTAAAATCGCTGTCTAAGAGCAGTGCCTGCAGCAGAGTGGTTGTGTGGTGTACACAACTGTGGCACTTTAGTTTGCAGCTGGCGAGTAAACAGAAGTTTGGTTGTGTGGTGTACTTCTGTAAGCCAGAAGAAAATTAGACAGTTCATTCCTCCAGTCCTTGCTTTCAGCACATGGCGTACGAATTGCCTTAGACATTGTCCTGTTTTGCCTTTCTACCTCCCCGTTCACCTGAGGCCAGTATGGTGTCACACGTCTATGGTTAATGCCTCGACAGTTCTCCCTGTCAATACCAGGCCACCAGACTTTCTCACTCAACCGTTGCTTTGTTTTCATGATGCCCTGATGACCCTCGTGAGCAAGCAACAGTGTCCAGTGACGTAACTTGACAGGCATGACAATACGCCTAATACTGATAGCTTGTTTAGAATGGCTTTAAATGAAGACTCACAATTACTCCATTTGCCTGTACTGCAGCTCTTCAGTGTGGTCAACATGCTATCAGCAGCAGATGCTTCCTCAACTTCACATGGGATGAAAGCATGTGGGACTGCACTGCGAGCTACAAAGTAAATATACTCCTCACCTGGATTTGTGATTGTTGGCGGTTTGAGTGGCAGCCTTGACAATGAATCAGCAGCATGCTGTGCCCCAGGTTTGTACTTAACTGTGAATCGATATGGTTGCAGATGCAAAACCCATCTCTATTCTTGCTGGCGGCTTTGATTTTGGGGAGTAAATGGTTTGTGGTCAGTGATCAGTACGAAATCCAATCCATACAGGAAGATGTGAAACTTTTCACATGCCCAAACTATGGCCAGTGCCTCCTTCTTAGTTTATGAGTAACGGCGCTCCGCATCAGTCAATGCTCTATTGGCATAATAAACTGGCTTAACCACTTCGACACCATGACGTACGCACGTATGTCAAATGAAAACCCACTTACAGTACCATGCCGTACGTGCGTACCTCAAGTTTCCCATTCTATTCTATGATCGGTTTCTCAATCTAGCGTTCCAGGTTTCATTCTCTAATGCAGTGCTAAATCTGTGGAATGTTTTCTAGTGTCTCGAAAACATCCCTTTCGCCATCTTGTCTACACAGACACTGTTTTATTTTCCAATCTTTCTTTCTTTTTTTTCTTTTTAAACCGTTGTTTCGGCTACTTAGCTCTGTCTTGTCGCCAACTCTCGGTTTGACATCAGCCGGCTGACTTGAAAATCCTGTAATGTATACGAGGGACTCCCGTATTCAGTTTTAACTTTTTTATTTGTCTATCTCGCTCACAATCAGCTTGCTACTGCTTCCCACCGCCATGACACACACACTCATCTAATCCATCTCTACCAGCCTAACGTCCTGTACCCTTACGCTGCCTGTAGGTGGCAGTACACTACAGATATTCATTTGCTTAATGTTATTGAATATTAAATCACTCAGTTAAAATGAAAACATCCTCGGTTGTTAGATCCTTTAAACACGCATTGATTTTTTCCCCTTATATATTCAGCAGGCAGAACTAATTTCCTCAGGCTACTTCATGAATTTGGCATGAATTTTCATCAGCTGCTGGCTCAGTTGATTTCAGAGAAAATGAAAAATGCTGCTAGATGCCCCTAAGGACAAGGAGCATCTAGGTTTAACTAAGTGGAGTGTGGGTGGAGTTTTTTCAGAGAAAAACTGGAATTTCCGTGTGTATCTGTAACCCAGACTTGGTTTCCACTGTTCAATATATATTGTGCATGCTATCCTGCTACCCTTAAAGCGTGGGCCAAAAAAATAAATAAATGCAATATCTTATTTTTGACTATAATTATGCAATTCTGGTCATTCTTGATTGCACATATATGTTTGATTGTTTTTTAATATGTATCTGGTGGAGAGAAAACTATATATATATATATATGTTTTTTGCTTGTGCTTGTGGAGCACATGTGTTTCGATTAAGTCTTTCATCAGAACAGACAACACCGTACACGTTACAGTCATGAAAGATCCATGTGGGCATGTAGAAGATGCAACTGAGCTCAACTACGAGGTCAGGAGACCAGATCTGAACGGCAACATTGGGCCCCTGGGTGCAGGTTTGGACACCCCTGATTTAAACATGTGAGGCAAAAAGTACTTTCCCATAAACATCTAGAAAAACAACACATTGCATATGGGGGGATTGTTGTCGTCACCAATCCTAACCATGCATCAATAACATATTGGCTGTGCTGTACGATACATTCTTGACAAAAATGTATGTTATCACCAAAACTCCATTTGGTTGATGACTTTCTTCATTCTCGTGGGCCACTTGAATCTAAGTTTTGTATAGGTGAGACATCTCTTACATGTAGATGTAAAAATAAATGTCAGTTTGAGATATCATCTAACTGGACTTGACCTTTACGCCATGCTGGAGTGTAGTCTGTATAAACAGATGACCTTTAAACTGGAATTTAACCTGTGTCCATCCAGCACAGAGATGAGATGCTTTATTCTACTGAGGAGTTAACAACCACCTAATGATGTGTAGAGTTAACCTGTGTCTATCCAGCACAGAGATGAGTTTGCTTTATTCTACTGAGGAGTTAACAACCACCTAATGATGTGTAGATTTATAACAGTAGATTCTAAACATTTTTGTTTGTCCATTGCCTTAAATAATCATGTTAAAGCTGTGCTGAGCAATGAGTGAAAAAGGATTTGTGTGATTAATCATAGTCTCAGTGGAATGGAAACTGCACCAGAAACCTGTGCAGTCTGGCACCACTTTGCTTAATTGCCAGACTCTGCTCAGCAGTGGTCTACACTTCCTCGATTAAACAAAGGGAGGAACAAAAAAGTGTGCCTGCCTCAAACCACAGGTCCTTTGAGGTGAGGTTTGAGACAGTATTCTGTTAAAAGGATGAGCCCCTATATGACATCTACTTATATATGCATATAATCATGTTGCTGGCTGAGATGCCCTAAGGTAAAAGAATTCTGTTGTGGTGACTCACCAGATATTTTGAGATCCCAGACATTCTCAGGATTAAGAACTACTTACCTTGTGAGGCAGCACAGTTAAGTAAACCACGCAGATATGTCATTCTGATATGCTGTAAAGAGAATTAGTGGATTATCATCATTGCAGCCCATGTAAATGATTAGAAAGACAAGTAAAATGGGGCTTAGAGTACACTATGGAATACATCTTCAGTGTTCCTGTAGAGTAGAACCAGTTCTTACAGGACACAAATGTTTTGGTCATCATTTTTATTGTTATTAAAATACAGTTCTATACTTCCAAATAAACAGCTGCAATGCTAATGTGTTTGTAGGAATTAATAGATTCATACATTCAATGATACATATTATTACATGTTGAGCAATGATGTTGAAGTGGTAATGGTGCATCTATTCAGTGTTCTGAGGTAACACACACATTCACGAGTCAATATTGCCCAAAAACAATAGAAGCAGCAAAATGTAAAACAAGTTAGAAGGTACCTTAAGAACAGTAAGATTTCCATTATTCAGTCATTCTGTAGACAAAGTGACTTTGTTAAAGCATTACATAACACATACCATAGAAATACATTGAAATTATAGCAGCTTTTAAAAAGTATCAACTAGCAAAACCTATGGAAAGTGTGTGCAATACTACATAGATTGTGTCATTAAAAAAAGAAAGAATCCTGGAGTAAATGTATGGATGGATGGATTTCCCAAAGAAAATGTATAGTGTTATGGAGTCGCATTGACATTCACAGAAATATTATCATATTACACTCTTGAAAGTCAAATACATAAATATGAGCGGATCCCTATAAACAGCACTTCAAGAACAGAAAGCTGATCCCTAAACAGTGCTTCCAGAACAGAATTGACAGTAAGAATCCATAGTTTGGAATGCTGCCCAGACTTACTTAATTACTTGAAAGAACCTTTCAGATGAGCATTAAGATGGAGTGACTGTTCTCAGTTAAAGATGGTTATGTTAATTAGCATCTTAATTATGCATCTTTATTATCTGTTAAAACTGTATCCTCCAATCCAATTCAATACGGCTTGAAGTGTCGTTTTTAATTATGTTTTGTATTTAAGTACTGGTTGTTTATGTTAATATTTGAGCTCACATGGAAAAATATGTAAAGACGCTTATCCTGCACCTGCTGTGTCATTAGTAGTTAAAATAATGTTTATCTTAACTACTGGGAATATGATGTATGCATAGATTTGAGGAGGGTGTTCTCCCAAGACAATACCTAAACATCATACATTAAAAATACAAACATCAGGCTATAGACAAGCAATCTTGCGGAGCAGAGTTAAGAGATTTTTTTCAACAAAGACCAATTTCATAGACTGCAATTCATGTGGTTAGTCTTTATCCAAGAGGTGCTATTTTCGAAGGTCAGTGGGACCAGTAGACATGCAAGCTTGCCAGTGTTTTAATAGCAGTGATATACAGTAGCTGACTCAAGGATTCAGTTCATTCCAAAAATGTTCTTCAAGTGAATGGTTGGACAGTCTTGCAAATCATACTAAGATGCTTAAGTGGCTGTGAAAAGCCAAAGGATAACAGCTTCAAATAAAGTAAAACCTGTCAACATTAATAAGAAGAAAACTGTTTTCCTAAAATACTATTCGACAAAATATTTGTAATAAAATATCTAAGCAAAATTAAGAATGTATATTTGTTGATTATGGTTGTATTCCTGGTAAAGTACTGTACAGGTATAAGTCATTTTGAGAAGGAAATAAATATCAAATAAATAATGACATCCTATGTTTATCCCGAGGGGGATATCCAATATGAACTCTGGACTCAGCAAATCATTCACAATGACATTAGACCTGAAATCATCCAATTGTTCTTTCAAGGATAACGGTGGAACATCTGACAGATGACATGTGCTCTCACCACTAGCCTGATTTAACCTATAATGTTGGATGATAAAAAGTCAAGATAGGCCTCTTGACAGTTCTAGCCTAGCTGGATTTTTCAATGCAGCAGCATCATGCTTTGTCTATTATAATGTTGGGGTTGCTTGTGGAATTGATGCAATGTATTTTTAACTAAGCTGATTTTGAAAATAGGGGTGCAGATTTATTTATTTGTATCTTACAGGTAATCTACAAAAGTATAGTCTGTAGTCTGCTAGTTGAAGTATCTTATTAATGTACCTTATTTTGGTGTATATACTCTTCTCCTCCAGCTCTAAACAGTTGACCAAAACACATTTCAAATTGACAGAAAGAGACACAAAAGGGATGTGCCATACTGCATAAAGATGTGATACGTAGAAAAGGGTGCAATTGTAAAAATGTGGTTGCATCCCTTCTCCCCTCCCCCATTCCTATACTTATTACCACATAACCTTTAATTTCGTTCCTTGACAATTTGTAAATGCGCAAATCACAAAATGGTTATTCTTGTTGGTGATTGACCGAATCATGACTATGAGTGTAACATATATAATCAAATAAATGAATATACTGTAAATGCTACAGAATTCAAATTGAATTCCTTAGTTGTGGCAACCACATCCTTCTCATTAAGTTCGGTACTGTACAGTGTCACAGTCGTTACTCCATTTATTCTAAATTGACAGGAGTAACTCTGGCTCTCCATCTTAATGAACTGTATCAAATTCTATTCCCTCACTCAGCAGCCTGTCTGCTTTTTAATAAAGGTTTGTGTCTAAAAGGAAGCATTCCAAATCCCTCCTTATTAAATTCAATATTACAATTGTGATGAGCTTGCAAGTTTATAAAAAACAGGACTTTTCATGGCTTCTGTGCGCATCAAGGTTTGTTTGTTTGCTGCTCATAACAAATAAATTGTAGAGAAAAAAATAATATTATCAGTATAAGGTGTTGTTAAAAGATATGTTGATTTAAAAAAAGCAGTATTCCATTGGACCTTCTTGAGGATATGTCAGCACTATGATCCCTTTCTATTGAACCACTAAACTAAATAGTGACATGGCTCAGCGAGTCTATAATGACAGAGCTTATCAAAGTATGAGATTGAAGTTGTGATGGAAGTCAATCTTTAATTATCTATATAGAGTTCACTACTGCTTTGCTCATTAAAATCCCAATAAAGCATGTTTTTTGTCTTTTAAAACAGGTTGCTAATCTTACCAGCTCAATTTCAACCAATGAAGATGGTGTCAAGATTATTCAAATGGCAGCACACCGCATCGAGACCTTATGCCCTCAGGTATGAAATGAATTACTATTATGCAGTCTATTTTACTAAAGGCACAGGGAAATGTAATTGGACATAATGTCTTTTACTTCTGCATTGTTAATTGTCCATGCAGTAATTTCAGTCCGTGGCCACTGAGAAATTCTTCAGTTTCTGCTTGTCTCAGTCCAGTTTCTACCTTTAGAAGGAACACCTGTTAATCCTGTAAGGGATTCATACATACAGACCCTAATAAAACTATAAGGGTTCTGTAAACATACATTATGCACAGAAAACCACATCTGAATAAACTGGTTATACACATTTTTACAAACCATATAGAGCATAATCAGATTCACTAAATATGTGTGCATTTGCCGGTGCAACAAGCCTCTCTATGGAGAGACCATATACAGTACTAGCTTGGTTACTGTACTCACCTCTCACCCTTATTGGGTTATAGCAGTATGGAAAAGCTTGCCTGTCTACTATTCCCATTGTATTTAAAGAGTTTCATATGCACTGAAAATCATGTATTTCTTACTGAAGCATCCCCCCATGAGGAAGCAAGAAAATCCCCTTGGGGGATTTGTTGAATGGCCTTGTCCACGACCTCATATCCAGTGCTGTCCATAGCCTCTAGCCCAAGAACAGTGATTACGCCTGAACAGCTAAATATTTTTATTTCACATTTATGTGAACAATTACACATCTTATTCAGGTTGCTGATTAGGTTTTGGTGAGAACCCAAGCAAGTTTTTTTTTTTTTTTGTCTTCTGGAGAAGCCACTGCTATAGAGATGTGCAATGCATTTGTATAATGTGGCCAAGAATACTTACAGTATGGTTTATAGACAAAGGAAATATTTAAAATTAATCTGTGATGTGCTTGTCTTTAATTACGGAGTCTTGTAATTTCTAATGTTTGTATTTGACATACAATATTTACAATATTTAATAATTATTCTTTACATTTGGATATATCCAAATGTGATTACCCAAACTGCTTTTCCAAGGTTATTTAATAAACTTCAGCATTTCAGCTGTACTGAACAGCATGTAATCAGTACACCAAAGCAGTATACTCATGTATTATTGCCAGCAGGCTTACAATTTTGTCCCTGGCTATTCATTTTAACACAAACCATCCAGCATTGTTTTTGCATGGTTGTTAAAGTAGATAGATGCTTCACCTGAAGGTATAAACATCAAAATAGTTTGTGATCAATCTTGCTGGTTTAAATGGCTAACCATTGCCCTTCATATTTGTTTGGAAAGGTTTAAGGGGATGCACAAATACAATACCCAATTAAGTCCACAGTGAAAGTGAAAGCAAGGTACTTCATTGGGTAATGAAAGGATTAAGCAGATTAATAAACTAGCCTAGGGGAGCTTGCTGCTGGGCTGAAAAGCATGATTTAGGGTTTAAGGTTTAATTTGGTTCTTATGCAGTTAAATCTAAAGACTGAAGATTACTAGCCTACTTGACTGATAATACCACTTTCATAAGAGAGGATCCCTTTCAGAATAGTACTACCCTACTGTAGTTACGGATTCTTCCAACTGCCGTGCATTACATAGGCTACATTTACAACAGAATTCGAGAGCACACAACGATTGCTGCGCTATTATTCCTGAAAAAAATCTACTGTAGTTTTTCTTGTGACAAATGTGTACATACCACTCCAGTGGGTGACATTCTATGGTATTTAAGGAAGGGCTATGCTAATATTCCAGGTGTCAGTCTTTAAAAGACTATACATTAAACGTTTATTGTATTAAAAATGGTATTTACAACAACTTTGTAAGCTGTTAAAGTTATATTATAGAAACATTCTAATTGTGCTTACCTAATTATGTATCTGGATCACCCTACTTGTCTTGGAGGATGGTTAAGTGCAATTATTTGTTAAATGTATCCACGACTGCTAATTGCATTGAAGTTTGTTTTTTGAACTATGTGTTTCATGTAGTTATCCCTCATCAGCAATGCAATCATCAGTCGCTTCACTGTAATATGAATAAAACCTTGTTAAAATGTGTACTGCTTTCAAAGTTCAAACAATATACACGATTCTTAACTCCAAATCATTTTAATTTTCAAAGAGGCTATAACTACTATAACTATATTAAGAGAAGTACCTTTATATTAAAATACTTTCCAACAGCCAGATTCGATGCTATGGTCTAAAGCAGGGGTCTCCAACCCTGGTCCTGGAGAGCTACTGTGGCTGCTGGTTATCATTTCAACCAATCTCTCAGTTACTTAATTGAACAAATTATTGGCTTAGTTAGTCAAGATTAACAGGTGTTCCAGATCTTTAGCCACTGATGATGTAAAACCTATAAAACCTGCTGGATAGGGGCTCTCCAGGACCAGGGATGGAGATCCCTGCTCTAAAGGAACGTCAGCTAAGGTTGTATTGACTAAGTTAAACAGGGAGCTCTTCTCCCTGCTGGCATTTCAGTGGTGTTATCGGTGACAGCCTGGAGGTATGTATATCTCAACTTTATACTGTATTTGTAATTCATATTTCTAAAGAATGTATTGTAAAAACAGATTAACCTGTTTTGAGATTTCTCAAAGAAATATGTTGTGAAATTGCTAATATAATGCAGTTTTGAAAGCTGTGAGGAAGCACTGATGTGCCCTTTCCCTTAGTAGGATTTTCATTAGCTCCATGTTATGTGTTTTGAAGCTGTGCGATAACAATTAATTAACACAAGACCTGCAATGGGATTGCATGAGATAAGGAAGTGTACTTCTGTCTCAGTATGATGACTGTTCTTCAATTTGCCACTTGAATTTGATGCATTTTTACCCATGGAAAGATGTCAATTGTACCAAACTGGTATTGGCCTACCCCTCAAGGGGTTCCACACTAAGAAGGTACATTTCCAAAATCTAGAAAGGTATAGCATGATGATATCAAGAAAAACGATGTCCTAGCCTGGATGCCCAAATCATTGGAAACATAGTCACTGTCTGACATGAGTTGTCAGATACCAGAAAATGATTGTTTTACATCCCATGCTACAAAACATCCTGAAATCTGTATGCACTCAAAGATATAAGACAAGTATGTTTTGGATTGCTTGTATCTTTCATTGACATCACAAGATCTCGACATTTCAAACCATTTGAAATATCAAATTCTTTAGAATATTTATCATGTGATCTAGATATAACATATTTCAATTTTTATGTCCTCGGAAAACAGCACTGTAAATGTACAACTCCAGGATAAAACAAGGACTGAACAAAAAAGAATGAATGTACAAAATTTCCCTAGTTTGGATTTAATCTATTGTGAAAATTGTGTTGAAAAATTATGAAATTCTAAATTATACCAGAACTCATTAAATGTATAAATTAACTCCATCAGCTCTCATAATTGACAACATCCTAAACTAATTGGACTTACTGTCATGACAGATTTCAAAATCATATTTATAATTAAACAAACAAGATTGTGTATATGTGTATATGTTTGTGCAATGGGAAGAGGTTTCATCTTGTAATTATTTGTTTTATTTTTTTCTAGCAGGCAAATTAAATTACATTCTTATTCTGTTGTTGCTGGCTGTCAAATGTATAATAATATTATTATTATTATTATTATTATTATTATTATTATTATTATTATTATTATTAATAATTGAGAATTCTTCCACTGTTGTTAAGTAATTAAATAAATGTGCTCTTTTGTCTGTACTGGGGAAACTGTCTGGATACACACATGTTCAAGTGTTCTTCCATTCTATAGTATGCACTTTTAATATAATATACTAAAGAAATGGCAACAAATAGACCAAGTTAAAGTTGATGAGTTTGCAGTAAAATAAATACCAAAATAATGGCTCTGGGGGTTATAGCACAGCTATATAATGCTACTAGGAATTCAGAACTTTTTTTTTTTTTTATCAGTATAACAAAATATTCCAACTGAAAACTAGTGCCAGTAAATGTCCAATAAATGAGGCTGGTTCTGACTGAGAAACAAACCAGCCAGCTCAGGCCAGCAGAGTCCTAGAAATACAGTATGTGTTGTGAATGGTTGTGTTAAAGTACACTATCTTGACTCATACATACAGCACTGTACATGTTGATAATTTAAAACACACAGTGTGTTAGTTTTTTTTTTTATAGAGAGTATGGCATTGTAATTGGACGGATTGTAATTGACGTGAATTTTTTTTTTTCTTCTTCTTTGGCATCCGCTTATTGTCTTAATAATCGAGACTCATAAAGTAAGGTTTGTTCTTGAAAGAGTAAAATGTAATTAAGGAAAAAAAAGATTAAACTAGATTGCAGACAGCTGGGTGTTCTGATAATAGATATAAGAAGCAGCAGGCTGTCTCTACAGCTACAGATCTAATAAAAGGGCCATCCAATCACCCTGATTGAGTGTGTGGTAAATTAGACCAGACCTCTCTACCTGTATAGGGCAGTAATATTACAGTTGACATTCAAACCTCAAGGGATTTGCATCACCAGCTTGTTTCTTTCTTCAACATGCGTGTTCAAAAAGCCTTAGGTGCACCCCCCTATTCACAAGCATGCTGTCATGTGCATGTCATAATAGTATTGCTTTAACATACAATGCTTTCATAGAGCAAGGAATAAAATAACCAGATGCATAATATTTAGGAATTTAATAGTTTAAGATGAAACTGCGTGTCTCATATACGACTGAGCTTGCTGCCTGACTATAAATGCAACCCTACTTTCATCCATGAACTGTATGCTAATGTGGTGTTTCAATATAGCTTTAGGATTCTGTTTCCATGCAATAGAGTTTATAGTTTTAAGGGCACAAAAGTGAATATGTGACCTTAAAAGTACAGAGGCCTTGGTTTTTCTCATTATACTGTATATGTAGAAAAACAACAGCTTGCTTTATTCAGATTTAATTGCTGCAAATGTGCTACACATTTTAAAAGTCCTATTGTACCTATCATTAGCTTTAATACTATTTTGATGGTAGGCAACACCAAATTCTGCTCCATACTGCTTGTTCTAGGGTCAAGATGCTAAATTCCATTTTACAGTTCAGGTTTTGAGGGTCAACACACAAGAACGAGGCTAACTGTGTGTGTGTGTGTGTGTGTGTGTGTGTGTGTTTTCTAAAATATTGTGCTGCTTGATTGCAATGCTGCTTACACTGTTGGAGCTGAAATTGTATTCCTGCATAATGGAACTGCTCCAAGGATGCCCATAAAGAGAACAAAAATATTGTCATTCCTAATTGTGCTGCTCTCGACAATGGCAATGCAACCATTTTTACATTACAACGAGTTTATTATGACAGGCTCCATTCTCTCTATTGCATCCCCAATGGGGAACTATACCTAGCATGAGCTGCCTTTTACCAAATTATACATTTGCCTAGAAGGATTAAGTTGTTCTCATATCCCACTATAAAAAAATGAATTCAGTACACAATTAGTCTTAAAAAATCTACTCAAGTCTTAATGTGATCATTGCTTTAAAGATTGCTTTTTATTCAGTGGACATGAGGATGAATATATATACAGACAGAATACCCAATTCAAACTATTGTTTTAATGACGCCGAAGGAGCAAATTAACTTTGAAAATAATTGCATTTCCGAACCATTCCTATTTAATGTTATAAACCCTGATTTATTCTAAGAAATAGTATTACCTGGTCCAGAACCTGCTTGTTATTGCACAGTATTTTTTATATCAATTTATATCTTATGCATTTTAAAATACTAGCACCAAAATCGTGTCTAGTAGGCATACGATACAATTGAATGTTCAACAGCATGTAGCTGGAGCACCCTTAAGAAAGATGTGCTTTTCATGACTGTACATTCACATATGTATGGACATATGGTGTTTTCTCATTTTAAGCTGGATCTTGAGAACCATTCTGACTCCAAATTGATTGAGATATTGAAAGCTATGCTACTGATAACTTAGAAATGATATGGATAAAGGTGTGTATCGATAATTACATATTTTGTGAACGTAGCTCACGGTTACAATGACCAGTTGTCTTTGCTGCAGAGTAAGAATTGTTTGATATTATTATACTGTATAATATGTATTTGCTATGTAACCACTGGGAAATTAAGGTTATTTTTACTCTAATACAATGGCTACATGGTTAATTAGTTAATTCAAAACAGTCTATTACAGAGGTAGGCAACATTGGCTTTTCTAGTTCATTCCATCTGCTGAAAACCAAATAAAATAATTAAGGAGCTGGAAGATCCTGTCCCATGTCTAGTGTGGTATCTGTGAAAGGCAAGAAATGTTATCTTAACTCTCTCACTGTAAGTCCATATTAAAATAATAAACCAACAGGTTTTTATCCATGTACCAAAAACTATGGCAGCCTTGAAATACAAAATAACAACTTTTCAGCACTCGTTTACCCAATCACTCCAGTCACAAAGCAAAATGATGGACAAACTGCGTTTCCAGCTGGTGTTTCCAAAGGATAAAAAAGCAGCTCTGAACCAGAAATAATGACTAAATAACACACCGTTCTCTGTTTGTTTCTCAGTAGTCTCAGTAAGGTGGCACCTGGCTTTCAAACATGCATGTTTAAGTCTTGTAAACAAGTTGGCTGCTTAAAAATGACACTGTGAAATATAGCAACTCAAACTGGAGTCTGAATAGATAGGCTTCCCGTGCCAACATGTTGATAAGAATCATGGGAACAATACACACTGGTGAAAAGCGGGCATTCCCTGTATTTCCCTTAAGACTATTCTGATTTTATTTGTACAATTTGAGACCATTATGCTGTGTATTTCCCCACAGTGTTAACAGATAACTAGAACAACCAACTTATATATTTTTGTATTTATGAAGACATCGGAAGCTTTTTTTCTTTCATGCTGCACTGTTGTTAAAGGAAATGGAAGAGATTGAAAGAGAGACACTACAACACGATGTTTTATCTACTAACAATGGGCAGTGATTCTTTCACTCACTTGTCTGTATTGAACTGTCAAACTCCTCGGTTTGTGCAGTCTTCTTCAAAGTGAATTGTGTGGTTCCGAGAACTAATTCAATTATGAAAGTAGTCTTTTTTTTGTTTTTTAATTCTGAACAAATTGGCTGTGCTTTGCAAGAATCAATGAGGAGCATTTAAAGTGAAACATTTTAAGCGATTCACATTAAATAGAAGTTGAAATAGATGTTTTGATATTCGAAGTGCAGATCCTGAAAATTGTGGGATTAAATCTTCATATGGAAGCAGGAACTGGCCAAGACAATTGGGTTTCAAAACTGGGTAATTTATTATTTAGCAGACGCCTTTATCCAAGACAACTTACAGAGACTAGGGTGTGTGAACTATGCATCAGCTGCAGAGTCACTTACAACTACGTCTCACCCGAAAGACAGAGCACAAGGAGGTTAAGTGACTTACTCAGGGTCACACAATGAGTCAGTGGCTGAGGTGGGATTTGAACCAGGGACCTCCTGGTTACAAACCCATTTCTTTAACCATTGGACCACACAGCCTCCCAGTAATCCCACTGGTAAGCGTCAATTGGGTTTTTAAAACTGGGTAATTCTACTGGGAAGTGTCAATTGGGTTTCAAAACTGGGCAATTCCACTGGGAAGCGTCAATTGGTTTGTATCTCCTGCAACAATAACAAAATATCTTGCTGGTTTTGTCAACAAAATTGAGGTCAGAAAAAAAGAGCAAAAGGACCACCACTGAAGCAAATCACACGCTATACTGAAGAGGATCTGGAGATGCAGTTTCCTGGGATTACAGCAATTTAACATTTCTGATAAATATGTGAGAGGAAGGCAATTTAGAGCTTTATATGTTTAACCATGTATTGTTCAAATATAGCAGTGTATCCATTTCACAACTGAATGGTAACGTTATTAAAACCTAGAATATTGTGTAAAATCCCAATTTTAGGAACAACAGGTTTAATCTAGGTAAAAAAATAATTTAAAAAAATCACGTAGCTAATGTCCAACCACCATTTTTATTTCTTCATTGCCTTAAAAAATAAATTAATTTTGCATGAATGAAAATAAGGTTCATTTGCATACAGTATGTGGTGATATAAATGTTGTCCACAACAGTGGAGTGTTGTTTCCTGCCACAGACTCACTTAACATCCCCTTGAAGGCAATTTATGTTAGTGTTGTTATGGGCCATTCTGTCAGGTAGACCAGCAAATAATCAAGAACCCTGTTGAATGTTATCGAGGACTGGGTGAGAGATTATTCTCCCTTTTAATGCATGAATGGGGAAGTCACAATCCTCTGTTAAAAAACACATCCTCTGTTGATCAAGGCGGCCATAATTCACTTAAATTGCATTTTCAAGTACCATTTTCTAGTGCCTTTTATTGGTAAAGTGAGACTATGAAGGCGGCATTATCACTTCCCTTCCACCCACTATCCCTTTGTACACTGCCTGACTGACTAACAAGTAAGTCACAGGTTTTATTTATTTGTATTTATTATAATAGGCAGTGCTTAATTTGTAAAGAAAGAGGTGCCGGGGCGCAAGCAATGACAATAATACCGTTCTTAAGAACTGCACATTCAAAATCACAAAACTTTTATCAGAAAGAGTATTGTATGTACCAATGTTAGATGTTTACATTCACATATTCTACATCATATACAAAGTAGTAGTACATGCAGAAAAATTAATTAAAGGCAATTGCAGGACATATAATAAATAAATTTAAAAAAAAGCCTGTATACATGTTTTGTTATGGTTTTGCATTAAAATGGTTTAAAAAACAAACAAATTAAAAGGCATTCAGAGGACTCCAGAAGGATGACATTGATTAAAAAAAAAAAATACGCACCCCAACACGAACATTGGTTTGACCTACGGTCTGCACTATTATCAGCGATGTGTATGCAACAGAAGCAACTGGTAAATTACAAAAACGATTAATTAAGCTTAGGCTAAGTAGTTTTTATCTTAGTATGTTTTTATTCCCTATTAATTAAATTATATTCATTGAAAAAGGCAAGAGAGAACCAGATTGTTATTATTTTTTATTGTTTTGGTTTATATAATATAGCAGGCCAATGCTCCTATTGAATTAGGCTACAATATATTTTTTTCATTAAAAAGTTGTTGTTGTTCTATATGGAAATTAATGTTCAGCTTTCATATTTTGTTATGTACTACTCATTTAATCAATCCAAGTAGTGTAAGAAGTTGCTTGTATCGTTCATGACATTTTTCAAATCAAGTAAGTTTATTTGTGTATAAAAAAAAACGACAATAGAGTTGCAGCCAGTGTCATCTTACTTAAAGACACTCAAGCTGAAATCGTAAAGTAATTTAAAATAGGCTACAAACGTGGCAGCAGACTGATTTTTAACCGGTACCGGGAATATGACTGTACGCAGTTCTGAAAAATATAACATTATACATTCCCACTTGGTGTTTCAACTGTTTAAATAATGTACCTGTAATTTTCTTTTCATTTTCGTTAACATTGTGACAACTTTTTACACATATAACTTGAAAGTCTGTTTCAAAGCTCTTTTCAAAATGTCCGCTCTAGTGCACTGGGGTTCGAGATCTGTCCTCTAAATTACTGCTGTAAGGGTGATTTAAAAATAAAAAAAAGTGCTCTGATTTTTCCGTTCCATACCACCCCATGGATCGTTTTTATTGCTGTGTTACCTGTTTGACAATGTGAGCAATAATCCTTATCTGTGCACCAGAGCAGCCATTTTGAAAAGAGCTTTGAAACAGACTTTAAAGTTATAAGTGTAAACAGTTGTCAGGATGTTAACAATAAAAAGGAAAAGGACAGATGCGTTATTTAAACAGTTGTAGCAACACGTGGGGACGTTTACCGCTATATTTTTCGGAACTCTGCCGTTCTTTAAGGGCTAAAGACAGCTAAAATAATTACAGCTTTAAATTACCATATAAATATTGATATCATGTAAATCTAACTGATATTTTGTTGGCAATCTCTCTGAATCCTGATAGCACCATGCCCTTGTTTTTACCAGTCAGGTAGAGGGAGCTGCTTTAACAAAGTGCATTGATTTACAGTAGCTTTCTAGCCACCTCCAGTGATTAATCACTTTAAATGGACAAAGCCAGAACTTAACCTGAGCATATAAGGCTCATTTGAAGGTAGATTGAGTTTGTACGTGCTTTTCATGAGTAAAAGAGCCAGCAGGTGCCTGCCAAAGCCCAGCAAACACACACACACCAGAAAAAAAGGTTATATATATATATATATGTTTTCTTGGATACTTTCAAAATGTGTGTCTTACAGTTTAACCTAGTATTTTCTAACCATGTCAAAACGTAATGCCCAGTTATCCTGCTAGAGCACTCTATCACCGTTACATCTCTCTGAGGATTTGTGGGCATTATGTTCACTTTCTTTATCTGATATTCAGCAGTGGTCATAGGTGGTGTTATTGTTACAACTAACTTAAACAGCACGGTCTCTCCACAGGTAATCAATGCTGCCCTGGCCCTTGCAGCGAGGCCTAAAAGCCAGACTGTAATGAACAACATGGAGGTGTATAAAAAGACTTGGGAAAACTATGTGCGCCTCCTGACCGAGGCTGTGGATGACATCACCAGCATTGATGACTTTCTTGCAGTGTCGGGTAAGAGACTACCCCATTGTAGAATGTCCAAGACATCTCAACATAGCAGTATTTGATTTTCAGAAAACACTTAATCTAACTGTAATCTAACAGTTAATCTAACTGTAAGCGAAAAATCACATTTTATAATAGCACTATTTCTCATATCATTTAAATAGACACCATTATTTCATATTAAACAGGTAAGAAATTACATATGAGAGCTTTTCTTATCCAACCGTAAAAATGTTAAACCACAGCTTTTTCTTGACCTGTTTTTATAAGACATGCTTTACAGGTTTATTTAGTGCATCTATATTTTAAAGCCTCTATTCATTGGTATACAGTATGTGCAGTTTTAAAGTACTGAACTGTTCTGAAAGCTCTTGACAAAAGGTTTTTTACAACACCACAAGCCAGGGAATTATATTATGATCCCAACATTATATTTATAGCTAACACAAAATGAACAGGTGGCATTTAATTCAAACTAACTGAAGGTTCAGTGACTGCCAAAAGAGTATGTAATTAGATCCTGTTTGCAACACTTATTTTACACAGATGTGTGCAGTTCTTTAAAAATACTTTGTATTTTATTTTATTCAAATGTACTTGCAAAACCTTTGGATTTCGTATAAACCTGTAGATTCAATCATTAGTGGCAAAGAAAGCTGTGATCCTTTTGGGCTCTGAAGCTCACAATTGGTATAAGTGTTGACTAATGCATATTTTCGATGGCATTTTCAAGCCATATACAGCCTCTCTAGTGGGAGACATTTCACAGCTATTGAAGTTTAAAGGGTCAGCCATGCAATGAAGGAGAATCCTGCACATTGTCCCGCCCTTCATGTAGCAGCATCAAGGGTTTGGTTCTAGAATGTCTGTTCTGTCACCACTTCACAAAGACACAGCTTCCTCCAGGCAAACGAAGAAGAGGGACACACCAAGCACTGGTGCTTTATCACACAAAGTCACAGTTAGCAGAGCTACCAGCATGTGAAGCTATACAACATATTTAGTTAATGAAATATGCAGAAACCTAGTGTTTATTTTTGTCTACACACCATACGGATGTAGTTAAATTATAAACCCATTTAGTCAACCTGTTTTAGACGCTGTTTTAAACGGGATGTATTTTTGGGCTACGCATCTAGACTTGTACATACAGTAACTACCACGGAAAGCTCTTTATATTTTATATAAGTGATAGTCCTACAGCCTTTACATTTGGCAGTTCAAGTAACAGAAAACATGTGAACAAATGTTCCAAACAATGGTCAGTTGCAATGCAATGGGGCACAGTAATGGAAGCCCAAGGGCAGCCACAGTCTGTACTCAAATTATTAATCTACAACATACATGTCCTTAATTTCTGCAATCTGTATTATGTCAGCAGAAAAAGCACTGTAAGCTTAGATAAATAAATAGTCCAGTCAGGGCTAGAATGATGTCAGAAACATTACAGTAGGGTTATGGGGAAAAGGGTTTAATTATGGAAGCTGGAATAAGAAAACCAAAAAACAGAAGACAGAAGAAAAGTACAAATCAATAGAAACTGCATTTCTGAAACTTGTGAAACATAATTATAATAAACAGGTTAAAGTGATGTTTTTATTGTTGAGACGTAAATGATGTCAGTGTGCCGCAACTTTGCAGCAGACTTACAACATGTTTTGCATATTTAAAATTGAGTCTGCATGTTAGGCCCTGAAACCAACTACAGTATACGTATTATAAAATATGACATTCATACAGCATTAATTAAGCTGACAGTAAATTAGATTGACATTAAGCATCTCTATTAAAATCAACCCTCTCGTAGCTTGAACGTGTTGATGCTTACAGTATTGTGTTGTGGTCTGTATTTATATACGGGAGAGCATTTATAGTATAGGTTTATTTCAAATTCATTACTGTGTATAGGTTTAGGTTAACTACAACCAGAAGTAGTCTGCTTTTAATTTAACACCAGTGTTTCTATAACATGGAATGAAGGTGTTAGGTAAACTGTAAGAAAGTGAAGCTAAAATATATGCCCCCATACATGCTTGTTATTACAGTATTATACAGTATTGGCATGTAGTTTATAGGAATTGAAATAGGAATACAATAGCAAAATCAAAATTAATTAATCAAGTTACAGACTATTTGTGTCATAAAATGATTTCCATTTTAAACAATAATCATCATCGTAATATTGAATATGATATTTATTTTGTTTTCACAATAATGTGTGAGCTTTGTAGTCTTGTTATTCTTGGCACAATAAATATACCTATGTATTTTTAATTTTTTTTATTATGGTTTTTTGCCCTTGGGATTAGCCTGTAAACGAAATTTGACTGCCATCAGCAAATCACATTTTTCTGGATTCATGTTAAACTCTCCTCTATTTGTCAGACTCTCTATGTATTAAAAGTTCAATACCCAAAAGTGCAGATGGCTGTAAGAGTGTATCAGGAGGAACCCAAAAGTGCAGATGGCTGTAAGAGTGTATCAGGAGGAATCAGTCTCTGGGTCATCCCCAGAAAAGCACTATGATTTAAGATGACACACCATGCTCAGACAAGGAATATTACAAATGATGTCTACTCAATTATAAAGACTTATTTTGCCTTTATTGCTTGTGTCTGTTTACACTTCAATACATCAAATTTGGGGTCGACCCCAGTTTCAGAATTGCATTGAGAGCATGTCCACTCTTGGTTATGGGTTAAGTGCAAGTTGTTTTTTAGTGGGCCTTGAAGCAGGCCGCAAGTGAAAGAGCATTGCTCAGGGGTGATCTGTACCTCTCAACACGGTATAGTAAAATGATTAAGGGGTTTTACAAATTCATGCCCCAAAGTGGCTTTTAATGTCACATTTAATTTGTTTTTACATTATTTTTCTTTTTTCTTTTTTTTTTGGGGGGGGGGGATTTTAAGTATTTTCGTGTTTCTGTATATGCACATTGTTCCAGTTTAACATTTGTTTTATAAATGTTTACAAAACTATCTGTAATGCACTTGTCTGAGTAAGTGTGAATTCTTTAATTAGTTTCTTCTCAGATCATTGTTCATCTGTTTTGTGTAAAATTTGTGAAAAAGGCTTTCATTTAAACAAAATCCTTTGCAGAATAACACTCTAGAGCGGCAACATGTGTAATACTCAAGTGGTTTTCAAGCCCAAAGAAATGTAGCAGCTATCTCATACAACTATAAGTATCCACAATAAACTATGTATTCAAAGAAGCAGACACATTTCCTGATTAAATGTCCCAGCAGTCCCAAAATCCAATTCTCATTTGTTTTCAATTATTTATTTTTCAGAGGGTTTTGGTTGTGATCACATATACTATTAGCATATGTACTTGTATTTCTGAGGAACTGCTGAGTTCTTGTAATTTTTTGTTTGAGATGTATTTATTTTTTTCTGTGATTAAGTGACAGGCTTGAGCAGTGTACTATTTCCTGTTTTAGCAAAATTTCCCTTAAATATATTAATAAAAAAAAATAAAAAAAAATAATCGTTTGGTAAACCTGTATAATAGCAATACAAAAACAGATGCAAAAGCCTTGCCTTGCAGTCAACATTTTGTTTAACACACACTGGGAAGTGTTTTATTGTTTAATTCAGAAAGCGTGTTATGAAGAAGGATATGCTCAAGAGAAACCAGGATTACTCACCACAGTAAGTGACGTTAATTGTTCAAATCACAGCTCCACTAATGCCCTTTTCTCTACAGCTTGATCTGCTTGAACACAGACCAGAGACAGGTAGCTTCCTGAGTACTGTATGTGGTCATTCCATTTAGCACCTAATTTAGTTCTAACCTTCAAATCTAGGTAGCTGTCCTTGACTCCTCGTGAAAGTACTGCTTCCCACAATGTGATTTTTAACAAAGCACTTGTGAGTGAGCTGGCTGACATTGAAAGGAGAACTCTAATTGTTTTCCTGGTATCATAATGCTGGAGAAGGGTATACAGCGGTACAGATTTAAAGCCTGAAGTAATCTTCCTGCCGTAGTAATGCGGCAATAAATATTCTGGGGAAAAGAAAATAATTAACTGTGAGGATTGTTGAATTGCAGTTTATTTTTTGACACTACGTACAACAAAATATCTTAGGACATATCAAAGTTTATACAGTTTATACAGTTTTTACAATTTACTTTCATGTCTCCTTTTTAAAAAAGAAATTCTTTGTCAAATTATAATTTTACCCAACACCAGACGGCACTTTCAAAACAAGGCTGAGAGGGACTGTATGATTTATAATAGATTCCCGAGCTGCAGGGACCTGAAAACTGCATGCCACTCTTCATCTCTGTGAGCTGCTAACCCAGCAGGGGGTTATGCATGACATCTACAAGCTCCATTATAGAAATTGAAAACGAGGATTGCCTTTCAATATATATTCGTATAATATTTTACAGGGAATTATTCATTCAATCTGGGAAACAATACAACAACAAAATACAAAAAAACAGCAGTCCTCAATGCATGTGTCAACTGATTTCTTGGGCCAAAACCCGAAAAAAAAGGATGACATTTTAAAGTCGGACAAATAAAAATTTCCAATTTCGATTACATTAGAATGCTTAAGTCAAATAGTTGCTTTTAACCAGAATAATGGAGTGGAATGTGGTGCTCTCTGAAATTAATCTGTCATGGGCCGCTGCAAGGACTACAGAATTCTCTTGTATCTCTGAAGATATATTTTTAAATTATCATGAATAATGCATATTTCCGTGGAAATGAGGTGCTATCACACTGAATCATGTGCATATAGGAAACTGACATGATATTCTGCAGGACACAAAGGGGCTAGAGTTATCAGCATATGTTTTATAAAAAGATAACAGCTTATGAAATTGAAATTTGAATAGGGACATACCTTCCTCCTAAACTTGTTCCCCTTGGTGACACTACTATTGACAAGGCTTAATAGAGACTAAACTACACAATAGCTGTGCAAACCATTTGCAAGAAGCCTCTACAATCTCTCTGATATTTTTGTATTTGTTTTCTTTACTTCAATTCCGATTAGCAGAAGTATTATTGAATCTACGACAACAGAAAATATTACTGGCTGCTTACTGTTCAGAAGCAAGTTTTCTTTTGGGCAGTGTTTTTTAGGATTATTGGCGGTTGCATGAATACTTTATAGGCTTCCCAGCAAATCAAGATTGTGTTATCTAATAAACAAATGTTTAAATTATGTGTCAGCTTTATTTTATTTCTGCTGCTGTATTTAATATGAATGGGCTGCATTAATAAAACATTAGCATGTCAACTAATGCACTGGAAACATTATAAATTTAACTGGCTTTGTGGTGCTTTAAGAATACAGGCCAATATGATTAGTGGTATATAAAGATTAACCTAGACTCCTGATACAGTACACCTGAAACCCCATTTTTCTTGTTTAAATACAACAACTGGTGCTGAGCTATTAGTGTATAAGAATGCTTATGAAATGTATTATTCATACTGTGTATGCAAAGCAAAATATTGCAAATGCTTTATTAAATACTTAATAATCCCATGCATGGCTGTGACATCAGAATGTGGCTGTGATGTCAGAGTAAATTAAATAGAACAATGTTTCTCCCCCCATGTAATAATACAGAACAATAACAGCTTGATGTAGAAAATGCATTATGTTTCCAGGATGTTCTAATACTAATATAATTTGCCACATAATTGCTTAATACACACACTGCCGCTTTTTAAATGCTTAAATCTGAAAAGTCTTTTTTTTTTTTTTGGTATTCCAAGGCCATTCCCTCGATGTCTTCAGTTTGATGCTGTAGCATATTTCGCAGTGGAGTACAGTTGTTTCAAACTGTGAACATAACCACAATATTCTACTCATCTTTGAAACATTGGGTTTTTTTTTAAATCTGTGATTGAATGGAAGTTTAATTACTATGCAACAAAATGTTAATTTTATGAGATTAATAAGCAATTAGTTCCCCACCGTTTTTGGCGCTGGTAGTGAATTCGAACCCAGGCACTGTTGTGTTGCTATAGAAATTCCATTTGATGCTTGATTGTGGGTCCTTCAAATATAATATGAAGTCCTCTTGACTGTCTGAGTCTCTGTTGTGTGTCAATCATAATCTGAAGCACATAGGGTGTGTAAGGAGCAGTACCGGTAACTAAAAACAAACTATTTAAAACATATTCAGACAGTTTTTTCAATATATACTTCTCAGTGAAAACAAAACTACATGTTGAGAATTCTTTCAAGCAACGTATCTGTTACATTGTACATGTATTTAGAATGTGCCACTTCACTAAACATACACTTTTTAGAGAAAAGACAAGAAATTGGAAAATTAAGAAAATATAAAAATGTGTTCATGCTGGACATGACAAACATCTAAACCATTGTAACAGAGTTAATAGAGTACAGTTTCAGGGGGCATTGCTCATTTGTTTCACAAGCTATTTTAGTAAGTGAATCAGCACTTGCTCACTTAATCTTGTTTTTGGATGATGGAACAACTGATGGGCAAAGTTACAGACCTATATTTTCTTTTTGACTGGTGCTGCAGTCAAGAAGGAATGCCCAGATAGGCCCCAGGGTCAAAGGGCTTGTTTACTCATTTATCGATTTTGGCAGCTGCCACAATTTGTAAGCCACTGGCAATATTATTTAATCTGTCACCTACCACCTGCTCCTTCCTAGAGGATAAAAAAAACTAAGCTCATCTTTTTGTTATGAGGTTGACAGCTCTGGATTTTGCAACTGCAGGATCATTTATTTTTTTACCATGTAGAAAAAAAACAACTTTACAACAGTTAGGAGACACGTTATCATTTCTAAATATACAATATTGTATAATATACTGGATTCTTCCGAGTCAAAGCCCCGGTTTGAATGACCCCACCCCCCCAACTTTGAAAGTTAAATTTTCACCATTCATTTGTGGTTTTTAATAACCATGTGCGGATAATGCCTGAGGGAAATATCGTGACTCACGTGAATAGAAAAAACTGCCTATAAGTAGTTGCTCTGTGCATTATTGATTCAGACAATTGCTTGCATCATCAATGATGAAGGTTCAGATGACGAAGACGTGGATCAGAGGATACAGACTCTGCAGTCTGATTGATTGATTACGCAAGCCTGTTATGCTACAATCCGTATTTTGGGTTAATTTTATAGTGCTACTTTGGATGCTATGTTAATTTATTATTTCGTGTTGTGTTTTCAGACTGGACACTCCAGTTTCTTACTTACAGAGATTATGTAAAGCCATTTATTTTAGTGGACTGAAAATTTCATGTGTTTATATATTTTTTAAATGTAGCAACTTTTATTATAGCGTTTTTCACCTATAAATGTGTTTTTCATGATGTGCATTTGCACTGCACACTGTAGCTTTAATTGTTTTGTGAAAATATTTGAAATGACAAAACAGTGGACATACTGCAGCAACTTTGAATTGTATTTCACCAGTCAATAAACATGTTAACTTCACTTCTTGATTCTTTAGCGTGACTCTGTGCTGTGCTCTACCTTTGAATTTTAAGCATGCCTAATTGTAAACATAATCTATCTACCTAATGTTAATAATGCCTGTCATTTTGCCCCCAATCATTTCTGTACATTACTTGATTTGACCCAACTGCCCAGTGCATGGCCAGGTTTTTTGGTTTGGTTTGGTTATTTTGTATTAACTGTCTGCATTCAAAGTGCCAATTATACAGTTTTGTGTCTTTTGTTTTCATTTAAAATACAAAGAACATGTAGTATGCACGCTTCTGAGGAACCCAATCAATTATACTTGTTTCAACTCCTAAGGGTCTGTTTTGGCCCTTTTACTTTTCATCTTGTGAGTTAATGACTTGTCATCCCTCATCTTCTGAAGAAGGCTTTATGTTCTCTTGCAATACTTTTTTATAAGAAAATAAGCCATCAAGCCATCTGCCTTCAACAGGTTAATAACTTGGTATATGACTGGTTCACAATTAGTAATTTATGTTATATTTCCAAAATTAAATTCATAATAATTGCACACAGTAGAAAAGTCGACAATCATAGGGTTTACATGTTCAGGAAACGTTTTACAAAAACCATAATATATAATCAGGCCAGTTACAAATGTATTTATTTATTATGAAATGTATGCTTGCCCTAAGCTAATATTGGCAAACACAAGCAAGGGATGAAATTACATTTTTTTCATATACCTGGAAGAACCCAAAATAAAACCCTGCACATTTGAAGTGAATTATGCTGACTTTAGTTGAGTTTGTCCATCAGTCCATGCCATATTCAATGTATTTGTTTGTTTATCAACCCATACTCATTCTATATACAGTTCTTCATTCCAATATTCTTTTTTACATTCAGAGAGCCACATACTGGAAGATGTTAATAAATGCATCATCGCTCTTCGAGAACATGATCTTGACAGCCTTGACCGTGCAGCGGGGGCAATCCGGGGACGAGCTGCCAGAGTCGCCCATGTGGTAACCGGGGAGATGGACAACTATGAGTCAGGCATCTATACACAAGGAGTCATGAAAAATGTCAACTTCCTCACTGAGAATGGTAAGTCCCATTTGCACAAAGTCATTCAAGAGTCTTACTTACGTGTGAAGATAAATGCCCCATTCTACGGGTAGCAACATCGAGATTATTTGAAATTGCACTGAGGCATTCTTCCACTTAATGAGCAGCATCTTCTGTGTTGAACGGCCTGACAGTTTCCTGGACAGTAAACATAATCAGATAAGTATGTTTAATTTTGCTTTCACTGGCACAACAGCCTGCAAGGATTCATTTTATCTCCAAGTGACAATACATTTTGTGATTCATCACAAAGACATCAAATGGTACACCTCAACAGAAAGTCTGCATCATTTATTAATCTTCATCACAATGTTACATGTTTCTCTGTCAAAACCAGTAATGCAAAAAAAATCTGTGTAGAACTATTTAATTTGAGTTGCATAATAACTGTTTGGTTGATTGCAATTTGCCTGCAAGCTGGTGTTACCAAATGTTACTTATTTATCTGGTTCACCAAGCTCAGAGCTCCATCAGTTCACAAAATGTGTTATATTTTGCACTTCATTTTGACCTAAAAAGCATAGCATATATTTTTTTCTTTGTACATTATTTTGACAAAACCAGTAAAATATGCTGCATTTGTGGAAAGAGCACCTGAGTTTATGCCCCCGGAGTATTTAACTAACTTGTATGCTTGAATGAGCAAAGTGTTTCTGAGAAAAACAGTGAAGGACAGTTTTTTAATTGTTTGCGCATTTAAATATTTTAACCAGCCCTTAATTTGATCAAAAGGAATATTAAAAATAAATGATTATGCTAATCAAAAAATATACTCCAGTCAGCACTCTGAATGCACTTGTGTACAAATATGCAAAAGTTTGGAATATTGCAAAGTAGAATAATACCTCTCAAGTAATCCTCCATACCTCATGCAGGCAGGCATTCTTTTGTATAAACTTTACTTTTGTGGTGTAATTGTCAGTGTTCTGTGTTTCACAACAACCATTAAAAGAAAACTTTCAACAGCATGGAAATCCACAAGCAAATAAAATGGCCCACCCAAAGAAGGTGAATATATATAAAACTGTTAAATGAAAATGGTGTACAGTGCCATAGTGAGTATACAGCACTTGACAAAAGCTACATCGGTGACTTTGATAGTAGAAAATATATACCCACACATATATAAATATGTTCTGTAGCATTTCAAAGCCTTCTAATTTACACAGTTCAGCATACATGTTTAAAATGAATGAGAAAAATGTGTGATGTCCCGAACAGTTTTTACCAGTAAATCAGGAAGCCGAGGCTAAGGCTTTCTGTTGCAAAAAACACTTTTTGAAACTACCGACAGGAGAAGGTTAAAGACACCAGAGAACAAGCCTGGATCCCAACTCTATCACTTGAGTGGGCTGCATTATGGAGCTCCATCACAGTCTCTCATGCTCTCACTTGGCTCTGCAATTTATCTATCGCCACCCTTTCATGACCAACCTCAATACACTTGTGGTCACATGTAAGCTGAGCCTACAGCCCACAAAAGCAAGGCCGATTGTATTCATGAACGAATGTCATTTTAAAACTTGTTTCAAGGGCTTTCCACAATAAATAACAAAGAATGCTGTTAGATTACCCCTTTATACATTCCTAATATGTGTTTTGACTAGTGTATTGTATAGAAATGGAATGATGCAGGTGTTTTCTGCTGCTACTTTCATATTCCACTTTTACAGATGACAGTGATGCATGTCCGTTGGTATTTCAGTGTAATTAAATAATTCCATGCTTGGGTTTTGCTTGCTGCGTTTGTCTTTTTTCCTGCTTGCCTTAAATGTCAGCAATCTGGAGAACACTATACATTGTCAGGATCAAATTCATAATTTTGTGTTACTTAATTTGATAAATAAAATGGATTTGCTCGAGGCTCTCTTGTTTTTCTCTGCCATTGTTAAAAAGGAATAGATGTTGGGTTTATTGAATAGTTTTTCTTCTATTTTTAAACTAGTCTTAAACCAAACTAGTATCAAACATTAATGGCCTATTAATCAATTCTGACTTTGGATCCTTATCTAGTCAAATTTTGCTCAACCTCTGCATTGCCTTTAATGATGACAATTACTAGATCCTTTAGAACTAGTTGGAGAATATTATCATGCCTGGTACTGTTTAATCTGATATAAGTTATATTAATCTAATAGACAGCAGTTTTTCATTGGGTATTTTTTTTTGTCATCCTTTTTTCCATTAGAGACGTTTCTGGCCTCCCTTGAGGCTCATTATAAGACCCTGTCGTTAATTCTGCAGTTACAAACATTTTCTTATCTACTAAACCCACTTAATAGGTTCACTGCAATCAGCCTTCATGTTCGGTACAACATTATCAACACCAGCAAAATCCAATTTATGGTTCTTGGTTCACTGCACCACCATTTGAAGATTTAGGATGGGTCTAATTTAATAAATAGTTTAGAGAATTGTGACACTTGCAGTATATCCATAATATGGACTGCCAGCGTAACCGTTAATGTCATACCTGTAAAGATCATCATGTCATACCTGTGAAGATCATCATATAAGAGTATATATAGTTTACATTGGAAAGTTGCATTCTCATTAGTGCAACTACAAGTGAATCATCCCTTACCCTTCACAACAATCGCCATCACCCAAACCGTGTATCATTTCAAAGGCTTGCCCATTAATCTCTAATGGTACACTGTCAAACTGGTGCACTTAAATAAGAGGCAGTTTTTTACACAGAGCATTGTGGGAGTCTGGAACCAACTCCCCAGTAATGTTGTTGAAGCTGACACCCTGGGATCCTTCAAGAAGCTGCTTGATGAGATTCTGGGATCAGTAAACTACTAACAACCAAAAGAGCAAGATGGGCCGAATGGCCTCTCGTTTGTAAACTTTCTTAGTTCTTAAATCTTATGTTTCCCAACATGCATGCTGACCTGGTTTGTATATTTTTTGTTGAAAATGATATACTGCATTTGCTTAGTGCAGTAACCGTTCCATATAAGTGCTTGATTATGAATGTTCATATGAATTGTGCCCCCAACCCCCAATGTTTTTTTTATGCTTTTTTGTTTAAATTATTTCTTTATAAGGATAGTGCACACTAAAACATTTAGGCATCATGCTATTGCTGATTTTAAATGCATGTGTTTTTTTGGTCACTATTTGTACATCAGGCAGCAGTGTGTATCATGAAACTTAGTAGATTTAAATGTGCAACAGAGGAACAAATCTTTCCAGAGTTGGCATTGTTACCAAAAGGCATTTGAAACTTACATTCCATCTGTAATGAACAGCGTTCCACGATGATGTGTGGAACTTTTCTTTAAAAGGTTAACAACATGCATCTCTAAGGGTTAACAACATGCATCTCTTTGTGTTGCTTCTCCTGTGTATTAGAAAGTCAGCAGTATCCTGTATATTTTTTATATATTTTAACAAACACTTTTTTTTTTTTTTGGATCTGTGCCAGTATGTATGATTGTTTCATTTCCAAACTGCTGCTAATGTGAAACAATAATAGAGACAGCTTTCTTTACAGAACAAGCCCAAACAATGTGCAGTGAGTGTAACTGTTATTTCAGTAGATATAACATTTCTTTCATTTGCTTTTTGACATCACCTTAATGGCTTCTACATGATCTCCCAATACACTATCAAGCAATTCAACTAAACCCCAAAAATTACAATTACGAGGACTGTCTAACTTCTCAACTGAAGTCTGAACCTCTCAAAGCTAAACATCTCTCGCCTAAATATCCATGAGATTAAGTAAACTATGTGCCTAGTTTGTGAACCCAATTTTACAGTTCGCAAAGGAAGATGATGGCACCACGACGCCGATCCAGACCCCGACTCCCGACCCTACTTATAGATTACTTTTTTATTTTGTAAGTATTCACTGTCGTGGCCCCCTTGTTGAGGAGCTTGTGTCGTCTTCCTTTTTTTTGGTTTCAAAATTCCCTCTGGTCGCTATCGACTTAAAAGGAATGTTGAATCCTTATTGGTTGTAACCTTACTCCTCCCAATATGCTTTGATTGGCTGGGTGCATGATTCGTTATTTGATGTGCATTAGCCCACGCATGTGACCCGACTTTTAAATCGTGTTTTCGTGCTGCTCATCGAGCGCCGCAAATGCAGTTATTTTTGCCCTTGCAACAGCGGCTGCGCACATATTTGCTAAATAGGGCCCACAGTGTTTGGCATGCTTAAATCAAATGCTTTGTACAGTACTTTTGAGAAAGAGAATCAAAGGTAAGGTATTTTGCATCTTTCTGGAGATTTCTCATATGCATTTTGAAAGATAACCTCATAAGGATAGCATTGGGTTAAGGATTTAAAGTGCCATGGGAGCTCATTTGTAATTTTTCAATCTGAAGAATGCCTAGTCATCCATCTTGCACCGACTGTCCCAGGAGGGCTACAGGACTATTATGATTTCAGAGAAAAAAAAGTTTGTCAGCAATGTGTTTTTTGTGTTTTCTATTAAACCTGCAAAACACCATTACAAACCTGACACAGAATTTCTTCATTTTTTTGTGGGATATGTGCCGCTGACAACCATTTTTCTGTCTGAGTCACATATTGTTTTCTGCATGACCACAAGGGAAAACCTGCAGAGGGATTGGTCAAAGACCTCATCTCATTTAACAGATAAATGAAGAGTCCTTACAGGCCACGACACTAGAGAGAATGCTGTTTTGTAACTATTCCTATCTGCAACCAGTGACCAACAAACTTCAATATGTTTCGAATAAATTATCTCCATGAACAACCTCAATATTATGTCACAGTGCTTGTAAACACACAAAGCCATTAAATATTCTTTTTACTCTCCACTTTTAAGTTAGAATATATGCAGGTTTTGGACATAATATATTTTAGTTTAATATCCACTGTATAGCATGAGTCCAATACACAAAACTCTTGAATTAATACATGCTAAGCCCATGACTGAATAATACTATAGTCCCTGTGTGAAGACTGGTTAAATATTACCTTATGATAGGGAAGCATATGTCAGAAAGAGACCAAATTATGTTTTATTAAATCTCCCTAAGCTTGGTTCTTGTCTTTCATGTCTTATAAATATTTAGTACACCTTATAAAGGATGTCTCATTGCCTCAGAACATTGTTACAAAGAATACGAATATGTTTCAAATTCAAGTAAGACCAAATATTACCCATCATAAAGTTGCAGTACACAATGGTAAGAGCATTGCAAAATGTGGTAGAGGGGCACACGGTATATCACTGAGTTATGGTAAACCATGATTAAACATGAGAAAAGCAGAAGTGCTATGCAAATATACCATCATACACCTTTATAATGGATTTTCTATAGCTGTCGACTTTGTGAGTATTAGATGTATCAGAATTTGACTTTTGAAAATGTATTTGTATAACGATCACCACAAACACTTTCTCTACTCCTGCTAATCATCTTTGTGGTGAATTACTGAACATTATGTGCCAAAATGTGAAATATTTAAACTGTATACATGTCTGTCAATAAATATGTATAGGGTTTCAGTGTAGAGTTCACTCACTTTGTGTCAGGGGCAGCTTCTCCCATTATACTGAATCAATTTAAAACTGAATCAAATAATGTAATATATATATATATATATATATATATATATATATATATATATATATATATATATATATATATATATATATATATGCCATAGTGAATAAAACACTACTGAGAAAGACATGCTTTAGTAATAATTTGAAGATGTTTACATGTTTTTAAAAGGCCTCACTGTCAATTTTGACAGAGAATGGTGTGGGTCAAGGCAACCCATATCATGCAAACCACTGGTAAGCCTTTTTCCTTTTAATTTGCAATGCTGAAATTATAGAAACAATAATAATAATAATAATAATAATAATAATAAAGAGGGACTCAAAGTGAATTTCATCAATTTCCTTTAGAAAGAAGTGTACTGTATAGCAAATATCCATATTTTCCTTAGCACCCATTACAAAAGATTACTGGATCAGACAAGAGGCAAGATGATTAAATACTATTTTATAGGCATCTGTAATGATTTGTTTTCCAGTGCTGGATGCTTATAGGGCTGTGGCCTCTATGTGATGAACCACCCTTTGAGACTCAGGTGAATGTGATGATTGATTGTCAATGTAAAGGGGAACTCTCATTGGAGCTTTTTAAGAAGTAATTATGAGTATACAGCAGTTGCAATCGCAAATCAAATTAGATGTGCTGCTCATATAGCTATTTACAACTGATTGCTTTACTGCAGAGTCCCACAGCATGACGAGCCCTTGAGATCGAGGGTGTTTTATGCTGGGGAGCAGTTACATCTGTGAATTCAACTGCTAGAGGCTCCAGTTAGAGGTTCTTCATGCATTATGCATGCTTTAAAGAGATGATCTGCCAATTATTCACCAGTCATTTGCTGGTAGACTTTTAACTAGCAGAGAAGTTGGATTCTAAAGGACATGCTTACTCAACAAAATGAGCAGAATTGATGATAATAATAAACCAACATAATTGCCATTTAAAAGTGCCCCTGAATTCAATGGCTCTTTATCTAGCTTTATGGGGCATGCATTAGCCATCAATGGTCATCTAATATTAAATATGACAAGATAGGGGTCCAACAACATCCTTGACATGTTTTCTAACATGGGGCACCATTTGTGATGGTTTCCAATCATGGAGAATGTCCTCCAATCCCTCTAATTTCCTCCAGTTAATAGGAAATAAGGGAAACTCAACAGACAGTTCAGATATGTAATTATTCTCAAAGGGCAGACCAAAGTAATGGGCACAACTTTTTCTGTCTTGAAGGGTTGCAAATACAGTACTGTACATCTACATTTTACAATTACTGTAAGTTGTTTTTCCTCCCTGATGCAAACTCAGGGGCATATTTAGACTGATGAGATTGGTCTGGGGTTATTGTGTTATGGGTGTGGATCATTGCAAATGGGACTAAAGAATTATGCCCAATAGTAAAAAAACAAAAACAAAACTGTGACATCTGTCGGATAAAGCCTTAAACTGTCTGTCAGGTAATAACAACAGCAGCATTACTGTATTTCAGACTTGTGAATAATCCCATTCTATTGGTATTTAAATAACCCAGGGAAGGTCAATCATAACCATGAGCTGTTATCCTGCACTGGTGTCCTTATAGCTGTCACACCACAGGTAACAAAATGTTTGCCTGGCAGGCTTTATCAAATATATCAGCAGGTATCAGCTGTCATATCTGACTTGTACTTCCTCATAAAAAACGAATATACAGTAGATACATATTGAAAACCCGTAGAGGTGCTTGGAAAGCAAATTTACCAACTAAGGCTTTTTTCAATCTCTAGCATCCTTAGGGCTCTTGATTAGAAATGTTGTTACACAGAACCACACCTTTTTGCAGAAAATATTTTAAAAATATACTAAAAGAAACTAAAATTCAATGACAAATGTTTAAATTAGAAGTCCTTTTCAATGATCACTGTCAAACCATTGCCTCTTCACCCTCTGAAGCACTGGATCTTACCAAGCTACTGAACCCTAGAGGTAAGGGCCCAGCTTGAGAGGCCTCTGTCTAGCTGTCTGACCAGTAGGGTTTGCTGAAGTAAACTATTTATCTCCGTAACCCTATGGGAGCACAAAAGATTGTCAGCTTGTAGCGAGCAAGATTTGAACATCACCTGCCTTACTCTCCCTGCACTTCAACAGTATATAAATGTTGAGTCATAAACGCAAAATCTTTATGCAGGGCAAAACAACTACTGGCCCTCTCAGGCAACAAACGACTAAGAAGACCTTTCAATGCAATGAACGAGAATGCCAAAAAATGCTCACATTATACAACAATTGAATATGTATTACTTCCAGGTGGTCTTGTTCCTTAGAGCACACCTATTTACTGTAATATTTGCTTCTAAACTATTTTGTTCTAAACACAAACAAGATATGGTAATGCTGATGGAAGTTTGCCCAGGATAGATCCCCATGCCTCTAAATACTTCATGTTGCTTGCAGTGCCTGAGTTATTCCAACGTTTGCCTACAGTCAAGTGCCTTTTCCTTAAACTTGAATACAAAAATGAATGAAGAACCCATTTTCAAATTTAAATGGATCTTAGCAACAGGCCATGTTGTTTGTCCCATTCCATTGAATAGACAAGTACATATAAACATGAAACATTTTATTAATTAAAAGCATTATAAGCTATAATACAGAATATTTTATTTGAAAATGTGCTGCCCAGCTAATTGTAATATTTTACCTTACAGGTTGGAGAGGGACCTTCTGGGCCTCTCTTAGCAGCAGATGAGAACTAAGTTCACATCAATAACAATAAATCCTGTAACAGATTGTCAAATTGGGTTAAATAGCGCAAGGCTTTACATTTGTAGAATATTTTGGAATGGGCCAGGCTTCTTGAAGCACGTTACCATTTTCTCGCCATTCTTGTTTGTGCAGACCAAGCTAATTCACCGTAAGTTCTTCCAGATCATGATCTGATCTGGAAGAACTTATCAACTGATGCTGTGTTTAGCACAATTTTCACTCTTCTTCAACTCAAGCCTTGCTAGCCGTATAAAGACAAAAACAATTCTTGCTGACCAACTCCCTAAAGTCTGGCCCGGTATTTACATATTATTATGAAATTAAATAATATTATACACTTGTTCGATTGGTAATCTGCAAAACCCCAATGTGGTTAAATACGCTACCTGCAAACAAACCACAGAATGCTAAAAGGGATTAACCATTAACTAAAAATGCCAGAAGTTTTAGATTTTTGTATTTATTTATTTTTTATTTACAATATTCAATTCTCTATTTCTTTACGGTTTATGTGTTTGGAATACAACAAATCTTAAAAACAAATTTGGTAATACAATGTGCAAGCTTAACTTTCTTGCCTCCAAAACAACTAAAACAAGTATTAATATTCTGTTCAGTCTTTATGTGATTTCACAATACTCTGTTATCTGCTTTAATCACCCAAATTTAACCAGATTTCTCACATGTAGTCCTTACTGGAATAATGCACATTTTAATGCATAAAATAACTATTGCCATGCCATGACTACAGCTAATGGTTAATTAATTATTAACACGTGAGAGAACTACCATACATCTCCCCTGACGGACGAGTAGCGTATCTCTATTTCCGACTAATTAGAGGAAACAAGTGGTTAATGACTCTAAGTAAGCTAAGTGGATTATATAATGATGGCTATTTTACATGATTGTTCATGGTTATTAAGTAATTTATTCATGTGTAATTTGTTTGCAGTGTCACTGCTTAATACTAACTGCTACATCTACTTACCTTACAGAAACTCATGCTGCTAAATTTCACTAAGTGACTTTATGATAGGAATATTTTCAAGTAATAGTCAGATTTCTTTCTATCCTAAACTATGATAGGGATTTTAAAAAGATGATATGATAAAATAATAGTAAGACCAGATGTGTTTTTTGTATAAATGTGTATTGCAATTCAATTCATATATTTGACAAATGCCAAAATGGTTTATTTTATCTTTTGGGAACTACAGTATGCTTCATTTCTGTGTGTTGGACTTTCAGAATGCATCGTCAGATACTTGGCTAAAACCCCAATGTTACTCTGGTTCTGACATCCCAATAAAAAGCAAGTCGTATTTTATTTAACTCACCATATATACACTCACTAAAGCCTAACTTTTCCTTTCATTGCCTTTAATCAATGCAGTTCTAGTAAAATTAACTGAACACTGTTGAAATGTAAGATCCAAGTATTATAGTAAAAAGAGAACATTGATTATGATTAATAACACAAAATCCTAAAAGATATATTGCTCCTGTCTCCTGTTTACATTTGTTTTTAACGGCGCAAAACACACACACAACTATGAAATATGCCATTACCTTTTTTTTCTGGGTGAAATGTATTTTCATAGAACATTATTTATGAATACTGAATATGAGTATTAAGTAAATCATTGAAGGTTTGGACCAGAACCATAAAACAAAATATATTGCCTTGCCGTATTTCATCCAGGAAGCTTTGCAGTAAATTATGCAACATTTTAATAAAACCAGATGTGCTTTTATTTCCATTTTTTTCTATATTATTTTTAATCCTGTATCATATATTTATTTATTTGACAATTTACAGTAAGCATGTATATAAATATACAAGCACACTCTTATATTACAATAACTATTGAATGCATACTTCCACGCTTTCCCTCATATTTTAAAAGATTATATTATAATTATGTGCTGCCTAAACTGAATGGACAATATTGTAAACCAGGCCACTTTCTTTCCATTGATCTAAAAAAATACATTGTTATAATTGATTACCTTTGAGTCTAATGCCATTGTAGCCTCTTTAGACAAAATCTAGTAAAATATATTAATCTACAGCACTGTCATCTAGCGGAAACATTTTTAAAATCAAACCTTGTTTCTGGATTTTTATGAGGTACTGTAGCAATAGTTAGCTAGATATTGTGCAGTAGTGCTTTGATCTTGGTGACTTTGCTATGCTGACTTGAAACATAATCAATTTAATAGGGGTTTACTAAATCACTTCATTGTTGACTTAAAATCATGCTCAGTCACTTAGAAGTATTTTTACTTTGTGCAAAAAAACATAATAAAATAGAAATCCTGAGATACTGTACAATAGAAAGTAGTGTATTTTTCAATTCTGAAGGAATGTTAAATGCTTCATCTCTGCATCATAAAAGCTAGGATCTGAGAATATTCAAAATATACAAAATGAATCCCCCGTTAGCATGTATTACTGCATAAGTCTCTAAAGTGTACTGTATGTACTAACAAACTGTCTGTGCTATAGTATCTGATTCTATTATTCTTCTGTTTGACCTTCACCTTAAATGAGTAATTCTAAAATCGAGGACACCTAAGTGAAACCTGCACACAGCCCAGTTAATACAAAAGGCATTCAAACTATCAATCTTTCATTTATTGATCCAGGTACAACAAAGGTCAGAGTGAATGTGGAAGAATAAACTTCAATTTAAATCAGTCAAGCATTGTATATTTATTTAAGTTATGCAATCGATAGATTCAATACTGCCAGTTTAGATGAAGCTCTGTAAAAGTATTTTTATTTCTACGCGACAGGTTGTGCTTCTCTGGTTTTTTTTCATGTATTTGTTAAAAAAAAGTAAAATGTTATTTTAAGTACTAAATCCGGATACAAAGAGTACAGTATCTGTTACATTTATGAGGCTAAACGAATTGGTTGCAATGTGTTATCAGTTACTGCACTCTATATTAAGCAAGCTGACAATGGTCTGCACAGACAATCAGTAATTATCTTAATTGCAGTCACAGGAAGAGATCCTTCTTCTACTGTAAGGGATGATATATTGTTTGTTTTTCTTTGCAGGCATTCCAGAGTTTGTCGTTCAAGTCAGCAAGGCTTTGGAAGCTCTTAGCTCAGATACAATGCACCAGTTTGACGATAATCTGTTTGTTGATGTCTCTAAGAAGGTTTATGATTCGATTCATGACATCAGGTGCTCTGTTTTGATGATCCGGGTAAGTTAACTTTTTATTTTATGTTAGACTACTGATAAATAAAGTGGTAAAACTTAATTTTCTAGTGTGTGAATTGTTTGAATGTGTATTATGTTATTAAACTCTCTGCTCCCTGACTATTTTGGGGAATCCTTCTGAACCATATTGTACGTAAATTCAAATCATGTGATGAATACTATCCATACATGGACTGTATCGGGGGTTTCCACAAATATAAACCAATCAGAAGTATTAGTATTTTTTTTTATTTTATCGTGCCACTGCCAAAAATGTGCTGATTTGTCTGTCAATCACACAAGCAAATCTTATTGAATGCACCACCTTTTGTTAAAGATACTAATTTAAAATAAATTACTCAATAAACACAGCCCCCACCTGACTGCAATTTGTAAATGAGAGAACTGTCAGCATTATTTTGTATCATTTCGAATGTACTCAATAATAACACAAACTGAGAAATAATGTCGGAATTTGTTAATCTTTTTATTCTTTATTCAATAATTATTTTATCCCACTTTAAAAGGGGGCTTTTGATTGGCTGATTTGGCACCACTAGTCTCCTCAAGTCTCCATTGGTGCGCCATGCAGTGGCTTGAAACCTAGTCTCCTGAAACCAAGTTACTAGCGAGTATATTTCTTGCGAATAACCTGAAAATGCAGCGACACATGCAAATTAGGCTATGACATCACAAAACGTCACTGGGAATTCCCTTTGACTCAATAGAATTTGCAGGGAAGGAAAAAACATTTTTTCGCCCTTATGTCTCTACTATTTTTGTAGCAATTTTACCGAGTAACTTATAAACTCTCGCGATAAATGGATGGAAAGTGCACTATTGTTACGTTAACATATTGAATTAAATACTTCTTTGTAGTTTTGCACCTTTGTCCAGGTTTTGCCAGGTATCCAAGTGTATATCCTTTAGTTCCTGACCTCTTAGTATACTGTTAATATGTCCAGGAACTATGGAATCTGACTGTGCTTTACCCATCACATGCACAAATATATCTAAAAAATGCAAGGTATTTCTAGATATTTCATACCTTACTTCTGGGAGATTTTTTAGTATCTTATTAGTAACACTTGGCTTCACATGGAAATGAGGTAAACAGCCAGTAGTAGCCCAATGGGAATTTAAGCCTCTGAAAGGTGAACAGTGTCATGCATGTCTGCAGAAAAGCTAAACGGGTTTCTGAGCAGTGTCAAAAGACCTGCCAGGCACAAATGTATGTCATGGTCCAACAGTGCTGTTTGACATTCGAAATACCATATGAAGAGAAAGCCAAACTAACATTGCACTTGTGTGATACAAAAACATAATTGCTTGCAATATATGGGCAGCAGTGACACAGACTGGTTGAGGAGCAATTCTGAACCTGCCCTTTAATCCAAGAGCATGGAAACCATTTAGGAAGTGTATAGATTCAAGGAAAGCTCATGTTTGAAACACTACAAATTCAGTGGCAATGACATTTATATTATATACATTATTGCCTTTCCTGAAGAATATACAGTATGCCAAGAAGAGAACTCATTAGTGTAAGGGTAATATTTTGTGAATATTGAATCGTTTCATTAGAAATAACAAACATTACAAATAAGTCTGTTGCTAATAAATTAAAAGATAAGAAAATATAATATGCACCCGATTGTTTATTTTGATCCTAAAATGCATGCCAAGTAATTGTTTTGTGGACCACATTTGTATTTTGAGATTATTTCATCAGTCAGTGGAGCTCAGGTTCATGTCTCAATGGCTGTGGGAAGTCTACATTCCAATGGCTGTGGCACTCCCATCGTTTAGGGCGGTAAGAACTGAATCGTCTCACCACGCTATAGTGACCACTCGGGTCACGGCCAGTGAACTCAAGCAGATCTTTGTCCTACAAGAGCCAGTAGCTGTGGGACATCCATCTGCTGACCATCTCCTGGGTGTAAACAGGTGACTGGCTTGGCCTAGAAATCAGAGGACACTGACTGACCTTCAGTTCTCCTGAGTTCTTATGGTGAGTTAGGCAATATAATTTTGGAGAAAATAATTGGTCAGTATACAGTGCTCCTCCTTTATAATGCTGTTGTCGGGAGCCATAGAGACCGTGCTATTTGTGTTTTGCCTTATAACAAGACTACTAGTGTTAGTGTAAAGGCATTATGGGGCAAATGAGAGCCATGACTGTACCGCCTTATAACCTGTTTCGCAGTATAAAGGACCGCCTTATAAAGGGGGAGCACTGTATATAGAAGAAAAATGTGGAATTGACTAAATTATATAAGTGGTACAAGTATTTCATGGACACATTTTTACAGTCATTTGTATTAATGCCAGTTTTCATATACTGTCATTTATCATTTTTGTCAAGATGGCTGGCAGCGAAAGGACTCTGTAGCAGCTGATATGTGTCTTACCCAGACAGCTTGTTAAAGGCTGGACACAGCCTTTAACAAGCAGTTCGATTAAACATATATTTTATTAATATTTAACTTCAGAATATGTTCTTCTCAAATGTTGCCTTTAGGTTAAACACATACGTGTATTATTTTATAGAGGGTGAAAGGTATATATATATATATATATATATATATATATATATATATATATATATATATATATATATATATATATATATATATATATTTAAAAAACCATGCAAAGTAAAAATATAATGTTTTTAGGAATAAATATTATAATTAACCTATTGATACCACCATGCTGTCAGCTACAGTATATGCTTTGTAGCATTGAGAGTACACATGTGGTGTGGGAATTTTTCATCAATCCAGTAAAACAATTAATATCTAAAATGTTATTAGGGTTGTGTTCTGTAGAACACATTCAGACAGCACTATAATCAAAATCAAATGTATTGATATAATGTAACTATTTCAGAACCCATTTAGATACTAGGGTGATGTAAAATAGTGTGAAACTAAGCATGTTTTTAGTGTGGATCTCGTTTTCTGCCTGTATTTAAAAATGTTATGTTATTCATCAAACTTTATTCTCCCATTGCGCAAGTTCACATAGCTCATGTATGCAATTAAGATTCCACTCTCATTTTCAGTCCTATTCAGCAAATCAATTCTGTGTAAAAAGCTATTTAAACCTGACGGCAAGTGTGTCGTATATGTACACCCATGTCCCATATGAAACAATGTGCATTACAGTGCTTGTGAAGCATTTTGAATACAAATGTAGGTTGAAAATGACTTATCATTTCTAACTGAGGTTTTATCATCAAAATGTACACCTTTAATATATACACCCCAGGGAATTATGCACAGGAAAAAACAAAATTATGCAATGAAAAATACAAAATTATGCAAAATTATGCAACATTAAATCCTTTGTATTATTTGTTTACAAATTGAATTAAATATAATACTATTTTAACCTTCTTTAGAAATATGTACAGGTATTTTATATTTATATAGCACACAGTACATTTGTATCACAGAATCAACTGCTTTATCATTCCTTGAACAAAAAAAAGTGACCCATCAGGTGTAAATTTTAAAACTAAATGCAGTTGTTAAATAAGGAAAATAAGGACTTTTCTGTAAAATTGTCCTGCTGTGATTTAGATGCTCACAAGTGCAAAAAACAACTATTAAACAAACGTACTGTGCAATGTAACAAAAAAATATGTGCAGTTATATTGGGTACTTCTCATACTACCATAGCACAGCAGGTAAAAATTAAATAAAGCATCAAAGACTAATCAAAATGATTTTATGTTGCTGTGAAGTCTTTTTAAATTGCAAGATTGAAGTAACGGAAAACCAGCTCTTTTAGTTTGTCCTCCGAAAGAGAACGCCTTCGATCAGAGAGAACAAGGTTGTACAGCGAGTTGCTGCTCTCAGCATCAGCTGTGTTTGTTACAGCATGTATGTATCTAAAAGCTAATGTTTTTATATTCGGGAGTCGGTCGGATGTTGCTGACCAAAACATGGTGATGTCAATTCCCCCTGACTGTTCAGCGCGCTGGATCGCGTCGAGCGCCACCCGGTACACAAAGCAAACTCCTCTTCTGGAATGTCACTGAAGCCAGGAATTGAAGCGTAATCCTCCTTGACATGAGACATTACAGGAATTCTTCTGGGGTTGAAAATCCGTACGCATTTCAAGAGCTTAATTGCGGGCTGCCCACTCTCAGTATCACTGATGGACCATTTTTAACGGTCTTAAGGGTTATTATGCGGCAATTCTTGATCATACGTTTTATGCGTAAAATTACGCGGGTGCGTAATTGCGTAATTCCCCGGGATGTAAATATAACACAGAAAAGCATGAGTCAAGGTTGTCTTTACCATTGGCACATTAATAAAGACTCCCTAAAAATACGAATCAACCCATAAGTCAAGTTGACAAATGTTTTGGCAAGTTTATTCATCTGTGCACACAGGCTTTAAGTTTGTGTAGGATTACGCCCTGGCAGTTTTCATCAAAAATTTGCCCTAATATTTGAGGTTTGCCCTGTCATCAGAATTGGGTCTTTAGGGTTCAAAAAATGCCATCAAAAAGCTAAATAGTGTGTTTATAAAAAGGACTTTGTAATTTGCATTTTTTTTCAATATTATAGTTCATCTGTTACTCATTTTTATGGTAATTCACTGGAATTAATGTAGCTGGCTATACAAGAAACAAGCTGTCTGCAAAGGAGTTGGAAGGCCTGGCATTATGATTAATGTCTAGTAAACATTTGCAATGATTACTTCAGATACTACATTGAGATGGATGCTAACCTACTGTATGCTAGTCTGTATAACTGTTGGCCATGGGGCTCAGCTTTTTCAGTATGTACTGTATGTCTCTATTAGTTCAGTCCACTAGGCTGAAACAAATTCATAAGTAAATCTACTTTACCTTAATGTTTTCCCCTTAACCCCTCCAGCTATAATCTAAAGGTTTGAAATGAAACGCACCATTGAATTTAACCAATCAATGGGAGACAGACAATAAAGGCGAGCAGTTTAATATGCTGAATAATATGCCATAATTCTTCTTTTTTGCATATTCATTTGGAATATTTTCTAAATGTACATACAGTGCCTATGAAAGTATTCGCCCCTTGAACTTTGCGACCTTTTGCCACATTTCAGGCTTCAAACATAAAGATATGAAACTGTAATTTTTTGTGAAGAATCAACAACAAGTGGGACACAATCATGAAGTGGAACGAAATTTATTGGATATTTCAAACTTTTTAACAAATAAAACTGAAAAATTGGGCGTGCAAAATTATTCAGCCCCTTAAGTTAATACTTTGTAGCGCCACCTTTGCTGCGATTACAGCTGTAAGTCGCTTGGGGTATGTCTCTATCAGTTTTGCACATCGAGAGACTGAAATTTTTGCCCATTCCTCCTTGCAAAACAGCTCGAGCTCAGTGAGGTTGGATGGAGAGCATTTGTGAACAGCAGTTTTCAGTTCTTTCCACAGATTCTCGATTGATTCAGGTCTGGACTTTGACTTGGCCATTCTAACACCTGGATATGTTTATTTGTGAACCATTCCATTGTAGATTTTGCTTTATGTTTTGGATCATTGTCTTGTTGGAAGACAAATCTCCGTCCCAGTCTCAGGTCTTTGCAGACTCCATCAGGTTTTCTTCCAGAATGGTCCTGTATTTGGCTCCATCCATCTTCCCATCAATTTTAACCATCTTCCCTGTCCCTGCTGAAGAAAAGCAGGCCCAAACCATGATGCTGCCACCACCATGTTTGACAGTGGGGATGGTGTGTTCAGGGTGATGAGCTGTGTTTGCTTTTACGCCAAACATAACGTTTTGCATTGTTGCCAAAAAGTTCGATTTTGGTTTCATCTGACCAGAGCACCTTCTTCCACATGTTTGGTGTGTCTCCCAGGTGGCTTGTGGCAAACTGTAAACGACACTTTTTATGGATATCTTTAAGAAATGGCTTTTTCTTGCCACTCTTCCATAAAGGCCAGATTTGTGCAGTATACGACTGATTGTTGTCCTATGGACAGAGTCTCCCACCTCAGCTGTAGATCTCTGCAGTTCATCCAGAGTGATCATGGGCCTCTTGGCTGCATCTCTGATCAGTCTTCTCCTTGTATGAGCTGAAAGTTTAGAGGGACGGCCAGGTCTTGGTAGATTTGCAGTGGTCTGATACTCCTTCCATTTCAATATTATCGCTTGCACAGTGCTCCTTGGGATGTTTAAAGCTTGGGAAATCTTTTGTATCCAAACCGCTTTAAACTTCTCCACAACAGTATCTCGGACCTGCCTGGTGTGTTCCTTGTTCTTCATGATGCTCTCTGCGCTTTAAACGGACCTCTGAGACTATCACAGTGCAGGTGCATTTATACGAGACTTGATTACACACAGGTGGATTCTATTTATCATCATTAGTCATTTAGGTCAACATTGGATCATTCAGAGATCCTCACTGAACTTCTGAGAGAGTTTGCTGCACTGAAAGTAAAGGCTGAATAATTTTGCACTAATTTTTCAGTTTTTTATTTGTTAAAAAAGTTTGAAATATCCAATAAATTTCGTTCCACTTCATGATTGTGTCCCACTTGTTGTTGATTCTTCACAAAAAATTACAGTTTCATATCTTTATGTTTGAAGCCTGAAATGTGGCAAAAGGTGCAAAGTTCAGGGGCCGAATACTTTCAAGGCACTGTATATTGTTTCCCTTTTATAGACATTTTGTCAGATATATATATATATATATATATATATATATATATATATCTCACAAATATATATATATATATATATATATATATATATATATATATATATATATATATATATATATATATATATATATATATATATATATACAGTATATATATTTCTTTTTTATTGTTTGTTGTTTAAATAATGTTCTCCGTTACTATTACTCGTTTTTTACTTGAAGAATACATTAATGCAACATTTTGTAATATCTAATTTAGGGGTAGTCTAAAATTATCATAAATTATAGCAAGCCGACGCTCCACTGCCTTCAATGCTTTCTTGTGCGCTGTAAAGGAAACGTGAGCTAACATTAACATGAGGGGTTTGTTGAAAGCCACCTCTGAGGGCTGCTTTGTAGAGCATTCAGAACTCTTAGTGGGTTGTGATCTCATCAGGCCTCAGAAGCTCTGCAATGTTGGCTGATAGTGATAAGATAATCTTCCCCACTGGGCTAAAACTCAAACTTTGCTGCTTTATAGTGTTGTGGGCTTGTGCTGTTAATAGATGCCATGTTTTGGGTGTTACACCAAGGTCTTTTATTCTTTTTTGTCATTTACTATTAAATGGTACTTGTTGAAAAAATAATATGCCCCCCTAGCAAAATCTGACAAGATAGCGAAAAAGTTTTTAACAAAAAAGAAATAAACACTGAACTTTTCTAGATTGAAATTTCAAAGAACTGTAAGGTACAGCAATTTAATGATGCTAAAAAATTATTGCATTTTAAAAGATTCACTACAATAAATCAGATTTATAGCTCCTTGCTTCTGTAAGTAGACTGCAAAAAAATGGCAGTGTATCAGAAAGGGCAGCTCTCGACTAATAGCTGTCCTCTCTATCTTTCACAACAAATGAGATGTTGGCAATCAATCAGGAAAGTGAGAGAAACAGTTTGGTATGCCACCACAGCTGTGTCTTTGCTTTCATTTATTGAAATCCAGAGTTGCATTATGAACAGCAGCCATCTTGACAAGCAGTAAAGAACTTCCTTCCCTGGAGAGAGCTGAAGGCCAAGAGATTGTGAGAAAGAGCTCAAGTACATGGTCGGGCTAGAAATCTACATATATTAATGTATAGCATCCTTGTAGACTTAAGGGTTTTTATAATAATGGACTTGTGTCTAAAGAGCACAGTTTTAACGTCAGTAATCAGTTAAGTAAATCTATAAAAAAAAAAGCACGAGTGGGTGTACATGAACTGATTGGGACATTGCATACCAAAAGAAGTTTGAAGTTATGTACAGACTGTTTCCTGAACATTATTAATTAGTCATTTAGCAGACGCTTTATCGAAAGTGACTTACAGAAACTAGGGGGTGAACTATGCATCAACAACTGCTGCAGAGTCACTTCCAATAGGACCTCGGTTTTACATCTCATCCGAAGGACAGAGCACAAGGAGGTTAAGTGAGTTGCTCAGGGTCACACTCGGTTAGTCAGTGGATGAGCAGGGATAGAACCAGGGATCTCCTGGTATCAAGCCCCTTTCTTTAACCACTGGACCACCAAGCCTCCTATCTCTTCACCTTTTTACAATCTACATATTTTCAAAAAGGCTTGAAATCAATAGCAGTGGGCAGATTCCCCCCAAGAGGTAATAGTTCAATTACAGTAGGCACTGTGTAGAGATTCCGCTAGAGTACAACTTCAGCTTCAGTAAATAATGATTTGTGCCATTGCCCAGTCATAATGTTAAGTCTCAAATATTTGAATCATTTAGTATTGGAAGGCAATTGGTTTCACATATAGACCTATATTGTGCTGCAAGAAACTTCCAATATTGATAAATACATACAGTAACAAAAAACAGCATACATACAGTGCAGTATATGTGCATGAGCTACTTTGTACTTAAGCTTGCTTGATTAGGACTAAACATGCATACTGATGACATTCATAAAACCTGCTTGTAAAATCACAAAAAAGTATTGTATTTTTACAGACTCCAGAGGAACTTGAAGATGTATCTGATTTAGAAGAGGATTATGAAAGTCGCAGCCGCACCAGTGTCCAAACGGAGGGGAAGACAGACAGGGTATGGGTGTTCACACATTATATCACACAAGGACAAGCCATCGCTGTGTTATAAATAGCCATAATGTACAGTTTTATACACATCGAGATGAAGTTTTTAAACCATTTACAACACTATAGGGCAGATTTATCTAGGTTTTTACAACAAAATGCAATGCCCACTATTTTTGTGAAAAGGAAATCAAACCAAAAACTTTGCTTTCAGTCAATGAACTTCCTGTATTGTTTTTTTTTTTCACTAAGCAGGGCACACCCTTGCAGGGAGCAAAGCGGGGCGGCGCGCAGCAATATCGCTTTGCTTCATGAACACACATCAACGGTTTTGAAGCGGCAATAAAAAAAGAAGGACAGCCCACCACCTCGCAGCACTGTACAACAACCCAAAAAATTTATATAATTCTTGAACTTTTACTGCTTGAACCCAGAGCGAACGACCATGTCCATCTCCAGAAATTTTTATCAGGATCTAACGTTATAAGTTCCCATATCAGAACACCACTCAGAAATATTTGCCTTTTATTTACCTAAGGATATATATGTAAAATATGATATTTATTTTGGGATACAATGTGGAAGCCTTTTTCTACAAAGAAACTATTATATATCCAGCACCGCACTTAACAAGACTGTGGTACTGTATCTGTAGTTATACATTGTATAGGAGCTGCTATTATTAAGGAAAAAAGGGATCACATTCTTTTCAATTGTATACACAATAATCAGTCAGCTGGCAACTGGTTAATGATGTGTATATCTAACAAATGATGTGTATATCTCGACACTTTTCCGCAACGTCATTTTTTTGTCAACGTGTGTTCACTCTAATTGAAATAAAAGGTGAGCGATATGTGCAGAATTTTGCCACTCCCCGCTAGTAGAGCCGCACCGCTCATGTGTGTCCTAGGCTTTACCCTCCATGATGCTGAATCCCTCAGAGTGTAGCTGTCTAAGGTTCTGAATCTGCCACTATAATCACAAAGAAAGTTACTGTCATTGATTTAATTATCTTCATTAAATCACCAAAGCTTTGCTAATTTGTCTGGAGAGGGAGCCAGTGTGTTATTCTTCATGGAGCTGATTGGTGTTATAAACAGGACACCTTTAAACGCAAGAACAGAAACACTATTCAGCAGCTAAAGCCAAGAAAATGTGTATTTATCCCCGATATGTATGAGGGTATAGAATATTGTAAGTAATCGAAGAGCTGTTTATTAGTAATTCTGTCATTGTGTGACCCTTGATCTGGGAGCACCTCTACCCGATGGGTGTGAAGTGCAGGGTGTGTTGCTGTTCGTGCTCCTACCAAACACTATGTAAGGATTATAATAGAAAAATAGCATTGTTAGTTATAAATATAGAAAACTCTGCATCAAAACAAGAAAAAATCCCTTAAGGCAAGCAATGGTTTTGTTTTATCAATTCTGATTTAACTCTGAAGCCCTCCACAGCAATGCCTGCTCTAAAAGTAGGTAAATAACATCATCTTCAGTGCCAAGGATACTCCCGCATCACTTCAAGGGTGATACAATATATCAATTACAATTAAACTTGTCTTAATCAACACAGAAAATTATTTAATTAGACTATGATCAGTAGTGGTAAGAGCTTGTGCCTTGCATACTGATTGTAAGTTAATGAGGTCTAAGGGATCTATTTTGAAGCAAAAGCACATTTGCTGTAACAGCATTACATTTGCAAGAAAGAAAAAGTATCCCAAGGATTGAATTGAATGATTGTGCCGCTAAAAAAACAAACAATTCTGTCTGTTCATTTCCATGTCAAATGTGTTAAGTCTCACTTCGTTTCTAGGCAAAGATGACACAATTGCCAGAGTCTGAAAAAGCAAAGATAGCGGAGCAAGTAGCCGATTTTAAAAAGGTGAAGAGCAAGCTGGATGCAGAGATTGAAATCTGGGATGACACCAGCAATGATATCATTGTGCTTGCTAAGAAGATGTGCATGATTATGATGGAGATGACAGATTTCACCAGGTAAGTATGTAAATGAAATGCAAATTTAAATAATAATAATAATAATAATAATAATAATAATAATAATAATAATAATAATAATAATAATAATAATAATAATAATAATTTACCTCACTGTTGGAGGTCTCGCTTCATAAGACTTGGCTTCCACAAGACAAGATCCAAGAGGTAACGTGACTATTATTGCAATAAAAGTGAAGCTGCTACCTTAAACTTCAATTTAAATATAATAAACGAATCATTTTAACATGTTTAAGTGTCATGTGCTAAGCACTAACCTATCGTAGTATTCATTGTAAGTGCAGTGATCAATATATTAAAATCCTTCAGTCGTAAGTATTTTAGAACTTTGCTGTCCAAAACAGTTTATATGGTATGTTAAAGATGTAGCTAGTGCGTGAAGGGTAAGTCATTGCAGTAGGGTTTTACTTTTGCAGATGGTGTTCATATTTAAAGAAAATAGTAGTTACTTAGTAAATACACGTGTACTTCTATGCAAATACAATGTTATTATGCATAGTAGAAAACCATATGTTTTTGCTTCAGTGTATGACTACTCTTGAATATATTTACTTTTGCAAATACGAGTGGGAGATGGGTGTAGGAGATGGGGTGGAGGGAATAGGGTAGAGGGAATGGGAGTGGATGGGGATGCAAATAAAACTGCATATTAATAACTATAGAGGATGAGGAGAGAATATGTCTGTATGTACAGCATGCCACACTTTAGATTTTTACATCCATCCAGTTGTGATTCACTTTTCCAAGGACACTCTTTAACACATGTTATTGGTTGTATCAGAAACTGAGGATATATATATCGAGGAAACTGTCCATCTTTCCTTACATTTTCACATGAACATACAGTGAATGTAGGTCATGAGATCTACTTTTACTGACATGGACCGCTTTAATATTGTATCTACAGTCGTGGTAGGAGGTAGAGGGTGCATGTTAGTAGAACACAGGTATCCCCAGATAGTATGATAGGTACCAAAGGAGTCTTGAGTTCACAACCTTTTAAGCACATGCCCTTTATTGTCACAATCAAAGTGTCTGTTGGTTGTCATTGACTAGGATATATTATGAATAAAACATATTAGTCTTCCAGCCATTACTAGCCCAGTACACTTAATGCATACTGCAAGGATTTTAGAAAAATGTGTATTTCCATTGAAAAGGGCGAAATGCAGAATTCCTTTTAAAAACATTACATTTCCTGTATTCATAGTTTTGGTTTTGGTTTTGGTTTAACCAATTCCTAATCTGTAAACATGAAGCCTAGAACATGATCCTTTCTGTTACATATCTAAAGAAATGAATTTGCTAAATAAATGTTTTATTTAAAAATACTAAGGACCATTTCCTGGTCTTCTCTAGGGCAAAAAACAATTACTATGCCTTCTTTTTTTTCATTAAAAAATAAAAGATAAGTAAAGCTTTTTCCAAATCTGACAGTAAACTAACTGAACTGATGAGTACAACATACATCTTCTCCTATGATAAAAAGTGATTGTGTTTATTTAAAATGTTTAAAATGCACTGCTAAATATTAATAGTGTATTTTTTCAATGGCAGGGTATTGTAGTAATAGTTTTGATATACGTGATCGGTTGTTTAAATATACATATATGTTTTTAATTATGCTGTAATTGATAGATTTAGGTTGAGCGTTGCGCATATGTAAAACTATTATCAGCAAGTTCCCTGTTCTTTATTTATTACATCTGCATCTTCATTGGTGTCCTGCATTGTAAATCTTTGCAGATCTGCAGTCTTGGCTAATTCTGGAAATGCATTTAATGGCATACATAAATCCAAACAGTTAATTTTGCATGATGGAAGACTGCTCAGAAATGCTCAAGTTTTGAAAAAAGGTATAATATTAACACACTGTACAGGATTGATCTCAGCTGAGGACACTTTAGTGAAGGTGTTGACAAGGCTGTGGTAATGTTAACAATAGCCTCACTTAGATATATGAACAGTTTCAACAAAGAACACGATTATTTACATTGTTGATTATTAATAATGTTGCTGTAGGGGCTCAGTCTTCCGTCTGGCAGTGACGGCACATTAATGTCAATACTTTATTAATAGAGGGAAAGGACCACTGAAGCTCATCTCCGATGTCATCAATGCTGCAATGATGATTTCAGATGCCGGTTGCAGAATGGATGTTCTGGCTCGACAGATTGCTAACCAGGTAGGTAAAATTAACGGTTTCCAAGAATCTTCTGAAAATTCATAAACAACGATCCCTTTAACGTTATTTAGTTGCAGGCAACTAAATAATTCCACGAATGTCCACCCCATGCAAGTCCATTAACTATAAAAGTATCAAATATATTTTCATTAGAAAACATTACATTTGGAGAGTGAAATTGTCCCCCACTCCTTCAGGGCCTTCTTTCCTGTTAATAACCAACTACAGTAGGTGCTGCTTCCCCTACTGACTGACATGCTTTCCAGCCAGTAAGATACCCAAACACACTGTGGAGATGAAATCACCTGGACGTTCAGGTGTGATGGATGTCCGGGAAGGGAAGGGAAACAATCTGAAATCGTTCCTTTACCTAGCGTTGTACCAGATGACATGTTTCAAAATGAAAATATTGTTTGCGATACCATGTTTCTTTCAAAACTGCACCTTTGAGATCTATATAGTGAATTGACGTGAATAACAGGTACACTACCGGTCAAAAGTTTTAGAACACCTCCATTTTTCCAGTTTTTATTGAAATTTAAGCAGTTTAATGTCTCAATGTACTCTGAAATTAAAGCATAGAACAAATAAACAATTGGAGATAAGAAAGAAATCATGGAATCGTTTTGTTTAACAAAATTTAATCTAAATTTTTGACTCATCAAAGTAGCCACTTTTTGCAGATATAACAGCCGAACACACTCGTGGCATTCTTTCTACAATGGAAACCAAATATTGTTCGGAAAGTTCTTCCCAACACTGTTGCAGAAGTTCCCACAAATGTGTTGCACTTGTAGGATGCTTTGCTTTCACCCTTCTGTCCAGTTCAGCCCAAACCAGCTCGATGGGGTTTAAGTCTGGAGACTGTGCTGGCCATTCCATGATTTGAAGCCTACCGTCTTGTTCTTTTCTTCTAAGGTAGTTCTGACATAGCCTGGAGGTATGTTTTGGGTCATTATCTTGCTGTAGGATGAACCCCTGACCAACTAGGCGTATACCAGAGGGTATTGCATGGCACTGCAAAATGCTGTGGTAGCCGTTTTGGTTCAGGGTGCCACTCACTCTGTGCAAGTCGCCAACTCTGGATCCAGCAAAGAGCCCCAGACCATCACGCTTCCTCCTCCATGTTTGACAGTTGGTGTCACACACCGAGGAACCATCCTTTCGCCTACTCGACGGCTGCAAAAACCCTGCGTGATGAACCGAAGATTTCAAATTTTGATTCATCGGTCCATAAGACCTTCTTCCAGTCTTCAGTAGTCCACTGGCGGTGCTTCATGGCCCAGGCAAGCCTCTTTTTCTTATTTTGCCATCTTAGCAATGGCTTTCTTACTGCCACTCGACCTGTCAAACCTGCAGCTCGAAGTCTTCTCTTCACAGTTGAAACTGAGACTTGCTTACTTTGACCAGTGTTAAGCTGTGCTTGAAGCTGTTGTCCTGTGAGCCACCTATCACGCAAGCTGTTGACTCTCAGAAACTTGTCTTCTGATTCTGTTGTGGCTTTGGGTCTGCCAGACCTCTTCCTGTCAGAGTTTCCTCCAGGTTCCAAGTGCCTTTTGATGGTGTAGGAAACTGTACTCACTGACACCTTGGCTTTCCTTGCAATTTCTCTAAAGGAAAGACCGACAATTTTAAGGGTTATAATGGTCTGTCTGTCTTCCTTTGTTAATTACCTTTTTCTCGCTATTATGATAGCAATATACTACTTCCTGCAGTACAATACTGTCCAAATAATGCTTAAGAGGGTGTAGTAACAGTCTGTTCCAACACTGCTTTTATACAGACAGAGGGTTTATAAGTAATCAACAAAAGTTGGGACACCTGTAGGAATTGTTAGCATCAACTTTCAAGGCTTAATTTACTTCCATTGCTGCAGAACAGCTGTAAGTTGTTAACCCATTACTTGTTCCCTGAAAAAGGCCTTTTTGTATAACTCTGAAATGTACATTATTTTTCAGTTTTTGGTAACCTAAACTTTTTTTTAACCTCTGGCAGTTTACCGCTTACCTTTGTACCATTTCAGGTTATTCACTGGACTTGAACTGCTTAAATTTCAATAAAAACTGGAAAAATGGGGGTGTTCTAAAACTTTTGACTGGTAGTGTATATGTGGAATCGCAGTATTCATAAGCTGCAACAAGTATCAGCTGCAGCAGGGCCTTGCCAGACTTCTAGTAAGGTGTTAAGGGACACTGTTCACTGGTAGGGTCTGCCCATCGAAAAAAAAAAGACATGGAGCCAAGGTCCTATGTCTATTGGTGCTATCAATACAATACAGGCACTAGGTGCTTTCCAGTTCACATTTTGATTCTAAAAACAACCAGGAAAGTGCTTGAACAATGTAAGTGCTTGAGCAATGTGGTATAGTGATGATCCTAATATTGTAACTGTGTGTGTAGTTTATGCTTCTTTTATACACTATACATGTACAATCCCTTTGAAGAAAAATCACTTACTGTATGCCTTTTATAAGGTTTACAGCACTGTATCTTACACAGAATATGACCAAAGGTTTTGCAATGCATGCATGAAGCTTCAGTCTGTAGTTAATATATTAAAAGCCAATAGTTTGTCTTAAGATCTACTACCTATGGACTTCTATTCAATAGATGTTAAAGAGGTAATGTTAGCCTACATTTGTCTTATGAAAAATCACTGGAAATACACAAATGTGGTTGGCTGTGTGGAAGCTGACAGCTAAAAAGAACTGCTGAGAACAAATGTATTCCTCCAGTAAAAACGATGAAGTCAAGCAAAATGGGGAATTTATGAACTAGATTTGCATTCAAAGTATTTGCATTGACCTTTTGTGCTACAGTTCTGCTGGTGGGTAATGGAAATAGTTTTTCACCTAGATTGTCTTTGTTTATTTTCAGTATGTTCTCAACCACTGCATCATTTATTAGTTCACTTTGAGGATTTAATCAAAAATGCATTTCTCTAGAAGACAGAGGAATCTGATGCCCCTTTTTTTCTCTTTGATTTTTTGGTTTTAATAGCAGTCTGCAACAGTGTTGTCTTTTAAATTGTTTGATTACCTTCAATGCTGAAGAGAATTCTCTACTTTTACAATTTAGCTTAAGTAATGTAATTATTTGATTGACACAGTATATAACAAGTCAAGTCTTACTTTACTGTTTTTTTATATATGTATATAACATGCCCATATAGTATGTGACAGGTCTCCTGCTCTGTTGAGGATACAGTTGTATTTAATCACACACAGATTCCAAGTCAGGTGTTTGAACAACTTTGAAAACAAAACCAAAGTAGGACATGTTATTGCTTATTCATGCATCATTTCCATCTGTCACATGACTGCTTTGAAAGCAAGTTGAATTGGAATTGTGGCAGAAACTGTCTTCCTAAATAACATAGCAAGTGGCCCAATGACATCAACAAGCAGATGATCCAAAGTTCAGACTGCAGTGAAAGACAACCACCCCAAAAAGAAGGAACAACAACGATGATGAGCATTGTTTTACAGGTCATTTTTATTGTCCAGTTCCAGACTGCAAATAGAACAGGGAGCAGTCCCAATTTGATATTACAGTAGAACAATAAGAGATTCACTTTGAAAGAACAGTTTTACTGTGCAAATGGAAACTTAGCTCTGTTGCTGCATATAACCATATCTGTGCTTCTTCATGTTTTGTGCAGTGCCCAGATCCATCCTGTAAACAGGATTTGCTGTCTTATCTGGAGCAGATCCAGCTTTACTCCCATCAGCTGAAAATCTGCAGTCAGGTGAAATCTGAAATTCAGAACTTGGGTGGAGAGCTCATCACATCTGCAGTAAGTAAAGAATGGAACATATTTTCCTATTATGTTACCATTATGTGTTTATTCAGTGTAATAATACACTTCCTGCTAGCTATTATTCTCTAGAAACACTGTTTTGGGTACAGTACCTTCTTTTCACAAGATTGTATACAGCATGGGTCTATGACATGATCAGTTTACATTATAACAATGTCTGCTGCTTGATTGTAGGCGTGGCTGGAGCATATTGTGTGCAACATATTTATTTTGAAAAGAGACAGTATGGAATCAAAAAGTGATGCAACTGAGTATCTTTAATACATACATATATATATATATATATATATATATATATATATATATATATATATATATATATATATATACGAGGGATGTGCTGTGGGAGATAAACAAAAGAGTCAAGGAACCAAATTAGAGACAGTTGAAAAGAAAACTGCATGAAGACTTCATGAAAACTGGAAAATCTTGTATACAAAGAAAAATAGAGAGAAGTGAATTGAGTGGATCGGTTGGGTTTAAAATAATAATGTTGGGAACATGAAGACTTATTATTATTATTTGCATTCAGAGACAATAAGACATACAATACACGGTACTCTAAATAAAATAATTACACAGCAGTAGCCTTCCGCTTGAAGTTCACATTTCCCTTTTGTATGGCCCTGTGTAATTGAGATTTTAAATCTCAAAGGGTACAACTATTCAGATGTTCAAGCAATGCTTCAACTACAGGGAAATCACATTAGATTATAACACATCTGCTTTGCAGTTTAATAAAGGACTGCCAATACTGTATCCTTTTGTGACTTAAACCACAAGAGCATTAATCAATACATGTTATATTCACTTTAGGAGACAGGGAGTAGCTACAACATTTCTTCCACCATTTGAGCAGAATGAATTCCTAGTTTTGACTCCACTTTAACAAATGACCTGTTCTTTCTTTAATGTTGTGTCTCCCAAGGGATGACTTCATCTCATTGAGGTTTCATTGTTTAAATAATAACTTACTATACATTGTATTTCCTTTTCTGCAGACTGGTGATTTTCTACCCTTGATATATTAAGCCATAAAAATTTGTGCAGGGGATATTGAAAGTATGGTTTTATGACAATACCCTACATTGAAAGCTATTTAAAAAAAAAAACACACACACAACAGTAAAGATTATCTCTAGAGGCAGTCAACTACAATGATAGTGATGTTTTGAAACAGTTTAACGAATCTTGGCATATTCAGGATACGGAAAAAAACAAACTTTTACCAACCAACAAAAATGCGTAGCTTCTTGTTTGCTTCTCAAGAAATTAGCCAGCAGGTGCTGTGAGCAAATGACCCAGCAGGCAACGTGGTCTTCCATGTAACCATTCTCCGGTGAAGAAACTAAAACATTATACCTTGTTTATGGTGGTATTTTATTTTATGTCGATCAAAATGTAAATCCCTTTTATAAGGGATATCACTAACACTGTAGAACACAGTTGTTACAACACACCCAACAGCATCCACCAGGACACGCAGTGCTAACAGCACAGTGAATGTTAGCAGGTCAGGAGTGGAGAGGATGCACAGGGCACGCAGTGCCAACAGCACAGTGAATGTTAGCAGGTCAGGAGTTGAGAGGATGCACAGGGCAGGCAGTGCTAACAGCACAGTGAATGTTAGCAGGTCGGGAGCGGAGAGGATGCACAGGACACGCAGTGCTAACAGCACAGTGAATGTTAGCAGGTCAGGAGTGGAGAGGATGCACAGGGCACGCAGTGCTAACAGCACAGTGAATGTTAGCAGGTCAGGAGCGGAGAGGATGCACAGGACACGCAGTGCTAACAGCACAGTGAATGTTAGCAGGTCAGGAGTTGAAAGGATGCAGCATTTGTATTGCATGGCCTGAAGCACGTGGCTCAAATGTGCAATCCGGTAATAGGGTATTAAACAGAGATTTGTAACAAGGGCAGTTTTTGATTTGATTTATTTTTTAATACTGCAATGGCCATCCTACCCCTTCATTTTTCGTGTGACAATTCACATGTGAATTTTACTTAAGGTAAAATCTGAACACTAATTATTAGATGCAATATATTCTTACTTGGATTTTAAAAACATGTAGAAAACATGTTCCAACTTCTATTCAAGCTGAAGGAAAAAGTAGTTATGTTTGTAACCATTAAAAATTAACTTCAAACATGAACTGAATATTTATGGTTTAATATTTCATTGAACTACTCAAATAGCTGTTACTAGAAGGTGATTATGGACATTTAGATAAAATGATCTATTGTGATATAAAGCTCTGCAATGTTTGTGAATTAATATTGTAACGTTGCCTCTCTGCTGTCAGCTTGTCTGCCCCTTAAAACACAGACACAGACCTTGATTTTAAGCGTGTCTGTGCACTTATAATTCACAACACACACAAAAAAAGCCTAGCTCAAACGTAGAGCCTACCTTCACTTCACTTTAACAGGTCCCTGACTAGCACACAGGAAGGCAAAGCCGTTTACCTGTCAACAAACCTCTTTTTTTTTTTTTTCTCTCTCTCTCTCTCTCTCTCTCTCTCTCTCTCTCCTCTCTCTCTCTCTCTCTCTCTCTCTCTCTCTCTCTCTCTCTCTCTCTCTCTCTCTCTCTCTCTCTCTCTCTCTCTCTCTCTCTCTCTCTCTCTCTCTCTCTCTCTCTCTCTCTCTCTCTCTCTAGATCAGCTCCCTGGTGATCTCTCCTTAATGGAGGTGGAAGCTCTCTTTTTATAGTCTGTGGCTGTTCCCAATTAGCACCAATTACCTCATTTGGGAACAGCCACATTCTCACATGTTTTTGGCAGGGACAGGAATTAACCCCGTCCCTGCCAACCACCACCAAAACACACACAATCACCCAGACTTTATTTACATGCAGAGCCCTTGCTCTGTTACAATATCCATTGTTCTAAATGATTGATATTGCACTTATGCTTATATATTATTTTATATTCTCATATTTGCTTTACAAATACTGCATTTTCTATTTCAGCTGGATAGTGTTACATCCCTTATCCAAACAGCCAAAAACCTGATGAATGCTGTTGTGCAGACAGTAAAGATGTCCTACATTGCATCAACTAAAATCATCCGAATCCACAGCCCCACTGGACCTCGTCACCCTGTTGTCATGTGGAGGATGAAAGCCCCCGAAAAGAAGCCACTAATTAAAAAGGAGAAGCCAGAAGACGTTTATGCAGCTGTCAGGAAAGGTTCTGCCAAAAAGAAAATTCACCCTGTCAAAGTTATGAGTGAGTTTAGAGGAAGACACGTCCAGTAAACCTGAATTATACATTTGTAAAAACATGTCCAATTCTGTAACTAGTTTGGGTGTGTTTTGTGAACAACACACTATTTAACGTATCAAAATAGATTTTCTTTAACCTCTTCAGTGTCACTCACAGTACATTTATGCGTCAATGCGTCAATTGTGGCATATAATTCACCTGCATTACTTAATTGTTGTCTTTCACATGTTTTGCTAAACCATTCCTTCCATTTGCTTCTGTGTTGAGGGCACTCTAAACTAAAGGTAATTAAATAGAAAATACAAGCATTAAAAATGGAGGGATGATAACAATTTATTAGATCATTTCAATGTGTCTCTTTCTGTAATAGACTCTTATTGCTGGTCATTCTTAAACTTGTAGTGTTTATTTTTAAAACCTATTACCCACATGGAAGCAAGGCACACAATTTAATGTTAAAGGAAGTGGAAAATCCTTTACGACGTCGTACATGGTGCATTTAGCAACACATGAGACAATCTTCGGAAGAATATAATGCTTCATATATTTATTTTGAAATTAAGTGCAATACAGTATGTAACTGCTTTTAGTTAAGAAAAAAATATATTTGAAAATGAGATTTAAGAAAAAATAAATAAGATAAGCGCTTTGGCCATGCTTTAAGGGGCTGACATGCATTAACAATATTGTTAGCGTTTCTCATTGCAACAAAAAAAATTTTATAATGTATTTTTCCCCTAAAGATTTTGTCTCCACTAGAAGCTTTTACTTTTTAAAAAGATGTAGCTGTGAATTTTGAGTTGTTTGTCAAGTTGAGGAATTGACCTGTAATTGTATTCAAAGCTGGGGTACATGTGTTTCAGTGGCTGCTCGTCATAAGAGGCTACGGAGGCAAAGCCTACGTGTAATTTTGCAAAAGTAAAAAAGCTTACCTTATGTCATGCTTTACAAGGTCTACTGTATTGCTATTGGCTAACATGTAGCCTTAAAATGGGTGGGATTCTATGTGTATTACACCTGCAATCACCCTCTGTCTGTCAAGTTTTACTGTATTTGTATTGGCTACATGATGCAAGCTCGCGGCTAGCCTCTACCACTCATAATTAGACTTAATCTTGACGTGTCTGTTGCCAGGCAGGTTATGGGTCATGTGTGGCTACTCCCTTAAGTTTCGATTTCCATATACAGTATGAATTGTATTTGTTATAACATTGTAGATTTGTTTAATTCATACACAATTTTCCTCGCTTTCAATTAAGGAAAAAATAAGAATAAAAATAACTATAAAGTTTGTCCAAAGCCTAAAATGGACCTCCTTCAACAGGGAGAACCAAAACAAAATTGCCTTTTTAATTGCTCATGGTATGAAAAAACAAAATGGTTGACTGAGAGTATTCCCAGTTTGGTTTTTCAAACAGGCTATATTTCCCTGTGGATTTCTGTGGGCTACAGTGATTTAAAAAATCTTCCACGAGCTGTAAAAAAAAAAAAAATTCTCTCTCAGGATTCATCAATCAAGTAAATCCACAATGTTTTTGTTATATTCAGTTGCTTGCCTTGTGTGCTGCGTATACTATATTACTGTATTACATTTCTTATTCTATGCAACGTAGGTTCTTTGAAAAATTACCACTCTTAATATCATCTCACAAACCTGCTTATTGTCACGTTTTGTGCAGCCTGTCAAATGCTGCATGGCCGGGCTTTAATAAGTAACCACAGTATAGAATGAGTTTCCAGCGCAACTAACAACCAATAATCATCTTGGCCGATAAACTGACATTTTGTGCAGCCTGTAAAATGCTGTGTGCGCGGTCTTAACGGGATACAGTTCAGTTACAAAACACCAACGTCACCAAATTTCATAGTCAGTCTTATTCACAAAAAAAAAACACCAAGTGCAACACCTAATTGATAGCTCTCATCAGTCGACAATTCATGCCTTTTTTAGATAATGACATAAACTGTTTTGTTACAGTTAATGATACAAAACGTATTTATCCTGTAGTAAACTATATGCATTTGTTTAAATGTAAAGAATGACTAAATGTACAGCATTAAAACACTGCTCTTTAATTCACCGTTAGTTTTCTTTCTTTTTTTCTCTCGCACTCTCGTAATGTGCTGTCACAGGCAAACGTGAAACCCGGTTTAAATCATGACCCGCTCTATATCACAAATTATGTCTTCACGGCAATCATGATATAAAGCGGCTTCATCTATCTATCTATCTATCTATCTATCTATCTATCTAAAAAGCAATAAAAGCAGGTTTGTTGTTTAGCCTTCCCACTTATTAAATTATTGTATACAACCAATATGTGCATCATATTTATTTTGAAACTACCGACTTGTTCAAGCGCTCTAAATGCACTATATACCTTTGAAAGCAATATATACCTTATTGAATCAAGCATATATATGAAATTAAATGTGTATGAAGCCATAGAATACTAATTTATTGCCAGGGGGACATATAGAAACTGTATTTATCAATAAACTACTGCATGCTCTTTGTATTGTATACTAAATGGAAATGCTGGATGAATACATCAGCTGTGAACTTATCTTTTCAGTTTTAGAGATCTTAGTCATGTGTGAACACCACATAAAACATTTATGAACTGTATTACGCTAACATGAAGAAACAAAGACACAGGAAGTAGAAACAGCTTTAACTGCTTTATAGCGAGCACAGCCCAAATAGTATGCACTGGATGGTCCAGATTCAAGGCTGAGTGTTTATCCACCAGTTAGATCTTTGATAAAGTGGAAGTTCTGCAAAACGTGTTCTCTCTCGTGTGTTCTTACAGCAATGTGTGGAAGTTTAAAAGATAAAGCATTCATAAAGGTGCTCTAATTCACTTTAATAATATTTATATCTACTGAAAAATGCTATCTATTAAACGTTGTTAAAGAAAAATAAAAATTACTTTAATGGCATTGATTGTTTGAGTTTTAATTTGTGTATTACAAACATAATAAAACACTGTTTGACAATAAAAAAGCATACCATATTGTTTAGACTATACTGATCTGCTTTTTTAAGTCTCAACATCACTATAGTATACTATATAGAATACTATACCAACCTGCATATTCTAAAATGTGTAAAGTAGTATGAAATATATTCCAAAAAGCTCAATAATAGTTGAGTCAAGGATGAAGGACACATCTACAAATCATAACTGCCTGATATGATTGCAGTTTATTCATATTCACAGCTGTCCATGTCTTTCAAAGCTTGCATCACGGAAAATAAATACAAATCTATATAAAATAAATACAACTCTGTATAAACTATAGATTCTCTATGTAAGCATGTTTTTTTTAAAATGTATTTATCCATAGCCTTGTTCACCCCCTTCTTTGAAACCAATTTTTTCCTTCTTTGAAACCAAATTTTTCCAAATGAAAATCACTATTAATTTCTTGTTCTGTCTAGTCTTACTCTGGGAAAGTAAAATACAAAGATAACAGATCATATATATTATAAGAAAACCAGGGTGGTATGCACTGCTTGGAGAAAACACACAGCACAGCATCTTCCAAAACAAGCCCTAGGGCATGGAAGTGTATAAAATGCATACAACACACCCTCTGCATTAAAAGACAAGCAGAGGTATTCCTTAAATTGAGACTTAACCGCAGAGGGAATGCTATGAGCTAAACTAAATCTGTACTGCTTCTTATAGGTTCAAGCTGCCTTCTTCTGCCATGTGCACCCCTATCATATACCCAAACTGATAGCTAAACAACTAGATTCCAAAACACAAGTAATCAAGAAACATAACTAATGAAGACATCAGTTGACTCAATAGATAACGAGATTTAACTAGATATGCCAATCAAATCTAATACATTTCACAGACATTGAATAATAACGTACAATAAAGAAGTAACACAAGAAAAATAAGATAAATGTGCTCTACAGAAATAATTGGACACACTAAATTTTAACAAAATACAAAACACACAAAAAAAAAAACAATCCCAAACCTGTACCCAAATTAACAAGATATCTACAATTCAAAGCATATTTTTCTCCTGTTGTTGATAGTTTGCCTCAAGCAAAAGCTGTCGGTATGGTGGAGGATAGGTGGCTGGAAAACAAAACTGACAAGAGACTAATTAAATTTGCACCCCAGGCTATAATAAAAGAAAACAAATGAAGCACTGGAACACTAAATTCAGTGAGAATAGTTTATAGAACCACTCAGTTAGCGCATGGAAGGGAAGAAAACCGGTTAAGAGTGAGAGGAAACCTCTGGGTTTAAAGCTCTTTGTTGCTCAGTATTTCAGAGATGTTAGGGATTATTTTTTCCACTGTGCTGTAATGTTAAGGTGTGATGTATTTATTTGGGGGAGTTCAAAAAACTATGTAACAATGAACCACAAAATATATTGTTTAAAAAGCTATACAACACCAAAAAGGAATACAGATATATTCTAATGCACTGTCTTCGGTAATACGCGGAACCAAGCACTCAAGTAACAGTAGCATTTATGTGCATCCCAGCTTGATGTAATTGAATTGCAAAGACAGCTGTTCATTGAGTCTAATGAAAGCATCCACACAGAATACTAGGTCTGAGTTATACTATTGATGGTAAAGCAATCAATCACAAATTATTGTCACCCCACCGCTGCCGTTCAGCCATCTGCAGATCTGCATTATTCATTCAGTGAGATAGTGAGTTCAACATGAGAGGCTATCTGAACTCGAGCACACAAGAGTTTGCCTATAAAAAGATACTCACCAGATATGACATATCTGAATACAGTAATTTTGCTGTGGCAATCAGTATAATAAAATCCCTTCCATCTGCACTTACACATTTACAGAAACAGAAGATGTGATTTTTTTAAAGGGCCCCCCTTAGTGTAGGGGTTACAGAACATCCTGTATATTTACAAGTAATGTATCACTTTACATGAACTGTATCTTGTGTTGTATTGCAGCTTTATATATATATATATATATATATATATATATATATATATATATATATATATATATATATATATATATATATATGTGTTTTGTTTGTTTTTGGTATTTGTATCCACACATGGGTCAGAAATTATCTGGGAATCAAACAAATCACGTTTGAAAGGATATTGCTGTGTTACTTACAAGAAGGGTAAAGTAATGCATGTATTGTAAACACAACAGGGTGTTCCGTAACCCTTTAAACAAGATACTAGTAAGATTATTTAACAAATGTCTTTGTTATTTATAGTTTAACATCTGTGTTTGAATGTGACCAGGAATGATTTCATGTTTCAGCAAGCTTGATGACATTCCAATGCGTGTGGGGTGTAGCTTATGTAAGGATTAAAAACAAACTCTCTTATTTCCAGGGGCCAACAAACCTGTGTGTTGAGGACTGAGCGTATGAACATGTTTAGTAATAGTAAAGGCCATAGAGCCAGAGCCAGAGCCAGCACTCTCTATGTCTTCGAGTAGGAATATCCCATGTATTAATTTTGTCTGAAAATCAAATATTCTCTGTTTAAAACCTAATTTTATATCATGAAAGCGGACCCCCTAAGAGACCCATCACAGATAATGAATGACCTTCACTCAAGCGACCTAGCAGATCCAGCTGGACATCTGAAAAGGGAAAACAGTCCATTCCAGGACACAAGGCACCTGGGCATACCAGTGGTCAAATAATGTCTTCATCATCCTGATCTTGTGATACTCAATAATACAGAAGTAATGTAAATATTCCTTTAAGTAAACACCATCTGTCCCACTTTTGATACAGATGCTGCAATGTTCACCACTTTCCTAAGGGAAAACTGACTGCCTCAATAGTTTGTAGGGTAAACTCTTGAAAAAAAAATATGTGCAAAGTATTACATTAGAAAGTGTTGCACTTCATCAGTATGGACATGTCTTTAAAATGTCCGTGTGGTAATGACACAAAGCAACTGCTAACACAAAATCAGTAATTAAAATACAAATTACTTAAATAATTATTAGAAAGGACATTAGGAAACAAGATATCTTATTAAATATGATAATATAAATGGGGAGACAATCAGTGCGTTTACATGAGCATAAGAATTCCGATATGTTTCGGAAAACTAATTCCGATATCAAAAGTCATGTAAACAGTTTTCGGAAAATGTATCGGAATATTCCTTAGGTCAGTTTTCGGAAAACAGCACCTAGAAATTTCCGATTCAATTCCGAAAACAAACCAAATGTGTATCATGTAAACGCACTTTTCGGAAAACTTATTCTGATAGCGTACACGCTCATTAATACCAGCACCAAATCTCCACAATTTTCCAGTGTGCACCTGATAAAGAAAACCCTCCAGAGCCCTCCATGTCCAGTGAAAATCTGGTAAATCCAAGAGAAATGCACTTTTCCAACATCAAAACTACCTCAGCAACAGACCCTCTGCACTTAACCTCCTGGTATCAAGCCATTTTCTTTAACCACTGGAACACCAAGCTTCCTAAAGAACACAAATGTTTCGATGGTTTGGTTGGCCATGCAGGAAGTGTAGTTCCACTAATTGTTAAACGATCAAGTTTATTGCTATGATACTCTGTGGGATACACTGGTCTGTTTTTAAAGGACTTAAATACATTAATTTAATAGATCTGAACTTGAGCTCTGTGCTTTCCACTATCTTTCAAATAGCCACACTTCATGGGAAAAGTGCATTTGATTTATATATTGTTAACAGGGAAAAGTGCATTTGATTTATATGTTGTTAACAGGGTTTGGGGGTCAACTTCTGTTTTTCAATCCCAATTCCTTTTTAAAATCAATTCCCATGTCATTTTAATCAATTCTTACACATAATTGATCAAAATTGCAAACAGCAGTATTCTGTTAAAATGAGCTTCTCTCAGTGGCAACACATTGCTTTCATTGAAGTCACTGTTTGTTAGTCGATTAAACTGGCTTCAAATCAAAGCAGTTGAACAATCACAACAATTATTATTAATATCTCTAAAATACTCCTTTGACAGAATTGGAATTAAAAAACAGGAATCATTTAATAATGTCTTGTATTTCCACTACAATGTCCTGATGACACTGGGCCTAATCCAAAGTGGTACTGCAGGTCTTTTAATCTGTATATGGTTTAAAAAACAGCAACTGTGGTCTGTTTGATTGTGGGTCAAAATGAAGAAAACAAATATATTTTTGTAACAAAATCTTTCATGTGAAATAACTAGAATGAAGGGTAACTTAAGCTTCCAGAATTAAATTTTGATTTTGATCATGGGTCATTCACCTCTATTGTTGTACCAATAGAGAGATTTTGTCTAAGAGCCTGTCCAGAAGGATTTGAAACTAGCCTTATGGGTGCAACACATGGCTACCTCAATCATTTGATAGCAAGGTTCTAGATGACATTTCTTTCCAAATATACCAAATGCCATTTTATCTTTAAAACAGGGCCCCATTGGCCATTGAAGTGTTGTTTTTAGAGGAAAGAAACCCTGAAGGATGCATAAATTTACATTGAGTAACCATGTACAATGCACATGGGCTCAGGTTCTGGTGATAGATAGCTTATGATGTTCCATATAGCCAGTTTATATTAATTTGCAGGAGGGTGCCAGAATTAATGTGCAGGCATTTTACTGAGTTACTTCATTGATCAGCCATAGTAAATAGCATGTCACTTGCAAGGCTAGATTTGCAATTCAAAATCTACTGGAGTGGAAAGTAGCAGTTAATATAAACAGGATGTCCAATAGTAATAATTTATGGTCTTTCCCCTAATAATGTTCAGATGCGTGAAGGTGTAGGAGCTACAACATTAAGAATTAGTGTACTGACTCTCTTTTGCTGTTTCTGCAGTGTTATATCATGTTGTGCTCATAGAAATATTCTATGGAACAGGTTGACTCAATTTGCTCTTTTCTTCTCAGTAATTTTTGGAAGTAGTTGGATTAGTGAAGGACTTTTCCTCTCCCTAAAGTCTTTCTAGCAAAAACAAAACTTTTGAAAGCAAAGTGATGAATATAAATGCTTACTGGACCAGCTTTCTTACCAGTGATTTGAATCCAATTTTTTTCACCAGCTATTAAATCTCAAAATACTCTCATAAGTAATGTAAATGATGGAATTTTTGGTCATTTCGCTACAAAAAATACATCATTGCACTTAATAATGTACAGAGAAGGGCCACTAGGCTAGAAAAAAGAAGGAAAAGAGGGGACTTGATTGAAGTCTTTAAAATCATAAATGGTATAGATCAGTGGTGGCCAATACGTGAATTAGTTACCCCCCAGTAGGGGAAAATGGCATGCTAACAAGTGACAAGCCTTGATGGGCCGAATGGCCTTTTCTCATTCTCAGAAATGTCTAAAAAAAATATAACTAAAAAAAGTTTTTTATTTTCTTGAATACTCAAAGGTTAAGGATGTAAAGCAATGGAGAGTATGAAGAAAATGTATCAATGGAATTGTTACAACTCTCCCACAAAACTGCTCACAGATGACTCACTGCAATTGGATTCAAAGAAGTCTTTGCAACTAAACATGCATGGAAAGAGAACTACCACATAAGACTATGGAACATAAGGCTGTAGTGTGTGTAAAATAAGGTGTTATTGTAGCCAGTATGGGCATGATTATAAAATCTGCAATAAGAAGATTGATAAACTCAGATCCATGCAAGGAGTAGGCTTCATAACACATTCTTAATCTCTTTCATTAATGTGAAAAATGCACAATAAATCTGTTACTTACTTAATTAACACTGATGAAGACTCCCTTCAGTTCAGAGGAAGTGACAAATTCTCAACAGTTCAACTGCTATCAGCAGATTCACAGCTGTTTTATGGTTAAGACAGATTGAGCAGGCTGATCTTTAATTCAGTCGGTATAATGTCGTGTATGCCATACGTGATCTTGATAACACCCTGTGCAGCAATACAATTGATAAATTAGACTAATAAAAACCCACAGTATAATGCAGTGTATGAAAGGAACCGTTTGTTACATCATCTGACATTATATTATTACCATGCTCGGGATTTCGCTTGTAAGATTAACAAAGGGTATATGGTAATACATATAAACTACTGGTATTTCTATAGAGAGATTTCTTTTCCATTCTAATTGTAAATTCACAATTTATAATGATGTTTGCCTCTTAATGTTGAACTTTTTTGATCACACATCAAAAATGATGGCCTGGAAAGCAGTTGATATGACTGATTGAAGAGAATTTGTTTTTTATGGATAATACATGTGCACTATAAAGAGAAGAGGTTGATAATGTACTTAATAATATAATCCCTGTTTTTCAGATGCGCTCGTAGCCCAGTTCAAGTGTCAATGTCTGGTGGCATTTGCATTGGTATACTTATTTTTAATCAAAAAACTGAACATGCGTTGCCGTTATAGCAGTAGACTGGAGGATTCCCACGAAACTCTGATCTCCCCAGATTTCAATCCAGCGAAAGTCACAGAATGAACACATCTCTGATTAAAGCAAGCCCAACCAACAATGCTATACACTAGACTAAAGGCTTTGAAAGATGAATGGTCGTTGAATCCCAGGAGCCCTTCCTAAATCATGTGCTGTAGACTCCCTGCCTACAGTGTCTAAGCTGTGACCACAGAGGTGATATTTCTTCATGAGGGCGGTTTACTGTGACACTGTATGTCAAGGATAGTGAACTATGAACCATATAACTGTTCAATGTATTGAATTTACCATCATTTGTGTATAATTACTACTGGTTATCTGATTGGTGCGATTTTATTTGAATTGTTTTGTTGTTTTTGTTTATTTCCAGTGTTCATTGAGTTCCTGACCCCCTATATTGTTTGTAAAATGAATGGTATTAGGACGATCCTGTGGGAAAACAACTATATAACCTATACTCATTAAATAATAGTTGCTTTGGCAAAAAGTTTTTGTTACAGTGGACCAGCATATGTTTCAATGAGCTAAATATCGAGTTTCAAATACTCTGATTAACACTAATCTTGGAACACCGAATAATAATGTTGCTTTATGTAAGACAGTTCAAGAGTCTGTGAAACCAGCCAAAAGACTTTCATGAAATTGTATGTATTATTATTGAATGATAATTCACGTGCCAGCACTGTAAACGATTTGACAGAGAAGAGTGAACTCAGGAAGTATCTGGAGGGGTGCAGGGTGGTTACACAAATGTACTCAGAAATAACAACCTTTCACTTTCAGTGATTACCTTCAGCACTGGATGATCAAAATGTAGGAAACAAGATGTTTACAAAGTAATGCATTTGCAGCCTTTAAGTTGTTTTTTTTGTTTCTCACTTTGAAACAGCAGCGGTGATTTTCATATCTGTCATTGTTTTCTGTCTGTTATTTTAAATATTCAAGTAAAAAAATCTACATTGTTATTCCTGTATTTGGTTATTTATGTTGGGTAGAATACTAAACCTCTTGGTCAAATGTACTGGTCAAATGTACACATCTGTAAAAGTATGGTTTTATCAGAGCAAGAGTTGTCTTGAGCATGCGTTACCATAATTTGCTTCTTCCAAATGCATATTTTAATAACATATCCTAAATAATTGAAGTAGAACATATTTTAATTAGCATAAAGTAATATAGGTTCTCATTTGAAAACGTTATCATCATGTTTATTCATGTCGTAATTTATGAGACTGGTTCATTTTATAACTATCGCACACTTGCTGACTGTTTTGGTAAAACTTCATTCAAGACCACATTTTCTAAAAGGAAGCAAAGAAAGCTGTTGCTCTTTTCTTGACAACCCATCTTTTAGTGTTGATTAATGAGTTTATTTTACAATTGCTAAACTGCCTATTAGTCACTGTGTTTTAATTCTAGACTGCGAAATGGGCTGTCTTGGCCTTTGTGAAGTGAAAACCCGTTTACAGTTAACATGCGGCTAAAGCCATTTACAACTGTCCTTTATCTGCCCCTGCAGACGTAAGGAATATAATGAATGAAAGGTCAAGAAAATAACAGCAGATGTTAGTGTATCCCCAAAGGCAAGATAACACAAAGGTCAGACAAGGTAGGATGGTTTATTACTCACCCTATATTGAAATGTTTATTGCATTATTACTACCTTCCCAAGACTTAGCAAGAGTAGTCCTATTTAAACCAGAGGGAATGCAACAAGCGAATCTGTAGTACGACTCACAGCACCATGACAAAAAAAAAAATAGAACAAACCCTGCACACTGCGATACGACGGGGCAACACTGAAGTAGAGCTAGAAAAATAGAATTGGTGTAATTTTTTGCGATTTTGCACGGCAGCTAGGGAACTGACCAATGTCCAATCATGCTTACTTGTTTTTCTCCCTTTTTGTGAACTGTGGTGTTGCTTGGCATGTCGCAAAATATGGGGGTCTGAATAGCATTTCCAATCTGTTCAGTTTCAAACTATAGTGCTACTTTGAATGTTAATTTATTATTTAGTGTTGTGTTTTCTATCTACTTAATAATACCCCCTCTTTCACCCCTGCCTGAGTCAACTTTTACACCCCCTGGGTATTGGCTGGGCAGAATCCGGTATGTCAAACTTGAATTGAATTATAGAAATATCAGTCATAACACACATATTGTCGGTACTGATATCAATAACTAATGCAAAACGTGTTGTGCCAGAAAAAAGACCCAAATTGAAGACATGATCGCAAATGAATGCTTATGTGTTAGGTATGTTCATTCAATTTTAAAACATACATAGAAAGAGATTCTAATTGAAAAGCAAATTCTGTTTTAAAAAAAAAATCAAAAGCTGAACTTCCACTTTCTCAGAAGGCTCTATCCTTTTAACTTTCCACTTTGAATTTACAGACTGGCAGCCTTAGTATTCTTATCCAGCTCTGAAGTGGACTAATTCAGTAGCTATCCTAAAAGAAGATATCATTAATATGCAATAACATATACAACACTGGACACCATATGCAAAAGCCAAAACAACTTGATCAATGTTGATTTTACATAATGGTTTATCAGTTTGAGAAATTATTAAGTAATTTACAATTATTATTATTAGTATTATTATTATTATTATTATTAAACTCGGGCCATCGATCTGGCTGTTGTTGTGAATGGACAAAGTTGTAGTCAGATCCAAAACTACACAAAACTGTGACAACATTGAATATCTAAATGACTCCAGTTTAGTGGAGGGCTGCAGAATTCTCATGATTTGTGTATGGCTGTGAAGCATCGATATTGACATATAAATACTGTTCCCACAGACAATGCCATCTTGAAAGAAAATCATTATCTGGACAGATCCAACTTTAAAACTGGAATATTACCAAATGAAAAAAAAAATAATAGTTTGCTAATTCTGGTAGGACTAGGAAGCCCCAGAATTCACCTTAAAAAATAATCTTGATTTAATGTTTGGTTCATTGATGTCACGCAATATAACTTCCTGTTTAAAATAAGCAGTTAGGTGATATGTTCTGTAAAGAGACCTCTTTGTATTCTGCTCAAGGAAACATTACTATTAATATCAGAACTGTCAGGCAGATACAACTTATCGACAAAGAACTGTCAGTCAAAATGACAGCAACAGAATCATATTTATACATGACCAATTTCAGCAACAAAATGGTTTTCACAAGAACTCTATGCATGTGGTTTTATTTCACAAAAACGATTAAGAATGTTACCTCCTGTGGAATTACTGTGTTAAAAAAAGCTTTTTGTCAAAAATGAAAAAAATAACAATAATAACAGCTCAATTTATTTCACTACATTAGTTATCAAACTGAGACACATGTCTTGTTAAGTTGAAAATCGCTTCACAATATTCATCTTCTGAATGTAGTCACCACGATAGCACTGAAACAATGTATGAAACAATGAGGTCAGTGTTTGGAAGACCAACTCAATCATTGAGACAATGTGCAAATGTCTTAAGCAATTCACATTTGAATAGAAATTAATCTAAAAAATATTTAGAATGCACATATATGGTTCTTCGTCTCAATACAAACTATTTACAAACAATGAGATGGTCACAGATGAAGGAGGAAATATGGAAATATTGTGACATTAATCACACAACACAGTATAGATGATCTATACAGTAATATGTTTGTTCTAGATTGCGTTTTTTACAGTTTTACTGTTGAATAGATGCTACTTTTAGGGCCTGATTTATCACAATACTTTGCTTTGATAGGCATAAAACTGTGTTTGATCATGTTCTAACAAATCCCCATTTAAAGCGTGGTGGTATTACTGAAGTGAGACAATCCAGTCACTCTTTGCTGTTCATCAGCCCACGAATAGAAGTGTGTTTTGTCCAGACAAGTAAATAATGCAGGAGTTTAATTTTTATTTTTGTGAAATGTCAGTAAAATTAAAAATGCATAACCCTTGAATTTGTTTTATAGGAGAACCAATAGCGCTCATATTTAAAAGTATGCAAAATGTATGCATAGTATGCCGATCGGTGCCTGTGTTCAAAGTCAGTTAAACAGACATATGTTTTGACTGTGTCTCTAATTAACCAGGGGCTAAATTAAATCTAATGCTGAGGTGGGTGTGCATTTTGTGAAGCTACGAACATTGTGCAGCTTTCCAGTTTGCTACTTACAACCATGTCGGATTGTAGAGGGTATCCCACTATTTCAATAGGGATTTGGTCTTGGCCTCAGTATGATGGCAATAGAGATGGCTGGTAAGTAGATGGGCAGAATTAGACAGGTTTTACTCTATTTCTACATTGAACATCTCATTAACAAGTGAAACATGACCTGAGATATGATTAGGATTGCAAGCATTACTGTCAGACTTTTGAAATTGACTTAACTGACACAAAGACTTTTATATCCTGCAAAATTTCCACTTTCATCCTTAAAATCAATTACTGCTTTTCTATATATATATATTGGACTCTTCTGGATCTATTTTAATGATCCCAAAAATGACTGGAAAAGGACTGATCTGTGGGATAGCCTAGTCCCATTTGAGTGTCTTCCAGTCAGTCTATTTTTTTTTTGGAAATTGAATCATGTTATATAAATAGTGCGAGAACCACAGCTGATGGCCAAGCGAGTGCATGAATATTTCATGAGACAATGGATTTACTTGTTGTAGATGTATGAAGAATTTTCAATTTGTCTCTTCTTGTGTATGATATGTTTATGTTCTGCTTCTGTTTTTTTGGTTTTTAGTTTTGAATAACTATCCCAGGATTTTTTTCTTTCCAGAACATTAAAACTTAGATGTGTGAGTGTGTGTGTGTGTGTGTGTGTGTATATATATATATATATATATATATATATATATATATATATATATATATATATATATATATATATATATATATATATATATATATATATATATATATATATATATATATATATATATATATATATATATATATATATATATATATATTCTAAAAATACACAGTATAAATGGGATACCTAATACATGTAATTATTCTTGCTGTTTCTGTTTCTATTCTATTCTACAAAAATAAGTATATGTGGTCTGGTTTATGTAGCGTGTTGGAGATAGTCGTGACAAGTACTGGAAGTGAAACACAGCAAAGTGACATCACAATCATAATAAGAAAGTTCCATTGACTTACAAAAAATAATTGTAAACAAACCTAGAAAGCTGTGGAGGATGCAAAGGCTGCCCTTCGAATTGGTGATATCATGGGGCAAGTTCAGCATGGAAGAGGGGGTCTTGGTCTCAGTTCAGCTCCTCCTACATGGCACAAGGCAGCCCCAGCGCAACGGAGGAAGCTTGTAGTCAACGAGGTGCAAAAGCAGGAGGAGAGGATGAGGTGTATAAAGGCCATTTCCCAGGGCAAGCAGGGAGAATGGATGAGATGGGAGAGTGTGGAACAACGCAAGATTGGCTGGCAAGACCTATGGTCAATGGAACAGAGCAGGATCAGTTTCCTTATAAGGTCAACATATGATGTTCTCCCATCACCACAGAACCTAAACCTCTGGGTAGGAGAGGATCCCTCATGTCCTTTGTGTTCATCACCTGCAACATTAAGGCACATTTTGACAGGATGTAAGGTGGCTCTTAGCCAAGGACGGTTTACTTGGCGCCATGACCAGGTGCTGCGATGTTTGGCCTTAGCATTGGAAGACAAAGCGTAACATGACCAATAAGTTGCCACCTGTTCCATCAAAACATTACACACAAAGACAACATTCCTCCGCCCAGGAGAGCAACCACCAAGAAAAGGTGTTAAAACCAATCCTCGCCCAGGACAACTGGAAGCTGCTAGAGACTGGAAAATGCTGGCGGATGTTGGTCAGCGGCTTATTTTCCACCTGAGATTGCCACCACAAACCTTCGACCAGATATTGTCTTGTGGTCTGGATCAGCACGCCTTGTTCACCTGGTGGAGTTAACAGTGCCATGGGAGGATGCTGTAGATGAGGCGTATGAGAGGAAGAAACTGCGGTATGCTCAACTAGCCACTGAAGCGGAACAGCGAGGATGGAGAGTCTGGGTTTACCCAGTGGAAGTGGGATGTCGAGGATTTGTGGCACACTCTACAACCCGGTTTCTCAGAGATGTCGGATTCAATGGCCAAGAGTTGCGTCGCACAGTGAAGAACTTATCTGAAGCAGCAGAGAGGAGCAGCAACTGGCTGTGGTTGAGACGGAAAGATTCTGGCTGGGGATCTCAAGCACAATAGAAAGAAAGAAAGGCTGATATACAGGTAAGTAAGCTGGGCTGAGTTGAGTGGGGGACGGAGGGGTGATGCTGGGACGCCAGAATCACCGTCGAGCCCTCTTGAGGTGTCGTGGGCTAGTCGACGAAACACCGAGGATGGAAGGTGCCCACTTGAAGACCCCAGAGATGTACCCTACTTAGCTCAATCCAGGCGGTTGTCATGCTGATGCGCTGGGGAGACCGCACTATGGTTGATCCCGGAGCCAGCATCGCAGCCGTTGTGTGTGCTGATGCGCTAGGGAGGCAAAATAAGCTGATCCCTGGAGCCAGCATTACACTTCAGCCATCAACACCAGACAGAAGGATATCTACATCATCATATGGAAGGAAGCGCAAATGGATGGAGACACATATGGATCACATTAGTTTACTGTGAAGCTACGTCTTAGTTGGTGCTTATCTTGGCGAGAGCCAAGTTCAAATCAGCATGAAGTTTTAACATCTACTCTCATGTAATGGAAATCAGGGTAACGTCTTTTTGTTTAGTGAGAAAAGACAACAAGGCGTAGAGCCTTTCTTATGCTCGATTCCTAATTAATCTCATTAAATGTATTTGTTTTGGCAGTGAAATAAATGTTTCACAGCTCCTGTCCTCCTGTTGGCAACAAGTCAGTCTTAATGGAGATACATGCTAGTCAATGGCTGCCTGACAATGGTTCAAGAAATAGTGATCTGAATCCAGCATTGAACTACTAAAAACCTTTTTTTTGGCATATTAATATTATTGTTCTAGTCCCAGTCTGGTTTAAGTCTATGTCTGGACATACAAAGCAATTTAAAAGTTGATCTTGAAATCAGGACCCTGTGGCAAAATGCTGGATGATAGCTAACTGCTAACAATTTGGTTACCCAAATAAATGCATTGCTTAAGCGAGGGGAAAAAAAAGAAGACATAGTTGGTAATAATGCTGGACTAAAATAGAAGTATTTTTGACCATAGGTATTGTTAGCGTTGAGTCAGATTACCATATGAGTCTACTATGAAAGTTTGTAAGGGTTCAAAAATCATTTTCTCATAATGTTTTTATGGCAGACAACTTCAAACAAGTCCCTAGCAGATTAAAGTCTACTGAAATAAAAGTCCCTCTAGTGACTCTTGCGTGTACATTATAATGTACATTGCATTCCATTGACTACTACTGTAATCCTAAAATTTAAGATCTGATTTCTTTGGATTTCAATTCATAGTCGTTGAAATAGGGATGAAATCCATGCACATTTTTTTTTTAATCGCAAGAGGGTAAACATATTACAAAAGATATTAAAAATAAATGCCCGTTACTTAAAGAAAGTATGGCTTGTTAATCTGACTGAAGGATCAATAGTTAATGCCTGACATGACAACAGTAGCAGCCTGAATGGGTACCGAGGGCAGCTTGATCATACAGGACTCAACCCAGGGTCCTGGATTTCTGTTATTAGAGAATCTTGACTTTGTACAAACTTTAAGATCAATGGATTAGGTGTCAGGACAAACACTACAAATCTCCCTGCCACTATTAGGATTTTCTTGTGCATCTTTCTCACTGTAGCCTTGGCTTAGGAGGTATAGCGTGGGACCTCACTTAAATAAGGGTCTTTATACCTCACCATTCACGTTTGTATAACCAAAATGCTGCATTATCAGATGCTTGATTCATGTGGGATTGATATTAATGAACACTGATCATATGGTATGCTAATTGTTTTAAAGCATGACACATTTGATGTATTTGTTAATTTTTTATGTTACCCTTGGCAGGGGTTGCATTTGAAGAGTAGTATTCAATTAGCAAATCAGAAAAAAATGCAAAAGCACTCAGTGCTGATCAATCATTCTGTTCAAGGCTTGTTTAACAAACAAAATAGTTCTTTCTTTTAAAACTGCATGGAAACTAAAACGGTCCTTTAGGTGAATGAATGCAGAAACATAGCAAACCTCTGTCACATCAGCTTAAAAGATGTGTCAAGCATGATGAATTGGAAGCTTGCTGAACATTAATTGAATCTGCACATTGCTCCCTTATTTTCTTGTAAGCTGTGTGTGATGAAACTGCTCATATGAAGTTGGTTTCTCTTGTAGATGAGATCATTTCAAACAGAAACACATGTAAAACTCTAATTCTTTGTTTCAGGCTCTTGGTGACTAAAAACAGAATAGGTCAGCAGAGGATAGATGTGACTATTCACAGTTTCTTAATGTGATGAATACATGGCAATTATATCACTTTTATTTCACTATGCATGCACCACAGCAAAGTAGTTCCTTTATTTTCTTTACAATAAATGAAACAGTCCATAACATTCTCAGTTTTTCTACACAGAGGCCCAGATTTATAAAAGGATTGTGCATGTTTTATGACAATAAAACGGGCGCTGAGGGTTCTGAATTGAAGTAGTTTTCTGTATTTTCCAATAGGTCTAAAAAAATGTGTTTGAAAAGTAGCAGCCACAACAGATGGAATAGGCTAGTTTACCACCAAGCTTGCTAAATATCTTGCATTTTCTTGGCCTCCCGTTTACATTCTAAATGTAAAAAGTGTGAGATACCAGTTACCAAATATTGTAATTGCCCATTTAGGTGCTTTAACTCATCAGTAATTTAAAACAGGGAGGTTAGGTCTTCCATGGTTCCTCTTAATAAATCTTACCAGGTTATTTGTGTGCAGAGGCTCCATCCAATGGGAGACCGAATGAAGTGTCATCTTAGACAGCTGGGTTTCTGAATGTCACTGTAGTCTATATTTTAATTAAATATTAATTGAAAGGCTGGGCGTGTGAAGGTTGTACATTTGTGAAGGTTGTACATTTCATTAAGACAGAGTTGGGAGTAGACGAGTGTCCTTTGGGGTTCAGATTGACATAGCAGGCAATGAGAATATTTGTATTGTACAAGTGTGGGTGCAGTTACAGGAAAGATTTACATTAATGAAGGAAAAATACAACGTTTCAGCAGCCTGTATTTATTCAATTTATTGGTTGCATGAAGCAATATATTTATTTTATACACCAGGAATAAGCCTCTAAGGAACAAAACAGCTTGTTTCTAATAACAGGCACTGTCATAAACTATAAACATACTCTACAAGTCAATTACATCATCAGAAATTCTCGCTTAAACTGGATAAGATTGTGAGACTTTCTAATAACTAGTGATATACAGTATTATACCAATTCAGCAAAGCTGATTGAGCAACAAAAGATCATCTGTTATTCAAACATATACAGACTGGTTATAAATTAATATATGCTAAACTCTGTTTAGACTGAAGTAAACTGTAGGTAAAACATTTACAAAATTGTTAAAAGAGCCTTGGTCCCTACTTTATGACAAGGGAAAAGGCAACAAGCTGGAATCACTGCTCTGAATTAGGTAAACCTCAAACCATTACTTAATAAAATAAAAGGCAGACCAGCGATTCTTTTTTTTTTATGTGTAGGGAACACATGAAATGCTTTGGATGATTCCAGCTGGACCACATAAAGTCTAGAAAGCGGAGGAGAAGAACAGCAAACTGGGATTAAATCAGCAACATCAGGGCAGTGCATTTGTTTTCTTTATCCCTCAGTAAACAAAGGCTTCATGTTGGTATAGGCTAGAGCTTTACCGTGCATAACGAAAAATAAGTACTGTCAATTTTTTATTGGAAATGGTAATGAAATGCTCTGCAACATCATACCACAAGGTGGGCTAGATTCTCAAAGCTGTTTAATTCAAACTGTCATTAGAAACAACTTTAGACTATTTACGTCTCTAAGTAACTGGTTTGGTAACTAGTGGGTGTGTCTTTACTGGAAAAGGTGCTAATGATGATTTTTAGAGTAAATGATTCTGAGAATCTAGCCAATTGTCATACATATTGACTAATGATCTGCCTATTTGGTCCTATTTAGACAACCATCAAGAACCATTCCCTTATGGCATTTGAAAATCTCCAGCGCATTGTCTATTAACAACATTGTTGAGTATTCTGCTCTGATCTGTTCCAGTTCTAATGACATCTATGGCATTCTGTCTGCCAGGTACATCATCTTCAATACCAGCTGTATGATTCCAAGCTGTTCCTTTAAAAAGCCATTCACTAAATTTGCACTTTTTGCATATTTCAATCAAATAATTTAGCCCAATAGTTAATACAGAATCAAGGATAAACTAGTAATGAGAACAATAATACAAATATGTACAGTACATACTGTATTTCCTTCCAGTTTGATTATCTTTACAATCAGATTGTACAGCAATATAAGGTATCAACTGAATCATTTTACTTTGTACTTTTTTTCACCCAAACTATGCACCTTGAACTACACCTCAAATGAAAACCATGTATAACGGACAGTTGTGCATATCTGGTGAGGTAATGTTGGAACTCAGTTGTTTCCTGATCTTCAATCTGCCAATGGTAGTCACCTATTCAGCCTTGAGTTTTATCATCTTACAGTCATGTTATAATTTAAAATTCTAAAACCCTTTTTTTTTCTCAGAATAAATTACTGGGTCTGTAAAGTTAAAGATGAATGCTGGACAATAAACTATTATAATAATATAATATAATGTATATATATTTTTTAAATTTAGAAATAAACCTATTTTATTTATAAGGACCTGTTAAAGCAAGTACAACAAAAGGCTGTAAAAAAAAGAGGCAGTTTTAATGCCAATTATAGTAGCTGTTTGGAAATGTCAGCTACAGTTTGTCAATGATCACTTGAGTTTACTGTTATATAGGCCCTCAGCATCTGTCAAATACAAACAGCTCTTAGTCACTCTGACTTGAGCCATATTATCCCTTATCACTGGTCAGCACAGTTTTCTATTTGCGAAGTGTCATTCTGGTCAGTAAATGAAATGGTGAATTCATCCCAGAAACAAAGCAACAGTTTTGTACATATGTCCGTGCAATGTACTATAGTTAAAATATTTAGTCTCTCTATGATGATTATTTACTGTGCTTGTTTTAATAGTTTTACTGTACTTGTGTTTATAATTTTCATACCTGTTTTATATAGAACACTTATTTTTATTTAGTTGCATTCACTGTTTTGTATTTATTATTTGCAAAATAAATGATGATGAGCAATAAAATATACCCAAAAGACTTTAATATAGAACTGAGGACCAATCAAAGATATAATCATTTAGGAATGGTCACATATCCGGGACAATTTCAATATCTGGTAGACTTGTCAAATCAAAATCAGTGTTGTCTTGGCCATTGTGGCCCTACACCCAACTTACACTGTTACAATATAACAAGTGATTTTCCTTATATATATATATATATATATATATATATATATATATATATATATATATATATATATATATATATATATATATATATATATATATATATATATATATATATATATATATATATATATATATATATATATATATATATATATATATATATATATATGGAGTGTCAGTCTGGTTCTGGGGGTGCAAGATCTAATGCATACAGAATGCAGCCCAAACAAATCCAGGACCCTTACAAAACCAATAATTCATGTTAATGCAAATATATGTATATATTTCAATCATTCTACTGCAGGCCTTTTCTAAGGGTTTAATGTTCCATATTGTGATTGCTGGATAAGTAAATAAAATAGCCAAGATTAGTTTTGAGGGGGGTTCCTTAAACTATTCTGGAGAGGGAGCATGCAAAGGGAAATGGAGTTTTGATTGATCTCCTTTGGCATGTCTTCAGGCATAAGTGTTTCTGGCAGCATGTCAGAGCTCACACTGTGAAAGTACTAAAGAAAACTCATAGAAATACTCCCCCCACCCCCCACACAAGAATTTGTCAATAATCCCATAAATTTCAAGTCATAAATAACTGTGGTGTCTCGAGTTTAAATACAATGCTAATGTGTTTGTATTAGTATTGAATTATCATGGAACCTCTTCAAACCAGATGCAATTTCTATTTCATTATATACAAGGAATAATATCCACTGTGTCACCTTGATCCTCAGCTCCTATATCGTTACAAATACTCACTGAAGTATACAAATTTGGAGAGTGAAAATGGGCTGAAGATGGTAATTGCAGACCTATTCTAAGGATACACAAAATGTATGGATTGTATCTAGGGTACACACTTTTCATTTTATTTTAGAATTATATACAGTACAGGCTTTGGTGCTTTCAAATTCTTGCCTATAAGGTACATAGAGAAGAATTGCCTATAAGGGCTAAATTACATTTTAAACCATTAAATCAATACCACTAGCCATACTTTTGCTATAATATGCTTATTCGGGTTTAAGAAAATACATACAGTATCAATTTTCCACACTTCTGCAAAATTACAGATAAGCTACCGTAATTGGAAACAAGAAAAACATGTTGGGGGTGGGGCGTGTTCTTTGCTTTGGCTACATGAGTTTAATGAAATATTTGCTAATATTATTAATTTAGTATGGAGTGCATACACACAATGAAAGTCATTTTCCTCAGTTTCACCTGCAGTGAAAACCTTGTCCTGAGCCCATTGCAATTGCCTGCATATGTAACATTTGGTTCAAGTAATCCATCAGCATTGAATTCCTTTTCTTTTATTTATTTTTTGCTGCTGGCACAACAACTTACCTCATGCGAAATGCAATGACCCCTCAGATGCATCAGTGATATCCTGCAACTACCTTGAACTTCCTGTAGGAAACCTTTGATTTGTTGATTCCATTGGATCCTTCGGAATACCCCCACTGTGGCCAAGTCTTTTGATGTTTACTTGATTCCATGAAATTTGTTGGGTTTTTTTTTTATTGTCATTTGTTAATTTATTTTAAAAATACCATGAATTTTCCGGGCCCCTGTATGACTGCTGCCATAATGCTCTTTCCAATCAGCTGCTTTCTGACTTTTTTTTTTGCGCCCAAATAAGACCAATTTGAAATCGGTCTTATTTGTGGACCCTGCTGTTCTGCCGCGTCATAAATCTCATTTTAATATCACAGGCTTCATTTACAAATGAACCCCACATTTGTCCATGCATATAATTAAGACTTGACATGCCTTAAAATGCATGGCTTATAATGAGGGGCGGAGCGCATTGCACAGCGGAGCGCCATTTGACTTCGCTAACACGGCCTTAACTTCCCAAAAGTGTCATGATACATACGGGGCAATTTTAATGCCATCACAAACGCATGATACATGTCCCCCAAAGAGCACAAACAAGAATAGCTGCTTCATTGATTTTGCTTTTAATGTGCTAAGTATCAGAAGGCCTACGTGTTTGGGATAACAATGTTTAAACTATTCAAATGCAATTAAACTGAACTGAAAATGGAAGCCAGCTGCTTTTTCTGTTGGCAGGACTGAATGTGACTAAATAATTAAATCACCTGGACTAATTACCTTAGGAGAGCATCACATTATCAGAGCCCTACTGTTTTAATAACGATTACTATGTTGGTAGCAGCAACTTTAGCATTATATTTAACATATTTAAAGATGTATCCCTCATAGGTTATTTTAAGGAGTTGCTTCTGTTAAGCTATCTGCGCTGCTGCTCAGACACCACCGTTAGAACAAAATAGAAACAACTGGTTATTTGCAAATAAGTTTGTTGTGATTTCTATTTATCTGTCATTTATTTCAACAATGTCAAGATCATGGATGGTTAAAATCTATAACTGTTTATGTGACATATATTTTCTCAGCTTCATGTTCAAGAATATTCACTTTACATTGTTGTAACTGAGCCCAGCGTTTGAATTAGGGAAGGTGATATTATAGAAATTTTGAGCAGTGATGTGGAAATCATACTACTGAAAAATGCCCAACATAAATTATATACAAAAGGCAATTTTACTGTGATTGCTGTGTTTATTTTGTGGGGTTACTATACACTTACATTTGCTAACTCATTTTCCAATATCTGCTCTGGCTTCGTTTCTACTAATTGTAAGGGAAACACTGATTGCATTTCACAATAGGTACAGTTAATGAGATGTGTCAGGATGATATTCTAGTACAATACAGTTGCAATCAAATTTAGTGGCACATGTGGAAGCAGCTCAAATGCTTATTTGAGAGCTAGTATCTGAAGACAGTAGATTTGGATTTATATCTTGACCAGGTCTACAGTATTGCACCATTCAGAACGAATAATTCAGATGAAAATCTTGAATCCTTGTGTTATTTAACTATTACATTCTTCAATTACTTTGGTCGTAGTGTTACTGTTCAAAGTGCATGACCCACAGACTGCAAAACCAGAAGAAACAATTTATATTCATAGTTTCATTAGCATCTAACCAAACACATTATAACCTACTGGATTAAAAACTAATGGAAGAGGTCACATTGTATAGGCTTATTATTAATATCACTAACTTCCTGAATTAATAAATGTTTATCGCAGATGCTGAGATAACAATCGGACACTCATCCTTCTTGTTATTTTCTAACATGGCATTTGTGGGTATGACATTGGTATATATACATCTACAATAAAATCTTATCACAGGATAAACTAGTGTGGCTAAAGATTCTGTTCATGTCTTTTCAAAATAAATGAAGGTAACTTTTAGGAAAGGGTTGAAGAAAATGCTATTTAGACACTAATGTAAAATGTAAATCCATAAATAATTCATGGTAGATAAGCCATACCACCAAGCCAAGTAATTAACATCCTGTTGTAAAGCAACAGCAGTGATATTTTAGAGCTGTGTCCTCAAACTTAACTTACCTGTGGGATAAAAAGGAAATAATGCCCTGGATAAAACAAAGCTAAAGCATTCCTTTAATAAATCTTACCTTGAATGAAATTACAATGTTATTATGCATAGCTACAATGTACTCAATATGTACATATTTTCCATGATATAACCTTAACCCTAACTCTAAACCCAACCCTAACCTTTTTCTGATACAATTGTGTACTTACATATATTGTGCAAAAAGATTGACACATTAAGTACATTGTAACTATGCATAATAACATTGTAATTATGTGTAAGTACACATGGATTTAGCATGTAACTGCTATGTAAATACACAGTAATTGGAGACACTTCATATAAAGTGTCAGTGAACATACTGACCTACAAGCAGGTGGGTATGAGCTGAGTAAAGGTACAATCTTTTCAGCTCAGCTATATATACATATATATATATATATATATATATATATATATATATATATATATATATATATATATATATATATATATATATATATACTTTAAATACATACAGTACTGATCATCTATAGAATCTACTGTACATGCTCATATGTTAGTTAGTACATATATACATACTGATGTTTCCTTATGGAACAAAAGTTATATTCGTTTCATAAATGAATAGCCTTTGGATTCTCTATGGTGTGAACATTGTTAGGGAAGGGTTAGTCACAAGGCAGGCAGGAAAATTGACATCCTGCATACTGCATACATACACTGCTTTCATTCTTTTTATTTCATGGATGTTTGCTTCTGCAAACCTTTGTGGCTCTTTAAATAATATCATCTTTTAATGTTTATCACATAATGCTAAGCGTCATACTAAAGGCAGAAGTTGTTTAAACATGGAACTAAATTAAACTTGTTATTTGAAAAATCTGAATTGCAGACCAGTGCAACCCCACAGTGCCATGCACACATGTTTATGGATTTATATGCATGGGATGGTTAAGATTAATAATGCAATATGCAGTAGTCTAGTCAGTAGTCATGCATCTCTTTGTGATGGTGTGAAATTAATTTTCTTTTAATTAAAAAATAAATACATTTAATATTTTATGCAATCAACCTAAAAATGTCTTTTCCTATTACTTTATTTGTAATTTGAATTGATTTGTTTGTAAATAAAAATGTAAATGGATTACTAATAGAATTGCTGACAGTCACATTTAATTAGAAACATCAAAATGTTAAATGATTTATCAGACATTGGTAAAGATGCATAGTTGTTTGTTTATTGACATGAATACAAATTTTGTGTCAGATAACGAAAATAAATAAATAAATAAAACAATACAGTAACATTTCTATTCTACTTGAATGAAATGTTTAACTGTGCCAAGAAGGGTACTTTTTAGTATGTAACAGTATTAAAAGTACCCATTAGATGACAAGTCTTACATGAAATACAACATTAAAAGAGAAGGTTTAGTACAAAAATGTTCAAGATATATTAATGTGATTATGTTCCTTTGTGTTTTGCTGGTCATTTCATTTTTTAATGTAGGCTTTGTTCATGAAAATTAATTGTCCATAACTCACAACAGCTCTTTTCTCATAATGCTTCTCGAATTTCTTCCCTTGAACCAAAATAACAAAATTACAAGACATATTTCTTAGCCAAAAAAAATATTTCAATTTCTACAAGCTGATGTTAATTGGTGAAACCCTTGCACACAAGGAAAAAATCCTAATCTTAATCTTTGTTTCTAGCAGCTGATCGTTCTCAAAACTTTAAGTTGGGTGGGCCTTAAAGTAATTCAACCTCAATAAGATGACTTGGTACCCCGTTACATACCCTCATCACTTTCATGTTGCATTATGTGATCTTTTATTCTGGATGGTTCATCTACTGAGGGCTTGTTACCAGAGTAATTGAACTGCCCTCACTGTTTGCAGAAAATATCTTATTTTTTTTCCATCTGAGCATATTTCTGCATGTAAATAAAAGTCCCTCCAAATCACTGCAGAACAAGACAATGTGATTCTGGAGGAGGAACATCTTTTTCTTTTTTACTGCTGCTTCCTTTTGTGTTACAAAGATGGGCTTCTCTGCATGTTCTCCTTGGATTCTTGCATGTATATCTTGGAACTGAGTAGAGTCCAGTATGCAAATGGTAAAGTAATGTACACTGGTATGTTACAGAAAGTGATTTGTCACGGCTCATTTTGCTGTCGGACAGTTGTTTTGTACTAAATGAATAATGGAGTGTCTATTGATGTCTGGGTAAAAAACTAAACAAAAAAAAACGTATGTATGAGTAATTTCTAGTAAAAATGCATTACAAATTACAAATCCAGTTCTCTGCAAAGATTCAACTGTTTCAAACTGAGATCTCATTGGGTTTTTTTATTACACTAAAGCAAAAACACAAAAGATTATCCACTAGATTTGCTTCCTCCCATACAAACATACATAGAAAATGTAAACACATAAATCTAGTCACAACTGAAAGCAAGCAGCTCATCTTTTAAAGTTACAAAACTGAAGTAGTACTGTACAATAGAAATATTAGTACCTTTTTTTATGAACTGTACTTAACATAGTATAGAACTTGCAGCAATATATTCAGTATATATATATATATATATATATATATATATATATATATATATATATATATATATATATATATATATATATATATATTTTGATATTCACTTTAAAAGCAAGTTTTTAAGCAACAACTACAGGGTGCATCAAGTGTTGCTATAGAAACACTTTTGCAGAGAGGAAGACATAATCAATTATAGTTGGGATTATTAATGCAATTTTCTTATTTAAAGGTAATTACATACAGGAAAAAGGTGGTATAACTAGGATAATTGGTATACTATTATATATCATGTGTTTGTAAATGGGATGGTAAATAGAAATGAATATGGACTTTCTAATTACCACTCACTTCAACCAGGTCAGTGTAGTCCATTGTTTCTCTCAATATGGTCAGTTCACAAGAGGTCAATGAAATAGAAAGTTAAAACTGTCTACCTTTCAAGCAAAGAGACACTGTTTATATACTGTAGGACGTTTAAGCTTATGTTGTGTATGTTCTCTATACAGTAGTTTCTGGCTAAGAGAACACCCCTCGGGAAGCAAGCGAAGTGTTCTTATACCCGAAGTGTTCCCGAAGACGGAGTTAGCCACCAGACACAATATGAATCAATAAATAAATAAATGGACATGTATTACTTGTCATGACGCACAAATTAAATTAACTGAATAAGTAAAAGCAAAACAATACGGCAAGTGTATGCTAATAAACTGTAATAATAAAGTAATAGACAAACTAACGTTAATAAAACTAAAGCAAAACAACATGGTCAAAAAGTTAAAATCACTATGTACTATGAAATTTGCTGCCTGGTATGTTTTGGGTTCTCTGAGTTAACCACTACACTTCTCTGTGCTTCTACCATGTTAAAACAATGCACTTGTATATGAGAGGCGCTGAGCTGAAATATTCAAGGAACATGCTGCTGGCTAGCTCCAGGAAAATGGTAATATTGTGATTTTCAGGGGGTCTAGCAATGCCATATAGTCAAAAGAAAAGTTCTGAAAGTACGTACATCAAGTCAGTAAAAATAGCTACAAAAATGCATATCTAAAATGAAAAAAACCCACAAAGAATGCCCACTGGAAGAAAGATGCCAAAGGTAATTATTGTAACTGTACACTTCTGAGTTGTTTTTATATTTCAACGTTAGCAAGCAGCAATGAAGAATAATGCATGAGTATCTACACTGCAAGCTGGATCCAGATATTTCAAGCTGTCTGTACAAAAACCCTTTCATAGATGTAAAAGTTTATGTAATGATTACAAGTGAATGCGACAGGCCTCAATATTGTGGCATTTTTCTTTTTTTGCCTAAAAAAAGAGAGAACAGTTTCAAAGAAACCTAGATTTAGTGCGATGTGGTAATTGTGTGACCTTTCTGTTTCTTCTGTGTACTGACCAGTGCTTATTTTCCCTTGAGTATGTTTCTCTTTGATTGTAGGGAAGGGGTCATTACAGGGAGTGGCACAAGCACACAGCCTTTTATATTAGGTCCAGTGGCTTCTGCACTTGATTTCCCCTTTGAACTAATTGCATATTGTAATGCGTGTTGTTTTTTTCTATTTTAGAATATTATAATTGTAACATAAACTACAGTATATGTTTGAAATGCCTGTAACATTTGTAATTCCTCTCCCAGACGCTTCATGATGTTCAATGTTGTTCTCAAGCTTCAGGTGCTTTTGGATAAGGTTGACTACCCAAGGCCTCATCTCATCCGCACTACATTTAAAGCTGCATATTTCCTTGCAAACAGACAGAGTGGGTCAACCATTTCTGCATAGCTATCTCTTGTATTCTTAGCCTGTGGGCATTTAAAGTTGTAAGAAGGGAATCTTCATATTTTCTTAAATACATTATAGTTAACAAATGAATAAACCCTCTAATTATATTATTCTAATGATACTGTTTCTCTCTATGATGAATCACACAGAATAGCACACCCCTAGAGACAGACTGATGTTTCTCCACACAGAGCAATGTACATATGAATATGGCATTCCAGACTGTGGAAGTAAAATAAACTGTAATATGTGATTCAGTTCTACTACAACCTTTTAATTATTTCTTATATTCTGATGTTAGTTGTTTTAATATATAGTGTACATGTACTGAATATTGCTTAATCATTTTACAGAAATCAAATGGACAATTTACTATTTCAAAACGTGCACAGACATATTGTTCAATAAACTGCAATTTTACAAACACATATCATCTTTTTACACACATACATTTGTTTTGTTACCAAAACACACTGCTCACTGAACTTGTTATATATGAAACCCACATTAAGGTCAGAGCGATCGTGGAGGAAATGAAAAGATCATGATAAATCATTTAGAAATGATATACAATCTTATACAACTCACCTGTTACGTTTTTATTTTAATAATTCCATAACAAATGGTTGTAATCAATTGGGACCCAAGTGAATGAGGACGACTTCACTGTCAAATGTACTCCCTGATGTTACAGCATATAAAAATGGTACATCTGTTCACCTCTAGCATTAATCTGTAATTGCATTTGGGATGGAAAGTAAACTTGCCGCAGCCATGGCTCGTTCACCATGTTAAGAGGAGACTGACATGCTTTTTATTTTATGAAATCTGTATGAAATATGTATTATGTAGTCTTTTTTGTATGACCTTGCAATCAATTACAGTACACACTCATCCTGATCCTGTCATTGTTAGTCTCTTATACAGTACATAATAACATAAGAAGATTATGTACCATACTAAAGTTATTGCAGTTACTGTATTAATGCTGATCAGGTCATCATCATCCTGGGGATAAAGTATGTTAGTGTTTTACTCCCCCTTTTTTTTGCATCATTTATATAAAGCACCCCGTTGAGAATTCAGAGGTAATTATATTCATAAGCAAATTAAAGTCAGTATTTTGTTAATTTCCATTTTAAATGAAAACATTTTTAATGTGTATCTCTTTTAATAGATTGTATGTGTGCGACATGTGGTGATCTTTTTCTCTATATGTTTAAGTATTAAACTCACCTGATAACCCCTTTCCAGTGGCGCCATTGTTGTGCTATACAGATCCTTATTAAAATGACATGCATGAATTAATGTATTGATTAAGCATTAACACACAACAGAGTGTTTGTATGGATGGGATATAGTAAGCAATTAGCAGTGAATAATCTGCAGTGCACATCATGAATGGGTTTTATAATATCTAGCCTTTGATAGTTGTCTATTTATTCCATGCCAAATCAATATCGTAGAACAGCTCATGCCTTTACTTCAGCTATATTCTCTGATAGCTAGCATTTACATGTTTAGCAATGCATTCACACTTTACAGTGTCATTAAGAAGAAATACAGCCTTAGGTTGCATCTTTGTGTTCTGTATTCTCTGGTTGTTCTACTTGTTCTAGAAATCTCAAAGGGAAGAGTTCTAATATGTATATATATATATATATATATATATATATATATATATATATATATATATATATATATATATATATATATATATTTCTGGTAGCTCACACACCATTTCGTTTTTGTTTCCTTGTGTGCCAGATTGCAACAGCTTTTCTCCGCTGATAATACAAAAGGAAAGCCTGAAGCCTGTGTCCTGGACCAGTCTCGATGGCTCTGGGCTTCAATTTGGTTACTTCTGAAGTGTTTCCTTGAAGAAGGGGCTTGGAAGCATCTTTTCATTCTTCTGTACCTTAAGGGGCTTGTTCTTGGTCAAAATAATTCTACACAGAGCAGGTCCCAGATCATTTTTTTTTCTATCCATCTCAGCAAATTTCATTTCAAGAAGCCTTCACTGTTTGCAACCCATTTGCTCTGTACTTGTTTCACCCATTATTAGTTTACTACTGTACAGTTGGTGATTCAACATTTTAGATTATACGGTGTGGAACATACAGTTTATTTTGATTGCACAGATTTCATGTGCCTTGTGTTTGCATATGTACAGTAGATTTTTAATTCAATGAGTGGCATGCACTTTTGAAGTGGGCATTCAGCATATTGGTACATAACTGCTACTAGGAACTAGATGAGCATAGATGGGCCAAATGGCCTCCTCTCATCTGTGAATTTTCTTATGTTTTCTTTTGTTCTTTTGTAGAATACTCCATAAACAGACATGGTGTTCTCTGGTTATTTCACTCAGGAGGTGCCATAGTAACCCACTCACACCTTTAGTGATGTTGATAATGTTTTCTGCAGAGAGACATACCAAACTCAGTTCACTTGTTAAATCGCTAGATTTAGATCTTGTGGGGAAAGACATGAGAAGCTTGTGAATAGACAACAGATTTACAGAAAGCGATAAGTGCTGAATGTACTTACTTACAAGTAGCCCTATTGAGTGGTTAATTGATGCAATACAGTAAAGACTATTTCACAACTGAATTGTTTCTCATGTTAATGATGTGTTGAATGCAAATGAAACATATACATAGAGTAAGTATATCCATTCATGTTATGTTCATATGGTTGTAGGTTATATGATTCTTTAACAGTTATATATTCTGCTTTATTATTGTTAATGTTTTATTAGATTTTCTTTCACAGACCCTGTACAATACATATGTGTTATTTATTATTATTTCAATGGACATGGTGATTTATAGTCAGATTCAAGACTTAATTGTCAAAACATATACATTTATTGACAGATGAACAGGATAAAATGCAATAGGGCTTAGTGCAAAATATTTATAGCTCTGCTTTTTAAACCTGATGACATTTAACCCAAAGCTGCCTATGTAGGCCTGTAGTAAATGAAAAACAAATTCAATGCTGTACGTTTTTGCTTGTTTCTGTATATATGCTTTCATGTTTGGACTTCACTGTATCCCCAAGGTCAGGTTATTATATCCAATCCCGGTCCTGGAGGACCATTCCACCCCAGGTTTAACAGGTAAAATGAGATAATCACTACTTCACGGTCAGGATGGAGGTTGAATTGGTTCAATTAAACAATTTAAACCATGGTTGAAACAAAGACCCGGAGTGGAAGGGACAACTTTGGCCTACCCCTGATGTACATATTGTTTCACAGAATGCCAGACAGTGTCTCCATTTGTCAAGATATATATGCAAATGAGTCTGGCTCTGGGAGTGTGATAAACATTTTGTGCAACTATGTCACATTTATATATAAATGAAAGATATTGTAAAGTCAGGGCATCAGCTATTGCTGTCTGAGCATTGGGGACATCTGCCATCTACCATTTACCATTTCCCTCAAACAATCCACACTTGCAGTTCTTTGTGATACACAATCTCACAAAATGTATTTGAAGCTAAGTGTGACCCCCAAACAAATAAACCCAGAAACATTATTAGTGTAAAATAACATGGACTAATTGAGATTTCATTTTCTGGAGCCTAACACTGAATGTGAAAAAGCAATTATAAATTACAATATACCTAGTGTGCAGAACTGCCTTTAAAGCATAGAGAAATTGCTTTCTGTTTTGTGTTATTTCCTTGTCTGTGCTGAATAAAGAAAAAGGCTTTCATTGTAATTGCCAATGTAACTTTAATACAAATAAGACTGCAATAAGAATATAGCAATAGGGAAAGAGGTATCTGACATTCTACCATCAAGGTTAAACTACTCTGTAGCAGTAATCATTTGCTAATGCCTTTTTTGTCATAATTGCATTTGATATCAAATATAGCAGGTTCAGATGTACACATACCATAGATGTCCATTTGCACCAGTTCTTGAGGGTATCAGAATCCTCCTAATGTACTTTTGACAGCCGTGGGGGTAGCACTGATGTAGCTCTGTGACCTTCCCCTTGGTTTGCTTTTTTAGTTTTTTTTGGCACTGGCCCATCACCTCCAGGTGTTCCACACTTAGAATGCGCATTTCCAAAATCTAGAAAAGTGTAGTACAGTGACAGTATGATGACATCAAAATTCTAGAAAAAGCACCAATGTTGTAAACATAGCCAGTGAGTACATAGCTTTCACAGCTGTAGACAACAGTGCTTTTATCTTAGAGGTGATGTGTCCTCCAGAGTCCTACCCATGCTGTCATTGCTCATAAACCCTTTATTGATAATGTGACCATATAGAGCATGTTTAGTGGTAGTTAATGAGCTTAGCCAAAGCTTGATATATTTAATGGTTAATGCACATAGGACAATTTACAGTACTATAATTTACAGTACTAGAAAGAATAACACTTTTTTTTTTTTTTTTGCCCAACAGTCTTTCCACAACAGTTATATTATTTCAATATGTTAATCATTCCAAAGCAATTATTTGAGACACATTAAATCATTTTTTAAGAATCGCATTTGGAGAATTAAACAAAAAGGTCCTTAGCACATTTTAGCTAATGATTCATGAAACTATATAATAAATTGAAATGATCCAAAATGAGCTCAGAATGACAGAACTAATCCTATTCACTTGAAAAATAAAAGTGATGAAGCAGAACAATTTACATGTTATTAACATGCTCAATTAGTAACAGGAAAGCTTTAGCAATAGGATATGCTGATATAGTGTTTAATATGTAAAACAATTAATAGATAGGGCAGAAAATAAGCTAGCATGTTATATTGAATACAAAACTGGTGAGTGGTGTCCCTCCTGTGTTCGTCCTACTCTAGCCAGCTAGCTGGTAAAGTAGCCATATCAACAACAACAAAAAATATATATATATATATATATATATGGTGCTGCCAAGTGGAATAAACTTACATCCAATTTCTTACATGTGCAAAATCCTGATGAAGGCACATGTGTGCCGAAACCGGTAGATCTTTTTAGTAAAAATATAATGAAGAAACTATTTCATATTAATATTTTATGTGCTCCATAAATTTTGTTCTTTACACATGCAAGAAATTGGATGTAAGTTTATTCCACTTGGCAGCACCATCTTGAAGATAATGATATAAACTTTTGAAGAATGTTTTTCTTTTGTTGTTTGGAGACCTCCAGTAGCGCAATACGATTAATCCTTATATATATATATATATATATATATATATATATATATATATATATATATATATATATATATACCAGTACAGTATTTTTTGTTTCTTGCCCCAGGCAATAGATCTTTTACATTTGCCCTTCAATTATCTCTGCTATGCCTCTGAATTGAACTTCTGTCATGCTCCCTCAGAATGCCATATGTCTGCTGATAAGGACATATTGGGACACACGCAACACTACACAGAGCTGGTGAGAACTGAAGAACTAGTGAGATGAAAAAAAGATCGACAGAATGAAGGAGAGGCAAGACAACATGTAATTAAAATACACAGTGTGCCAAAAATAACAGGCGCATCTTTTATTTAAGCTTTTATAATTTCTTACTGAATGAAAACAACCTCTTAACTTAGTAAATCGGTTTCAGTTTTGCAAGAAAATAGAAGCAAGTTAAGTCAATACATATTTTCATTATGTCCAAAAAGTGTTGGGGATAGAATCCTGACATGACTGAGTGTCTGTGAGCAGAAAGTGATACATCACCTCATTTCACAAATTATCAGTTGCATCTATGCACTGTGTATATATTAGACACTTTCTAAGACAGGAGAGCTGAGCCCACCACCTGTGTTTTCCGGTAGTATCTCTTCACTATGATTGAGGTAACATTTGAAGTGGTGGTGGAAGGGTTTGCGGGACTAATGTTCTTCTTCATTAAGTTTATAGTTTTGGAATCCACATTCTGATTTCAGCACTCTTCACATATGGACTGTCTAAAACAGAGTTTGAACAATATCCGAAACCTCTCAGTTTATCCAATACGTCTATTCTAGTGACTTTTTGAATGATTCTGTATATAGTTAAATAATCACAGTTATAAACTGAAGCTTACCAGAACTTCTTTAAAATGATAACTAACTTTGAAATGGGGCTCTGTGTCTTCAAAACTAAAAAACAAACTAACAAACACAAAACAAGTCATGATATCATGATATGAAACATATTCAGTAAAACATATAGATAAGTTTTATCACAAGGATGTAGACTGGATTTCTCCATTTACATCTAGTGTTACCCAACCGCCAGCTGAAAAGAAAAATGACGCTGCTTGCCACACATGGATGACACTTACATGTGTCATGCAAGCACTTTGCTCAAAGCTCTGAACAATCAGGCATGATGATTTAATGTAAGTGAGATTTCAAATAACAACATTTAAGATGTCCCATGATTTATAAAACACAGTACATCCTGTGCTTCACAAAATGATTTGCACAGGCTGCATATCTGTGTACCATCTATTGGTTTGGTGTAAATTTTCTTCACTTAATTACTTTTCTTGACTAAAGAGAGCTTACCAAGTTTTGACAAAATATTGTACCTCTTGAATTTTTTTTTTTTTGCTAAGTGGTAGGCAGTGTGCTGTGTGTAGTCTGTGGAACATTTGTGCAACCTGAGTCACACATTTTGATAAGAGTCTGAGGATTGCAGCAGCTGGTGTATAAGATAGATGACACTTACAATTTAATTCACTGAACTGTTGAACGCATTTTGTCAAACATTTGTCTTCTTTCTCTTTGTCACTTTCTGACTGGTGTGATTACATTGATAAAAAAAGTACCTTAAAGGAAAATAACTGCTTGTACCATATTAGTAACTCGTGGGAATTCAAACAGGAAATTTAATTGCTGTTAGCTGGTAAAAAGAAAATCTAAGATCCATCAAATGCACTGCTGTACAGTATGTTCCCTCATTGCAGTCTATTTCCTTGTGGGTTGATGAGATTTTGAAGTTCTCTGAATTTAAGTTATATCTTAGTGGCCCAAAGTTTTTAGTTAAAAGAACCATAGGACTTCTTAATGAGCCATACAAAATGTACACTGTAAATATATGAGAGAGTAAAAATCTTGTAGCTACTGCATCTTAAAATTAAAATTTCAAATCCCATCGACCCATTTTGGACAACCTGAAGTCCAAAGGTAGCTTCCATTTTGTTTTCAACACCAGCCCTGTGTTCTACAGTACTTCAGCTTATAAAATATGTTTTAATCCCATCCCCATTTTCTGCTGTAACCTATATTGTGTTTTCTAGTAACCTATACTGTGTTCCTCCAGATCATGGGTTATGATGATGGGTTTGGAATGTATTTGCTATACTGTAACTGTACTGATTGTAAAGTAAGTACATCTGAAACTGAGAAAACAACAGAAACAGCTTCCAGATTTGTATCATGGTAACCAAGTAATGCAGAGCACACAGTCAGGATCCCTATTGGAGATACAGTGTTGCTTTGACCTGAATTATAAAGTCAACGTACTTCATAATACAGTTTACAGTTGTAATAATGTGTACTGCTGTGTGTTGTTCTGTAAGGGTAACATAAGATGAATGTAAAACTGAGAAGAAATAAGAGTGGAGTTCAGTATTTCTTCTCTGTTACCCATTTCCATGTTTTTGTTATGATTATTATTCTTTATTTATTAGCAGATGCCCTTATCCAGGGCAACTTACAATTGTTACAAAATATCACAGTACAAAGTATCACATTACAAAATATCACATTATAAATTATCACACTACAGATAAGAGTAGAACATAAGATCATATTCAAATAAGACCAAAATAAATACAGTAAATAATTACATTTAAGAGCGAGTTTGACTAAGAGCAGTTAACTTACTGTAAAAATATTTGCTTATATGAGTAAATTCCATTAAGATCATGTAGTAAGTACAATAAGTGGATGACAATGATTTCAAATAAAAGCAATTATAAAAAAAGTGAATACAGGTACCTATAAGAGTAAAATCAAGTACAAGATACAGGAAGTAGTTATAATTAAGAACAGTAGTAGAATAGGGTAAGGTATGGGGAAGTTCAGTGCAAGTACAAGCTGATGCAAGTACTGGTACAATTGGGTGCCATATAGTCCAGTATAGTCAAGAGTTGTGAGGTTTGCAGATGCGGTCTGAACAGGTGTGTCTTGAGGAGGTGCCGGAAGGTGGTCAGGGACTGAGCAGTCCTGATATCCATGAGTAGGTCGTTCCACCACTGAGGGGCAAGGGTGGAGAAGGAGCGGGCTCTGGAAGCGGGGGAGTGGAGGGGGGGTGCAGCTAATCTTCCGATGGTAGAGGAGCAGAGGGGGCAAGAGGGGGCGTAGAGAGAAATGATAGTCTGGAGAGAGGAGGGAGCAGAAAGGTCGAGACAGCGATAGGAGAGTACAAGAGTTTTGAATTGGATGCGAGCAGCAATAGGGAGCCAGTGGAGAGAGCAGAGCAGAAGGGTAGCATGGGAGAAACGAGGAAGGGAAAAGTCAAAGCGAGCAGAGTTTTGGAGGAGCCGGCTAGGAGGGAGTTGCAGTAGTCAAGACGGGAACTAGGAGCTGTGTGGAGTAGTCAGTGAGGAAGGGCTGAATTCTGTGTATGCTGCTGAGGAAGAAGCGACAGCAGTGTGCCAGAGTAGAGATGTGCTGAGAGTAGGAGAGGGAGGGGTCGAGGGTCACACCAAGGTTCTTGGTGGATGAGGAGGGAGAGAGGGTGGTGAATTCAAGAGGAATAGATACAGAGGTCAGCGATGGGGGAAGAAGAAGAGGGAAGAAAAGGAGGTCTGTTATGGCAGTACATTCCGTGTTTGAGATCTCCCTGAACTAAATGCATTTTCTCTGAAAGAAGGTCACAAAACCCATTTTAGATTGCCTTCTTTCAGTCAGCAAAACAGCTGACAGATTTAAAATTTCTAAAACACCATCTTCAATAAATAAAACGGATAAGAAAAGAGGATTGGTTTAAATCAGTAACATCACAGAAGCCTCTTCAAATCCATTATGACAAAGAGATAGGGAAAAGGAATTCGTTGTATGCGACTGCTTAGTAAAGATGTTTTACATTGATGACAGCCATATTCCCAAGTAACATAAACAATGGACAGGGCTTATTCATGTTTAGCTGCCGTGCAAAGTTAGAATAACATTTACTTAATAAAATCTACTAATGAGAATCATGCTTTATATAAGGGCATTTTATAAAGAATTAAAGAGGGGCTAAGCATTTAAAAGTCTGGTGTCTGCCTACCCTCTGCACAGCTTTGCTATATAGCTATGTCTCTCATTAAATAAATACATGTTTAGTTATAAGATGTTTATGTGGTACACATTCTGCAATGCTAGCTATGTGATCCTGTTAACTTTGAGCATATTATTGATAGTTTCATAATCTCAGGATTTTTGTATGTCACTGTCTGTATGTCACTCATACATGCATGTTTACATACCACAACTAAAGCACCTCTTATTCAATAAAAGAAAATAAAAGGTTGGGTTTGAAGTACATTGGCAGATGTCTGATTTTTATTTAATTTTTCCCCCCAGAATGATTTCACTCATCCTTAATTTAAATTAGCCAGTCAATTTTTGACTATAATCTATAATCTAAAAAAAAGATACCGATAAAGGAGAAAATATTAAGGATAGATATCTGTATCTGTAGTCTTTTCAACTCGGTTTGCAGATTGCGGTAGAGTAGATAAATAGTAGATAAAAAGTAATCTATGAAATTCTAATGGGATATTCGGAACACAAAGTAGAACAAAGTATAATTTTGATCAAGGAAAGGACAATTACAGCTTCTCAACATATGGCCTGGAATACTCCGAATTCAGGGATATACTGTTCAAGCAAACATAATGAATAAGCTAGGAGCTATTTCCTAGCTATGCATTTACTAATACAGGTATAACTCAAAAATAGCATCAGATTCTGAAAGGTTTTACAGCATTACAGCAGTACCAGATACTACTCACAAACCATCAGAAATCAAAGAAAATAAAAAGCTGTTATTAAAATGCATTGGTAGATGTCTGATTTTTATTTACTCCTGGTGTAAAAGCTGTAGGCTTCTGTTTTAAAATAGAGGTATACATTTATTGTTATTAAACCACAAAACAAATGTGTTTGCTTGTGTATTACACAAAATACTACATACAGGAAAAAACATGTTTTCTGTCTTTGGTTGATCACCCACTGTCTGTTCTTAGGGTACAGAGTATACACTACCTGTAAAAACACAATAAAAAACACCACCATGTCCTAAGACCCTTACAATTGCCTGCAAGTCACTGTTAGAAAAGCTGCATGTTTCTTCTTATTTCTCAGTCCTTAAAGTTTACAATGTGGAGATTGCTGTGAAGATGCAAGCAACACACTTACTACTGTATTGCTGTGCATCAGTTGACCTGGTTGCATTGCTTTTGCTGTTGTCATTTGAACGTCATTAACGTCATAATTTAAAATCCAATTAATTATATATATATATATATATATATATATATATATATATATATATATATATATATATATATATATATATATATATATATATATATATATATATATATATATATATATATATATATATATATATATATATATATATATATATACAAAATATACAATATTAACAACAAAAGTCAGCACCACTCTGACAGTAAAATGCTAGTATGTCTATCAGCTGCTTCCCCTATTGTGAGACGTGCTTTCAGCCAGTAACATGCTTTGACCCATAAAGCACTATACAGGTGAAATGACAGAGGAAGTGCAAGTGCAACAAATAACCTGAAAAAAGGCAAACAAACTGAGAACATCCTATAAAAAACAAAAGTACTGGATATCATGTTTTAAACAGAAAATGCATGTTTGCTATAACATGTATTTCTTTAAGAACAGCACATTTGATACCTATGTAGTTAACAGAAGGACTACCACCAGTGACTGAATTGCATTTAAACAGTATTACACCATAAAGGCATAAACAATATACAGTTGTGGATAACAAGTACAGGAAGTTAAAGGTAGCCAAACAGGATTGCAAAATAACGTTACTGGCAGTAATAACAACAAATGTTCATCAAGTGTTTTACAGGCTCTTAATTTGTCTCCTGGCAGTGAAACTGATGCTACTTCACATTTGTTTCAGATCCATTTCTGCTTTAAATGTTACTCTCTAGAGTTAGTGTTTGCTTTTTGTCTATTAAACGTGTCTACATTTGGGCTCAAGTTATATTTATCTCTAACAATTTTCAGGCTTGTAATAATATGCTCTCCTGAGGACAGGCTTTTACAAGCTCATAAAAATAGTACTACCTGGCAGTGTAGATCAAAATGTGGGAACTACTGTGTAATATATATTTTATTTCTTCACTGTAAAATACATTCTAATAGCCTGGCTTTCAAAAGGGTCGAAATGGCTTTCAAAACAGTATTTTGCAATCTGTTTGAAGCCTAATTTAACAAACACTCTTGCACTTATCTTGGACCAGCCTACTTAAGGCCTATATAGTAACAGTAATAACCAGTAGTCCCAGTTTACTGCTTACCGGGATCTGTGATAGCAGACAATGATGTTATACAGCAGTTGAATATGACTTTCATGTGATTTGTACTTGTGCCCTTCATGTTGATGCAGACGATCAATTTTTCTGTATTGTTGTCATTGATGCATAGACAACTCTGCTCTTTCCAGTCATCTTTAAAAGGTTCATAAAATGCCACAGATCATGAACAAAAAAAACATTTCCTGATCCCTCTCTGTTTTTTTTTTTCTTCATCCCTATAGTACATGGAGTCATTATCTTAAGAGTATGCTGTTTCCTGAATCATTGCAGTATTTCGAAGATCAACGTCACTAGGGGAACAATAGAAATTCGGATGGGATTAGTTTGCCTCGACATTGGCCAGCAACTACTTCTGGTCAGGCACCCAACAAGTCCACGGTTCAGTAGCATAGTCACATCACTTAGATGTTTATGTACAGCCATAAAGAGGATTTGTACATGTACTGTACACTACTGAAAGGAGGAACTCAATACTGAGGCAGTAAAGTGTGAAATATTACCATCTCAGAAGTGTTAATCTGCTAATGACAATTAAATCACATCACTGAGCTGCCTAAAAAAAAGGGCAAAGCAGTCCTAAATGAGAATGACTTCTAATCCAATCATGTTAGGTAGTGCCTCAGCAACAGAGTAAAAGTGAAACAATGTTCATGACGATAATGGATGCAAGTTCACTCTCTCTCATAACATTTAAAGCGAGGTTTACGGTTCTGAGCTGAGGCAAGTCAGAAATGCAAGCTCCTCATAAAGGTCACAATGTAAATTATGTACAGAAAGCTGTTTGTCAAGTCAGCACTCCAGATTCCTGTATCGATGATAACACCCAACAATAAATAGACTTTCCATACAAATAATCATAAAAAGGAGCAAGAATGACAACTTAACTTCCCCATCCAACATACATTTTTTCCAGTCTTTACTGAAATGCTGCAATAAGTGCTGTGTGTACCATGCTTTTCCATCACATAACTCATTTAAGGCTCCTGCCTAGAATGCAAGACTTTTCACCACCAAAGGGTCGAAACCATTAATCAATTCAGCTCCTTTTAGAAGCATTAACAAAGTAATTAATTTGGATTTTTTTTTCATTTTAGTCTATATTTTTGTTTTTTTAATATTTTAGTCTATACTTTATTTTTGTTTTTAAAATCTGCTACAGTATTCAAATTTTCTGAATAATTTATTTGAATAATTTAACATTTCACCTAAGGCATTGTAAAACATAAGGTGAACCTGGTGCAGGTTTCTCTCTTTGTAGGCTCTGGTTGCACAGTACTTAAAATGCAGCCAGCAGACAAGTTGTTTGTCTTGATGGAAAAAGGCCATGCCAACCTTCACTTAAGGATGTGGCAGTTAATCATTGTGTAACCTTGAATGGATTATAAACTGTGAAATAAATGCAAATTATGTAACAAATTGCAAAGCCAAAATTGAGGTTAGAGAGACTGAGATGTTAAAAAAAGAATAACCCTTTTTATGTTTATTGTTTTATTATTTGTTTATTTAGCAGACGCCTTTATCCAAGGCGACTTACAGAGACTGGGGTGTGTGAACTATGCATCAGCTGCAGAGTTTTAACAAGCCATGTGTTAAAAGAAAAATGTATACAGTACTAATTTAGACTGGCTGGAACAAACTGGAAGTTTAAAGGACATTTGGGTATGTGGCAGGGTGGTCGTATGGTGATGTCAGGCCAGAAGCAGGAAGGGAAAAAACTGACACCAGGTAGTACTGCAGTTAAAGAGACGCAGCATTTTATTTTTAAACAACAAAAATATGCTCCTCTGTACAACCCCACCTTGAGGGTGTATGAGCTGCAGGTTTATATACAGGTGACCGTGTCCCAATTAGCAACAAATTAATCGCTTAACTCGGGAGATGGCCACCTTCTGCACAAGGTTTTTAATTATTCCTGGCAGAGGACGCTAATCTCGCCTCTGCCAGAACACATTTTAAATGAAAGCAAAACAATAACAAACCAAACGCACGACTACGCCGTCATATAAATACATAAATCATAAAACAAGCAAATACAAAACAATAACCTGCACAGGGGCGAAGGGGGAGACCCCGTTCTAAAAAATAAATAAACAAATAAGTGTACAGGGCTCCTCGCCCTGTTACAGGGTAAAATTAAGATATTCACCTACAACTTGTCTTTTATAATTAATGATTTTGAAGACAACCCATTAAAATACCATTCTTCCTTGGACTATTTAATGTAATAAAAACCATTAGAACTAGGAACATTAGTTCACAGATTAACTTTCTAATCATGCAAAGACATACAGATGAAGGCAGCAATTATTTAAATATGACTGTCTCCCAGATAAAGACAAACTGTCACTGTTAAGGTAATACAGCTTGAACTTGCACTTCAAATAGATTACCTGCATCTTTCTTATCGGGATTATTAGCTACATTTTCTTTGGACAGATTATGTGCCCTGTGATGTATGTCCTTATCATTTGTGTTAAAGGTTATTGGCTGAGGAATGATTTTTGTCACATACATTACATACAGAATTATGAGCCCTTCTCCAGGAGTCCAGTAAGTAGCCATTTGCTAAAGGGCACTCAGCAGTTTAGGAGCAGAAATTGGAAAGGGAAAACCAATTTAGACTTGAAACATCACATGTATAACAGCCACCAATGGGGGGTAATCGTTGATGTCGGATGTTTTTCTTGATACTGTGACTGCAACAAAAAAAAGTTGAATACATTTCTTTCACATTTTATTGACCAATAATCCTTTATATAAAAAACTCATCAAGGGTTAAGCTTTGTGAATAGTGGCAACCATTTTGATGTGCATATATACATTAACATTTTAAAATCCCCCAGACTGATGATGCCATTGTACAGTACTAACATTACAGCAAATAGTAACTGGAGCCAATTTAGCCGTCAGATTTTATACAATGCCAGTCCCAGTGATTCTGCCATTTTTTAAAAGGTTATTGCTAAGATATGTGGGATCTACAAAACAATTGCCCTGTTAACAAAATGGTGTCCTATAAGCAGATTTTTAATAGTCTGACGTCTATGAATCTGTGATTAAACTCCATTCAGCTATTCAAAGCTAACTACCTACCATGTCATATGTCTAATGCCTGACATGAACTGTTGGGTTTGTACTGTAGCTTTCTATGCCACTGCACCCAATCGGTGATGTGAAACAATTCTGTCAGGAGTTGAGCAGGCTCTAAAACAACAACACAAGAAAATTGTCACTGTACTGGAAGCCTACAAGGTAACCACCAACCTAAAAACAAACAGTGGTAGATGAGTACAAGTCAACTTCGGTTTACACGAGCCAGCAAGTATAGTGAGTTCTATTGCACCGTGCGACATAAAACAAGTGATTGGTGGGTGTGCTGTCCCACAAAATAAAGATTTTTGGTAATAACTGACTTTAACTGGGTGGCAACTGGAGCTGGCAGCTATTCATTTGTGTCTTTTCCAAACTGATTGGCAGAGGACAATACATACAGATGATGTGACTTTCAAGGCAAGCTCCTGCACTGTACGTGATGTAGAGACCCAATTGGTATTGAATGTCGTCCTTAGAAAAAAGCAAATTGAACAGAAACCTATGTATGGGCTCATGTACTGTATGAAGCACTGTGACAGAGAGCGAATGAATCCTAGTCAACAATCTCCCTCCTGACCTGTGAGAGCACGGTATAACAGGAACAGTGTGCCCCGGACTGGATGGTTTGGCAGTTAATTCCAGGGTCAGTCGGAAGTCAGACATTCAGAAAGGGGACGAAGTCACAATACCAGAAGTCATCGCTTTAATGCGGTAGGTGATGTGTCAGTCATCGATTGGAGGATATGTGATTGCACTCGCTACCAAAGGGGGTGTGACTGAGGGTGTATCAGAGGATGTGGTGAAGCAATCTGTTCCTTTGTTATGATTACGGAAAGACCTGTAAAGGACGTACGACTGAGAAAAGAAACCGTGAGTTTTTGTGTGTTGCTAGTTAACTGTTATATTTGTCATTATAGAAGGCTAAACTCCAGGAGCTGTAGCTAAACAGCCAGCAATTAAGCCCGGACTACATCATTGTGCATGTATAAACCTGTAAATCACCACTTTCACTAAGAGCACTCTAGACTTGTGACCGTGTTGTGTTTGTGTGTGTCTTGTTTTGTGTCTTATTATTACGGGACTGAACCCCATGGTTTAACTGAGCGATACACACTGGTGTCTATAGCCAGTTATTATTATTTAAGAGTTGCGAGCACGCAACCCAGCCAAATAAAGAGCTGCTTTCACCGTGAACTGTCTCGTGTCTGTTATTCCTGAGCACTGCATCACCACTACATCCGCGCACTGCAAACCACTTTGCCACAAGCACACATGAATTACAGAGCACAGTGTGCTAATGTTCCCACTGTTTGGCTCATGTACAGTTTGAAGCACGTATGAATTACAGAGCGTAGTGTGCTAATGTGCCCACTGTTTGTTGTCTGTTGCACACTGTTCTAGTCTGACTCATTCATGAAGTCACTGATGCTTGCTATCACCGCTGCGCTGTTCACTGTATGTATTTGGTATCCACATCGTCTGCCAATCACAAAAACACCAGGCAATGTAGCATGACTTCCATTTGACAGGTATTCCATTGTTTATATGCAAGGCTTATAGATTTGCACATCTACATAACTTATATAATCAGATGTGCCCTTTAGATTTCGGAATGCCACACACACACTGACATTGCCTGACACCAAAGTGCACAGCGTTTAGCTCAACAACTCTTATACTGCTATGGCATTTATCTGCTGTTGGTTACATTGATCAGAATGTATTATTAACTGTGTTAACATGTGTTAGTCAGTCTCTGAACTGTTTATGAACACATACATTGATTGAATATTATTCCCATGAGTAGCATGTACTAAATGAAACTGACTAAATGGTTCAACACTGGGATGGAAACCTCAAGGTTTTTCGGTCCTCAGCCCAGACTATTTCTGAATCTAACCGAGCATGCGGGATCAAGTTTAAAAGGGTGGTGAACAGAAAGCAGTGCTGAGCAGTTGAAACTGAACTGTTGAGAACAGTAGCAAACAAAACCCGCCTGACTTGTGGAAAAAAGCTCTTGATCAGTATTTCTGATCAAAAGCCTTCTATTAATCAAGAATAAAAGCTGTTGTGTGTTTTTTTGATTTCAGTGAACACCTTTTTGAGTTACACATTAGGACTAACCATTATCCCTGGCCTACAATGGACATGTTCAGGTTTATGAATAATTTGTACACTTAATACAAAAAAATTAATAATTATTCATAATGTGCTTATATAATCAAATAGCATATCACTGAATAAGGATGTGAGATTTTGATAATTGGAATCATCCTTAAAAATAACATGTAATTGTGTTAATCAAGGATTGAGGATTATGCAAATGAGTAGTCTGGATGAACTGTTTGACAGACAATTTGTGACTGATTTATGATAATTTCCCTGTTCATTGTTATGTGGGATTGCTAATGTGGAATTGAATATGTATAACTGAAGTGTGAGAGTTGTTTCTCAGTAATGCTGATACCAGCTAAGCTATGGTGAAAGGAGGTTTCAGATGCTATGCTGTGCTATTGATTAACTTCTCTATTTCTTAGAAGTTCCCATTTGACATGGCCTGGCTCCTTCTCTGTTGTGAGATAGTTACAGCAGCTCATTAGATCACCTGTCACGTTTATGTAATGATTCGAATATCAATCCGCTCGTTGACCATTATCAATCATCAGTGCAAAATAACAAACACATGAGTGGGTTAAATAAGACTTCTAGACATGACAGTTTATGATTTATGATGATAAATCAGGATTAAATCAACATTTACTTCAACAGGGCATACATGATGGAAGAGAAGAGGTTCAAAAGGGAAAGAGCCGGCGAGGTGATCAGCATTAAAAATGAGCACAGGCAGCAGGAGGCCACTTATAGATAGCTCAGAACAAGGCCTCCTGTTGGAAGCTTGGAAAGATGTCTGCAGGTGCCAGGAGATCCCATGATCATTGATTTAGCACTCACGCGGGGGCAGATGTTGCATCTCTCTATTTGTGACTGCCGGAGAATTAAAGAGCCAGTGTTGGCGACTGTTTCTGACCTTTGAAAAGTCAAGAGTGATGATGGGTGTTCAGGCCGCTTTTGTAAGTCCCAGTTTGCTCGTTATAATGCGAGGCTCAATCACTTTGTCTTTTTTGTATCACAATGTGTTACAAAGATCGGTTGTCACCTTTGTCACTATTTAACCTACAACTATGTAATTACTGAAGGCTGGTTAAAAAAAAAAAAAAAAAGGTACATAAATTTGTCTGTAAGCACCAGTGTGACATATCAGTCTTATATATATATATATATATATATATATATATATATATATATATATATATATATATATATATATATATATATATTTACCAATGTTTTCTTTGAAAAAACCCTTAAAACCTAGATTTACCTTAAACTTGTACTGATTCATCAGATACTTTTCCGCTGAGTAATGCCAGTCCTGAGAAATGTGTTTACCAGTGTTGCCAAACAAAACGAAAATACAAAGTATTTTAATAATTTTTTTTTTTTCTAAATTATGACATGTCCTGAATTTTTGGCAGACGTGATAGGGGCATCGGAATCAGGTTTTGCAAACTGCCCATGAATGGCAGCTGCAGACTCGGGTTTCAGCAGTAGACTACTGCCGGTGGATTCCGTTTTTCTTTTTGCAACAGCTACCGACGCCACTCAGGGAACATTAATAATGCTGATGATGTCAAAAAGAGGTGGATTTTCATTCTTGAACGACTGTATACCAATTCATAAAGTGGTTTGCGACAGCCGCCCGTTTACTTAGATCACTTTATGAATAGCAATATGAACAACTTTCATTAGTTTTAAATGAAATTTGTTTTATTACGGCAGTCAGCAAGTAGTTTTGTGAATAGAGCCCATTATGTCATTCCATTCTGGCCTATCACAGCTATTATACATGTTTTATTCATCCGCATCTCTGCGTCTCCCCCAGCTCCACCCTTGTAGCACCCCCTTGGTACTGTCTGTTATGGGGTGTCAACTGCCTCGCCCAGCAGGCCAAGCAATGGACCCTCAAACCAAGCAGGCTTAAGGCAATTATTAATTTCTATACCTCACATAATGATCAATAAAATCTGAATTATTCAAATGTTTGTGTTGTAGGGCTTTGTCCAGATCTACTGAATTGCATTTGGGTAAACTCAAATATCTTGAGCAGGAGTTATATGAATGCACATTATATAATCACTCTGTAAATTTGTGTATCAGAGACCTATTTCCATCTATAATCAAACCTCTATTCAGTTTTGCATACTACTTTGGTTGCTGAGCTCAGACTTTTAAACTGTATTATAAACTTTTAATACATCAACAGAAAGCCCATTTTAAATCAAACAAAATAAATGAAAAGCACCATTTTTTGCCACAGCTTCAGAATGAATGATGCAGTGGCTGTGTTTATAGCAAAATCACAAGGGACAGAAGACAAATAATTTCCACCACAGTTTATATAATAGAATCAGACGATCAATAATGAAATATCTTTTTCTGCAAATGCATTTTATAAATTAGCTTTTTTTATTCATTATTTGGGGAGATGAAAAGTCACTTCTCTTCACTGCATTGCTCTGCTTCTTTACGGTTTCTGCTCTTATACTATATATTTTCAATGAAGTTGTTTCTCTGAGGGGCTGGAGACAGAATTGTGGTCTTTCTAGTTATAGTTTATGCTGACAGCATTAGATTCCATTTAACCCCCTTGGTCACATGAAGAGGTAAACAGTGGTCATAATGGAAAATGTAGGCCTTTGTCAAACTGGTATTACATCCTAACTCCAAACACACTCAGAAACCCTAAGTCAAGTTGAACAATAGTTTACTTAATGCCTACATTGGAGTATTGAGTTCAGCTGTTTTATATAGTTGTATATTTATCTTCTAATGTGTTGGCCCCTCACTATGAAAATTGTCGCCAATCATTCTTATGATGCAAATGTAAATGATTGATGATGAAATGCACCCAGGTGTGAAAGAATAAGGGGTAAGGAGGAAAAGAAAAGGGGAAAACTGAAACAGATCAGTAATAACAGTAGTGGCATTTATATAACTCCCTCAGTATTACAATCATTTCTTTGTTTGTGTTTGTATTTTTTTAATGTTTTTCCTTTCCTCCTTATCCCTCTTGATCACTCATCATACTCATAAATGTACCATCATTATAATAGGTGCAATTCACACCCCATTCAGTTGAGCTCGAGACACTTATGAAGGCATCAGCCATAACATTTGTATGCTTTGATCAACAAATATCCTGCCGGGATAAGTTGTATCTGGATTTCACCGCAATAGTGAACCTCACAGGAGCAACCATTTATCTTCAGGGATAATCCTGGGATAACCACACAGTGGTTAATGTAATCAAGGGTGATTCCCTTGAAAAAAAACCAGCCTCTGTGGTACTGTATATAGAATGTCTCCTTGGTAAAACTATTCTGGTCATTAATTGTAATGAGAAGCTCTGTCCTAAGTGGATCAGCACCAGGACACTTTTCTCAGTAAAAGACAATGACAATCGAATGGTGTGCAAATGATTTACATCAACTGCAACAAGAACCTGATGCTGCCACAGTTACAGCGCATAATAATGTGCTGTCTTTGTCAAAGTAGACTTTCAAACGCCATGTATAAGTACTTTCACAAAAACTCTGCAGCAGAAATTGCAGTGACTTTACTTTGAATTTTTCAGTAAAGTACTTGTAGCTATGGAGACAGCTTACTGCATTATTTACCAGAACTAGGAGATAAAAGAGAAAGTGTAACTTGGATTTCCACATTTTTTAAAAATACAAGGTGACAAGTACAAATGGTTAAAATGGAATTAGAAGATATTTGCTCTATTCTGAAAATCTGAAAATATCACAGATGCCTTGTATTAACAGTAATTTAATCTTCAGACGATAAGTTATCATATACAGTACAACTGGGCTGTACTATTTCTTCATGCTGTGCTGTTTGTCATCTTGTGAAAGTAACCATGGTATTAAACCAGCTTTTTTTCATTTACTCTTCAAGCATGTCTGTGTTTAAAAGATGTAAATGTGATGAATTAGCTAATCGAGACTGGTGTAATGGAGCAGTTAGTGTGTGTATTTGAACACTGCACTCTAAATCAGATTTTTTTTTTTTTGATAAGGACCAAAAAAACAAACATTTGTTTAGCTTCCATCTCTGCTGAACATAACATACTGTATTGTTTTCCAAGTAGCAATTCAAGAGGTCAGATTTGCAAAAGTGCATGTTTTACAATTATGAAAATAGCATATTACTGCATGAATCATAATTCAAATGCATGACTGTTATACTGTTAAACAAATATATGCTTTTTAATCAATTTGAAAAGTATTGCTTATTTTTTCCCCTGCTGTTTAAACAATTATCAGCTGTCAGTGCTTAGGGTTATTAATAAGGGTAATTTCTGGAATTTATATAACATGATATAAATAAACATGTATACACAAAGCTCAGAATAAAATAAAATACATTTTATTAAGTTTTACAATATCACCAAGGTGGTGGTGGAAACATGTATATGGTGGGCTGGGTTTCTGGAATACTCAATATTTGACCAAATTATTTTCATTGAGGAATTTTCCACAGAATTTCTGATAATAGGGCCTTACTTCATGAAAAAAAGACTTTGTTCCATCGTCAATGTGATTTAGCAGCTGGTGCCATGAAACAAGTGAATAAAAGGGTCATTTTGTTTAGATGCCTCAAATACATCAAGAGTGAGCAGATGGTACCAAACTTTGACGAGTAGTGGAGTCTGAATCTGCAGCCCAGATAATTCAATGTAAAGTATTGCATATTGGATGTAAAAATCAATATTATAAGTGTAAAAAGAACAAGAAGTGAAAAAGGATCTCAGGGTTATAGTGGAGTCATCATTAAAAGTATCTCACCAATGTGGTGAAACAATTAAAAAGCCAAATAATATATTGCAGAAAACATGGAATACAAGTCTAGAGAGGTTATGCTAAGATTATACAATGCCCTAGTTAAACCGCACCTAGAATACTAAGTGTAGTTTTGGTAACCTCACTATAAAAAAGACATCATTGAACTCAAGAAGGTACAGAGACAGGCAACTAGGCTGATCCTAGGACTTAATAACATGAGCTAGGACAGGTTAAAATAATTAAATCTCTTCAGCCTAGAAAAAAGAAGGGAGAGAGGGGACTTGATTGAAGTCTTTATAATCATAAATGGTATTGATAAAGTTCACCTAAGACACTACTTCAAATTTAGCACAGAGAGAAGAACAAGAGGGCATAATTGGAAGCTGAGTAAAAGTAAGTTATAAATGCACGGAATAGTAGGATCTAAAATACTGGGAACATTTAAAAAAAGACTAGATCTTGTGCTTTTCCATTATTTCCCCCCAGTAGGGTAAAATGGTGTGCCAATGATGCGCCAATGGTTCCCTGTTCAACGTGATATGTATTCTGGAAGTCAGTATTGTAAATATAATAGTGCAGAGTACCAGTAAGCTGCTGCACCATAGTCTCATTTGTATTACAGGGATGTGCTCGCCTGGATGTCCTGTCAGCCAGTTGTTCAAACGCAATCAGCTTGCACCTTGCGGATGTTCCCTGCTATGTACTGGATATATACGAAAAAGCAGAAAAGGATCGACAGGCCTATGATTTTGATGTTAGATGTTACGATGACAAGAAATAATAAGCAGCCTGTCAATTGCATACGCAGTTTTTTTTTGCTTCCAGAGTGGCATTTAAAGGAACACTGTAGAAAAGGAGCAACTTTGTGTGAATTGTGTGTGAGAAAGGGTTTTAGAGCATGGGTGCTGGAGCAGGCTAATAACTAGCTTTTATATTTGCACAATGAAAATAGATGGGAAACATATTATCGACAGAAAGTACAATATATGATATTGGGGTCCACCACCATTAAAGGGGAAGGTGTCATTCATTAACACTGTCTGTGGCCATGTCATGCAGGTGTGGGCTTCTGAAGGACACCTACAGTACAAGGCAGACTGTTGATATTGTGTAGCTAAATGATTAGCCATTCTGAAAGGACTGTAACAGTTAGGCAAGCATAATATCTTGTTATTGAACAGCATGAGAATACTATGAGTTTGCATGCAGGCTTCATCATGATGATGCATGGCAAGGAGTCAGTTTAATTGGGATAAACAGTCTCTTCCTAGGTTGGAAGTATAGCAACATATTCATACAACCTTGCACTATGTAAACAGAATGGTCACACCTCATTTAGCAAAAAGACATCGACATGTACTCCAGATAATGGGAATCTTAACGATCTGAACTTTAAGGTCAGATAACACTTAATATGCTGTTTTACCTTAGCTTTCTTTGAATATTGGAATATTTATAACAAGTTGTAGAAAAATCACACGTAAAATAGCCTGTGACATTTAGGAGGAATCTCATCACAGCAAAACATTACGCTTTTTGAAATTTTTGTATTCACACTGAATTTGAAGTTGATGCCGAAATGATTGTTTTTACACAGAAAATGCAAGACATCAATTAATATAGCTAATCACGACATTTCTTAATAACTCAATTTCAATTTATTCGGAACTCATAAAAACAACAATGCCTTGAATATGGGTATATTCACAAAGCTAGGACCTGTCTGTAACAGGGCTACACAATTTCTGGTGTAATACTTCTTCAGAAATATGGCACACACTAATAAAATAATCAGTCAATTAGGTCACCTCGTGCATTAACTAGAGTATTTTGTCTGAGATTTGCCCACAATGAGGGTCTACAGTGACTCACGTCAGCTCTGCCACTTGAAAGCCAAGATGGAGCACTGCATTGGGGCTCTTTGGTGACCTCTATGAGTAGGCTGGCTGTCAAGTCCAGAATGATACTTTCCAGGCAAGGCCTCATCCCCAGGGTGTAGTATCTTGGTAAAATCCATTGCTTAGGTCCAGCAAGGGATAAGATGTGGGTATGGCTGAAATCATTTAAAATTGAAAACCAAAAAATGTCCACAGTGGAAATTTAAGCCTGAATACCAGGTATACACTACATTTCTGAAAATTAAATTGTTACGTGTGGCTTTGTACATTATTCCAACCTAACACTGCCTTTGAACCACTCCCCCGCTGAATATAACAAGTATTCATTATTCTGAATGAGAGATGCAAGGTAAACATTTACTTGCATTTACTTTCTGTCTGATTCATTAAAATGTATGTAATGTAACATAGGCTGCCAATGATCAGCACAAACTGAAAGTAGTCGTTAGTTTAACTACATTGTAGCATAACAGACTAAAAACAGTATATTTAAATACTGGCCATTAACTGCTTGGAAAGAGATTGCCTCCTGTACATTATTGCTTAAAGAAAAACTTATGAAATACCATGTGAATGCCTAAAATATTCACAACTACCCTACATACCCTACATTTTGCAATTTCAACTGGCACCACAGCGGGAAGATAAGAACAGTGTGTGTGTGTGTTTGTGTGTTAGAGATAATGAAGTTAGATGTGTATAGTTCCTGTACATCTGGGACACCAGAGTGTAACCATTAACATGTCCCCCTGCAACTTCTACCCTTTGTGGATGTATGAGTTTTTATTCCATCCACAAGCGGCACACCAGCGACCTCTGAGGTCTGGCCGGGTGCCTGCAGGCTTGTCTGTAAGCTGCCCGGGACTGTGTTGTCCTCTGACGCTGTAGCTCCGATGGTGAGTCTGCAGTGTGTAAAGAAGCGGGCAGCTGACGGCACACACTTCAGAGGATAGCGTGTGTTTGTCTTCCCCCCTCCTGAGTCAGCGCAGGGGTGGTAGTGTGGTATAAGCCTAAAAGTAATTGGACACTACTAAATTGGGGAAAACAATAAAAATAATTGGTGACCACTAAATTTAAAAAAAAAAATCAGATACATGACTTATAAAGGTTTTAGTTTTAATAGCATCGTCACAGGCTGCACATTTCCGACATGGAAAGAAGGTTGGTGTTTGGATGTCACTTCTCCTATCAAGATAGAATTTAAGAGCATTAAGGCCATCAACATGTGGAATATTGGTATATAATCTTACAACATCAGGTGTAGCCATAATAACATTTTCATTTGGTAATCTTACATTCGGTAATTGACCAATAAGGTCACCTGTATCCCTTAGATATGAAGGTAATTCAACAACAAGGGGTCTCAAAAAAGAATCAATATAATTGAAAAGAGGTTCAATAAGGAAACCAATTCCAGAGACAATGGGGTGGCCTGGTGGATTGTCCAGTGATTTATGAACCTTGGGTGATCTATATATATATATACTGTATATATACTGTATATATATATATAATTTGCAGTTTCAATGGCTGCACTATTAACTTATGGACAAAATGTACTTTTCATTCTAAAAGACGTAAATGTCCTAGAGACAGTTGCATCAAAAGGTGTACTATATATCTGTTAAAGAAATATTTTAATTTTAAAGAATGAAAAAACTTTAAAAGTTCTACCTTAAGTTTAAGTGGTTTGGTCGATGTGGTTGGAACATATGAAAGTCCTTTATTCAGAAAAGATTGCTGAGAGTCTGTGAGGGCTTGGCCACAGATTAAAAATCAAGTTTTTCTCATTCTCTATAATCGATTGTATCCCTTTTATATTTATTAATCTTCTTCTTTTGAAGTTCACCTTTGTATTTGTCAATGAGTGGTTTGACGTCATCTTCCAATTTTTTCAAGCTATCCATTCTGGGCACTCAATGATCTGTACAGTTCCATAAGCATAATAAATATATTGACCAAGGCATTTAACACCTGAAGAATAACAACATATTAAGCATATTTCATCTCAAGAAGGTGTTTCAAAATACTCAAATCACATTATTATTATTATTATTATTATTATTATTATTTTGCAATCATTGTAAGTGCTTCTTAATAATACAACTGCTGTACTCACAGATGGTCACAGGCAAGAAAACACAATGTTTGAATAATCGAAATAAGAACCACTCACAATGATTGCCAGCATTAAAAGATAAAGGGGCGAAACAAAAAACAAACACATCGTATTTTGAAGCTACTTTCTCCTTAAGCATTCACAAGACTGTTTTTGTAATCTTAATTTGGTTACACTTTACATTCTATCTCTAATTACTATGTACACATAATTACAATCTTTTGCATGACATACAGTATGTAAGTACACAATTGCATCAGATAAGGGTCAGAGTTAGTGTTAGGATTAGGGTTATATCATGCAAAACAATTTACACATTGAGTACATTGTACCTATGCATAATAACATTGTAATTATGGGTACGAACACATCTATTTACTATGTAACTACTATGTAAATACATAGTAATTAGATAGAATTAATGTAAAGTGTTACCCTTAATTTATAAATGAGGCATTATAGAAATAACAGTGATAACCATTGCACACATTCTTCAAGATCACACTAATGCAAAAACTTAACTGACAGAGTTACAGAAACAACGTTCTTTTCTTAATAAAATGTAGTCTTGTGCAGTTGTGTCCCTGTCCTGTAAATAAAACACACATCATGTGCAGCGTCGTAACCAGAGCTGACATTCTAGCGAGGTCAAACTTGAGTTTCAAACCGTAGCTGGCAGTATTTATAGGACTGCTTGGTATTGACTATTCAACCTCCAAATCTATGTTACAAGGCAAAGCAAGATAGAAAATGAAGGAGTCTTTTGTACTTTACCAGAATTTATACATGAGCATCAGCATTGATGATGCAAAAAAAACAACCGAGGTCACGACCTCACTGTCCTCATAGCTAGTTACAGCCATGCTCATGTGCTCTTCATGTTTCTAATGTCACACAACTTTCCACAGAATATTGACCTTTCTTTCTGTATTTCAGATATGTAATATTAATTCATTTGCCAAATTACCCATATTAATATTCATATTTTAAAGAAGAAAATGACATACCATTTTGGAAGGCACGATGTCACTGCTTGTAAAATGCAGGGTTTCCAATGGCAAAGGGATCCTGATGCAAGTTTTCTGGGTTTTAGCTAAGTATCAAACACGTTATCTTAAAAAGTAATGACAAAATAAAATGGTTATCAGTAACTGACAGGGAAAAATGCATTATAAAGATCTTTTGGCTCCACGATGAGTGTCTCCATATTTAAGGGAGTTGAAGCACCTTGCAGAGATTCTTTATTGTGCCTTGGGCAAGGTCACACCTGAACTAAACTGTCGTATGCAAGTCTGGGCTAGCTGAAATAATGAATTACCACCACACAATAAAACTAAGTGGATTTAGAGAAAGGACTCCAGGGAGGAAGATTTAACTCAAGGTAAAAAATAAAAATATCATTATAGGCAAAGCCATCATTTAAACCATTATCTAACATTAAAACTAGAATGAACTCACTATATTTTATAAATGTGTTACAGTATACACTTCTAGACTAAATAATATGAATAAATAATGTGAATGAATATTTAAAATCTGTTCAAGAAAGAGTAAAACACATTCAGTCCAAGAAAGGTAATCGGAGGGAGGGAATCTTACGCACATTCAGTAAAGTTTTATATGTTATTTTCAGAAACAAATACACTAAACTGCACTGCACTGTGAGAAGTGTTGCTTGTTATAAAAAAGGCTTTTTTTTTAATGACGTCAGTGAGGGTGGTAAAAAGATCTGATATAGATTCAGGCTCTATAGTTGATGTTTTATGTTTTTTCAATTACAAAAAAAAAACATTTTCATATAAGAATTACCAGAGTTTTCACAAAATGTATACAGTGTTTTATAAAAGTAAAGCAATGATTGTAGTATTTTTCTTTTATTCAGGTGAAGAAAATCCAACATTATTCATTATAAGAAAGACTAGAAGGCCAGTTAAATATTAATGAGGCCTCATTCTTACAGCATGGGCAGAGAGTCAGAATGAAAACTTGTGCATTGCAGTGTAAAACAATGCCACACCTCATGGATTTCAGCATGAGAGAATAAACTTGCAAGAGCCAAGAACACTCAGCGTACGTAGGAGCAACAGAAATACAGTAGCATGATTTCATTTGAAATGTCATGAACGTAAAGGTGTGGAATGGGAATTATGAGGGCTTGTTAATTAGGCAGAGATGTGATACCTTTACATGGGGATTGCATTTGGTTTCTAGCAGATAAAAGCTTTGAAAGGTTTTGTTATGCGGTACTTGATCACGCCTAGAGGCGTTCATTTAGTATTACCTGCCATTTTTGGGGGGTGAAGTTCATCAGAGCAGATTAGCTGACAAGCTAAGTATTGTAAACCAAACAATAAACAAACGACAGACATTATAATTTATCGGAACTTCCTTTTTTTTAGGCTACTACAATATTGCAGTATTGCCAAAAAATGTGCAGTACCATGGTGAATGATACACCATCACAACCTTTACAACCAGTCAGATTGATCCGCTGCCATATAATTTGGAATGTTTAACTCCTTGTACACTTCACTTAAAAACAAATTATCGCCTCAATATACTCTCTACATTAATTGTTGAGTGATAGTATAGCCTGGTGTGGTATCAGAAATGCAGAACAGTGTGTCAATATTTTCTTTATTCTATACCCATAGCGAAATACAATAGTTATTCAAATAAGTACTTAGTTTTGATTTAGTGTATGCCAGTTTAGTACGCATTAATATGGAGTTGATTTAAATGAAATAGTTAATTTGATTACATCTATTATATATAATATTCTTATTAATCTTGGTTTTATCAAATAAACTTAAATAAATGCTTTTTATTTTAACAAATTAACAACCCAGTGCTTGGAATATCAAAAAAGATGCTCCTAATTTGAATTCCTCAGCTAAACACCTTTGAAATGTCCTAAATGATGTTACCACAAAACTGGTGAGTAACCCCTCTCTCTTTATTAATACCACATCAAGTCTAGATTGTGTGGTTTACAGAGTGCTGCAGGGGTCATTTCAATCCCTTGTTGCCATGGCACCTACTTAGTCTTCTGACGTTCTCAGTGGTCTAAAATATGCTCTTTCCGTTACAGGAATTCTGTACATTTGGAATACAGTAATTATGTTACTTGTGTCTTAATGACACAACACCAAGCACGCAGCTTGAATGACCTCCAATTATGCCTTACTGTAGCATAAAAAATGTGTGAGAACTCAACTCATCGCTGGTATAAATTTGTCAAAATTCAGTACATTATATCCTATGTACAGATGCCAGCACAGGCATCACAAACAACACAATTCTAAAGTTTAAATAATAACAATTTGTGGTGTGTAATTGTAGTTCCTGAGTATAGTCTTTGTTTTTGTGATTTATAATAAGTTGATATGTTGTGTGTAGGGTGTTACTCATACTTCACAAGATGACTTGTCATACAATAAGAGACACATGCACACAGCATATTTATGTAACCACTTTTATCGACATGGCTGAAAGAGTTCCCTACACAAAAGTGTGCCGCAATATGGCATTCAGAAATAACATTGGAGAGATCTCTTAGAGAGCCACATGAAGGAATGTATGTTACTTTAGGGGCAATCATCTAGTTATAGAGTTATCCACTTTTATGCTTTGGAGCTGTGCACAATAGTGCTCAAATGATTCTTTAGTGACAGTTTAATGCATCATTGATAGCTTAACTTTTTTTTGCCCTTTACGTTATATAAAATAAAAAATAAAAACTTTGGCAACTTTTGGACACAAACACTCTGCCTTCTTCCAGCTTTCTCTCCACTCTGCAAACTAAACATGCTTCTGCTGCAGCAGTACCTGCAGTGCAAGGAAATGATACATTCCATCTGTAGGGAAGCTAAACAAAAAAATAAAAACTCTGCTTTTATTAAACTGAAAATAGGAAACTAGCGGAGCAGATATATTCAATGTGTGTTCAATGGGATACATGTACGAAACTGTACAGCCATGGCAAGTTCATTATTTAGTTGCAGAGATGCCAAGGTCACATCCTCCAAACAAGTGAGATTTGTGAATACTTTGTTACAATGCATTGTTATTTATTTTCTTTTAGGAGGGAAAAGGCTACAATTGAGACGAATACATTCCAAAAGGGGCCAAGTTATTCATTTGGCATTTCTTTTGAATACACAGTGCATTTTCAGGTTGTGTATTGAAGATACTGGTATGTAACCTTTCATCAGTGTTTTACCTATTTCTTTTAAACTTTCTCTTTTTTACATAATTGACAGAATAGAAATAGGTTTCTGCACGACTTAGAGCTTATTTCACACAGCTATACAATGTAAAACGTACAGTACTGCATATTTTTCAGGTTAATGCTGTTTGTTTATTACTGGACCAGCATTGGGTTATTGGGCATATTGGCTGACACCTGTACTATGTAAAACCTCTGCAGTTGCCATCTTCCTATACTAATCATCAGTTGCTTTTGAATACACTTTCAGTAATTGTCTTCTGGGATTAATCCAATTCCTGAGAAGCATGTGACAGAGCCATTATTGATTTCACAGTTGCAATACAATTTGACACACAGTTGTTAAGATTAGTTGGCATTGGTACTCACCTTCTCTAAGATTTTTATATTGGGCAATTGATCATGTGACAAGCCGCTTGGTTCCGCTGCTTTGTATCTGACTGTTTCAATTCACAAGTTAATCCATGCAAAGGATAAGAAAACTGAAAATAATATATTGACACTTCCCTAGAATTGTTACAGATGTTTATCAAATGCTACAAATATAGAAAATTGGTATTTTGTACAGTATATGGTAAATGTTTTCAGCATGACCTTCATGAGCATAGCAAGTCTGCCATCTAGTGTGTGCATTTTCTTCTTTGCATAAGAGACTAACATGTATGCAAATGTATATAATAGGTTTCATTAACGGCTTCAGCTGTTTGCTATTCCCATCAAAATGGAAAGCAGGGGAGTTAAGGACATTCTACAGGTAGCCATAGAAAACCATTAGCAGAATAAGGAAATGGAAAAGACATGAGAAGATCCAGCAAGTTCGATAACTTCCTGGGCATTCCAACACAGGTCAAAGCATTTCCCCAGGTCATAAGATACAAGTATACAATATTTTAAGCAATGGCATTCACAGCCCACTATTTAAAAGCCAGTTTAACAGATATAAGTGAATGTTGCCTTTTAGCAAGTTGTTTTTCTTTAGCTTTGACAGCCCACAGTGTTACAAACAGTTACAGGGCACATTAACTGACAGTTAGTTACATTAATGCATCATTATCCACACTGCTTCTCCAAATGGTAACTGTTATTTTAACTGGAAGCAAGTTTCATTGTAAAATATCATTACCTTGGAAACAGAGGGTAAAATGTATTAATGTGCTGATGAACAATTAATTCAGTCTTGTAATGTCCCAGTTAGCAAACTACAAGTTTAGCCTGTAGAATGTGTGCCTTAAGGATCAGTAATAATAAGTGCATTGCAACTATGTATACTAACATTGTAATTATGTGTAAGTACACATGTATTTACTAACTACTATGTAAATACATAGTAATTAAAGACACTTAAGGTAAAGTGTTACCCAAAATACTATTGCATTTTGAATAATAATTTTAACACATGTATTCACATTTATGTTGCTATTTTCAGAAGGCCAGCTTTTTTGCTCTTGGCCGATGTCATTAGAAAATGTTCTCAGCAATTCAATATTCAGGAGCAACATTTTCAGCTGTCACTGAATCCTGCCTTTCTCATAATGTGTTTGATGAACACTGGTATTTGAACAGACCCATGAGTGTAAGATATTTCTTTCTTCTTCTGAAGCATTGCAGTAGAATAAGTGCAAGTGGTTTTCAAAGTCAAATTATCCTCCGTTCTATGAACCAACGTGATGTGCAGTAACTAAGCAATTTACATCACGCAGCAAAATTAAATGGAGGATCTCTAGGCAATCAAACTCTCTTGAAGTGTACTTTGCTTGCAGTGTTATCCATATAAAATAATTTAACATGCAAAACAACATTCCTAATGGGAATATATTCACAATAAAAAGCAACTAAGCATAAAAATAGAATTTGTTGGGTTTACAAATTAAGTAGGCAATAAATCTTAAAAAAAAAAACATTTGCATTCCAAGGATAGCTTTTCTTTGTATGAAAAGTCATAAAAATCTATAAAACACAGCCAAAATTTGAACAAATTACAGTTTATGCCAATCCTGGTATTTGCCCTGGTATGTGTCTTTATTTACAAAAATACCCTATAACCAGAGGTGCTAAGATTTTCTAAAATAGAGACCCTGTTTTACACTGAATATGGCAATAGTTGAAACATTTGTCTACTTATTTCTTATAAATGTTATCCTAATTATAGTTTACATTGTTCAACCAATAATGGCCATGATGGGTAGCACGTAACAGAGATAGCAATGGTATAGATAAGCCACATTCATTTACAGTTTTGTTCAAGAGTTGCAATGGAATGAGGATATGGTACAGCTTGTCTTTCCAGCATGTCAGTTCAAATTTCATTTCAAATCCCCCAAACACTTTGGGACTTTCTATCATGCTTCAATATTTCCTTACATTCCATTGGCTTCCACATTTTACTCTAAATCATACACATCAAATCATATTGCAGCAGCAGGGAGGAAACAATACGCTTCTCCAGTATGACTGAATAAGACATGTGAACACAATCCCTGCAAGGCAGTGCAGTGCACAAAAGTCAGCACCCGCTAAAAACAGAGAATTACTGTGGGCCCTAGAGCTGTGAAGAATTTCCTAGGATAAATATTGGGATTTTCTTCCTATGCATTGGGACGCGGGACATTTGCTCAGAATCAAGGACGTTCTCGACCATATAGGGACTGTTGGCATGTATATATATCCTGGAGATTTCTAGATGTACTATTGCTCTCTACCATTCTTGCTGCAGTGCTACATTGCCTGGTAAGGCTCTAAAATGATGCGCTTCCATAGAACCCCACTTCTCAGTTTACTGCGCCACATTGTCCATCTGACTTAATCCTGACTGCACTCAATGAGACATATCTGTGTGTGCCACCTGGATCCAGTGGGTCTCTGTTACTATTGGAACTTTCTGTCTCACAACCATGATTGTCCATTTTCCCCAAAGAATTTAAATCCAAATATGTCATCCTAATATATACATGTCCTCTTTTAAGGTCCACACAGCTTTCTCTTCTATTCTTGAATGCTGTATATATATATATACTTATTTGGCTTTTGAGACTCATAATATTTTAAATATAAACCTGTGACATTGGTATATGGATGCTGGTTACTAAAAACAGATCTGTCTTCTTAAGAAAATGAGGCCTTAAGAAATACAGCTACCCTGGACTCTTTATGATTCTAGCTAAAGGACATCCATCAGAGCCCTACAGAGCTGACCCTGAGTTAAACTGCAGCTTCAGCAGTTAATTCTATAATAAATAGTGTACTGCTATTGACATGTAATATCTTGGTCTGAACAGAGTGCTCTGGACACAAAATGTAAGCGTGCTGGCTTTTACTGGGGTCAGCAAAAATAAAGAAGAAAGAAAAAGAGGCAAGCAATATAAGTTCTATTTGTTAATAACAAATATTGTGTTCTGGTTTCACTGATAAGAAAGTGTAGCTTATTCAATGTCCGGATCATGACTGCTTGTTTTGGGTATTGGTGATGTTAGACATTATTGATTATTTGGCCGCTGGTCCCGTCTCTCAAGGGGAGAAAGATGCCACTGCCCTCTGAAAGAGGAACTGATCTGGCAATGTCAGATCAAGGGGACTGCCTGCAATAAACTGGAGGTATGGGGACATGGAGGATGGGGCTGCAACTGGGATTGTGTCAGCAACAGCCAGGTGAGTTTACCTGAGGTTTAAATAACGTTGGGGGAAGTGATTGAAGGAGTGAGCAAGCATTCAGAATTCCTCCCCCGAATCTCGTCCTAGGCTTCTAATTGGAACATTTATTTTACTGTTGTTTCTACAATAATGCCATTTAGATTGACATGACTATTTTGATATGAAATTTTTCTTGTGCCAGAGAGCATATTATATTAATATGCAGTAGCTACCAAAATATAAATTATAAATGATGGCCAGTATTTATTGTGCTGTTGAGGGAGAAAAAAAGAACTTGTTACAGCTGTATGAATAGAACTATTGCTTTTCTTGGCAGTAAAAGTTATAATTGACTGTAGTCTCTCTTGTCATACCTAAAAGCACTAAAATAAAATAAGAACAAAACACACAATAGTGTTTGCTATTACTGAAGTAAGAGAATAAAATAAGAACAAAACACACAATAGTGTTTGCTATTACTGAAGTAAGGGTGCTTCAAGGAGAATAGCTCCATGTCATGTGCAAATTAAATTAGATTCTAATGAATTCCCCACAATGGGGTACTTGGTTAATGCCCAGTCTCAACCTGTTACATAAGTATTCAGCTACTAAAGTACCTTGGTATTTTTAAATGAAGATTGCTGTTTAGATTTGTGTATAAAAAGCAAACATTTGGTAGTCTAGTTACCACAAAACCAAGTTTTGGATATGCAGCATTCATCTGGGGAGCAAGCTGTCTGTTGAATGGACTGACTGAGGTAGCATGGCTGCTCTAATAAAAGGGCTGCTCCATGACATGCTTCACAAACACACTCAAGGATAAGGTTTAAGAGACCAGTGTAGACACTGATAATATCTGTACAGTGGAGGCTGGCACAGGGAGAAAGACAAGGTTATAAAGTCACCATGAATCCTCTCAGTTCATGGAAGAGTGTTTGATACTCTGAGATCTTTACTCCCTCGGGCTTCATGTGACAAAATGGTGTCAGGAGACAGAAGGGGTATGAAAATCAGTTCTCAACAGTCTCAGTGTCCAAATGAAAATCTAAGACAAAATATCCTATTATTGTAACTGAACTACAATAAAATCTTTTCTATTGTTTCTGTCAGGTGCATAGCTTGTATTAAACCTACACTTGTATAACAGAAACTGTGTGTTGACAAAGCATTAACTTCAATATGTTTCTTCAATATGCTACACGACAAAACGCGGCTTTACTATGATTCATTTTGGAGTTTACTTGTTGTAGTTTTGTGACAAAGAGTGTTTACAGTTTTATGCTGTGGTTATATTCAAAATTCAAATCTCTCTGCCCTATTTGGTCTGAATGTTTACTGTTCAATAACCTTGGAAGTTATGCAGCTGGCACATCACCTCTGCTGTGGACCATGAGCTGCATACAGATATGGCTGTAAATACCAGTGGTCCTCTTTTCAAACCATGTTTTGTTTTTCTTGTTTTTTATTTTATTTTATATAAGCTCTTGAGTTATGGCCAGTATTCCCATTATCTTTTTCTACCTCAGTAGCTGTGCATCTGCTGATCACATTTGCTTGCATTCTTTAACATAACACTGCTGTGAAATTTGCTTGAAAAGAATATTTAAAAATTCCTTTGACGTTCTAGTCTGTAGAAATGGCACCCATGGGTACCGTCACGCAAGCCTTGCCTGCTTGAAAACGATGCACATCTGCTCAAAGCATTGTCACAGGTGATTATTAGAAATCAATGGTTATATCTCAGCATGATTAATCTGGAAAAGATCTCCAGTCTGGTAATAAATTAAACATTATATAGCAGATGAAGATTTTCTGTAATGTTTCAGCTTCTTTTGGGGAAGCAAGCACATGTGGGATGTAGATGGATAAGTTTGTTTTAAATTACTATTCTCTTCCATATCAACTGTATAGTTATAAAATGTTATAAAACGTGAATCTTTACACTAGGTGTGTGATTAAAATTGTATTACAACATATTGTTAATCCTTGTTAATATTTATCATACATTTACATATGCACACAACACTCAATGAAATCCAAAATCCAAAGAACTAAAGCCCCTAAAATATATGTATTAAATGCAATAGGCAATTTATGTATTTTACTGTTCACACAACACTGATAAATTGGATCTCAATAAATAATCCAAAACACTGACAATTATCTTTTTGATAACAAGTTATCTTTCAATTGGGTTTTCCAATTAAACTTTTGTGTAATTAACACCTAACCACAACCCAATTCAGCATGATTTCTCACAAAGCTTCACTAGCGCTCAAAATCCACCAGCGTGTATCATTTCAAATAAAAATGTACAAAACAGATTTGAGCTTCAGTGCTTGGCAGATAATGTTGCACACTCCCAAAAAATATTATTGTATATGAAATATCAGGAGCAGAAATGATTTGCATATACGCAGTATGGATACCTGGAAGGACACGCATTTTAATGAGCAATGTTCACAGACTACAGGCAAATACTTCCAGGATGACAAATTAGATTTGTTTTGTATTTTTCTATGCTTGGTTAAGATTCTGTGGGAAACAAAAGCTGCTTTATGGTTGTTTTATGTGAGAAGGAGATGAATGTGATTTCTTGCTTTTGAATCCAAGCTTGCTGTATAATGTCTGAGGTATCATGTTCAATGACTGGATCATACCTTGTTTACGTGTGGCTGTGTGTGTGTGTGTGTGTGTGTGTGTGTGTGTGTGTGTGTGTGTGTGTGTGTGTGTGTGTGTGTGTGAGTGTGCAAAAGATTGCTGTCAAGTTACTTTTGTTTACATTATTGTAAACTACAGGTGTACACGTAAAATCATCTTAAAACAAGTAATTTATTTTAAGAAGTAGTTAGAAATAAGTTCCAAAATGTTCATAAAACAACACTGGGAAACTGGTAAAGCACTATATACTGTGCAATATACTGTATTTCTTGACAAATCATATTTAAAATATTGACTTTAAATTGTAAACGTGAAAAGCATTCCTGATTCAATTTACATGAAGAGGCTATTAGTCCTGCTGATTAAAAATGTCAATTATCTTAAAGTTGATACACTGATGAAGGCATTAGCCAATCCTTTTTTTTTTTAACTTAACGTTTAGTTTTACCTAAAATCTTAACATTTTACTTGACAAAAATAAATCCTACAGTTGTCTTAGTCACAAAATCCAACACTGGTCCTTATTTGGCACACTTAAAAATGACCTCATCGTGTATTATACAGTACAATATATCATTTGCACATCCCTACAACAGGACATAATAATACCTTACTGTGACACCAGTAGACCTGCTTTTGTCACTTATAATTGCTGCAGTGAATGACATAACAACACAGTGTGTGTAATATATAATATATGCATAAATCCAAAGATGAAAAAATACTGTTTTTGTAGGTAAATCCTTTATCAAGAACAGCATATTACTCGTCGCAAGCGAATATAAAATGGGTCTGTTTCAATTACTCAAACCTCTTTAAACTAAAATTGTTCAAATAGACCTGAGTTCTTTCATGCAATAACTCATCCTATTCTGTTTGACAGATATAGCTGTTAGGTATGGCAGGATAAACTGGGGAATTCTGAGTTTGAGAGAGATTGATGCAGGTAATATATGAAGGTGAAATGATTGGGGGTAAGCTGCTATACTACTGAGCTTTGATCTATTCATAACGTGAACATAACAAGACCTAAATAAACAGTTGAATCCCAAATGCTCTTTTTAAGGGAAAGTTACAAAGCTGCACTTTTGAATGGGAATTCCAGCATTCACAAAGTATTTAGTGAGTAACAGTTAAAGAGGTCATTTCATGAATGTGGACAGAAGAATTATTATTCACCCCGAGATGCTTGCAGCATGGTCCTGGTAATGTAATCATTTGCACAGATCTGTTTCCATTTCTTTGCCTGAGGAATATGTGGTAGTTAACCTACTGTAAAACCTCTATCCATTGATATTTGAGTCAGCCTAAGCAGGAAACCTTTTTGGACCACATTAATGTGCCATTTTAGTAATTGGGGACTTCAATATTATGACAGCAGCAGCTTAGTTTAAGACCGGTCATGTACAATGCACAAAAGAAGCATTGAGAGCTACCGAGAGCTTAAATCAAAGTGGGATTCAGAAGTTACAAAATCCTGAAAGAATGTACAGAATTCAGCTCATGTCAGCTGTGCCTACAGCAGCAACACCTTTTTTGCCGATGCACACCAATTTCTGCTTATCCTCTTGTACAAAGAGGTGTGCTCCTGATGTCTCCAGAGGAGCTGAGCTGTACAAAAAGACCAGGTCACTGCTGCTTGCTCTCCTGTTTTCTCTCAGGAGATTACACTTTTGGTCTCTGTAGCTTAAACTAAAGCTGAGCAACTTTTATTTGAACTTTTAAAAAATGAGCTTTGACACCCTACTGGTGTTACCAAATAAGCTGTTTCAACCTGTTTCAGCAATGTGCAAGATTGTCTTTCTTTGATGGCGTATAGCGTGGTTAAGAATTAATAACTTCACAGTTTTTTGTTCTTTTTTTTTTTTTAGAGGGATGATATTGAAACAAATCATTGAAACCTGTCTGTTTGTATTTCAGTGTTACCTGCTTTTACAGTAGTAAAGCCAAATAGAACAGTGTTGCCTGTATTTTTAACATTTAGGCTGGGTATTTGAAGGAGTTTCAATGCATTTTTTTCACTGGTCCCCTTTTTTTTCAGTTGAAGACCACAGTTTGTTTCCTGTGCAGAAGCTGACTTGCTGTATTCCAGTCAAGGTATCTACCAGTATGAAACAGTGGTAGAGGCTTTGAGGCACAGCATTCCTGATGCTAGATGGCTGCACTGTTATGGCTTGTATTTACTTTCTAGACTTATAGTAGAATAGTTGTTCAATACCCACATAGAAAATAAGTCTGTGTAAGTTAGCAAACATGCATGTTATGCAAACATTTTTAAGTATTTCACAGATTAATCTTAGAAAAGGGTGAGTTAGCCTGTGATTGGCCATGTTCCAATTTATCTAAATTCCGACTCACTTAATGTTTCCAGCTGAGATATAATTTTCCTTAAAATGATGCATGTTAAAAAGTCTTTCAGTAGGCCTAAGGTGTATTTCAGATGTTAAATTGTGCATAGTAAAGAAATTAAGCTTTGATGTTTACATTTTGGAGAAATAAAAACGACTTCCCCATATCACTCTCTCTGTTTAATTAACCTTGCATCAATCAACCACACTTCAATAGAATATCATTGATAGTATTATTATTTTCTAAAAATAAATAATTAAACACATTAATTGTTGTGTATGTAGACATTCTGCATGGCAAAGGACTGACCACAGTTCTTTAAAAAAAAAAAAAAAAAAATTAAATTTCTGTGATTGTCCAAATAGCTTAACCGGCCCTTAGGAGAAGCTACCGTATAGTGCTAAAAAAAAAAAAACCTGTTCAGAACAGCATTTCTGACTGTATTGTGCTGGCTGTGTATCATATTAGAGCTTAGTGACTGAGCCAAGTTCATCAAATCTATTTTCTTGTGACCAAAACCCAGTTCAAAAGAGATCACAGGCCACAGGGCTTGCAATCTTGATCTCTTTTTCCATTATTCTTCATTCAACAGGGCTGTACAATATCTTCCAACTTTAAAAGACTTTTAAAGCCTTTCATCCCTAGTCTAGGTTTACGGTATCACCTCATAGTGTTTGAAGCACACATCAGCAGGAGAAAATACAACAATAGTTAAAAAAAAAAAAAGACCCAGATTTGAGCTATTACAGTGTGGTTAAAATGTGTGACAGAAAGCTGAAGCACCTTTTTCTGCAACATTTCACATGTTTTTACAAGGTGTAAATCTTTCTATTTCCAGTCAGTTCATAATATGATTATATTATCTCCCTTGAGTAGACAGATGAAAATATTCTATTTCCATTAATTACATGCACAGTTTAGTTACAGTTGATGTGTATTCTAACTGTAATGATTTTATGGTAAAATTACCCAGACTCTTTTTAATACAATTTGCACCTAAAGTAGTAAGAAAACACCAGAAAGAGTCTTCTTTAAATTAACCTTCTGCGTCATTTGTTGAAATATTAACTGTTTTAATTTCCTTTCCAGTTCCATCATGTTTACGTTTTGGGAATGATGAGATATTTAAAGAATTTGAACAATGTTGCTAACAATAACTTCAGCACTAAGGCTGGGACCAAATCAAAACTTTCACAACCCGCTAATCCTACTTAACAAAACTATATTTAATAGCGTTTTTTTTTTTTTTTTTGTAAATACCTTATTTCTTCTACTCATAAAAAGAAAATGCTGTTAAATACAGTTTTGTTAAGTGCAATTAGCGGGTTGTCAAAGTTTCATTTCTGAGGTAAATAGAAATAAACAGGGAATCTTTCCAGGAAGCATTGCAGTTTAAAAAAAAGAAATACAAGGTTATGATAAAGTCACAAGAAACTTTGCCATGCTGTTGTGGAAAAATAAAATGACTGCTTAGAAAACTTAGCAGAAAGAGACAGCAAATGGACAACTTCGATTCACTGATGGCGATGTACAGTATTCTGTTTGGTCACCATTAATCTGAAGGAGGGCTTCCATAGAATAAGCCTGTACTGGTGATGCAGGCAGGACTGAAGACACAGCTGGAAAATGAGTGTAGAGTGGTATTGGGTTACCCACCCATGTTGTTAATTTTGAATCATTGGGATCCTTGACAATCAATAGTCCTACCTTTAACTTTTAAAACAATACAATTCAGTATTTTTAAATGATCAGTTCTAAAAGTTGTTCTTTTTCTTTTGGTGTTTTTGTTGTCATTGTTATTGTTATTGTTATTATTGTGCCTTTTAATTCTCCTTTTAGTAAAGGGTATGTGATGAAAACATCATACCTGTTAGTTAGAATGCTTTTTTCATCAATTTTGAGTAAACTACTTGTCCTCGTCAAACATTCTTGTGGCAGAGTCCCATCAGGTATTCATCACTGTGTGCTTCATTTGCGACCTGTCATACAAGATTATATTTTTCAAGGACATGCAAGGCTACCGTAATACGTTATTTTTGTTGTTTTATGTTCAAAGATAAGTACTAATTGGTCTTAATTAAGGCAGCTCACATTCTACCATCCTAGCAATCACTTAGAAAGAAGTGACTTGGGAATCTTGCCATATTTTGAGAGCACTCTATTAAATCTACAGTTTTAAGTAATTAAAGTGTTCTAATGTGTACCTTTTTATTTGAAGCAATTTAATTGGTAAAAGTGTTGCAATAAAGCTCTTCTTTAAAATGACAAAGTACATTATTTTTAATAAAACCATAAAGTCCTAAAATGTTAGTTATATTAAACACACTTCCACAAGTGTCTTTTATGCACTAGGATAGGGGAGTTTAAAGTGTTTAAGCAATGAAAAGGGCACCTGTATATTTCATAGTAACACAGCGTTCCTGGTATATTTATTCACATTTAAATAAAGAATCATAAAATATTAGTTAAACTTCATTTTCTGTTTTAGGATAAAAGCCATTAAACAGAATACACCCAAAAAAAGATTCTAAGTTTGGCATGTGGCCCTTCCAGTTCACAGTTATGTCACTGGGGATCATGATACTAACAGCATACTTGTCAAAGCAGAAGTTAACTCATTTGTCAGCTGTTTCATACACTAGTGAAGTATATTTGAAGACATAATGCGTTCAGTGTTCTTGTCTTCATGTATCCCAGAGAGAAAAGTATTAGTGAGACATTTTCCAACTAATGTGCATGCAGTACTTCCTTTTTGTGCATACTAGTTACTGGTTACTGAAGGAGCCTTTAGGATACTGTAGCAAGCTGCTATTGAAATAGAAAATGATGTCACATATTCCATGCATCTGATAGGCTGTTGTTTTGTGGGCACTGGTAGGAGCAGCAACTCGGTCTTCATAGTCTAGGTGTTCTGAAGCAGAGCGTATTTATACATTGGCAAGGGTCTAATGACTGGACTTCAAATACTTGTCAGCCTAAATCATTACCATCATCTATTGGCAGCTATAGCCTTTGGTTACATTGTAATAGCTGTGTGTTATAATGAAGAAGAGAAGTAAAAAAAACAATAACAATAGAAAAAGCTCTAACTCCAGTTGGCTCAATGAATAATGTGAAAGGAGTACACTCCAGGGCCTAAAGCTATTGCTGATACATAGAGGCTTATGTACTGTCACAGTAAAAAAAAAGAAAAAAATGTCTTTCAAATCTGTTCTCCTCAAATGGAGCATATTGGATAGTGTCAGCGCATAGCTAGTAATAAATAACCACTAATAGCGTCTTTAAATGTACTCTGGGAAGTACTAAGAAGCAGTAACAGAAAGTCCTTTCATATTTAGTTAGCTTGTGGTATTTGTGTTGTATTCCATTCAAGCCACATTATCAGTGTCAGCACAGTTCTGGAATAGACATTTCAAATTTTATTTTATTTTATAGAATAATCCCATTTGGCATTTAGTGTAACAGCTTTGAAGTGAAATTAGAGAGACTGAGACTGAGCCAACTAAAAAACTGAAGAAAGGATGAGACAAAGTCAGCCTTAAGAGGGAAATGAAAAGTCAAGTAATATTGTTAGGATCAAGTGTTTACAATAACTTTTCTTCAATAGCTTGGAAGATAAAATAAATTAAAGTTTCCTTTCGTCTCCCTTTTTTGACAAATGTCAATGCTGAGATTTGATATCAAAGTATTGCCGGCAGTGCAGTACATTAACATTTCTGATGGTATATTTTTCTTTGGAAACGTAGTTGTATTTCTGAAAGGAGAAACTGCCCCCCTAATGAAATATGTAATTATCAAACCTTATATAAATACCCTCTTTCATCTATGGCCCTTATTGTTCGTCGTTTGTTTGGTCCCCCTCCTCCCCTGCCTCCACCTTAAAGCATGACTTGTCTTGGGGGAAGGTGGCCTCGGGTGACACTTGTCCTGCCTGCTCAATTCAATAAATCATTAATTTCATTCCATTGATGGTTGTCTCCTTTCTGAAATAGCTTGTATTCTTGTATCAATGGTTATAAGATGATTTGTGTTTAAAGCTGCAATAACTCATTCTGGGCACCATGCTCACTCTATGCTGCTTTCTCTGTGTGCATGACAATGATTTCTCTTTACTAATCTGTTCATATTCATAGTCTTCTCAACTTCATTTTTAGTTGTCGTTTACACTTGCATCTTAAAGGGAAAGTAAAGTAGACCATATTCTGAATAGTGACTGTGTTGGATATGCACCCTAAACAAGTCTTGGTGGCCAAAGTTTGGTAAGCACAAAAAAAAATGCATAAAGTTCATAGTCCTTGCTTTGCTTCGTGCCATCCTCCCAAGATTGTGATTTTTAAGACAGTGGTTAGTGCTGGACAATCGATAAGAAGCGGGAGGCGAACAGGGCTGTCATGTAAGGAGCAATCAGACAGATACAGTATGTGTGAGAATGGAGCTGAAATAGGGGATTCTGATTTATATATATATATATATATATATATATATATATATATATATATATATATATATATATATATATATATATATATATATATATATATATACTAAAAAATATTTAGAAAAATACAAATGGACAGTGTGGTTGATTTTTGCTTGTTCATAACCAATGCTGCGGTCGAACACAGTATCCCCAAACGCTGTTACACACAGTTAAATTAGAACTGCTTTCTATGGGCTTCACAGTGCTGTCAAACACGGGGTGCTGGCATATACGGTAGAATGCATTCTTGCCCATAATGTTTACTTGGTTCTTCTTTGCTTCTCTCTAATGTATTCACTGTCTAAATGTTTGTTATTATTCTGTATATAAAGCTCACACTTCATGCCTAATGTGTTTGGGCAGTAATCCTCCTTTAACATTATTCATAAAGACTGTGTTTTTACAAGATGACTTTTAAAGGTATCCTAGTGGTAAAATGTCTTGTATTTTGTGAATCAAAAGCAGGGTCAGGTCCAAACACCACCCTCCTACTTACCCTGTTAATCACAGCAGGGTACAGTGGGTGGTAGCCTCTGATGAATAGCTTGTGAAGCAGCCTGTATGGCAGTGGAGTTGCAAGGATTTGTATGGGGGATAATGGGGTTACCATGCACATGGCTAATGCACTACTTTACCCCATTTACCTCAGTGTGTAAATGAAACATTTAGTAAACCTGTATATTATATAAATGTTATTGCTTTATACAAAGTGAAGTGGCAAAGGTGTAGGAATGCATATTGCATATGGCTATCAATAGGTTATAAATTGATTAATTAAAACAGACACAATGAAAACACTGAAGTGTTTTCTGTATTTTATATGTACAAACAAAAACATGGGAACAAGGGGAACAAATTACCCACTCTACATCTAAACACACAAAAAAGGAATGCAAAACTCAACTACTGTAACTGCAGCAGCTGGGGTCCTGCCCTATTTAAATCCTCGGAGGATTGCTTCTCAATTGTTTACAAGCACAAACGAAAATGTAATTGGTCAGGTTTGATACCAGATAAATAGACCCAGAGTTTATACCAAAACCAATTTTAGCTGAGCTCTATTTCCTCTTCATCACTTGGGAGTTATAAATAGGGAACATAAATATCAGTGCGCTAAATAAACAATTCTGCTGAATTCAGGTGGCATGTAATATTTCCTGTATCATTATCACAGAAAACAGTTTCCATTGTGAAGAACAGTGAAGAATTGTTTTGGTTTATTTTAAGCATTATATTAGGTTCCTGCGGCTGCTTTCTTCCTCAATTCATATCTGTTAGAAGAAGCACTGAGGTGGGAGCTCTTCCACTTGTATTTAATCCATAAACCAAGTGCAACTCTGTTCACAGTCTTATATATATATATATATATATATATATATATATATATATATATATATATATATATATATATATATATACATGTATATATGTATTGTAACAGGGAATAGTTATTATACTGCATATTATTTATTTTATGCCAGAGTTTCTGTCAACAGCCACTGTAGATAAGCCATCTTAGGTCGTTTATTTTGTTCATCCAGGTGAAAATAAAATTATACATAATATAAGGTTATACCTGAGCCTGTTGTATACTGCTGAGTGATTACCTTATTACTATGGAGGTTGATAGAGTTAGAAGATACCCTAATATGGAAAAGGAAATCCAATTTAACGCCTGAGAGCAGTGCAATGCTGTATCTCATCAAAAGTCAAGACAAAGACCTTCTCTCATGCTGCAACATGTAGAATAAGGTAATGCAACAGAACACAAAACGTTTTTTTTTTTGTTGTGGTTGTGTTTGTTTCTTTTTAGGGGGTGGGAGGCATCATGTATTAAAAATATTTGTGCATAAAAATAAAACTTCTATGTTTACTACGGCCATGTTACATATATCTATGACAGGGTACTAGATCTAAAGAGTAGCTCCTGATCTCTGGTGACAGCACTGTAACACAATATTCAAAATTTAACTTAAAAAACTTAAAAAATTAAAAAACTTCAGTAATTGCAATAAAGGCAATCCAGAACGATTTACAATCATGATAAAATGGGACAGTGTAGAAAATGATCAAATCAAAGCTACTTACTTTTTTACCTGGAATACTTGAGCAGCCTTCAGGCACAGAGTGCAAGCTCATCTGTGTGCATTTAAACTCACAAACTTGTGACAAGCTCCTTTAGTTTGTATTAAATTATTCTTCATGTTTTATTTCTTAATGAAGGTGGGACTGTATCATTATTGTAACTCCTTGATCCAGGGTCCAAGCAGGGACATAGCCATGGCCGGCAGAGTTTTACAATGTTTTCTTAATTCAGCCACAGGTTACAACTACCAACCAGACAGGAGTCAAACTTTAATATTATTACGAAAGATTTTGGCTTGAAAAAAAACAGGTTTCAAATGTATTTTAAAGGAGAATATAAAAATATAATTAAAATATTTTATTTTTATCTTCTATTATTATTATTATTATTATTATTATTATTATTATTATTATTATTATTATTATTATTATTATTATTATTATTATTATATTTTGTTGCTATTTAGTCAATGGATATATCTAAGTTAAAACAACATACACGCTTCTAAATGGTGGCTTAAATATTCTATTAAAGTTAATATTGAAATGGTCTATTTGCTGTTTCATGCTTTTTAAATGAAAAAAACTGAAAAACAATTTCCTATTATCAAGGCTGATTGGGTTGTTTTTTCTTGATGTTTTTTGGCCAGCTGGTCTGAGTTTAAAGTGACAACGCCATCTGCTGTCAGTGGTAGATATATGGTGTACATTTATTTGCTTTGCTGGCTCAGCATAGGCCTATGATAGATGAATGTGATGGACTACTTGCTACATCATTTCCCAGCTCTTGCAAGATTATAAACTACAAATCTTAGGATTTAAGCCATTAACCTGCTGTCAGGTTTTCAATACATGTAGCAGACTGCTATAAAGTCAGCTTAATACATCTGAGGACAGATATACTTGCATCCCCTGTATAACTGCTCCCAATGTAGCCAATTTAAAAGTTTATGAGTTCAAAATATTCTGTTTTTTTTTCTAATGTCTATTTTTATTACAAGTATACAGCCTGTGTTAAACTGTTGGCAGCAATATTCTTGTGGTTTATTATATATTGTGACACAATCAAAACCAGTGGCTTCTCATGGGTGTTCAAACGGGTAATGTTTCTCTAAGTGGAAATGTGAATATAATCTTGAATACATTGTGTGAGGCTTTACACAACTTAAGAAGACAAAGGTTCTAGTTTCTGTCAGAGTAAACAGTCTTTGTTGATGATGTCATTTAGTTCTGTACGTCATGATCCCATTGTCACTGTAATATCTGAGACTTGTTAGTTTAGAGTTCATTGTATGATCTGATTACTGCTTTTTCAAAGGTTTAGTCCAGGCCCCAAACTCTGGGTCCTTTTATTAAGCGTACACTTTCCCTTTTGGTTTATTAATATATCATTTTCATTCAAAACAAACACAGCACTAAACTCATTCTTTCTATCCTTGCCTCTCTGGATTATGTAAATCAATGGCAAATGACCCCCTCCGTAATAAACGTATTACTTGGGCAATTTGCCCACAGTGGAAAATCGGGCCCATAGACTGGTTGACTGCTTGATCGATTAGCAATGTTAATATAAATAGGATTTCGTTTGGATTTAAAAAGAGGCAAAACTAGCCTAATGAAGATAAACACATTCCCTCAAATACTCTGTGTTTATGCAAATGTGCAGTTTTCTGAATATCCATGGCTGCCTTGGCATTGTTCATGAGCAACAGATGGACACTGTTATAGCATTTAGCAGGCAAGTCTAAATTGATTTGAGGAAGTCCTTTTTGACACCTTTATATTTGAAGATTACAGATGCTCTTGTTTATAGTTTTCATTAAAAGGGATAATAAATGGAAACTACATTTAAGAACATAAGAACATAAGAAAGTTTACAAACGAGAGGAGGCCATTCGGCCCATCTTGCTCGTTTGGTTGTTAGTAGCTTATTGATCCCAGAATCTCATCAAGCAGCTTCTTGAAGGATCCCAGGGTGTCAGCTTCAATAACATACCTGGGGAGTTGGTTCCAGACCCTTACAATTCTCTGTGTAAAAAAGTGTGTCGTATTTTCTGTTCTGAATGCCCCTTTATCTAATCTCCATTTGTGATTTGTTTATTTGTTGATGATTTTTTTGTTTTTCATTAATGGTCCCCTTGCAGATGCAGCCTTTTTTTGAACAGTGGGTCCAAATTCCAATTTACAAAATGTCAGCAATTTAAAACTGAGCTGTTTTCTCATTATCACTTTCATTAAGATATTTTAGTGAAATATTTATTCAATGAAATGTATAAAGCCTCAAGGCCAGAATGAAATAATAATAATAATAATAATAATAATAATAATAATAATAATAATAATAATAATAATAATAATAATAATAATAAAGCAAGTGCTATAATTTTGATTGAAACTACCTAGACTATAATTGCAATATTTCTGTTTAATAGCAGTTTTAGATCATCCAGCATGATCAATCCACACTCCTATATATGTAAAATGAAAAGCCCTAATGCATTTCCAATTTGACTATTGGCTGAACAAGCTCTATTGTGTTGTCTCTTAGGACAGTCCAGCTAATCCTCTTTTTAATGCCTCTGTATTTGGAGTTCTTGCCTGAAAACAGAATCACATACTAACCACAGTCACCACACAGTGTAGAGTTAAATATCTCTGGTGTGACACATTCAGTATCTCCTGCTGCTATCTGTTAGCCTCTTGGTATATGTAACTGTAAGTTTCAAATCTGTATTTCTAAAGATTTTTAGATAGATTATTTGATCAAAACATACTGGATCACAATATCAGCAGGGCAACAGGAAACCTGAAAGGGCCTTCACATCTCATTCAGCAGGGGGTAGGCTGAGTGATGCTAAAGAGTTCAGTCTGAACAGTTTAATAGGAATTGAAAACAAATAGCTGCTATTTCTTGAACAATAACAATAATGCTAACACAGGTAACGGGCATACTGGCATAGTGAGTTTATACAAATAAAAGTGCAGTTGCTTTGGAAAAGAAAAAATCAGCGTGGTACATCAGTAAAAGGCTTTGCAGTTTTGAACACATTCACAAGGCATACAATTCAACCAACATTTGTGCTAATTTTGTTCTTTTCTTTTTTTTTACGAATTAATGTTGTTTTTGAGTTTTGAGAGAAACAAGTACTTCACACTGAGTGATTTTAGTAAGGCACTTTCTTTTTTCTCTCTGAGTTCTATATGAGTCATATTTTATTAGCCAGGCATCTTCTCTTTGAACTGTACACATCTCTATTTGTATGCTATTACCTTTCACCTTTCTATTGGCTCCTATGTGACGGTTACTACTATTCTGTTTGCACACTGACACTACCCTTTTTAGCGACTATAACAGAGTACTATATTGCTATACAGTATTATATGTATGCCTAGAATCTCATGGAGCAGATTTACTGATTTCTAGGGCACAAAATACAGGAAACCTACAGTGCAGAAGTCAGAACATGCAAATAGCTGTAACAAGAACAAACAAGCAAACATATTGACATACTGTGGCGGGGTGCCCCTCCCCTGTAAGTATTTTGTGTTTTATGTTGTATGTAGCATGTTGATGTTGGTGTATATGTATTGGTGCACAGGATATAGTGGGGCTATGTAGCACAAGTGATTTAAAATATATAGTTATATTTAGGCATGGGGATTGCACTCTCACTTCACGTGCAGATAAAGTATGTAATAGTATGTGAGCACGGGGAGTGCACAAATTAGATCACGTGCCGGGATTCAAGTGAAGGATTAATTAGTAATTGAATCCCAGCACAGCTGTATATATAGAGTCAGTTTTCATGCACGCTGGGTTGGGTGTACAGTGAGGAGGTACGGGAGAGAGAGGAGAAAATAATTAAAATTGAAAGATATAAACAATTGCTACTCGTGCTGGAGGACCAGCATGATACTTGTTTGTTTCGTCCACTGTTTGTCAGTGTCTGTTCGTTTGGCCATTATGTCGTTTTGTTTGTTCAGTGTTTGTGTTTTGTTAAATCTTTTTATTTATTAAAACGTGCAAGCAAGCACATTCACATTTCACTCGTAGTGCTGTGTGTGTTTCTTCCAGGTCTGACGTCACCGCTCAGGCCAGCTTGCCCCACATACCTAGTAGCGAATGCAATGTTTTACACTTAGAACTGATCTTCAAAAGCCCAATGGGACTTCTCATCACTCTAGATTTCCTAACTTTCTTTAACCTCCATTATTACAGCTTTTACTTTTAAATTTCTCCCAAGCATTACATAACAGCATTTTGTACTGCAGTATTTTATTTTATTAATTTTTTTGTAAGAGAGGCTTGCAAGTACAGGTAATAGCCAACTGTGAAGCAAAACCTTTTAAAATATATCCCTAATAGCTGCAGCTAGCTGGATGGATCACATGAATGAGATGATTTAAGGCCTGTAATCCAGGTCACTTTTACATCCACTTAATGTTCTCAGCTCCGAGGTGCAATCCAATAAGACTTTGTGCTTATTTATTTTTTCTGGTGGTATGAGAAGTATCAGATTGATCTGTGCTCCAATGAAATCTGAGCACTGTAGCTAGCACTGGCTCTAAAAAAAAATCAATCCATAATAGCCCATCACTTTTCAGAGCTGTGGTGCAGAATAACAACACTTTAACTACGGAGAAGCTGGAAAGGATTTTCTGCAGAAGAGTTCAATATTAGAACTGAATGCGTTAAGGAAATCCAATGAAACAGGTAGTCCATACCATTAATCTGAAGTATATTTCAAGCACCAGGAAAAAAAGGTTCAAATGTTAAAATACAATCCAGAGGGTATGAAACAGATGCCTTGAAGTATTTTTGTAAGCAGGAATGCAGTACAATTCACAGGAGGCACTCAGTAATGAATCCCCTGCCAGAGCACATCAGCGAGGAAACCGATGGACAAGCACAAAAGCTGCTCAGGATGTCATGGTCTCCACTGAATGTAAGAAACCTGTCAGATTACCTTATGAGCTTTTAACTCTGGAAGTTCCCAGTCCTTCCTGCACCACTTCTTTGCTTATGCTGGATCGCACAGCATGTCAGGAAATAACAGTTATAGCTTATTCGTGATACTGTCTTGAACGAAATATTAATTGGAGCAGGATTTTCAGGTTGAAAAAAAGGTTAGCCGAGCCTCGGGCAATGCTTGTGCTAATATCTTGAGGATATACTGTGTGTATATATATATATATATATATATATATATATATATATATATATATATATATATATATATATATCAACTCATTTCAGTGTGATATGAAGATACTAGCTAAAATGTTTGGGGTTTTTTTAGCTTTTTTGGATGAACATCTCAAGACCATCAAAAAATACAAATAAAGTATATCAAAGCTGCTATTATTATTAAATATGTAGATTATCAAAAAGAGTACGATTTTAAAATGTTGAAAATTACAAAAGACGGTTGAATAAAGCAATGCCATGTTAAAGCAGTTGCTGCCTATCCCAGTCAATAGCTGCTCTTACCATGATTACTCCAGCCATCACTATAATAAATACAAGCTGCAGAGTGGCATGTTAAGGATCAAGCTGATTCGTTAACACATCCGTGACACACTGATGCCGAAATGTAAAATGAGAGCTTTGCACATTGTTCAAGCTGTGTCCTCAGTCTGAGGCATTCTGTTGTGTGTGAATCGTACAAAGCCTGGAGCAGAATATTTCAAACGGGTGTAAGAGTGCCCCCTACGGTCTTGCTGCATGAAATGTAGACCATGAACAAATCATTGACTGAACAGGGAGACTCTCATTTATGTCTTATTCACATCACATTTATGGTACCCGAATGCCTTATCTATCGTGGTACCCCCTTGGGTTTTCTGTTTTGTGTAAACATATCTACAGCACCTGAAGTCCTAGGTCTCTGCTATGAATACAAGCTGGCAATGTAGTGAGGTCAGGAGTTCACCTCTTAATGCATATACACTATTATTACATTTTTATTATTATCATTATTACTATGTATTGTATTTAAAAATAAGAGTTTTAAATGTTGGTTTACATTTTTTAAAAGCAATGTTTTTAATCGTCAAATGCTGTCCCCCAGTTTTCTACGGAGATTACTGTAGTGCACTGTAAATGAGGGATGTTATAAACAAACACATGGCTTTATTTAATTGCTCTTTGTCACCGAGATGAATATGAATCAGTTAACAGTATCAGCCATTCAATTGTGTATGAGCTAGCACATTATTTCATAATACTAACGAAAAGCAACAATAGAATACCAATGAAGAAAAAAGAAGATTCAATGAAAAAAGAACAATTTAGATTAAGTTTATTGATAGGGGTTGCAGGTCAAAAAGATTTTTAATGTGTCGTTTTTCCTAAGAAATGCTAATAGTAGGCCGCAGCACCTACTGCAGATGAACAAATGTGCCACAGGTAAAAAAAAAAAAAAGTTTGGGTACCTCTGTACTGGGAGATTGCAATAAACAATTAAAAAAAAGTTATTCTCCTTGGGGCCAGCATACATGCTCCCCAGCCTTTGATGAAAGCAAGTCCTGTGAGCCCTGAGCCAGAGAACTTGCTTTCATCTATGCCAGTGTTCCTCTCTGGCCCTTTTGCATGTTCATTTCTTATCTCTTTCAGGATTCCTGTCACCCCTCGTGGCTCTGTCTTGGAGGTCCAGCCACGCCGATCACGCCGTAGGCATTCCTTGTTAGTCAGGGTCGACTTCTAGTCTTCTCTTATTTATCCTCTATCCTTCTCTTCATTTTCCCCTTGTAGGAAGTAATGCTTGCTTCCCAGCCTTGGAGGCTAATTGGTTCGGTCTTACCTCCGCAAAGGCGGCTCTGCATGAGCCAAGGGGAAAGCAATGTCATCTTCCAAAGCATGTCATCTTCCTAAAGTCACAAGCACATAATTCCTATCTCAAGTCCCAGGGCTTACTCCCAGCAGCCCTTGCTCGTGTTCCATGATAGAACCAACATTTTTGCCTTTCAATTTGAAGGCAACCACCAAAACATTATTTAAGGGATATGCCTTCCTATTGGTAGGTATTCACTGAGCTCTTTATATCAGCTGTCGATAGGCCCCTTCCTGGGGTGACATCCTCAGTCCCGCCTACCGAGGGATTAAACAGTCAGCCCACGGAAGCCATGTTCTCTTTTTGCTTCGAACCTGTGAGGGCGACCGATGCAACCTCGCTGGTCGGTGGTCGTCTTCTCTTTCAGGGAACCAGGGTTAATAACATTTTGTTATCATATGGGTGCTGATTCTTGTCATTAGACATTCTGGCCCTTTTGGAGATGGTAAATTTTTTGGACTAATAGCAATTCAGTAGCCTGTGCTACAGCTGACCAGTCTTAATGACCTGTAAGTAAACTGTAACTAAAGCCATGTTAATTACCGTGTCTAATATGCATCCTACTGCATGAGTTATTTGAATGTATTATTTTTATTCACTACCAAAAGCCAAAAGCAGAAAATACAATTGACTAGTCTGACTAATTTAAAGATTAAAACTGTGACAGCTTCCAGCATCGTTGCTACTGTCATACAATGAAAAGCTGATAACTGGCTTAAAAACACTATTACATAACATTAACATCATAATTTAGTAATTCATGTTTTCAGTGTTTTATTAATGTCATTATACTTTATTACCATCTAGCCTATACAACCCTGTCAAGAAACTATATGTGTGCTGGCTTGCATTATTTGCTAAGTTACAATGATCACATACCTTCAATCTGTTTTAATAATCCTAGAGATAAAAACTAGATGCCAGGCAATGCATGGTGCTTTTTTATTGAGGGGCCTGTTGGAGATATGATGTAAAGAGAGTACAGCTTATATTTAGTTTATTTTAAAACATGTGTGAATTGTAATCTCCCGATAAACTGCAGTAGTGTCTTTGTCAGCAGTATATTTGTTTTTGCCAATCTCTTTTCTCATTATAATTGTTAGTTCTGCTGAACAATAACCAGAATAATTCAGTTATTGATATCTGACATATATTTACTTTTATATTAAACCAATAACAAGAACAAAGACCGTTCTCACTTTTTCACTGCCTAATCCTCCCAAATGTATTTGAGTTTATTGTGAGCATGTGATGTTAGAGAGCCTAGAGATCTGGACAATATAAAATAAGAGGAAACCGAAGTTCAACAATTGGAATAGTTGTGTCAATATACCATTTTTGTTTATTTTTTCATGAAGTTTGATCTATAATATAAATGTATTTTCTCCACTATCTACACAATACTATCAATTCTAAAGTGCCTTGCTATTCTGACTTTTGATAACTTACAGGGTGTGGAAATATAAAGTATTCCACTAGGGGGCCCTCCTTGCCTTTAATTGTGACTAAGATGTGGATATTGCAGTTTACTGGCAGGATATAAAAAAGGCCACTAAAGGGAGCCCCTCTTACAAACAGTCAACTCCAAAAACTATGAGGACACCACCAGCCATACTGAATTCCTTACTTTAAACCAGATATAGCCACAAAGTAGCTAGTTAAAGGGTCAGAAATGCATTAGCAATATATATATATATATATATATATATATATATATATATATATATATATATATATATATATACAGCATTGCCAGAGCATTCACAGCAGCAAACGCTGCTTTCTACACAAATGTATAGCTTATATTTGGTGTAAATTCATCCCAATATTTTGGTCCTCTTAAGACAAACTTTACAGCAATGCCTTAAAAAATAAATGACTCTAATAACAATCTTATCCTTGCATTCATTGTAAACCCTATCCACCAGTCCACCCTACAGAACTAAATCAAGTATGTGAATAGAGCCAACTATGTCTGTTTGCATCATTCTCAAGAACACTCACACAACAACAACATGCACACAAACCTTTTTTTATTACAGCTTTTTTCTCTCTGTGTGGTTAAAATGAGGTCCCAATGCCCACAGAAGTAGTTAAGCGTGAGATAGTTCCCTCAGTAAATGCCTAATTAGTGTAATTAAAGTTGCTAGTAATTGGATATGTTAAATTTAACCCGCTCTGAGTTTTGCTGTGTTCATAAGCATCCTATTGAAAAAAGTTCATTGAATTATTTAGCAAAATCACATTACTCTGCAAAGAAAAACGATCAGGGTAAAACCAGGAGATTTAATTACCCACAATTAACTTTTAATTTTCTGTAATTTACTATAAACTATTAAAAGCCCAAAGCAGTCGACTTTCTTTACAACAGTGATTCATTACAATATATTTATACTCAACCTGCATTCTCCTGATAAAGTAAGAGAAAGCAATCTTTAGAGAGTATAATACTGTTTAGAGAATGTATATTCCAGTTAAGAATCTGTACTGGAAGGAATGCCATGGGTAGAACAGTAACACCTATTGCCCACATGTGGGTTCAGGATTCCTCCAAACAAAGACAATTCATTAACATAAATTATAATCATAAAACCTACAATTATTCCTTGCTTGTAATTTGTATGTCCCACACTTTACAGAGGTGGCCAGTTAGCTTTAATTTAATCTGATTTGTTTGTGTTCTCTCCTTGTGTCATATGTAAAATACATACATTTATCCATTGGTATACTAACCATTTTTTTATTTTATTTCATAATAAACATTGTGTTTACTGTATGGGGTATTTTTACTGGATGTCTTTCTAAACTGAAGGGTTAAATAGAACACTAACCCTAACCTATCACATTAACAAATGACGAGTGACCTCCTTGTATTAAAGCATATTCTATTCATAAACTTTACAAGCAGAGGTAACCCAATCCAATCAGTTTAAGAGCTATGCATCGTATTAACTCCTCATGTCACTAGGTGAGAGACTGCTTGACCTGCCATTAATAATTTAGGGGCTTCAAATGATATCATTTCAAATGCACTTCTTAGCTCATTGACACAGTGACCTGTTCGACATCATGAACATCATGGGTTTGAATTTCACTGACATTTATTTTTGTGTGCCCCTCCCCCCTCTGTTTTTTTTTCATTTTGAAACTCATAGCATTTTAATGACTGAAGGGTAGTATTTCCATACAGTAATGCATACATTGATAACATATAATCTATACTGTGCAATGTTTGTTTTGAAAATGTAACTCTTTTGAAACGTATGCATATTTGCATAACCAGTAAGAGACCAGCATACAAAACAAATCATTCAGATAAGACTAAAGCAATATACTGTAGAATGATAAGCACATTAGAAACTACACAAATCCTCTGCAACATTATACCTCAGTGGAGTATAAAAGCAAGACCTCTGACATTGGGCATTATCAAGGCTCATTTAGGTGTAATTGCAAGGACAATTACCTCTGAATTACCAGTGAAATGGTTTAGAGTCTTCATTCTTGTTGTTCACTACAGTAGGAATAAATATGGGTTCAAGCTCAGCCTAAGATACTCTCCAGATGACTCTATTAACCCAGATATTTGGGGTGAAAACCCAAGACAACATTTTGTGTCCACTTCTATACCATGGCCACAGAAATAACCCTACCTCTAACAATGTTCTCTAGCAGGGTCATTCCCTAGGGCCAGAGGTTGGTCCTTGGGTAACAGGTATGCATTGTATCACAATGTAGTTTTGTTTTGTTTCATAACATGGTAAGTATGGGGCAGGTAGCATGTCATTTATCAAAGGTGACAGCCTCATCTCTGTCGCTGTTTGAGTTTCTGTTTTTCTTTTATTGCATTAGGACAATAATGATGTATTGCATAAATTTATGTAACCTTCTACAATCTGTCGCATTTTTCTCCATGATAAAGGCTGGATCTGACAGTCAGAAAATCAAACATTTATGAGCTCGACTTTATGCCTCGTAAATTGGATTTGCTCATATGAAAACCATTACCTTATAAAAAGACAAATCTAAAAGCATTCAGTAACCCCCACCCCCACCCTTCCCCAGCAATAAATCTTTTCCTTTTTTTCTTTTTAAATACAAAAATGATATTTGCATTTAAAGCAGGGTATACAAAATGTCCTCATCAATGTGGCAAAAGTAATTAATGTAATACAGGCACATGAAGAATAGCTTTGTCCAAATTTCAGCAATATGTGTGCCTGAATTTTTTATTTGTATTTTATTTATTTATTTTTAATTGATTTTTGGGCACTTTGATAAATGCGTTTAAAACTCAAGAGCCAATCAATACAGATTGCAGTTAAATAATGTCATTCCGACTTGCCTTATTGGTTTTTAATTTGTTGCAGTAATGAAAATAATATCTATGTTATCGGTTAAACCAGCTATCTGGATGTATTGAGGGATTAGGAGATATGGAAGAGCACATCTGTTTAAAGAAATGCCGCTGTTATTATATCACTCTTATTGGCAGAGGCAAGCACTTCAACTGTGTGTATGCTCCCCATACTATACATGTCCCAATCGTAGGATGAAGGTGATTTAGGCAGGGAAACGGGAGGCACTAAGCCTGCTCCTTTAATAGCGTCCTTAGAACCCTCAAATCAGGCTCCCCAGTTTATTGTCTCATCCTATAATTAGAGCAATAGGCACAATATCAAGACATGGTGTTCTTTGGTCTCCTTATGTAGGCGACAATTCACAATAATATGCTGCCTTAAATGTAGGATGCAATTAACTGAATGTATCTAGAGTACTTGGCAATGGGCTTTGGGGTTCAATAAGTACAGTAGCTGATGCTCTTGAACATGTGTAGGGATGGCAAAATGGCTGATCTGTTGGGTTAACAATTTGGGAAAGCCCAAATCTTTTCTTCTAATGTTTTTCTTTCTTGCACAAGGACTGCAGACTTCTGAAGCCCCTGCCTCCTCCCGCCTTTGACAGTCATGTTTCATACATTTATAGTATCCATTTTATTGATTGGACATAACATGTTATTGTGTACTCGTCCTGTAAATGGGTGGGATGCCATAATAAAGTGCATTGCACTAATGATGTCATAGTAATGACGGATCACTGCAATATTCCTCCCAGCACCTTGATCCCATTTATCTCAGAATGCAATGTCTGTCAGAAGATTTTTCTAATGAAAAATTAATTCCACATACAAGACTGAGATTGACACTGAGTGCGGAGGTAACGTTTATTTTGTGGAACCTGCCCACTGTAAATAAGTAAATATATACAGAAATATGTAAAAAATAAAAGAGGAATTGGAAATATGAATTCTTAGAGGTAGTGGGTAACAGCTACAGTATAACTCCCCTAATCCCACACACTCCCTACCAACTCCCCCGCCTCTCCCCCTCCACCTCCCATCCACATAAAAATTCCATTAAACACTTAAAGTATTATTACACAGGGCTGCAGAACAATAGCTATTAATGACCTGGTCTTTATTGCATTTAAATAGGATTAAGATATTGCTTCCTCCAGGCAATTGTAATATAAATGTCTTCATTTGTCTTACTTGCTCAAGTTTTGGGAATGGGTAGGATTTATTTTTTTATTTTTTTACCCACATTTGCAATCAAGTTTTCCATGATTTCATTTTCAGTCAACCAAAGCTTTTAGACTTTCATGCTAAAACTCGAACCCTGATTCAATTGTGTTTTCAAACTTACAACCGTTTGTACCTTTCCTCAAAGATATGTTTGTTGTATACAAATTTAACATAAGATCTGCTGCCATTAAGCCACAAATATAGCAATACCTGAACTGCTGAGAACTCAAACTGTCCCACTCCCTGACAGGGAAGCCTCTTATCCATACCCCTCTGTTCCAATATTCTCACTGGACTCATGAACTGTATTCCGGTATCTGCAGCCATTACCTTGTATGAAGACCCGTGCAGGTACATACAGAGGAGTCGTCGTGATCACGGAATAAGAGCACAGTGTGTGAAAGACTGAAGGCAAATGCAAACTGGAAAGTATGTAGGAGACTAGGTTTGAATAATAAAACACATGTTTGTGAAGACTGGTACAAAACCAAGGCAGTTGTCATGTTCTCAATTTAGTGTGTGACAGTTAAATAGTTAAGTGATACTAAATACAATAATTAATGCAACTTTGATTCTATCCATGTAACACTTTCCATTTAGATGCATTATACTCTTAATTATATACTGTATATTGTTCCCTCATTGAAATGTATTTTACTGTACAGTTAACTGCATTGCATATTATTATTACGCCAACGCTGAGAAAATTCACCATAAAAAAGCTCTGCAACAACAACAACAACAACAACAACAACAACAACAACAACAACAACAACAACAACAACATATTATTATTATTATTATTATTATCATTATTATTATTATTATTATTGAAATGTAACATGCAAAGGCCTATGACAAGTGTATGTGGTATCATCACATGTTCACAGCTTGTATACTAGTAACAAGTACAGTACTAATTAGTGCTCATTTTTTATTTGCAGTCTCTTATTTGTGTCACCGCCTGCTGCAAAGTTCCTGTCTGTATCCACATCCCAACATGAACCCTGACACAAGTCTTAATAGGCCCTGGTATCGCTAATACCAGCCCCGATTAATGATCCAGCCCTGCTCTGCTGCACCCGTAATTTACTAGATAACGATCTCATCCCTCAATCTCCAGTCAATATCATTAAGGAGATCCCTCTGCTTCTATCAAGCCAATTTGTGCTCATTTTCAAATACTGTTCCATTTTGGAACATTGATCTTTATAAATGTCTCTGTTACTATTGCAATTTCTTTGGGGCTTACAAGTATGCAAAAGTTTATAAATGTTGCATATATAACGTATCTTACTTTTTTATAACCAAATTTGTTCAAAGTAAAAAAAAAAACAACTGCATTAATTGTAAAAATGCTTAGAAGAACACCAAATAACTTATGTATTTCTTAACTTTTACTCCTGATTTCATAACGCCAATTGACACTAAAGCAGGACAACCTAATGTTCTCTTTGGCAAGGCAGTCCATGGTTAGTGTCAATCGAAATCAGCTGTGAAACCAGCCACTAATGTTACTGAAACCGTTATGATTGAAGTTTTGAAGTCATGTTTTCCAAAGTCCATACATCAAAATACATTTGCAATTGAAAAAAAAAAAAAGTTAATTTTACTTAACTAGTAACATTACATAACTAGCAACAGACACCTTAGGGACAATGAGTCCTCAAATTAACTTTACGAGTTTGGTAAGATTGTTTTTCTTTACAAACAGAAAAAACAGAGCAAACCGCATTTCAATGTAAACATATAAACAGTAAAATGTAAGTATTTTTTATACAGGTCTGTAAAAAAAAAAAAAAATCTAAAGTTTGTTTAAATACACTTTTTTCATAATAAGCCCACATAAATACATACTATTTAAAATGGTCTAAACTTTAATTAAAGCTAAAGGGATTGGGGAGCTTCAGTTCCAGATGTATTTCATTAACTTAATGTTACAGAAAGACAACGTGGAATCAATATGGGGGAAGCAGTTTATCTATGTGCCAAAACTCATCAGTATCACTTATGGTGTGTACAGTCATTGGCATCCAGGTGTACACTATTTTCTAAAATTGAAATTGCTGCCATTATTATTCTATATTTATATATAGTTGGATTATTAAAGCACAGCAGTATTCTGAAATATTTAATTAAACTTCTAAACAGTTTTAGTGGTGATTTATTAATATTTTACAATCACATTCATTAATTGCAGTATATATTACCCAATATTGATATTTCCTAATGATACATTGTACAACTGGGAAACTGAATAGTATGAAGTTAATCTGAAAAACATGTAACATGCCCTGCATGGACCATTCTATAATGTTTAGATTATTGTAGCAAAGCATTTTATATGGGCTTGAGATTATAAAACATTAGCAGCATTACAAACACTGGAAACATTGTTTATGTAAATAAACCATCCTTATGAATAATGTATTCGGCCTACAATAAAGTTTGTCTGTTCCTATGCATCTCTCATGAATAATGCAGGGTAGCTGTTGAGACATCTGCAAAAGGAAGGCATGTTTTTAATAGTTTCTTTTAGATGTTATGGAATGAAATGCTATGAAAAATGAATTACATTGTTATTATATTTTTCATTATGTCTCAATTTAATTTTGCTAAATTAGAAAGCTATAAATCTGTAATGTAAAAATAGGAGGAGAAACAAAAGCAAGGCTGCTTTAGTGTGCTAAATAAACACAACAACAGTGATGAAGTGCAGGTACCCGATACTCCAGCTGGGTGCTTTTAGAAGAAGAAGGAGAAAACCAGGCCATTTTATTTTTCTTGTTTGTTTAATCTGGCTATTTTTTTTAAACAAATATATCAAATATGTAAGGTATTTTTTACCACGTAGAATGAAGGTGTTGGATTACTTTCCAAAAAGTGAAGTGTTTCAATATTGAATTACTTCACAATTAAAATCTACTGTTTTATATAATGGAATTTGTTTATTTATTTTTTATTGAATTAAGAAATCAATCAATCATGTCTCATGAGAGTTCAGTGTATGCTCCATTTTTCTCTCTCCAAGGGTTCATTATATATTTAGAATTATTCATTATTAATACACCTTTATTCTTTATTAGTGACTTATTTAAACAAACTCTAAAAAGTGCAGAAAAATTTCAGTCGAATCAAGGTTATGTTTAATTAAAAATAAATGAATAAAAAAACAAGCAAACCAAATATGTAGCTAAATATTACATATTACATATTCTACCATTGATTATTTATAGTTATGGATGAAGAAAACTACATTAAATATTAGAATACATGTTTCCATGAATTCCCGTCAGAGATCCTGGACAAAGGTCTACAGTAAAAGTCCACACGTCCTACCCCCAGATGAATAACCTTCCCTTATACTTCTCCCCTGAGACCACATCTTGACAGCAGGGATCACAAGGATGTGACAGAGTCTCCAAGGAAGTGGTTTTAAAGGAACCCAGACCCCTCTACTTCACCTCAATGTAAATGTTGATGTTTCTAACGAGGAGATCCGGGGGAAGCTGGGGCCCGATCCCAGCCTTGCCTCCAACCGCAGACAGGTTTCTGTGTCTGGATGTCTATCTCCTCAAGGGTCTAGCGATGAGCTTTTCACAAAAACATGCAGAATGATTGTGAGGGAGGGTGACACACTTACAAAGTTCGTGTTTTTACTTTGACACAACCAGCATGTTAATGTATGTCATGCCATCAGTAAATGGATTGGGCATGATTGGGCAGTGGACTCTATTCGCAAACAGGGATATCAAAGGCAGATTTATGAAAACCTTATTAAGTCTAAATAAAGACTGCTTGAGATGTGCTCTTTAGGAATCCGGCACTTTAAAAGGCAAATTCTGCTCACAGCAGGCAAGAGATTGAATTTAGATGATGTTGCCTTGAATAGCTTCCCACTCACCTAAACAAGTCAACCAAAAGAGCTACACTTTGTATCTCTTAATTACGCTGTAAAAACACAGTAATTACACAAACGGTAGTGTATTTACACTGCAACTACATATATAATTAATTAGCAGCTGTTTTTTTGGAATTACACTGTATTCATACTTTTCTGTAGTTCAGTTGATACTGTGGTACTATGAGTCACATGTGCAATGAAAGTGTAATGTGAGACTCATAATGTGGAGTGTTACCGAAAAAACTTTGGCCTGGGAAAAACCTGGCAACATTGCTCACACCTGCTTCATTTTCTTCTGTATATTTATGTTTCTTGAATATTGTTTGTTTTACTGCTCTGTACACTGTGTATTGCAACATTCCCAACTGCTACTGAGTAAGATGCTATATCTCAGCTGTCTCTATCAGCATAAACTGTATATAAGACCAACAGCAGTGATCCAAGAGTCAGCACTGTGAAGATATGCCATTGTATATAGATAAAGAACCAAGTTGAAATATGTTTCAACTGTATGTGATATGACAAACTAAATCGTTTTTAAAATTGAACTTTTCTCTGAGGAATGTGTTTTAACCCAGCAGGGGTGCAGCTATTCACAACTTTGCGATGGGGGTATTATCAGTGTATGGATTCAATTTAGACTCTGGGTAATCTGAGGTAAGACAATAGAAAGTTGTTATTTCTGCATCTGGTGTATCTCAGACTCCAAGACCAGCTACATTCTATAAATAAGCTCTGGCTTGATTTGTTATCCAGTGTTATTAATCCTCCCTCAAACACCAGTGTTTATTAGAGGCTCATTTTAATCAGTATGTAACGTCGCAGATGCCTTTTTAAAACATTCCCTCAAAGGATTAAAAAAAAAACACAAGGACCAGGTGCCCAAAATGACACATAGTGTGTGGTTAAATTAGTATACAAGTAGCTAATTAACTGACTTTTTTTTACTTAATTAAACAGGACTGGCATTAAAGACCTATACTATGAAATTTCAAAGCCAATGTTCTATGTTGTATGGTTGCTCTATGGTTACTGCAAGGCACTGCATGAGTAAACTCCCTGCCCCAGAAGATACAGGTGCACAGGATGGTTTCAGACTCAGGGGCTTCCAAACTATGTTTAATACATGTGTCTGCCCCAGGCCAACATTCCGCAGCTCAGACATTGAATGAAAGTATCTTATTAGTGTTTCATTTTTCTGGTGATCTGTTTTCAATCAGTGCTCTGCATGTGACAATCTAAGCCGGAGGGTTGGGAAGGGTGCATTTCTTCAAGTCCCCTGTTCAGGTGAGTGATCAGAGATGAGCTAGGTAAGACTGGAAGAGCATTTATCTCAATCTTTTAATCGGCCTCTTGCACTGAGTGGATTATTACGGCTGCATTTGCTTCTAATTTTGTGATTGAATTTTTTTTTTCTTTTAAGAAAAACGTTTACAGTAATTTTGCTTTGGGTGGGGAAAGTGTGCACATTTGGAAGGTATGTCTGAATCTTTCTTTTTAAAAGGGTCACACACACATAAAAACTTGAACAAGCAATTAACCTTTTATTGAAGTAAGTTACAATCTCTTAGGTGTTTTATCTGAGAACATTTATTTATGTCTAAAATTCAATGGGATCTATCGTAAGGCTCAAAGTGCCCACATCTTAGTAGCCTCTTTATATTAACACTCATAGGCATATAGTTCTACCATAATAATACAGCTATTACATCCCATGATTGTACACATATACTGTACCTTTGATGGTTTGCATGTGAAGCTGCTTTACAGAGGTAATCAATGCAATATACCCTTTTATCTTGCAGTGTTCAGCTATAGCACTGGGAAGTTACAATACATAAACAGACTATGTAGACAGTAGAGATACTGTTATGCACAACATCTCTGAAAACTATACCAAAGGCTTAAATAGTTTGTGTGTCTTGTTTAACTTTTTTTAAAACAATAGACAACTGATTTAACATGGAAAATCTCTACATTTGAAGGTGTTTAGTCTGCATATAATAAACAGTGCTATTATACCAGAGATCCACTTCTTATGCCAGAGATCCACACTTCTCTCGGTAGCACTGCCTATACTTTTCCTTCAGATGAGTCCATTCAGCTACTTTCCCAATTACTGCAGTAGCCGCAGCACTGTGTTAATGTTTCATGTGTTCTCTGTAACAGCAGTGTGACCCCTAGGGGGCAGGAGCCCTTATGAATTGAGCAGTCATTAAATGTATGCTGGTTGGTTTTTCCTAAGGGGCAAACGCCTTGCTGTCCTTACATCCAATTAGCAATTAGGAAAATATTAAACAAGATTAGTGGGAGAGTGGGAGGGAGGGAGAGAGGAGATGGTAAAATAATTGGTACCAATACATTAAACAAATAACATAAACTCTTACTGTGTAACAAATAAAACAGCAGTAAGTTTCTTTGGCTGAGATCTCTTTTTAGTTTTTTTGAAACAGGATTTGATGTATTTGTCCATTGATGGATAACAGGCTTTAAAATAGCCTATTTAAAAACTAATGCAACATAAACAAAGGAGAAGTACACTTCACAGCAGCTTTCAACAGAGCAAGAAAAAAAAGGCTGGAACAGAAACTCACAAATCACTTTACAATGTCCAAGTCTTTTTTTTGTTTTAACTAAACATATAGTACTGAGGGTGAAAAATAATAATAATAGCATGTTCAGTCTCACACACACTATTGCACTTAATAGCATATGAATAAAAGGTTTTGATTCTGGGAATATAAAACTTGACCCTGTAAAGGGTAAAAAGCAGGGAAATATTTCCTCTCACATTCCTCAAATACTAAAAATATAATAAAAAGATAGTAAGGAGAGAAGAACGTGTCATCCGCCACAAACCAGGTGTCTTGTCTTTCACATCTGATTTGTGAGATCTGTGTCCTTACCTGCTACAAAACTCTAGACAGGGTACGATTTGTCAGCTACTAATGGACGGGATACAGAAATAGATAACCTTGCCAGCTCACGTTTATCAATCTGCCCCACTTTTTCTTACAGCCTCAGCAGTAAAATAGAAACGAAACAACACTAATGTCAGCCCTGGTAGGATCAACAAATGGCGACGACTGGGATGCTGCTGTCCACGCAGAGTCGCCACCTTGCATGTGGATACAAGCAGCCCGGGCGGCTCTCGGGCACCCCGCCAGCACCCGATGACACCGTCTGTCTGAAGGGGCTGTCAAACAAGCCCGAGCGGAAATGCGGCTGATTTATGAGACGCCTTCGTCAATAAAACTACCTCATAACATCTACCAAAATGTCAGTGGTTTGCAGAGAGCGAGGAGAGATCCATCACAGACTCCCTGAAAAGATAAGGACACTGTCCTGTCTGGGGAATTAAGGTTGTCAAATAGCCCTTCCTGATGTAATCTTACATTTCCATTAACATGTGTCACCCCACTCCCTGTTTCGTTCTGGCCTTTAATAATTGTCATGAATACACCAGCAGCCTCCATCCTAAACCCTCTTATTCACACTAATGCTAATTTGAATTAGCTTGACCCTTATAGCTGTAATGTGTGGAAACTGTTTAACTACATTGACCATAATGATTGGGGGGGTAAAGATTCTTAAGAATCCTTAAGAATCTTAAGGTGAGTGTCATGGATTCTCTCTCTTGTTGTCACACATCATAAAAACTGAATTGAAGATAAATATTTCAAAGTTATATTGCTTCACAGCCACAGTAAATACAGCCCTCCCAAAAAAGGAAATATTTCAAAGGAAGATATTGCAGGAGCGTCCTGTAAATTTGTTACGATTGTTTTGGTTAAAAGGAAGTTGTTAAGGCATCATTTCCAAATCTCCCTGCCTTACACCATGAAAGCACTGGAGGATGCATGTCCTAATCATGTCCTAGTTATTCACACTGTCTTTGCCTGTCACCAGCTCCCTCTTCATCTGCCCCGCTATCTTAGTGGACTTCCAACAGTAGCCATGTTCTATGTAAACACATTCTCCATTTACTTATCGACGCTGGCGGAATTATGAGCAACACCCGTCTCGAACAAAGATGAGCGCACTCATATACTCTCACTGGCAGGAGGTGTAGCTAAATGCAAAGGCCCTCCTAAGCCTCGACATGTTATGATGGGAAGCATTGTTAGTAACTATGCTGGGCTACATTATACAGTGTATTTCATACCCATGCAAATGAGACATCCCTGACTTTCAAAGTCATAGAAATACAATTTTTAAAAAAATCCAACTATATTTAATGAATTATACAAATGTTCAAATTGTTATGTACACATTTAAATATGTGAAAAAGTGTATCAGTGAGCGGTGAGCTACAACTTCCAATGACCTAGAAAAATACATCCTACATATTTTTCCAGCTCAACTTCTTGTTTTAAAATGGCTTACAGTAGGCACTATCGCTTTGGGTATTCACCCAAACAAAGCCAGTTTGAACACAGACTGCAAAAGAAAATGTCATATAATTAAAATATTAACACAGTAGTTTAAGTAACAAAGGCCAGTTGAGGGCAGTCACCATTCCACAGGGATGGGCTCCAAAGCTGTCATTCATTGTGAACAGAGCCACGGTAGTGACAGGTTAAAAGGTTTCCAGAATCAGCTCCACTTTAGCACTTGCTTTGAATCTATGAGCTCTCAGCTGCGTGGAGGAATTAACAGGGGAATGAGAGAGCTCCAGAGAAGGAAGAGTTAGAGACCTGGCCGCTGCTGTCGGGGAGATAACATTACACAAAGGCCAGGGCCCAGGGCTAAGGGAGGAGCAGCAGAACCCCTGTTCTGAGCCTGCAATTAACAACACGCTATAAGCCCTTGCTCTGGTCCACGCCATTGGGGATTACATTAACCAAGTCAGTGTCAATTGTGCAGCAATATTCATTGTAGGACTAGAGTAAGACAAGGCTTTTCTGATAACAGCTACAGGTTCCCACTGTTTGGTGTATGTTTGATATCAGGTTAAATCTGATTATTAAACATTTGTTGATTTTGTTCTGCCAGCTGTCCCTCACAGCTGCATACAGCCAGTATACAGAGTCAAAGGGATCCTCTGAGATGTGGTATCTTGTTGATAGAGGAATCCTGATGACAGCAACAGTGAGGGTAGAATAGGAGAAGCTACTGTGACAAATGTGTTGAAAAAGGTCATTCATAACTCATTCTAAGAACTAAAGAAAACAATCTCTCACTTTCACAAGAGATGAATTCTAGGACTCTGACACTGTAAAGTATTCTGTTAGAACTGTTCGTATCAAATCATTCTTGCAATTTGAGAATTATATTACAGAAATCATTCCACCTGTCAATAAAATGTATAAAAAGATATGAAGCACTGCTATAATAACTGCAGAACTGTTATTTTTTTTAACAACAGCCACTTTTCTTCACCAGTTTTTATACTGTAGCTGGCTGTTCAGAGCTGCAAAAAATGATTTGGTTAGGAGTTGTACTGCTTCTTTAAGAGAATTATCAGCAAATTAACTGGAATTAATTAGTTCATTTTTTTATCCCCCTGTCTCAGGGTTAAATGATAGAGTCCTCAACCATCTGTGACAGTTGAGAGTACTAAAGTCGAATTTCTGTCCTTTACTATGGGCAGGGATCAATATATCATTACGGTTTTAATGAGGCTCCCTAACCACACACTTTAACCTTGGAGATAATGGGGTCTGCGGCAGTAATTTTTATTGACAGCCCAGGTTCCGCGTTGTAAATGATCTAATCAATATGTGTGCTCATCTTAATTTCCAGCTAATTGCTCTTTAATGATGCCTGATAATGGGCAGCCTCCAGTGAAATGGGACGGGACTAAACAAGATTGGAAACACAACATTTTAGCTTTGATTATCTATTTTATTTTATTAATTTTGAGTCTGATACTTTTAATATACTGTAGGACATCGTGCTTGATTTCAGATCGATAACCGTCATGTTATTCATCGAGGCATTACAAGGCTCTGCAAGGTGTTATTCTTAAAAAGACTACGTTTCCAATATTGACTCTCTCAACACCACAGAAGCCAAATATTGCCCCTTTTTTCAGTTCCCAAGACCATAAATTCACTTTGAAAACACTTTGATTGTTTTTCTTTCTGTGTTTGAGTTTTAGATGTTGTTGCGAACCCACTGTCAATACTGGAAGTCTGAAGCTGGTGAAGATTAGTACATGCAACCCTGAGCTCTTTTTTTATATGGATAGTTTTGTTATTTTGCTACAGGCTGTAATGTTCATGCTTGTTTATATCTGTGCCTGATTGTGTTTTCCATGTTATGGTTGGAACTCATGTTGTTAGTCTTGCCAGGACTCCCTTGTAAACATGGTCATGCTGGTACCCCCCACTGGGTATATAGGTAAATAGATAAAGATACTGAGACAGACCCCATTGCCTTGTAGAGTGCTGCTGTGAGACAGGGCTAGAGCAGCTGCAGGCTGCCCATCACCCAAGAGGTGCCTCATTTTCGAGGCAATACATTTAGACACCTGTCTATTCCAGTGCTTCCGCTGAAGATGTGGTGCATGCTACACTTGTGTACACTGGCTGAAGTTACTTTATTAAACATCTGTGCTACAGGAGCGGAGCGTCATGCTCTGTAGGATTTTCTACTGACTTGCTGTATATATACAGTACCATTTATAGACTGTACAAAGACAGAACATTTTGTAAATTATATTTGATACACTTTACAACCTTTTGTGAACTTGCACCAACCTTGCTGTAATGTAGCTTAAATTTAGAATGGTGTGGATATGTCAAGATTAAAGATGCCATCCCTCACAAGTTTCCACTAGAGAGCAGCGCAGTACACTACAGAATCCCAGGGAGGCCTCGCTGCAGTGGGCCAATTGAATTGGATTGGAATCAGGGATAAGAGCTACACAAAAGCTATAACAGATGTAGGCCACAACACACACTTGAAAATAAATAGCCCTTAATCAACGTTTTAGTTTAAATAACACTTGACAATCAGTGTAGTGTATTGCCTTGCCTTCAAATGAACCCTGAGTTTGCTTTCATACTGTAGGGTTTGTTCTTTGTGCAGTTCTTTATAAATTCTGCATATCAAGATGGATATCTTTGAAAGAAACATTCATTTAGTAAAATGTTTTGATTTTGAATCAAAGTACATTATTTTTTAATGGATTTTCAGTGATATAGGCCCTTCATGTATTTTGTAAACATTCATTCAATCTTATTTGTATTTATATAAAACCTGAATCTATAGGCCATTAAGTACAAAGTATTCTACATTTTAAATAGATGGGGCATACACAGTAAATACACAATGGGCAGGTAAGTAGAGGGAAAGTAAGATCCATGTATTATAACCAAGGTGCTGCGCTAAGCTGCCATATATCTCTGATGCATGAAAATCTTAGACTCTGTGAAAAGAAATGCTCTGGTAAAAAAACTACCTGCTGTTTAGCATGTTACACTTCCTGCGTAACTTGTCATTTGCAAAGGGATACGATACTTACAGAGGCTTTTGCTCCAGTGCAATATTTGCATTAGAGGATTAAAAATATCTTTAAAGTTTAAATATTTTGTTAATATTACAGCTGTGGCCAAAAGGTTTGCACCATCCTATAATTTGGCTTGCTCTAAAGTTACACAATCTGTGTACAAATCCTGCTTAAATAGTTTATATCTACTTGTTACTACTTTTAATTCTCACCTTTTTGATTACTTCTAATTGAGTAACACTTGTCAAGATTTGTGACTATCACATTTATCAATTTGTTAGTTTTTTGTTAAGTATATGAAAAACTACAAAGCGGTATGTAATGCAATATGTTAACTTGACATTATTCAGCAGGCTTCATTTGACTGTGAAGCAAAATTACAGAATTCTAGGGTGATGCTAAACCTTTGGCCATAGCTGTAATTCAATTGCTCCATATGTACGGCACCTTATGCATATCTTTAGACAAGTTTTTTTTTGTTTTTTTTTTCTTTGAGAAAAAAAATAGTGCAAACACCCAGAAGTGTTCCTTGTGCCGGTAATACTGATTTGTCAATATAAGGTACTTTTTTTGTAGTGTTATAGATACAGTATATATAGAATGTATCAGTGCAGAGATGTAGAAAAACAAAAGATTCAAAACTATGCAGAAAAATGTGTGATCCTGGCACTGATTCCTTGGACCTTTGAATTCAGTTCCATACATTTCCTGTTTCTGGGAGACAGGCCAAGCCCTGGGTTACTGCTTCAAGTCCCTATTCTGGCTTGACTGTCTGTTCACATGTCATCTATTACACAGCTCAGCTGACATCATGTGCACAAACACATTGATGTGAAATCTGTGCCATTGTGTCAGCTATGCAATAAATCTGAGTAGCATTTGGTCATTATTTCAAAAACATTTATGAAAGATATATATTGCAATCTGCCAGAGGTAAAAACTGTCCAAAGCTCTGAAAAATACAAAATACAGTTCAACATGGGATTAAAACTGAGTGCTGGGGGTGTAGGAAAGGGCATTGTTTAAAATGTGAACATACTGTAGAACTTCACCTCCTGGGAGTGTATGAAATAGACTGCTGAACACCTATTTTGATATTGTTATATAAAAGAGCTACACAAAAAGTTCAAGAATTACCTGTAGTTTAACAGCAGAATATGTCATTGCATTGGCAATGTAGTCATACTGTACAAGTTGTGATCACATTTGCAACTGTAAAGTAGACACATGAAGAATCCTAATTGTGAGACATTGAACAGACTTCCCCTTTCCACGCGTCCCACGTGTCAATGTAACTTTTCAAGTTGATAGGTCATTGTCCCAGGCAGTTACAATTCTTCAAGCCGTCTCTCAGTCAAGTCTGTTAGACATAGAGACAGATTATAACTGGATATGGAAGCAACAGAAGCACTCAGAATTATTGCAAACATCACGAAGAAGTAAGAGAAATGTACACAAAAATCAAATAAACTGTCAATTGAAGCTACTTACCATTTCCCATATATTTCAGTTGTTTTTTATTTGTGGTTTATAAACCATAACCACAGTTGGCACCAATCAGCATCCATGTTTAACATTCTTGTTTCTTCTATATCTTTTAATTTCCCCTGCAGAATAGCACAGAACGCAGAATTGCAAAGACGAGATGACCGTACAGCCCTCACACTCTGAGGATGGGTCCTAAAGGCACAATGATGTGGTGAAGTACTACTGTGGTGTGTGTTGAAAGCTCACACTGAGAATGTAGTCCTTTAAATAGAGGTCTTCATAGTCCAATCTCCAGTAATTTCATACACTATATATATATACAGTGTATATAGTGTATATATACATTATGTGGTTGGTTGCAGAAAAAAATAAACAAGGTACTGTGTTCATTGTCGCTGCTGTGCTGGCTCAGGAAGTGTGTCTGTACTAAATCTGTCTTCCAGGCTGGTCTCAGGCCAGGAATAAAATGCAATGCTTTGGCTGACTAAATGTGACAGAACAAGACAGATGTATTACAAGATGTTGACTGTGTTTGCTCAGGGATAGTGTCTGAATAAATCTAAATCTGCATCCACTGCTATAAAAATGCATTTACCCTCTTCTGTATTGCTCTGGGTAGCTGTCAGCAAAGAGCAGTTTTTGCATTGTGTTAGGGGTTGTCACCCTATTGTCACTCTAGGCAGTGCTGCCCTGTTTCAGCTCTAAAAGGGTTGTTATATGCAGGAGGAATTTTGGAGTTAGAATTAGGGACTGTCGGTGTCGATAAAATAAACCAGATCTAAACAAGCCTTTTTTTCAAAGGAAAAGCAAATATTTTAAAATTACATAGCTCTAAAAATAAATCCAAAATCAGTAACTATTTTAATAAAAGGAATGTACAGATCTCTCAGGGAGGGTGGTGTTACAGCCCCCCAGTATCAAATGCTGCAGTGTTTCTTTAGACTTTCCTATGAGTACACTTTTTCTGTGGGGTCACTAGCACACTCCTGGGAACCCCATTGATTTGGAGACGGCTCTACATCTGTAGAATCTATTTGCTGTTCACGCAGACTCATATTTCATTATGCAGAGAGCCGGTGGAGTGGGGGGTTTCGGTTTAGGAGATGTTATATAAATTTCAGAGCAGTATGTCACACTGCTTCCTTTGCCATGCTCTCCTGAATTGAAGTGCCAGGCCTCCTGAATGCGAGAACCCTTTCTCCTGAGACAGACAGTAAGCAGAAAGGCAGAGCCATTTTGCAGATCCCATTTGGCTCTCACTTACTCCTCTCTTTTATACTTGGTAGTGGAGGTTCTATGGCATTGACAAATGTATTTTTATGGGTGTACTGTGCTGATTTTCTGCTTTCCCACAGCTAGATATGTGGAACTGAGAGGCAAACACTGACAGCTTCTGTCAGGAACCTCAGTACTGGAGGTGGTGCTTTAGGCTGACCATATGGCTCTGGGTTCACTGGTACAGTCTGGGGCATTTCAGGTTTTGTTTTGTTTTAGGGTTTTTTAGCCACACATCCCATTGCATTCAGTAGATTTTACTGCTCCCTTTTCTTTGAAACAGGACTACAAGAACCAGAATGTATTTTGATTTGATTAAAAACCTGAACTCTACCAAACTGCCCCAGTTAAACTTAGAGCCATGTGGTGACCCTATCCTCTTCTGGCTGTCAGCCCTAAGAGTACAGCAGGTTCTGGTTGGGGCAATAGATTTGCCAGTCTATGAAACTCTGCGCAGTTTGGGAAAGCGTAAATTTTTAGAGATGACAGCTGATGTTCCTTTTTTTCCCTTGGCATATTTAGGGTCATGAGAAGAAACCCTTCACTTGGTAATGCCTTTTTAACAATTACACACATCCTCCATAGAACACAAATGGGGCACAGTTCCAATGTTGTTTTCTGTCTCTCCCGCAATAAGTGTTCTGCATGAAAGGGCCCAGGAGGGGCTTCCAGCTACAGCTGCCCTTGAAGAGCCTACATGGGCAGACAATGGGAGCTGGCCACTTTAATGCACACCAGATGTGGGGTAGGCTGACACGCCAGTCATGGAAGGACTAGGAAGATCGTGTGCTGTTCATTTGAAATCATTTATGCGAAGACTATCTTCAAAGGCTTCAGTGGCCATCACTGACCATAAGAAATAAAGGAACTTGGTGTAATATTAGGTCAAAGACTAAGCATGTAGACCATTTTAAATTAGGGTATGTGCAAAGACCCAGATATCGCATAGGGCAAAAACCATCTCCCCTTTAAGTTGTTATATCTTTGATTCTGGTGACGGGAGTCTGAGATTGTAACTTTGCTATGATGAAAGAGAATTTTCTCTATTTTGGCATATCAACAGTGGAGTTTAGGCTTGCTAAAGGGCATTCTAAAAAAACTACACAACCTTTGAGAAAATGGGCACCATTTACTGTACATATTCCTACACTGCACCTTTTGATTCCTAACATGCCAGCTTATAGTTCTGAGCTATAATTATACTCTGATATAGAGACTTTTACTTGGCTCCCAGCTGGAATACATCCAATTAAAACCACTTCCATAATAATGTGCACTTCTAAAACAAGATACATTCCTGACTTGCAGGGCTGGAGTTGCACAGAGAAGAAATCATGTGATCCAAGCTGAAGTGAGCTATTTGGAAACTGGAACACACCTACTTAATTATGGGTTCTTAAACATTTAACATAATGTAACAGAATTTTGGTTTAGCTTATAGTGTGGAGTTATTCCTTGTCACTCATATCGTTCCTCAATACAACTTCAGTAAAGAATTACTCTCCACAATTATGCGTCTTAGTTCTCTAAATGTGAAAAACGTAGCATGCCGCTTGGAATATCCTCTGGTTAGTGGCTTGTTTAGTGTCTACAGCATGCAGTTCGTTCCATGCCAGACACTTAAAGTATTTGCAGTTTTTGAGCTCAAACTTGGGGTTCCAATTAAAATGTTATTTCATCTACTATATATGAGATCCTGTGAGGCCATAATCTACACTGTAATTACACTGTAATTATAGGGATTGTAAATCACAAGTATAAGCTAGTAGTAGTCAGAAAACAGCAGGTCTTTTTTTTATATATAGGCACTATTTTTAAAACTGAATTATTTCACATCTTCATAATGCAAAGGTACTGAAGATGTATGTGAGTAGTGACTGAATAGAATGATTATCTTTCAATTCTGTGTCACAGCTTCAATTTCAGTCATTGAACCAGTTCTCTGAAAATATGCAGCACCAGCATTACAATTGGCTCAAACGAACAGCTTTGTAAGAATATTTGTATGTATGTATGAATTCACAAACAGCAAACAACTCTCTATCCAAGGAGAATCAGGATCCAACAGGATACTCATCAGTCACTAGAAATACTTAATAAAGAAGGAAAGTTATTGATAAACTGAAAACGCTCTATTTTTGTAATTAGTTACAGATATGTATGTATGTAGTTTGCACTTGTAATGCACGCATATTGGAAGAATAAAGGGAGCAATCTCACAGCTCAGCTTGAGGTTTTTTGCCCTATTAATTTGCCAAATGATTCACTTTGGGATGTGTGGTAGGGTGGGGGTGCCATTTTATATGCACAACAACACACTCCAGGGTCTTCAGATATGGCCCCAAATCAGCAGGCTTGAGCAGTTTAACACAACACCCCTAGTCATGCAAACATTGGACCATATTTGAACACCCTGTAATGTGATTGCTTTCATAGTATATGCAATTATCTATAAACCTGTAATGTATCTAATTACATTTTCCTGTCTGCCATTAAATGTAACTGAAAACAACGGAGGTGACCCTCTCTAGCTGTCTACTGAAGTGCTTGTCCACAGTCTGGTATCCAGAAGGATTGCTTTTTGTTGTGGCTGACTGAGAAAGGTCACCGCTCTTACTCCCTCATGCTCCTCCTCTGGGCTGCTGTCCTCAGATTAGTTTACTGAGATTCCTGTTTTTAACTCTCTTGCCTTCCTGTACAGCTCCATTTGGAAATTGCATTATGTGAAATTGTATTGTGGCTTGCAACAAAAGGGAAAAAAAGTTATTTCCACAAATGAATTAGAAATAATTCTCTGTGGGCAACATTTGATCAAATCATCTCTTTGCACTTCATGTTTTTTAGTCCAGAGGGTGACTGGAATATCAAGGTTCAGCTTGGCACATTCTTGTGCTTCCACACTCCTCCTGTTCCGTAGCAAACAATTCCTGCCAATATAAACAAACCAGCACTCTAAGGTGTCTGGAATCCTTACTATTAAATTACTAAACCAGAGAAAAGACAGGCGGCTGTGGGAAACAGAAGAGAAATTAAGCCCCCTCAAACATTTCCACCACAACAGGGTCCCTTCTATAGAAAATAATACCGAACAGGCAATACAAGTTTTTGCGAGACGTTGATTAATAATGGGACAAGACCTTGCATATGATGAATTTGAGATACATGTGTGATGTTTAGTCTACAGGATTGCAGTATTGTGTTTTATTTCAGCACATTTCAGATTATGTGTGTGTGATTGTTAATGTAATACATATCCCAGGGATAATGTACATATACCTTGAGGCTATTTGATCCATGGGATGGTTCCACTAAGATACCCCTGGCTGAAAAAATCAGTCATCGGTGTTACCTCAGTATGAAGGCTGGTGCACCATCATGACCTAGTTTCCATAATCAACCACAGCTATTTGATTAGATTAAATCACTGTATTGATGGATAAGGACGAGTTGGTGGAATGTAAGCGGATTTCTATTAACCTATTAGATTATGATTTGGAAGAGAGGGTCAACAAAAGGAGATCAACTGCATTGACAAGTACAGTAACATGGTCCTGTGCCCATTACGGAAGCTGTCTGCAGTCTGTATCTTTGAGGAGAGCTTCAACATGTGGATGGCTCTGCTGACTTTGTGGATAAATATTTGTAACAGGTTATTGGATTACCAGTAAGATGTTACTCTATTTAGTATACTGTAAGCAAATTTAAAAATTCAACAGAAATCTTATGCAACAAATTGGAAACCAATTTGAATATTACTTTACACCATAATGTTTATTTTGTGCATCTAAAGTATATTCTCAAACAGTTCAAATAAACATGTTTAAAATTCATTGTCCATATATATATATATATATATATATATATATATATATATATATATATATATATATTTTAGCTCAAAGAGCCAGCTGCCCAACGTTTCGATATGTTGCACATATCTTTCTCAAAGGAGCCATATATATATATATATATATATATATATATATATATATATATATATATATATATATATATTTAATTCTGACTTTTACTGTAAGGTCCATTAAAACTCTTGTTTTGTTTTTAGTTTTGTTACAGGCATTTGTGGATGAAGGCCATCAGAATGATGCTGTTGGAAGTTTAGTACTTTGGATGAGATGCAAAACCAAAGTGTTTTGTGCTTTGTGGATAATAAATTTTCCATATGGCAGAATAAGAGCATCTGGAAAAGGACATCTTTTGGGCAACCCTAATAGAAAATGAACATTATTAAGATGTTCTGTTCTCTTAGAACATCTAAAAGAAAACAAACACTTTTTTTGTAAAAGCGTGTAACATTTCCCCTCTGTGAACTGGTGTGCAGTTTTGAGTGAAACATACTGTACATATATTGATGCCCAGGCAATGCTGTTCTGCTGGGTGACAGCACATGCTTTGATGACAGTCACTTGATGCCTCTTATAGTACACAGTAGTGTGTTTCCAATTCTTGGCCAATGCCTGTCATGAAAAATGCATGCTTTAATCAGCAGACACCTGAAGCAAGGTTATTTAATTTCCTTACCCAATAAAGTCTAATATTACAACTAATGAAAAAAGGTGCTGTTGAGATAATATGCCATTAAAGAATTCTGACCATTCGGTTTCCAACCCGGCAGCTGAAAAAAGGAAGTTTTAGTAACTGGAGGAAAAATGAAGAAACAGAGAACTTTATTCACCGTAAGACAGTTAACGAGGCAGGCAGAAGAATCTCCCTCAGCCAAAAAACACATCACAGCCACACAGCAGAGTCACTGAAAAAAAAATTGAGCTAAATCTATGAATTTCTATACCCTCCTCTCAAAGACTTAAACAATCACTCGGAGACCTCAAAAACAGGGGTAGGAATCAATTTCTGGTCTGCAGACTTTGGCTTATAATAATGTCTTTATTTTTTAATTTCATTTATTTATTTATTTAGTTCGATATTTGTGCTCCTCTACGGGTGCCGCCATCAGACAGACTTGCAATGTGTGCCCATAGCAACCCCAACTGTGACGGGCATATTGGTGAACTTATAGTCATGTGAGGCAAATTGACTTTACCTTTTTGCTCTGATTTAAAATCAAGCTATATTAAGAGAGATCCTCTGAATTATGTTCTTGGAGCAGAATTCTGCCAGTTTAGGATAACAGCGGGTATGTAATTCTTTTTTGTTTTTTTCATTTTATAAATACAGTCAACTTTTGTTTGGTTTTGGTTGGCCACCACATATACATTCCTGGATAATTCAAACAATACTCAGTCTATTAAAAACTCATTTCTGGATTGTCACAGGATCCTAAATACTGCAGTACTTTCCATAAATGCTGTCTCAAATTTTATATGAGTAAATGCAGCTACCAGATATGTCTCACGCATTAGCATGCTATCTCACGTTTACACGCATTCCTAAGATTATCTCACACATTTTGAGTAAATGTTAGTGGTGTCAAATAATTGCAGTTAAATCCGCGATTAACAACAAAGTTGAATAAGACGTTAATGTTTATAACTCGGGTCAATGCCAAATCCGGTTTGCCTGTACAAGGTACCAGTAGCCCATTTTGAGTCAATATATAAAGATTTAAAATATTTTTTCTCAGGGGCTGCAAGAGACAACAGTACATCTGGGGCCTCGGGCACGGGACTTGGAGCATGGAAAGCTGCTTTCCAAGCTTGTGCACTGTGGTAACCATGAAGACTACAGGCCCGCGTTCTATATGCGTGCAAGAGGAGAGAGGAGTACATTTTAAAACAAACTATTAAGTGCTGGTTGGATGAAAAACCTGGACTATTGGATGTCGCCAAGGACCAAAGATGAGAGTCCCTGTCTTAAGCAATGATCTAACACTATACCTGGAAAGTCTTGCTCTTTGACCTTGAATCTCAATCTCTGGGGCTGTAAATCTCACTCTTATGGAAAGCCAGTCCTTGGCATCTCTGAGCTACAGAAAATATTGGTTGTTTTTCAAGCAAAGATTCTGACCTACAGAAGGGATAACCAAGGCTTTAAAAGAATTGATCTTTTCCTGTGCCACAGGTTAGACACCTTTCCTTAGTTTTCCTGTTGTGTGTGTGGATGACTCCCCACTTTTCTCCCATAATTTCTGACCTCTCCTTTAGTCCCTCAGAGTTGTATTAGGAATATCGATGGGGAATTAATTATTTAAAATGTACAGAGCACGTACGTGTATAGTTAACTCCCTTTATGGAGAACAAGTCTCAACAGTGCTCAATGAAATCTACCAAACTGTAGTACACTTGACCACAATTGGAATCCTTACAAAAAGACTTGCCAGTTAGTTGTTTTCTTTAGAGCTGTGCAAGCTATAAAATGGAAAATCTCAGACTCAACGGGATTGTTACAACATGTGTAGTTAGTACAAAAATAATTATCAGGAGGTTTATCCCAATAGCCAAATGCAAGGCTTGCCGTGGCCCCAGAAGATTTACAATAGCTTGAGCTGGCACGTTGTGAGAACAAAATAGAGCCTGGTAATAAAACCTGAGCGGAAGGTGGCAGATTTATACATCTCAATGATACAACCACTTTAAAGATGAGGACCAGGGTCAGTTAACTGGAATAGAGCTAATAAAACATGTCAAAAGTTCAACTCTTAACCTTCTTTACATTGAAACCCTCTTTCAATCATTGCGCATTATATTATCTCTGAGCTGGGATAACAGATGATTTACAAACTTTTGTTTATAGCCGAAGCTTAAAGGAATCCATGTTCAATCAAGAAGTTTCAGTTGAGCAGTATTAGTGTCAGAACCTCTTCTGCTGCTGTTATTAATCTGTATGACTATTCAAACATGTTTGTTCACATACAGACTATCCTGTATACACCTGTGTTGCGCTCAAAAAAATTAACTTTTTGATTATAACCTATTTGTAAATCCGCTGGCCTTTGCCTTGTGGAGAATACCACTTCTAGGGGTGTGGATATTGGACCATATTTGAACACCCTGTCATGTGTCACTGCTTATGAAAAAGTCATCAAATAAATATAAAAACAATGCTTTTTGCAGACTGTATCTACTTCAATTAGCATTTTATTATCTATTACAGTTTTCTGTCAGATTTACAATCTATTATACTGCAGCCAATTGCTATCCTCTCTTCAGATCCAGTTACAATTTGTGTTCTTCTGTTGTCTTTTCCTTCAATTACATCACAGGCTCCTGCCAGGCTGTCAGTCGAGATCCTGGCCTGAAATCTTGTTGCCATGTGAAGATGTGTGCGGTTTCCCTGGCGCCTACACCCAATATTATAGAGCCAGTTGAAGTAATGGTTATTTTTGCAACTCACAGTGGTATGCTCTATGCAGGGTTTAAGACCAGATTCCAAAGAATACAACCCCAGCTTGGCAGAACTGTTACAACTCTAAATGCTTGTTCACAGCGTACCAGAAAAACTTGCCAGAAAAAGGTCCTTCTGAAATATGAGGCTGAAACAGAATCAAGGTTTTTTGTTTTTGCTGTTGTTTTTGACAAAATAGCTTCCAATTGTAAGTGAATACACATATTGCCTGCTGATAAACACATTGGGAACTACATATCAATCATCTGTAGCAGACTTTTTTTCATACAAATATCAGCTATAAAATGTATCCCAGGCTGGTGAGTTTTCAGGGTGTCTGTCCAACAGGGAAATAGTGACTGGATGCGGGGACCCCACAATCCAGACAACAGACATTGGCTCTACACACATCCTAGGGGACCATGGGAGAGCATCAGCAGACCAAACAAACCCAACTGACACAACCAAGTCCCACAGATGAGAATGCAGCATGAACTATACATCACTGCCTTTGTCTATTCATGAAAAAATGAACTCCCTGACAGCTTATCTTACCTTCAGCATTTAATGTCAAATCAAGTAATCAAAGGTATGAAGCAGTTCCTAATGTGAGTTCAGCTTTGTATTTTGCTATTGTGGTCCTGAACCCATTTTTCGTAGCAACGTTAAGCTATCATGGCAGGGCATGCATACACATTTTATATTGATCATTTGTCATTCAATTTAATTTTGGAACATGGGCAGTGGGAAAACTGTTAACCAGGTTTTTTATTACTATTTTTTCAAACTGTACAACAACAAACAGAAGTCTGACTGAATGGATGTTTAAAACAAGAGTAAAAGCAGACGTGTGCAGAAGTGGTTACATTTTGAAGAGGAAGTCACGACTGTTCTTGTAATCGAATACTTGAGTTATTTTTCCAATGGCATTTACTCAACAGATCCTTTCTGCACAAGCGGTAAATCATGTAAAACAGCAACAGACTGAATTCAAATTGCACCCCCTGTCTTTGTTACATCCAAACAGAGACACTTTATAGCTCTGGCTTTTAGTTGTAGTCCCTTGTGCTCTGTTTCACATGGCTCCTCACTGAGGAGAGCTGCCAAATGGTTTTGTGCTTTGTTTAGTTTTTTGAGGTTTCTTCTAAATTTGTTAAAGTTTAAAATGGAAGAAAAAACACTTTTAAAATGAAATACATTTAGAATGCTTCTATCCAGCCAGAAAATCCATTTTGAGAATGGTGAATGGCTTATATCAAATAGATACTGTATCTCTCTGTTAGTAGGTTTCAGTCCGCTGAGGAAATATAGACGCACATAGACTGTTAAAACCATGCAACCAAACTATTTTACCTGTTGCTAAATTCCTTTTTTGTCTTAAATCTTGTCGTAAAAAAAGGAGATTTTTCCATTCGATAAAAATAATATGCTGCAGTTGTAGGGTAGCCTTTGTTGGAGAGTTAATGAGTTTTGATCTCAGTAACTTCATTGTGAAAAGAAGTAATTATGGGTATTTGTGTGTAGGAAGCATTAAACTATTTCACCCTTCTTGGCAATGCAGATCTGCCCAGTCGCCTCCTGTGCCAAGGCGCAGTGTGAATGCTTCTATTTATGCTATCCATGTAACAGCCTTGGCTTAGATGAACTAAGTCACACCTAATGTAGAGAATGACCTTTCGCCTCTATACAAGCAGAACATGTAGCAAGTGTTGGCTTGGGGCACAGACCTTTGGAGGATCCCTGTCAGGGTGTTTGATATATAGCGAGCCAGACTTTGGTGGGCTGCACTGGAAAACAGGAGAGCTAGTGTATTTGAAAAAGTGTGACAGTATTTCAAGATTGTTTCCTAACTCTAATACCCAGGCAGGCCCTGATGATGCATTTTTGACTGCATGTGTCAAGTTGGACATTTTTACCAGAACATCAGGGAGGGGCAGACGGGTGTGTTTGTACCTTTTACAATAGGACCATAGAATAAAACATTTGACTGTATTATATAATTCTAGATTGGCATGGAGATAAATATGCTTACATTCGGAGTACAGTAATTTGCTTATTAGTTTAGGGTGAATGAAAATCTTTTTTCTAAGCCAATTGTGCTTACCTATTTATCATATCTATTAAAGTAATAAAAAAAAAATCCAAAATAAAATACAGTACTTTTTAAAAAAGCATACAAATGAAATGTTATTGACATTCCAAATATGATTTGTCCAGTAACATTTTTACTGACACATATTTTATAAAAAAGGGTCAGTAGTGTCACAAGTGCTTTTATGAGTTCATCCTAATCCCTATTATTTCATGACAGACCCCCTCCGTTTGCTTGTTAGGCCTGAATAGAAATGCAGAGAAATGGAATTCCATCAATTGGATTAGTAGTGACAATGCCTGAGGCTTCCTATAAAGTTTGGTTTCTTCACACAATGCACATTTATTTCTAAGTCTAACTCTACATGCTGGATGTGAACCTTCATTCAGTTAGGTAGTTTAAAAAAGTGAATTCCCCTAGGGGAGCTGCTAATATCTGATTTTAAAGTATTGCAAGCTCTGTAATTAAAAAGGTGATTCACTCGATAATCCCTTGGCTGATTCATCTCTGACAGGACAGGAAAAGTTCAGTGTAAAACAAAATCACTTTAACCAGTGCCAGGAAATACAGATTCAATTAGGCTGTGAGTTTCCCCTTAAGATGATTTTATTTTATTAAATACATTTTGACTTCACAACAGATTAACAACAAGCTGTGCTGCCTTTGGTGTAAATGAACCTGATAACAATTACTTTTGTCCCCCAGAATGGAATCTTCTATTTCTAGAATGTTGATGTCATCATACCATCATCACACTATACTGTTCTAGATTTTGGAAATCGGGAGTTGATGTATAGTCCTATCATTCTGCTACCTGTAATTTAAAAATATTTTGAGAGAATTGTACATAATGCATTGATACGTGTAAAATAGCTTCTTACTGCTTGGCAATCAAGATTTCATTAGAAACATGCTATATTAGTGACCCTAGGAAAGATACTTTAAAGACACAATGAACCCCATAAACGTTTAGAAGATGGCACAATATATTAGCAAGTTCCAAATCAGATACGAAGTAAATACAAGGCAGTGAATCAGGGGGCTCAGATAACATCATAGATCGAGAAACAGAATTGTGGTATTTTGTTCAGCCAACTCTTATGGTTTACATTATTCATTGTTTTGCTTTGTGTTTTAGCTTGATTGTTAGTCTTGGTAATGATATTTAAACTCTACATCCTTTCTCTTTGAAGTTGTGTGTTTGGGAAATGTTTTCTTTCAAGTTCTTGCAAATTACAGTACACTACATTACAGTACACAACAATACAGTACACAACATTACAGTACACAACAATACAGTATATTACATTACAGTACACAACAATACAGTACACTACATTACAGTACACAACATTACAGTATATTACATTACAGTACACAACAATACAGTACACTACTTTACAGTATATTACATTACTGTACACAACATTACAGTATATTACATTACAGTACACAACAAAACAGTACACTACATTACAGTATATTACATTACAGGACACAACATTACAGTACACAACAATACAGTACACAACATTACAGTATATTACATTACAGTACATTTTGCCCTTCTTTGATGTTTTAGGGAGTTTTGCCAGCAGTTTGTTATTTAGTAAATTTCAGTAAACAGACCATTAATCAAGTATATGGACTAATTAAGCAAACATTGTCAATTAAAATAAAAGCAATACCATGATATTGCTTATGTTCTATTTTTAACGTGATCGCACATTGTTTAGATCATGTGAATAGTGTATAAGTGCAGTTTCTGATAAATTCCTTCAGGGCAACTTCTGGCAAAGACATTCAATTGCTTGTCAGCTCCTGTTAAGCTGTCTGGGGTATTGAAAATGGTGTAGGCTAATTGAGGTTGACCAGGTGTGATTAAAACGAAGCAACATCCCTCTAATTATTTAATTATAGTACCCACATCAGGATGAATTATATCAACCGGGTGTTGGCTTTAAAGAAAACAACAGGAAATGAATAATTAAGTTAACTTGCCCTTAAGGATCATTGAATTGCTATTTTTTAAGTATGAATAAACATACTGGAAATTCTAATCTAACTGCATTGTTGCATATTAGTGTATTAGGAGATTGTTGAATGGATTAGGTGATGAAAGTTTGATCCATGGAGGGTGATAAACTGGCAGGACCTATATTCCAATTCAGTCAGTGGAATGAGCAAAATGTGTCATGAATAAATTATAGAGCAGGCCTACATAGTTTTGCAATCTGCCAATGCTGCAGTGAAAGTCTGCTTGATCTTTTGGTTCCAGTCTGTTTTCATTAAGTCTTTCTTTGGAAAACCCTGCCCAAAGTGAAATGACCCAGCAATAAGAACTTACACAAGCACATCCAATGTGTGTTAGGTTTACCCTGTCCACTGACCCAGCATTATTTACACGAAATGCCTTGATGACTATTCTTTGAATGGTTTTGACTGGGGCGGAGAGAATTGTTCATAAGTTTCGTAAGTATGGACCTTTTTTCTTCTACATGATCCCCTTTCCCCATTTGGAAAAAAGATTGGAAACAAAAAAATAAAAACAGGATTCACTTTTTGACTTTGTAAGCACCTGCCTTGCTTAATCGAGTGCACTGCGTCCCAATTATTACGTTCACTCTCTGAGCCAAGCCCTCTGCCTGTCAGACTCAGCTGAGATAAAGATTCATCTTATGGGATTTCATCGAATTGGGTTACAAGAATCTGCAGCCTTATGGTCGGGTGAGTGTGTTTATTTTTCTAAGGGGTGTACTAGAGGTCTCTGTCAAACTAGACAGTTATTATATTCCATGTGAAGGAATGTTTTCTTATACATGTGTATGACATAATGTGGTACAAGAGAAGTATAACAAAAATGACCAAAGCTATCTGAATCTGAGACAAGAGCACATACAAATGGAGACTCATAGTCACTGACTGGTTTCCTGTGGTCTGTTGACAGTAATTTAAATGTGTAACACAGGATTGTTTCATTTTTAAATGTCAACAATGTGATATAATGAGTGTCTAAATCTGGCTGCAGATATTTAATACGTCATGACAATCTAACAATTGAGCATGCAGTCACATTTAGCCTGTTATTTAGTGTGACTCTGGGGTGGAGAAGACTGAAATGCCCTGTGCTACACAGCAGGACTGACAAATAACCAGTATGGTTTATCCTAGTTGGCCAGACACACTGTTATTGGACACTTTAACACATCTCGTAACCTCCATGATCGCATAGCTGTTTGTTGTGATGTTTCAGGAAGTTATCCTGGGTTTCACATGTGGCCAAAGGAACTGGAGTGTTTTGGAGAGAAAACAGGGATAAAGCTGAAAAACATCCACACTTAAAAGGCACTAAATGTGCCATAAATTGGACAAACAGCAGAGTGCAGTTAGACTGCATTTAGCTGCGTTGTAGGTTTAGCTGTCCTATAAACTACAACTGCAGTTGCTATTTGAGATGATGATAATAACATTCTAAGTGCAGGTACAGTTCACTCAAACAGCAGTATGTAACTTAATGAACAGTCTAATTTATTAGACTTTTAGTAAGGAGAGGGGGGCGAGAAAAAAATAAAATGTTAAAGGGGTACATTTAGAGAAAGCACAACAGGTGAAACAAAAGAAAGAGGAGGGACACAGCAAAGGGTGACAATAAAAAGCAGGAACGAATAGGGGGATACAGGGTGAGACAAAAGAGAAGAGAGAAAGAGGTAAATGAAAGATAACAATTGAGATGGCATGTAAATGATGGAAATAAAGAAAACAATAGAATGGGATAAGGAGTGCAGAAGAGAGAGCAAATAAAAAAGAGGGAGAGAGACACAGGAGTAGAGAGAGGGGGAGGCTGACTAGGGAATCACATTTCATTCTGACGTCACCCATCTTCATTGAGAGAAGGCTGAAAGTGGGAATCCTACTGCGAGGCACTGCTAACACACAGAGTAGCGTTTCTGTTCATTACACAGAATAGCTCCCGACAGGAGACAGACCTACTTGTCACAGAAACTGCAGCACTTCGATAGCCGTTTAAACTGGTAAGCAACTTTACTTCAGCTAAAAATAGGATTTTCATAGAAGCAGGCCAGGTTTTCACAATATGACAGCTTTATTATTTATATATTTTTTATTATCTGCACAATGACATTATTATTATTATTATTATTATTATTATTATTATTATTATTATTATTATTATTAAGATAATATTTGCCTCAGTTTGTTATTTTGTATTGTGAGCTTAGCTTTCTTTACTTTAACCTACCAAACTTTTTTATTTATTTATTTATTTATTTATTTTTGTTATGAAAAATGCAATGAAACTGTGCTGATTTTGTTTGTTGAAATAGATTGATTTTTTCTGGTGTCCAATTGTGATATTTCATGTATACATTTGGAGAAGTGTTATGCAGTTGTGTATGTTTACCTGGAAACAAGTATGAGCAAACTTGTCTTGCTTGACCTGGGGATTAAAAAACTCTTAGTCTAAAATGATTTCTTATACATTTTTAAAAACTGTAGAAACAAACAATTTAAAAGTGAAGTGTTTCACATCATCCAAAATAAAATGAATTTCAACAGTTTCAATTCCCAAGACTTTGCCCAGCATCCATGTGCAAATATTTGGCACTTCAATTGATCCCTTCATTAACTTTTGAATGTCATATCGATCAACATGTTAAGATTTTCTGAAAGGTTTCACATGAGTCTGGGGTTTTAGGTTTATCCTGTGGTGTCTGCAGAGAGAAAACTTCCCTGGTCAGCAATTGTCAAGCTCAGAAATGATTGCATTTCACCTGTGATTACCTGCTTACCACAGAGAACGACTCTCAACTATACTAAAACAAAACTAAAATTCAACTGACCACTTTGTGTCACAAAATAAACCATGTTGTTAAACTGAAAAGAAGAAGTTGTTTTTTTCTTAGCAGATCTCAGCTGAATTCCTACCCTACTGAAGCTTGCAGGTCTTTCTCTGCTACACTACACCCACTACAAGTACATCTTTATCTCTGTCTTATTTAGCCTATTCAAAGTACTCACCAGTGGAACTCTGGCAGTCTTTGGATATTAAATCAACCTAATGGTTTGGGGTTCATCTTCTTTGATGATAAGGTATACTGGTATTAGTAGGAATATTTGAGGGTGGGTGGCTGAAATTTAGTTAGTCCGATCAAATGATGGACCACCATATAGCCATAGAGAAGCCACATTGTATATAGTTAACTAAGATGCATGTCCACAAATACTTTCAGCCTCACTCGCCAGGAAAAATGCCTAATTTGGGTTAAAATTTAAAAAGATAGGTATGTGGGTCAACCTTCAGTTTGTTAACATAATATTTAGGAATATCATACAAACTATCTGCTAAAAGAAAACCAAAGCATGTCTTGGAACAGGAAAAGTCTATTAGGTTAAACAAGCCTCCTGTCTCATCTGCCTTCTCACCTCTTAATGATTTTCTACCCTGTATCATATTCCACATATCTAATTGTCACACAACATAATTTGGCTTAGAAAGGTTAAATTCACGGCACTTAAAATAAAGAAAAAGTTCTGTGTTTCCAAAGGTCAGCTGGGACAAAAATACTGAAGACTTACTGACCAGGGTATTGCAAAAGAAGATAAAAAGTCTGGCTGTGAAGTGATGGGTTTTTCTACGAGAAGATTACCAAACAGCTAATTGGAAATGCAATGCTTGGTGGGCCAAGCCTTCTGCTCTGGAGCGCTGGTTCTGCTGTGTCTGAGTTTGTTCTCCTGGCAACCAATCTCAACAGCTCCTGGAAGTCCGGACTACCTGCAACGTGGCTGGCAGAGGCTGCTGGAGGAAGGGGAGAGCTGTGCCGACTGCCAGCCAGACGAGTGCCCCCCTCCAAGAGGATGTTTGTCGGGGGTGGTGATAGACCACTGTGACTGCTGCTGGGAGTGCGCCAATCTGGAGGGGCAGATCTGTGACTTGGACAACACCAACCACTTCTATGGGAAGTGTGGGGAGAACCTGGAGTGCAGGCTGGACCTTGGAGACCTGTGGGAGGGGGAGGTCCCAGAGCCTCAGTGCACCTGCGTCTCCAATAAAGCAGTCTGTGGCTCTGATGGCAAGACCTACCCACAGATCTGCAAATTCCAAGAGACAGCCAATGCCCAGCCTCGTGCCAACCTGTCAGTGTCCCACGAGGGTCCATGTGAAGCAGGTGAGGTGCTACATTCTTCAGCAAGGAATATACAAAATAACATTCATTTATATCAGAACATATTTCAATGTACTCTATTGAATGTATCTATTTTAAATATTCCAACATATTATTAAATATATTTTGATGAATATCAATAAATATATGTATTGCATTTTAGTTAGGGTTACTTTTTAAAAGTTCACTTTCAATCTTATCAAATAATTGTCATGATCTATACAAATGAAAAGCTTTCCATGGAAAATGCAAACTGTTTATCATAAAACAATGTTCTTTTTAAAGATGAAGTTTTGCTTGACAATCTGTACTTTTTCAATTCACAGTTCTTTACAAATGCTCTCAAATATAACAATATGTCTGCTTCCAGCAAGCTTACATCTGGGACTATTGAGATCCTTGTATAGGTCTCTTTGCAATTCAATGTTGGAAAAAGAAGCTTCTCTTTTGAACTGACAAAGAGCCTTCAAAACCTTTTCTCAGCAGGCTGCTTTGTGAAGCTGTCAGAAGTCGTAATTGTAAGCTGAATCATAGGCTGTCGGAAGTTAGCTAGGTAGGGACGTCATGTCACTGACAACATGATGAAAAGTGTTTAAATGACAGATAGTATTGTGATGTGCATTAGGCAACGCAAAGGGCTACTGCAATGTCTCTATCACACAATAGCATGTGTGTAAAGTTCTGCTGCTTTTCCCATGAAATGAATGCCTATACTACTCAAAAGGCTTTTGAGTAGATTTTGAATAAATGTAGTACTGTCAAGCTTCCATATTTAAATAAATAACTACATTTCCAACCTGTCTGCAGGGCTTTAAGGCACATGGTATGACAACATGCTTGTTTCCATACTGTTTTAAATGAAGCATTTCCATTAAAGACAATGTGTCCCACAAGCCTACCAGGCAGTACCTTTACAAAATGGTAATGTAAAGATGTTTTTAGAGTTCTTTGAATGCCATGTTTGGCTGACGTGCCTGGACTATCCATTCAGCAAGGCTGAAGCCAGAATGCCATTTCCTGAACTTGTAGTGTAAAATGACATGTTTGTGACAGCCGAAGGGGGCGATGTAAAAGCAATATCAGAATGAGTGCTATATTGCAAGGTCAGTGTACATGCAGTACACACACTCACAAGCTATCATTCGGTTCACTTCCAAGAGATTACTTCCCTAAACAGGAAGACATAAGCACTATAAAGGTATTGAGAGGCTCTTGCACTTGCACTTGTGGAGAGCAATGGAGGAGACTGGATTAAGCAAAAGGGCTGACCATTTTTCACAGGAAAACTCCCCTACTCCAGAGAAAGTGTATAACTACAAGCCAGTGTAATATGATTTAGCTTGCAGTGCCCTGCTAATCTGACAGACAGATCTGCCAAAACAAAGATTGCATACAAGTTATAGTTGATACAGCAACCAAATGGCTGGGCAACACTTACGGTACTACATTTACAATTACATTTACATGGAATCCTTTTTAACCAGTGCTTTTAAATCCGTAATCCATAGCAATCAGGTACATGATCCATGGATGGCTTTGAGTTGTGAAGCATTCCACTTAACTGCTTGTCAATCCTCCCGTATCTAAAGATAGGAAGGCGTCTAATTATGACTTAAATAAAAGTGCAGCAAAATATGAATACGCTTGCTCTGGCTATGTTAAGATATTTGTGATTCTATATTATTTACTATACCACTAGTATGTTACTTTAAAAGTAAAATGTACATACCATTTTTTAAACATTTTACAATGGATTTGATTTGAGTTAGACACATTTTCTCTGGCAGTAGACAATAGCTATGGAATCTATTATTATTATTATTATTATTATTATTATTATTATTATTATTATTATTATTATTAATAATAAACATAATAATAATAATCACTGTTCAGTCATTATACCAAACAATCTACCATAATAGTACATATAGAGATGTTTGAATTCTACAGTTCTCTTGCAAAATCAAGCATTCTGTTTTAATTAAATAAAATAGAACAATTCATTTGGTATTTGTAATACTTACTTGATTGCAGAAAATAATTAGCACTAGTTGTGCTGATTGCAGAAGGTCATTTTAAAAGTAGTCTTTTCTGCCATCCTCTTGATTGTTGAGTGGTATCTGCAGCTTAGCTCAGTGATAAATTACTGGAGAGCAGAATGTTCCCTCTAAACATGCATGAAGGTGTATAATGTTACAGTATCCTAAATATTTACATACAAGGGTCAATGAGAAAGTCCCCTATACAATCCTTGTTTGAAATGTCTTTCAACACAGTCACGCATTGGATTGCCACGCTACTACCAGCATCTGGTTATCAGGTGAGTTTGGTTTATTAGCCATAGCCCCATGCTGTTTTCAGAAACAACAAGTGAAACTAGGTTGTAAGTAAAATAATAAACCTGTTTAAGTTAAAATTCCAGATTTTTAATTATTATTCTTTTAATTTTGGCATCATATCTGAATCCAGATGCTTGAACACCAATGTGAAGGTACTCATTAATCTATAGTTATTGAATCAATCCACAGATTTAAATTTCTTTTGATAAAGTGCCTCAGATTGAAACAGGTGATCTGGGTGATCTGAAATGCTGTGTCTTGTCTGTCAAACCAGTAAAATACTCATAAATTAGGCTCTTCCTGAAGGCTATTGCCATCTTCAACACCTTTACATGCAGTCTACTTGTGTTATTTACCCTGAAAAATATGATTGGCTGTAAGTCGATGCACATGACTGAGGCTGCCAATCAAAAGAACCTTGGAGCAGCTTCAAAGAACAGGGGGTGGAACTCTCAAATTACGAGGCATAGGGTGTTAGTAAAGCTTCATATTAACCATCAGCTCTGCAATGAAGCAGACTAAATGAATACCAGAGACTAGGGCAGGAAGGAAAGAGACACCTACATGAGCTATTACATTCTGTACAGCTGAAAATTACTTTTGTGAATAAAAGCCTGCAAAAAAATTTAATAACAGAAATAGAGGATAAAGAGTCAAATTCTCAATCAGTTTAGTTTTTAGTACCTCTGAATCACACTTGATTGGCAATCTGTGTCAGCCAAATCAATGGTTCGAGAATGTTGGGTGTATAGTGATGAAAGAATTCAGGGTTTTAAATAAAAAGAAGAACCCTGAAAGGAAGGTGATCCCTTCTATAGACCTGACACAAGAATACTTTGTTTCAATAGTAGTGAAGAGGTTCAGCGGGGTGGTAAGGGAAGGAGGGGCGTGTGAGGTCAAACCATGAGCCACAATCTCTTTGATCTGGCGGATGTGTAAATTTCACACATTTTTGGGACTATCAGGCTTCTCACTTTCATTCCTCCCGGGTTGATAAGGTTAAAGCCTGAATGAGTAATGTTACTTTATCTTGCAGGATAAAAAAAAACTGCCACATCAAAGGCTTCCAAGTCCAGAAATAAAAAGGCTGGTTTCTTTCTATTACTTCATGGGTGAAAGAACTTAATGAATATCTAACTTCAAAACCATCAGGTGAATTGTGATATTGACAACCATTATGGAGTATCTTCAAGACATCACAAACCAAGCCCGGAAAAGTTCACGTCCGACTGCTTCCTTGCTGTAATCATACTGCAAATGGCTTTCATTTCCAAATGGCTGCTTCCTTGTTGTTTTTAAGAAGTCTCTGTAAGTGGAAATCCAATCCAAAACTAGGATTTCAGGAAAAAGTGTTATTGTTGTTGTTTGCTGGTGTTTCTGGTGTGCTGACTTGCAGTAGTTCACTATGGCAGGAGACCATATTAAAACACAGACCCAGATGTAAAAAAACGTATATGAAAAAAAACAAATCAAAATGTTTTCTTAACTGGAAATAAAGATAGAAAGTAAATGACAGTAAAGATAGACAGTAAATCTGATGCTGATGTTGTGAATGCAAGTGAGGATACATTTTGTTGGTATATGGAAATAGCTCTTGCTAAGCCACTTTTTAAACTGCAATCCATGTTGGAAGTCAGGGCCAAGTCTTTTTCCGCCCGACTTTTATCTAGTGGCCTTGAGGGCATTAGTTCGTAGTTTCTTTTGTTCAGGATATTACTTTTTGAAACACCACTTTCATTTCAATTTAGAGAACTAACATTCAACATATTCTCCATTTTCAGTTATTAACTTAAAAAAAAAATCTTTAGGTTTATCGTCTGTAGCTAGCTGACTACAAAATAGGGAAGCCACATAATTTAGATATCCTTAATAATTCAAGGCAGTCCTGTTATACCTGTAACTTGTTTTATTCCAATATCTAGATTTAAATTTCACAAGCTTTAGAGGCCATAGAGAAAGGTTCTTTGAGCTCCTGGCTGTATGAGTAGAGATATTGTACATGGGCCATGAGGCTATTTTGGCAGTAAGAGTAACCTTTCTGGTAACTGTAGTAGTCTAAAAAGATTCCTGGTTGGTGTCGTTGAGTTTATTTGTGCCACTGAACCCCAACTTACATTAAAGCATGAGAGGTGAGCTCTGCTGGGGTTCAACATTCTCAGGAAATGACATCGTGCGCATGGTGCAGCAGACAGATATTTTTGTTGTTATGGGACTCCCTGAAAGTCAAACCAGGAGACTGTGTGGATTAAAGCAGACCCATCGCAATGGATGAGGGATAGTGATATGTGGGGACTGCAGAGAGCTAGCACTAGTGTACACACAGCTGTCACCATGGAAAATCAATTAGAGAGCAGTCTGCTGAGAGAGAGGCTCCCTCCGGGCTTTCATATCCTTAAGAAAGTTCCAAAACAATATGTTTAGAGATGGGCAAAATAGGAAAACACATGATCTAACTGAGAAGAATGCATGCAGAATCAAGAATCGCCTTTCTATTCCCATAATGATGATTTGGAGCCCTTCGTTAACTAGTGCATTTCACTAAAGCTGGTTATCGATTTGCCAGAAGTCCACATAAACATTACTTAGGGGTTGGACTCATACCTTAATGGAACAGCTTTGGATTGCTGTTACATTGCTAAGTATGCCTCCTCCACAACAGTTCACTCTTTGAATCCACATTGTGTTAAATTTCCACTGATTAATGCTTTGTTTTATTTAGCTCCCCACATCATCTCACCACCCTATGACATATGGAACGTGACAGGGAGGGATGTCATTTTTGGCTGCGAGGTCTTTGCCTACCCCATGGCTTCCATTGAGTGGAGAAAGGATGGGACAGAAATGTTTCTGCCTGGAGATGACCCGCATATATCTGTTCAGGTAACCGAACTACAGGTTATATATAAAAAATAGAAGTTCACAGCGAGTAAAAAAGAATGAAAACTAACTAAAGGTAATACTTTATACCATTTACTTAGCCTAAATGTGTCAATTATTAAAAAAAACAGAAGGTAGTAACTGCCAGCTGTCAATTTAACATCAGTTATAGAGATGTACACTTCTAAATATGAAGCTGTTCAGATTGAATGGCTTCCTGAATGGCATCTGTCTCTCTGCGTGCTTGGCAACTATTTCCCCACTGCTCGTGAATAGTTTGCCAGTGGGAATGTCTGATTAATTGGGTTCTGATGCTTACTTAATTACTTACTTAATGTAGCTAACTGAGGGAGATGTTGTTTTTTTTTGTCAGTACTGTATTAACACAGTCATTAAGCGCATGATTAAGGCAAACACCCTGGTAATTAATTACCTTTTAACAGAAAAGCATCTGTGTTTATTTGATACAAGATTGTGATTTAAACAGAACAGCACAGAGAGCTCTGAAATGATTTTTTCACTTTCTCACAGCTGGTTTTCGAAGCTGGCTCTTTGAAGGTGAAAAACACAAAACGAGGGGCCATTTCTGGCTTTTGAATTTATATTTAAAGGTTGTGGGATTAAATCTTCCATGTTGAAAGGCGACTTCCGTCTGGAAATTGAATGCCAATTTCTTAGTAATCCTACAACATATATTTACACAATCTAAACATCAGAGTGAATAGACGGGCAAAGCAAAGTTGCTTTAAGCCTAACGTCCCATTACATTTAATTTCACCCACTGTAGACTCCCAAAGTTTACAATGTTGCAGGTGCCAAAGAATTTAAATAGCAGCACTGGATCTTATAAAAGTATACAAGTATACAATTGCTGGTTTTATGCTGTGACATTATGAACATGAGCCTCAATACCAACTCCACCCTTTGGTAGCCAGGGCAACAGAATGATGAAGAGCTCAGAATAGAAAAGGAGAGGTGTAAATTAATATACGGGCCCAAATCTCTGCAGCGGACTAAGTGCTGCCTCTGCTACTTGTTTTAGAAACCACAGCAACGTGGATAATGATTTTCAGATGTCTGCAGCTTTTTACACTGTTTTTTTTTCTAGACGGCTGTCTAGAAATAAATATTTTATTGGTGTGTTCTATTTTCATTTTAATTGTTCAGAGAATAGTGTTTTAAATGTGTCAGACATTAAGGTGCACCCTACGGTTATCAGAGAGACAAAGCAACGGACGCTTTCACAACTGTTACAAAATAATATCAGCAGCCAAATGCAGCCAAAAGCAAAACCACATTCCACTTTTTTTTTTTAAATGACAGAATTTGATCTAAGCATTTCTTTCCACAACAAAAATGTATACAATTCTAACCAGAACATATGGTTTTGGTAGTGCAAAATGCTATTTTATTATAGTAAGGAGAACCATTGGGGGGTAGTCTATTAGGTCTGTGGACAAGGAACCAGAGGATTGACTTAAATTAGAAGCAGATCCTCCCTCCAATATATACAGTAGAAAGAAATATTAAAAAAGAAGAAAGAAAGAAAGAAAGAAAGAAAGAAAGAAAGAAAAGCCTGGCTTGATGAGCTGGTTATACAATCAGTATGGAAGGTCATTCTTCTCTAAAAGTTCAAATTCAGGTAAATATGCATCACATTGAGTAAAAGGTGAATCTTCTGTGCACTAAATGCACTTTGTGTAAGCAGATATCTAACCGGATGTGAGAAATTAATATTTGAACTATAAATAATTTCATCATATCGGATAGGAGAATATGTAGGAAAAGCAATGATCTGTGATTTTTTGGCATCAGTTTAGGGGCGGTCCCCAGAAGTATGAGGTGTCAGGCTGGCTGCAGATCCAGCGAATTCGGCTGACGGATGAGGGAACTTACCACTGCTATGCAAAGAACCGACACGGGGAAGTGGCAGCAAAGGCCAGTCTAACTGTTATCCCGCCAGGTAAGTCTGGCTTGCAATAATAATAGATACGTTGATTGCTCTTAATGAACCTACATATTCTGGTGGGTAAAAAGCATCAGATTAATATGAATTGTGTATATACTACTCTAACACACTTTAATCCTATTCTGTTTTGTATAACTAACATATTTATTTGTGTTCTAGACCAGATGAATCTGACAGCCCTTCACCTGCTTAGATTACCCCATCATCAAGAGGAAGACTATTCCGACGCTGAGGACTTTGATGATTATTATTAAACCAGCCTCACAGAAATCCCCTTCAGTGTTTTCCAGTGTCTCGGACTACCCAGGTTGAATCCTATCAGGAAAAACTATTCATCTTGGTCCTCATTCTACAGCAGGAGTGAGCAATCGATTTCACTTTGCTAGTTACATGGTCCTGGTGTTTCCTTCTAAACCCTATATTGCTCATTTTTTGCAAGTACGGTCCTGTCTCTGCCACGTCCTGCCAATTAGAATTGTTTCTGAAGGTGCTTCCTGTTGCAGCACTGTAGTAACAAGATGAGGTCTGCAAAAGAAAGCACTTGTAACATTCCTATTATTTTCTTCAAGCATGATTAATTACATGTGCCATGTTGAGTGATCCTGGTGGATTTATCATGTATGGTGGCTAAACTTGAATTTTTTAATTATTCAAAGACTGGACAATTTGTTTTGTCTGTTATTGTATTTCAATGCAAGTCTAGGCTGAAACTGTCTCAGTATGATTTCCTCTGTCTGCCTAAAGCTTTTTTTTTTTCTTTTCAATGTTACCAGAAGTGAACATAGTATTTCTGTGCTGTTTGCGCCAGCTTTGTTTAACATATTTATTGTTTTCTTGGTATGTACCTGTCTTTCAGATATGACATAACAGAATGGTCAGTTGTTGATTTTACTATTCCCAATATTTTTATTAAAATAAATATGTATATGTATTTCAAATTGTTTTATTTTTTATTTTATTAATAAAAAATAAGTGTACTGATTAGTGCAGTATAATGCATGTACCACTAAATTATGGAGATGCATCCCACATTTTCACAAAGAAAAAATACTACAACACAATGGTTATGTCTGGTATTTTGTTATTAATTAGTATGCAAGGTCAGAGATTTTGTTAGAAAATAACTGCTACTTATTAACTTGTTTACTTTACATCCTTGTATCATTGTAACATGCATTTTCATCGTAAAAGGTTTGCATCAACAAATGTAATATCATTAGCAGATATCAATGAAGCTGTATCTGTTGGACTTGAGTTTACTGTGAGTTTGACCTCACTTCGTGATTGCTGACATTAAGGACAAATTTAAAACTGAAAACTGTGTAGCACAAGTTTCAACACTTTAGGGTCTATATGTTATGATCTACACAGCACTGGATGTTAATGGTTCCACTCTTTCATTCTGTATTCATCCTGCAGGTGAGTAGAGAGCTGTATTTTCCCTTTATTAGTGAGTCATGTGGAGTTGTACATAGCAGTGTAATCTGGCACCGATTCACCATAGAAGGTATATTTTTTAGTGAGTTTGTACACTGTAGTTCTTACTTTATGTTTATTTGTATGGTTTCTCTTGTTACAGCCTATAAGTTCTTCTGTTTTGCTGTTTTCTTCGTATTTTCTCTTTTATTTTTGCATTGTAAGTTGTGTTTGCAGAGTTGCTTGGTTTTGAAATTGGGATTTGCGCTGTGATATCATTTATGTGCTTTCACTGCCTGATAGCAGTGTTGTTTGGGGTGCTGTTATGCTCTGGCTAACACAGAAATCCTGCACCGTGATTGGTTAAAATGTTCACAGCTGGATAATGTACAATACCGCAGTTTCTGAAAGAGATGTTATCTGGATAATGTACAATACCGCAGTTTCTGAAAGAGATGTTATTTGGGAGGCAGTGGCCCCTAGTGGTTAGATGTTATTTGGGAGGCAGTGGCCCCTAGTGCTTAGAGCAAGCAATGAGATCCTACACGTCTGTCTCATGTCCTTTAACTCCTGATCATGTGCTGAATAACAGTTTTCTGCACTGGGAGCTAAGGGAACAAGCTTAAAAATGTAAAAATGATATCTTTTTTTAACTATACAACACCACATCTTGAGGTAAACAAGAACATAATCCACACAGCCAGGCTTTCAATATATTCCAGTTTCCCTACACCACAGCAGTGCGTTTTGGGAAATCCAGTTCGTTAGTTTGACTTTGCTGTTTACACTGTAGCAGCTGTGCTCAAGAGTTGCACCTCTAACAGTGTCCAACTGGCAGCCAGTCTGCGTAGCCAGGCCCACTCCTTGCAGAGCTCAAGTGCTCTGATCTGCCTGAGCTGTAAACAGTTTGGACACTCTGGATATAAAGCTATTAAAACAGATCAATTTAATTACTTATTACAAAGCATGGAGCATGAGTTATAGGAGTGATTAAGGGGATGCCCTTAAATGGGAATCAATGAAGACAAAGGGCAGAGCTCATAATGGTTCCTTTATTGTGATCAAGGTGCAAGAAAAAAAAAAAGGTTTAAAGGAGAAGCTTGGGCCGCTATCATTTGTATAGGCTTATAAATAGAACATGTGAGACAAGGAAAAGATGTGGGGCACATACAGTAATGCCTGCTTTTTGGCAAACAAACATGTTCACAATTTCTGGACATATAATAATATCCAGTCCCATTATAATAGCTTCAGTACCGATCTGAGAGACCCTATTTTCCCTCCTGTGTCTCTGATCATTCCCTACAGAATTCTAAGAATTCCAGTTTGAAAGATGAAACCAAGCCAACAAGAGGAAGCTATTAAGAGCATGAAATGTGTGTAATATTAAGATGGGTAAGTCCAGCTCCCGAGAGTATTGAATTCCATTTTTCTCACATTTGTAATTCCAAAGCAGTTTTGTCCCCAAAAACATGACTACATTAGACAACTAAGAATACATGTTTCCAAAGAGCTCCCCTTGCACTGAGCTGGTGCAGTAAACCGTCTGACTCAAGTTGGGCTAACCCTCTGTTAGTTTTTGACACCTTCTCTGGGGTTTTCATTGTTTGCAAGGCGGACTTTGTACTGTAATATTTTGTACTGTGATATTTTGTAACAACTGTAAGTGGCCCTGGATAAGGGTGTCTGCTAATAAATAAATAAATAAATAAATAAATAAATAAATAATAATAAAGCATCTCTGTTTCAAGCACTTTGTTTAGAGATGTGATGGGCTATGTGCTGAATCAACAATACTCTTACTTTCACCCTCTTCACTCTTATGCATTCTTCTGGTGTCAAAATATCTCTCCTCTGAACCATCTGCTACCCTTTGTGAATCAAGATGCTTGTGTTAATTGAGCTAATTGGACCCAACAGCTCTAACACAAATTAGAATATGTTTGGGCATGCTGGGGACATCTGGTACACTTGCAGTCTGTAAAGCCAAAGGAGATTTTGAGAGCTTGATTTTCAGTTTAGGGAGTTGTTATTACGAATTCAGACCTTGTGTTAAGAAAGTATCCTACTGGCATCTCAAAGCCTGCCTCTGCATATTAGTGCAAGTTCTTTGATACGTTTTACCTGTAACATGCATAAGAGCGCCTCCTACTGATGCAATAAGAGCTGCGACAGTCCTACCTGTTTTAAAATGGATTGAGGATGCATTTCTAAAGCAACAGCAATGCAGTTAGATTGTGGCATAACACAGTTCTGTGACTACAGTTTGGGTGCTCAGTATAAAGACTGCAATTTAAGATCTTTATAATTCTCAATAAATAAATGTTATTAACTTGATGTCTGTATTGTAACCATCATTGCTTTGCATTAAACATTTGTTTGCCAACAGACTACTGGGTCTATCTTAGTGTATATATTATTTTTATTATTATATACTACATATACTATATATATATCAACTATAGATTTTCATATAGACATTCATATACAGTATAATAAAAACAAACCTATGAGACCTGAGCTGTATAATTTATGAGCTACAATGTTAGAGAGGGACACCCTTTAATATCGAGATATTAAATAACCACCACCATAATTTGACATGCTTTTTATTATTCAACAAAATGCAAATGGTGTAAAAAAAACGTTTTGGGTGCTGAATACAATGTTATCGATGTGAAAGAGCTGAGCCACGGTTTTAATAAATAATGTCAAGACCATCTTATGATACATTGGTTTGCTAAATAATGCATTGGCTTTATGAATTATTCAAGGATATACAAACAGATACTCGGATATGATACAGAGTTTTGAATGGCAGCTTCACTAACTAACTTGTTGGTCATGGGTTCAAATACTGCTTTTTATTTCCAGAAAAGGAATATAACACTTGAGGACACACTAAATACCATGTCCATTGTTTCACTTTGCTTCCACAATATTGATATGTAGTTTCTAATAGACCAGTGGTTCTCAAACTTTTTTGTTCGCGGATCTCCTGATTTTTTTTTTTTTATCTTGATGGACCACACACAATAAACAGTATAGCTTACTGAAAAATAAGCACATAAAAAACAAATCACTATAACATTAAGAATAACGGTAGATTTAGCTATCTTTCTTTTAATGTGATGGATGGGCTTGTTTCTGTGAGCAAAGTTATTTTAAGATTGGAGTTTTAAAGAATGGTTCTAGTTTACAAATTCTTTACTATTAAGAATTTACTGAAAGGAAAAAAAAGATTGTTTTATTTTGAAATTGATAATTACAGCAGAAATTGATTTATGTAAATTAATAATCTGTGAAGTTACATCCATGATGTACCAGCACTGTCAGAGCTACAAATCTCCAGCAATAATCTTTATTTATAAAAAGAATGTTTGGATGCTGCACGCTGATTGGCTGTTGAGGATTTTTACCGTGCACTTAAATAGTACAGTGAACTTATTTTTGCCAAAGCAGTTCGATTAATATATCATTAATACACTACATATTAAACTTGCAATAAATATACACATTGTTGTGAGAGGTCTTTTAAAATTTAAAAACATTTATGACATTCCTTTCGTCACAGTTGATCCTTTCGGAGGCGTGACGGTAGACAAGTGGCTAGAATTGCAAGAAGCAAAACCGCTGTTAAAAAAAAGCATGAGACTCAAAGATCTAACAAGTCAACAACTTAATGAAATCGAAGGAAAAAAAATGCTTGGGCAGCTGGTGTTTTTATTGGGTGGAACATAAAGAAATGGTAATCGCCGTCAAACAGTTTGTCTTGAAAATGTAAAAAGTCTATCCTTCAGTGAGTAATTCAGCTGGTCAAGAGTACTCAATTTCTACAGGTTCTCCCCAGGAATTCTGTATAGCTGGGTGGCAGAGCATTGTAGCCGGGAGCACTTTTAACGGAAAAATAAAATAGCCTTATCTTAAATATATAATAAGAGATTTTTTTTCACCCAGCCCCTGCAAGTGATCTAGTCTGCTAGCAGTGCATTCAATCCTGTAGCAGTAGCATCTGCAAGACAGGCAGCAACAGCCACTTAGCCGGATGGCCTGCCCAGCTGAAAAGGCCTGAGAACCCTGAGCTTTATTATGTTATCCTGTGTTCTGGTGTTAATCACTCCATAAACAGTGCTGACATAAACTGCAATGATAGCCTGTTAGTGACCAAACATTTTAAAATGCCAATAATGTATTTTATATTAGCTTCTCCAGGTCAGCACTATGCGTGGATAGTGAACTTTGTCTTTGCCTCCTTTTCTGTATCTTTACATTATCAACAGAAATATGTGATTGGCATTTTTAAATGCTTGGTTACAAAGGTAACAATGCTATGGGTTATGTCAGCTCTGTTTACTGAGCGATTGAAAAGCTTTTGAAAGGCGATTGAAAGGCTTTATTCATTTTAATTAATTTACAATAATGGAAACGTTGAAAACCTCCAGTTTAATGTTTGCAACAAATAGAACCTTGTTTGAAGCACTATTTTTTCTCCAAAGCAGAAGGATATATAATAAAATCGTTCTGTTTTAAATAAATAAATAAACAAACGGTTTTGTTTTTTTGGTTTTAATTGTATCTGTTGTATAAGTGGGATAACACATTCCAGGGCTTGTGCGTTCTGTTGTATTGACATACGGCTTCGCTTTGTGCCTCCAACCCATCTACTGCCATATGCAACACAACGCAGGCTCTGTCGTGCGGTATCCATTACTTTACAAGCTGCTGTGTTGAGTGCATGTAAGCGTAATACACAAATCCTCTCCGTGGACCACAGATTGAGAACCACTTTATTAGACTATTACTTAAACATTCAAACATATTCCCACAGCCCCACAAATTGTAACCTCTGCTTTTAGCTGGATATTCACACTTGTACTTGACTACAATATATTGTTTGTGCTTACATAACCTGTTTGAGGCTATTGGAATTTCACATTAAAATGAGAAAGCAGTTTTATGCCAAAAGCTCTGTTGTATCATCTTAATATTTTAATGCTATCATTCTGTATGAATATGTTCATATTTTTTATTAATTAATATTCACTACAATATAGTATTATAAGGGTTACACTAAATATTTTCTGAGTAATATTTTATTAGTAAATACACTATTATTTCTTCTTACTGAATGGCATTTGTCCATATACAGAGTAGTACATTAATGTATTGTATCTGTAGAGCCCTCTAGTGGTCTACCATGAGATGTCCTAGCTTGATTTTCGTATGCATAAACATTTTGAATGTCAGTGGATGTCCCTGTATCTCTTTGATTATCCCACCTGATGATTACATTTTCAATGCTGTTAATCTACATCCCTCTATATTTACAGTAAATAGAATTCTGAAATGCAAATTAAATACAGACAGTTTTTTGCTGTAAGTTGATACAGTACAATGTTTCACTCATCAGACTTACAGCCAAGATATCTTATCATTCCAGTAGTTTGAATGTAGTGTAGTAGTGTTTCTGTTGCATTTTAAATTAATTCCATCCATGATAGAGTCAGTACCTCAAAATATTCCATAATACTTCTTTGCTAATAATTTTGAGAAATGTGTTTTTGCTCACATGCAGCTTGCTGCCTAGTCTGTTTTGCAATGTAATTACCAGAGATAATCCACCCCCACTTCCCCTAGACTGAAAAATTAGATCTTTATATTTTGTGTTGAGCATTAAAAACAAATCCTTTTTTGTCCCGTGTTCATTCTGAATTTGACGTGGGTCCGTCGTTCAATGACACAGTTTGTTTTCCCCACAGCAGATGCATAACAAAATGATGATTTTCTGAGTATCTGTGTGTGTGTGTGTGTCTGTGTGTGTGTGTGTGTGTGTGTGTGTGTGTGTGTATCTGTGCATGTGCATTCCCTTCCTTGTTGAATTTAGAGAATTATTTAAACAGTGTTATTTGAGAATGGTACAGAAAAACAAAGGTGGTTCATTATTCATTTTGGTTACTTTGTTTACTTTTGGTGCTCACTGTGCAGGGATATTGCAAGGTAATGTGAGCCTCACCACTGTAAAGAGTCAGCCCAGTAAGGTCCACCTTCTTGGGGATGAGAGTGCTGTTCAGACTCCAAGTTCATCCATCCTTTGGTCTGTCTTTGATGGCTTACAAAAAAAAGTGCCCATTGTCAACTAATATGGAAGACTGTCCATTAAGGATGAGCTTGTGACTGTAAAAGATTTGGGCTATGAAGTCTGCAGACATTTTTACCATTTTTAAATGACACTGTTTTAATAATGTTTACATCATTTGATAGATTTGTGCTGAAGTCATTGGGTTTAATAACGTAGCCCTTATAGTTTTATTTAGGTGCTGGATGAGAGCTCATGGAAGGTATTTATAATGGGTTTTATTCCAAATCGGTGATGTCTTAAGAAAAATCTATTGATTATTAATATAAATATATGGAAGTATACTTTGAGTAGAATAGAAACCCTATTAAAAAGCAATGTACTCTTTATTATGTTATGATGGCACTTATGTTGGGTTTTGTGTAAGATGCATTGGTTCTATGACTATCCGTGGTATTTTAAACTACAGAAATATAGCTATTGAAATGTGGCTGTCCAGCACTGAATGGGCAGCTGACTAATTCAAATCAGTGCCCCCCTTCCATTTAGGACCATGGTTTGGGACCTGGAGCTGAGGTTGAGAGGAATCTGGACAGCTGATATTGTTTAGAGAAAGCTGACACAGAACAGGACAAGGACTGGAAACAGCAGCGGATGTTGGTCCTTTTTTTCCAATCTCAATGGGTATTAAAGAGTAAACACAGGGCAACATCTCCTCACAGTTTTACAGCCTAGTTCATTTGTATGTCTGTCTGTGTCTGTGAGTAGATATGTGTAAAGTGATGCATTTTATAGCTTCTTGAGTCATTTGAACTCTGGGCCAAGCCATGAACCTTGCGGTATTCCATTGCAAAGCATATGTTTAGTACTGTATATTGTGAATCACAGGAAAGCATTGATATTCACAGTGGTAAAGAAATCAAATTAAAAAACATGATTAACCCTGACAACATGACAAAATGTACTTCGGTAAACATTTAGGATGCAAGTGGCAGTGTGTGTCTTATTAGATAGTAAGATTACTTCATGTGTGTATATGTATACATACAAAAAAAGCATGAAAGAGAGGGTCAGTATTTCTAGTATATATCTATTGAAATAGAACCAAGCCTTATGTTTAGTATGTTTTGATCCATTTTTGTTGTGCACACTGTGTACGATGATTGTTTTCCAATCATTATTCATTTAGATGTTCAATTTAGTAATTAATGACATGGTGAAAACAAGGTCCTGGATTGGAATGGACAAACCCAGCCAGATTGAGTCCCTCTGTCCTTAACTAAAACTATAAGCATCCCAAACTGAATCTACAAGGGAAATAAACTGAGGAAAGTTTAAAGAATAATATAAGAATAAATGCATTCTCTTGTCCTTATTCCCTATAGCAGTACTATATATATATATATATATATATATATATATATATATATATATATATATATATATATATATATATATATATATATATATATATCTATCCAGTTATTTTAAATGTATCAAAGCAGTCAATGCATTCCTTAACATGGAAATCAATAAATCTTCAAATGACAAATGAAAACATTTACATTGAACTTCCTCTTCACAGCATAAAACAGTTTCTGCAAACAAATTGGCAAACATTTCTCTCTCTAATGGTTACAAATAGCTCATATCCATATTATTATCTTAGATAGAGTAATAAGCCATTAGTTGCATGTTGTTATTATTATTATTATTATTATTATTATTATTATTATTATTATTATTATTATTATTATTATTATTATTAATTTATTTACATGCCCTTACCCAGGGCGACTTACAGTTGTATACAAAAGATACAAAGTACAATGACTTCAGTCCTAATGAGAGTAAATACAAAACACAGTACGATTTGATATCGGGGCAGTTCAAGAGCAGATATCAGTGTTGATACTTACATCAGGGTTAGATACGAGTGCAAGTGAAATACAAAATATTACAGATTGGGTTAAGTGCAGGATTAAATACAGTAGAATAGAGAGCATATAAGTGCAAGTTAAAGTGCATTAAAGGCAGAGTGCTATATAGCATGTGCATTAATAACTATGGTAAGTCTTTTGTGCTATTCCTTGTTAACAATTATAATATTACACAAGTAAAAGTTAGATTTACTTCACTTAGTTGTAACATATCACACAGTAAATATATTTTGTCCAGGAAGTCTTCCAAAGTTTATAACACTTGTATAAAGTGTGCTTTGCTCTATATCATGTGGCATATTTTATTTATTTAGAAAGTGGAAACAATTGGAATTAAGAAGTGCCATTGCACAGTGTTTAAACACCAATGGTGTTTCCTCAACTTGGCAAAGCTACTCTGCTTATCTGGCATTTGATGAAACATTTGAGTGAGAGGTGCTGAAATCTGTGCACAGTTAAAGAAAAAAGTATTAAAAAATATCTGTGTATGATGAAAGCAGTGTTAGATCATCCACTAACCCTTTTTACTCCTCATAATTGTGTAGAAGGCCCTGAGTTATATTCCATTCCAAATTCAAATTCTCAGTTAATGGGCCCAGTTTCTTAGATTTCAACCATCTTATAAATAAAGGAATAATAACCATGTTTATTTAGTACGGAATATACTTACTTAAATTGAATCTGCCAATGTTTGGCTCTATTGTTTGTTTGTTTTAATTTAACCCCTGAGTTGGGAGATAATATGAGATATGAGATTCCAACAAATGACTAAATACATGAGTGCTGGTATTTGTTAATGTCGCCCTACTGTTTCAGCAAATAAGTAACCTTTACCCTGCAATTACCAAACTGAAGCTCAATTCCAGTCGGTAGAAAATGTTGTTTTCCTCCCCGGGGAAAAGGCCTGCACTTCATCGAAGCCTGGCTTGGTGCTGGCAGGCAGGCAGGCCGGGTGTGAGATAAGATTATGGGTTTGACGGCCTCTCTTCCTGGGGCTGTGCTGTCATCGTGTGCTGCAGGCTCTGCCTTGTGGCAGCAGGCCCCTAACTGCAGCACAAGCACAGTCAGAGAGCCCTGTGTGATCTGCACTGGTTTAAATCATTTTGACACCAACCTGAAGTTATCTTCTTGAGTTATGGGACTGTCTGCAGTAATGGTTTATCAAAAGCTTTGCTATTGCCTGTCTGCTTTCAAATAATCAGGGGCTCTGTATTTGATTTTCATGTTTGCTTCTCTCTCAGTTATCGCCAGCTTATGGACAGTGGGCACTATAGTTGTGGCCACATTCACAACGGTGAGGGTGGTTTTATGTGTTACATTTTTTTAGCAACTTTCTCATTTCTTATAAACTATTCTCATGCTATTGTTTTGACAAAAAATATAGTTATATACATTTCATTTAGAAGTCACCTAGACAGATAACCCCTGGTGAGTTTTATATATAAAATATGATTATATTCACTTGTTTATAAAAAAAAAATTAAAAATCCTTTTCATATAGCTAGTAAGACACCTTAAGGAAGATGTCTAGAAATGTAGTTTGTCTAGATCAGCAGACCCCATCATGCTCTGTAGTAAGTTATAATATCCATCTCTAGAAATTAATGTAGTTAGTTGGTTATGAAATATAATGAGATTGCTTAAGCTACATTTATTAATCTTTTTTTCCCCTAGACTGTAAAGCTGCATATTCAGTTAGATTGCATTCTCCCAGCCATGTCATCACTTCTTCTAATAGGCCTGGGAAATTAAAACAGCCCATTGTAGTTAAATAATGGATTTAAAGTGTGCATCCTTTCACTTAATCCAGTTTGAAACTCCAGTGCTAGTTGCTAAAACCTTACACCTATTGTTATCTTACTGATTAATGAGGCTGATGACGTTTTCTTCCTACATCGTACCTGTTGTCATGTTCTTTGGGAGTGTAAGACTATGAGGACCATGTAGAATCACCAAAACTTACACTGGACTCACAAATCACATTATACTTCTGAGTTGCATCATACTACATTAGGAGTATATTGCTTCATAATCTTATCTAATGCTTATCTAATCACACATTTATTATGAGAGGTATGTCTTTCATATAATACTCATTATAACAGAGTGTATTATATTATATTATTATTAGGATTATAAAGGGCCATTGCATTGTAATATTTAAATCTCTATTTTTTGTATTTGATTCTCTTCTTTTGACAAGTAATAATTCATATATTTTGTTGATATTTCAAGACTTTATATAATAAGAATCAACGGTAACACTTTACATTAAGTGTCTCTAATTACTGTGTATTTTACATAGTAGTCACATCGTAAATGCAAGTGTAACTGCACATAATTACAATGTTATTATGCATAGTTACAATGTACTGAATGTGTAAATCGCTTTGTATGATATATGTAAGTACACAATTGTATCAGAAAAAGGTTAGGGTTGGGTTTAGGGTTAGCGTTAGTGGGGTTAGAGTTAGGTTTAGAGTTAGGGTTAAGGTTAGGGTTAGGGTTTGGGTTTGGGTTCGAGTTTGGGTTAGGGTTAGGATTAGGGTAACATTATGAAAAAAATGTAGACATCAAGTACATTGTAACCATGCATAATACAATTATAATTAGTATCTACTATGTAAATACACAGTCGTAAAATGTTACTTAATCAACCACCTTAATGATATGTGCCTTTATGCTTTTTTTTCAATTGATTGTTGTTACACAACTTTCAAGAAACAGTTCTGGAAAAAAGGATGTCCTGGAAAGTTTTGTTATTCAGATGTTTCCTTTTACAGATTTCTTCCCTTATATAAATACAAACAGTTATTCATTTAAAATCAGGGAGGTTTAACTGCCATTCCATCTAAGAAAATGAATGTAATATACTAAACCTAAGTTTGAGACAGGAAACACGCTTTGTCTTACTGGCTCATAATGGTAAGAATGTTCCTATCCAGTGATTAATTACACAGACCTGAACAACCTGTTACAGGCAATTATACTGTCAAGATCCAAGACAGAACAATGCAAGACAGGATTCTTTTTTTAACAGTCAATGTTAAATCTTGTTCATTTAGAGAGAGGGAGACAGTTTCACTCAGAGGCAAAATAAATACTGTATGTAAATCAAGAGGAACTAAAGCTACTCAATCTCTGTAAGCTTCCTCTCAGGAAGAAAGTTGTCTATTTAAACAGTTCATTCACCTCACCAGAATCAACAGCTAGTTAATTTACCTCTCCAGAATTAACAGCTAGTTAATTTACCTCTCCAGAAACAACAGCTAGTTAATTTACCTCTCCAGAATCAACAGCTAGTTAATTTACCTCTCCAGAATCAACAGCTAGTTAATTTACCTCTCCAGAATCAACAGCTAGTTAATTTACCTCTCCACAATTAACAGCTAGTTAATTTACCTCTCCAGAATCGCCAGTTTGTATTACTAGTATACTGTGTATTATTTAATTCCTTGACGTCTTTCTTCAACTCAAACCAATTTGCTATTTTATTCCCTAGAAGGACAAATAATGAATGTCAGTGCATTACTGTTTGCATATATTAATAAAAGGGTCCATTCCACTGATTTTTCCATAAGCACAGGCTCAATATTCCCACATGGTACTATTTCAATGCTGCATTTATTTCCACATAGAGGATGTGTGATCAAAAGATTGCAGCCTTTCACAGCACTCAAAGTAAAAAAAAGCAAAACAACCAAAAGATTCACCATATACATGTAACTTTCCTGTACTTTGTGCCACGGGGCGACATTAGATCCAGAGGGGCTACAAACTGGCCAGGTAAGGGGGTGTTAATGTGTTAATGCAGCATTGTCCTTTTCAAAGGATTTGACTCTGATTGGAGGGATGCAGACTTGTGGCCCAGGCAGGTCACTATGAGTCAGGGTGAATAATGAATGATGTTTCAGTCCATTTACAGGACTGCAAACAATCGTGTACACCTACTTAATTGTTAGATCTGTAACTATATGAACACAAATTAACATACAATCGCAACTTGAAGGACATGTCAGCCTGGGGGACATTGCACTGGACACCATGCAATGAGGGTGTCTTTCACTTTAGAAAAGATAAATCAAGGATGATAAAAACATACAGGCATTGGGCCAGTACAAGGGAACCCATTCCTCGTAAGACCGAGATATATTTCCCCTCTTTATTACTGTAGTTCAGATCACATATAAGATGACTGCTTTTAAATAAAGAATCTTAATAACTACTGAAAAGTGCAGTTTCCACAATCTTTTTTACTGTTCTGTATGTTCAGTGCATTGCTACTTTGGGACCAAGCTGTGTAACAGCTTGGTTCTGTAGCATTGGACCCTTAGCTTCAATACAATATAGAGCCCCTTAAATTCTATTAATGCAAGACTGGGCCTTAGCAGAGACAGAGCCCTGGGCTCAAGCCAATTTGGCACTTGCTTTAATTTGGCTATGAATCTTTATTCTCCTCTTTTTGGCAAATAGAGCAGGGGCCAAGGTTCACATGAAGCCATACCTGTGCTTTGTCTTCATCTGTCACAGCTCCTGACAGTCAGATCCATCTTCAATTGGGGAGGAAAAAGGAAAACAATAATTAAACCTCTCCGTGGACTGAGTCTAACACAGCCGCAGCACACACTGGGAGCTGACACTTTTATTGCTGTCTTGAATGCAATATCCTGGCTGGCAGGGCTGGAATTGAGGCTTGCACGAGAGACAACATCCCTAATGCCCATCTGAAGCAAGCATGCAGGTCAAAGAGCTCACAGCCACAAGGAGAGCATTCTTCAAAAATAAATACATGAATAACCTGCCTTGCCTTAACCTTTACAAATATTTACTCACATATTTTCATTTAACACATCTATATACAATACATATATTAACCATTTTAATTTGTAATAATTATTGCAGACATGGTTTCAAAACTGATATTCATAACCAATATATATATATATATATATATATATATATATATATATATATATATACTGTATATATATATATATATATATATATATATATATATTATATGCGCATTACTTGCGCATTATATATTATATGCGCATTACTTGCTCTTATCTGCCCCCTATTTTACTGCATGTAATCCTGTACTTCAGTACTGTAATCTGCCAAGTGTTTAATCTGTAGTATTTTGTATTTAATTATATCCTGATGTAACTATCACTGACACTGTTATCTGCTGTATTATTGAATTGTATTTTGTCACACTTGTACTTGCTTGAACCAAAGTCATTGTATTCATCATTGTATTTATCTTGCTCTTAATTGTATTATTACTTGCACTGTGATTCTTGAAATGTAATTGTTGACGACTGTAAGTAGCCCTGGATAAGGGCGTCTGCTAAGAAATAAATAATAATAATAATAATAATATATATGAGTAGTAGTTGAAGTACTAGTAGTCACAGTAGTATTAATAGTTGTACCTATTAATCTGTTCATTATGGAATTTATGCAAGGAACTTACACATTAACACATGAGGCAGAATCTGTCGCTATGCACCCATCTACAACAAATAAAGTGTTTCCTGTAGCTGCAGTGGCTATATTCCTAACTTTAACCAAAACCCAAATCTTAACCCTAACCCTAACCCTAACTCCCTACATCTACCTACCATATATATATATATATATATATATATATATATATACCACCAGGGGGCAACTGAAGGTTTTTTCCCCTAAATACTGTATTTTGAACTTCATTTACTAAGTTGTTAGTACATGCCTATTACTAATTACAGACATTCTTTACGTGTCACTCCCTCTGACTTATTGTGGCTTATGTAGCAGAGGATTTATGGTATAGCTTGGAAACACTGTAATTTCAATAACAAGTTCTTAAGCCACTTCATTCATTCAGCTGTGATAAGTTTGGCTGGTTAATGTCTTGCAGTACAAGTTGTGTATTAATAGCTCTCTTAATCAAGCTCAGAGGAAAATGTGCAGCATAGAAATGCATTATCTGGGTTTGTCAGCTCAGTGTAATTTATCAAAACAACAAACCCTGTTCACAACATAGCAAATGATCACGTGTTATAAACCCAGTGCTGTGATAAAATAGCTCTGGATTTGGAATAACTGATTGTTTCCTAAGTGGTCAACTTGATTTTTAAATTGTAAAATAAAGTTATTAAATGAAATGTATTTATTTATTTGTTTGTTTGTTAAAATAGTGTTTTCTAAAACCTACTGCTGCTAAGAAGGCTATTCAGCAATCATTAGCCTAACTTACACTGAACATAATACCCCATAGTGAGTACCCTTGTGCTATTAAATTCAGAAACAGAAATAATTACAGCTAAACATCTCTCTTTACACTGTCAATGCAAATCATCACTCATTTTACTGTCAAAGACATTCTGTATGCACATTTCAATATTTAATCATAAGCCCCTGTAGTGCTAATGCACACACAATAAAATTATGAAAACAATATATAATAATAAGATTTATTGTTCAGTTTACAAATTGAATTCAGTCTTATAGTGAAATAGTCCTAATCCTACAACAATAACAAAACAATCAAACATATATATTGGGTAACATATACAATCTGTATGCTTACATACTGTATGTGCCAATAATGGTTATGTCTATGTATATGTTTCAGTGCGTTCTAAGTGAATACCTGCATACAGCAGTGTGCACATTTATTAGAACACTCCTGCTTCTGTTGTTACGCATATGAGATCAAACCACTGTGACTGAAAATTGTCAAAATAGGAAAATTCGTGATTGTTTAATTGAATTGATGACTTTAATAGGCCACACTTTTTAGAAGTTGTTTAAGAAGCCTAATTAAAGCACAAAGTGGTCTAACATTTTCACACATATTCAACCTATTGTTTTTAATATCATTGAATACTGACCGACAATTGAAATTCTCACACCCAGAGGCTTTCATGCAGGTAGGTATATAAAGGATACAAATGACAAACCCTGAGGTGTTCTAATAGATTAGCACACTACTGTATGTGTGGGCCGACTAACACATTAGTGTGGTTTCTGTGCTCCTCTTAGCCCTTCCCTTCCCCTGCATTAACGAGCTGCTTGGGTTCTGTCAGCATCTCCTCCAGATTTCATCTGCAGCTACTTTGCTGGGGTGACGCCTTTTCATTTCATCTATTCATTCCCTCTTAGATTGGGTAGAGTTAAGGCCTGTAATTAAGTTGGTAAGCGCAGATCGCAGGGGTGCCCGCTGTCTCGTGCCGGGGCGAGCTGGAGAAAAGAGCAGCTTGAAGGGGGTAATCCATCTCCATCACTTTAATGATTACCCTCATTAATCCGCCATAAACTAATAAAGTAAGCATTTTTTTCCTTCATGTTTGCCCGAACTTCATTAAGTCTTTAGTACATTAATACGTCTTACTTAGTGTCCTTTAAGCATTTGGTGGCGCGGAATCACCTGATACTAAATTCCCTGTAGAGCTGGCTGAAGGATGGCGGCCGTATGTCTCTAACTCTCGCTTCCTCGCTGTAGTAGGCCTGCCAGTTTGTAAGATGCAGGGATAGAGGGAGAGAGAACGAGCTTTGAAATTGAATTTGTGAAGCCAGACCTCAGATGGGCCCCCACAGTCAAGAGTTTAATTTGGCTGATCCAGTTATAAACGCACCCAGGCCTGGTAATCAATCTTACACCTGTCAGGCAGACAGGCAGTTGTCCTAAGCAAGCAAGACTTCCCATAGTAAGGCCATTTTAATTTCTCTCAAATTGACTGTTTTTGTGTTTCGGTGATGTCTTACAACGTTCTGTTCAATTTATTTACAGAAAGCAGCCTCCCATTGGGGTACTGGAAGACGTTGCTGTGTCACTGTATATTGTATTGCCACTTGACATACAAATAAACTTTATTGAAGCGAGGGGGTCTGCTGTACAGTGTTAGCGTCTGACAGTGTTTATAATAGAGAATTAATGAGATGTCATCAGGTGTATGCCTATAGTTATGAAGGAGAAATCTATTGTGGCCGAAATCAAATGAAAACAGTGAAAGATGACTTTTATGGCAGAAAAATACTTCATTTAACCATTGAGGTGTGTAACCAAGGGCTATCTTACTGAACGGCACAAAAAGGTAGTCTCCAGCTGAGACATCTAAGAATGAAAGGTGAGGCTGCAGTAAGGTTACACAAGACAGAATTCCATCAGCACCAGCTTATCTTGATAGTTAAACCTACATTGCATGGGTATCCAACCTTTTTAGAGTACATCAAATGCTCATTGGCATATTTTTTACTTACTCCAATTGGAAACCTTTTTTTTGTTTGTTTGTTTTTTCACCTAGGTTGAACATTTGCTGTCATGATGTATAACAAAATTAGTGACTTGCATGAACCGGGATTTGTAACATAATATTATTATTTATTTCTTAGCAGACGCCCTTATATGCCATATAAAATATACATGCAATACAACCACAAACAGTAACACTTTCAAGCCACCAAAAGCCAAGGTTAAACTTCTGTAAAGGTGATGGAAACAACACAACAACCACAACATATCTATATCAGCTTCATGTTTAGCTTCATGCTGGAGGGAAATTAAATATGTTTTTAAAACCGTCATTAATCTCTTTCTCTCTATCTGTGCCTCTGTCTTTGACTTTTTACATATAAGGGTAAAATGTCATTTTCTGGCACAGCTGCCAAGTTGCATCCCCTGGATGCTGTAAATTCTTTCTCAAGTGTGTTTTTCCAGTTTTTATCGGGATAGGATGTGACAAACAGTTTAGGACTAATTTACTCTTTCTGGGTTATTTATGGTTTAGGAGGGAGAAGGGTCAGCTTCCGGCTCATAACCTTTTCTTAATATGTTAAGCCATTTAAAAATATATATATTTTAATGTGTATCTGTGAGAGTTGAAACTGCATCAGACCCTATATTAAGAGCAACATTTCAACAAAAACAGTAAACTAGCAACTAAACACTCTAAACAAATGTTCCTTCCTTTTGTACTACTATATTTCACTTTGGAAAAATGCCATTTTACTTAGTTCAGAATTTGTATATTTATATGTTAAAATGTTAAATATAAAGCTCCAGTTGTTTAATAATCAAATCAATTCAGATTATAACTCACACATATAAGTATCTACTGATTATAACCATTCTGAAGTTAGAGATTACAGTATTCTCCCATTAACTATTTGGTCAAAGTATAACACTTGCAAAAGAAGACAATGCAATATATCCAATTAGTTGGCACAGTTCAATTCAGACTTTGGTATTGCTGAAAATGTGGCTTATAAACTCACTGGGATCTTTCTTTGTTAAAATAAGTATAGCTTTTTTTACTATAGATACTCTGTAGCATCCTTTTATGAATTGGAAATATAACACAACAAATAGCTAACTTACAGTGTGCTATGTATTTAATGTAATTTGGAACTGGGGAAGCTAAAGAATAGGCTTTCAGAAAAAAAAGTGTAAGCACATTGGAGCCTTTTCTACTAAATTCCAGGGCATTTGAACAACCTAAATTGCATTGTGTAATGTTAGACACCAGGTTTACTGCATACTCAGTCCTGTGCAATCCCCCAGCAACAAACATTAAGCTCTCCAGTTCATTGTGATTAAAGTGATGATTGCAGAGAAGGAGCTGGGTGACATTAGTAGCTAATGGGGTCAGTAATTCATGAGAAAAAGTTAATAAAGCCCTCATTATCTGTATCATTACCTTTAATGAAAGGTTGGAGGTATTGAAGGGGAATGGGAGGGAGTTCTCACTGAAATGAAGCTGGGGGTTGTGAGGGTAAAATTGAATTAGCTGAGTTAAAATATTGTGTCTATCTCCTGGAGCATTTTTAAATGGGAGGGTTTGTTATAATACTGTTAAGAAATTAATTACTTTATTTGTACTGCCTTTATTAGGACTTGCCTGACAAATCAATGTGATTACGTCTATTTTCCTTCTTTTAAACACTCATTTTAAAAAGTAAACAAGCAAATACATGTAAATGTATTACAGATATGTGCATAGCTTAATACCTTTCCAAGAATCCTTAATAATCACAATAACATTTTCCTTCAGTACAGGTGGTGTTGATGTATGTACTAATGTATTTTCTATGATAAAACTTACAATAATCTACCTTTCTTCAAATTGTGTTCATTACTTGCAAAAATATTTGTAATTGGAACAATATAGTTTTTACTAAAAGTCTGTACATTTCCATTTTCCATTTTAAAAACAGCATCAACTCAGCAACATGTTTGCATATTGTTTAGACAGTTAAGGTATTTGTCTTGCCGTAACTGAATATGCCCAGTCATTTGTACTTAGGAACGTTTAATATGTAATTTGGATTGTTTCATTTTCAAAATGAAAAATATGCATTTAGGCCCAAATGCTGTGTATATAGGAGACACTTTCCTTTTGCATATACATTTAGCAGTTGAAGCTTCCACAGCATTTCTGCCTGCAGTCTCTCCAACCTCTGCAGGATTACCTTAGGGTGTTCCCAGATCAGTACACGCTGCTGTATCTGTTTGTTTAATAGCTGGTGTTGCAGAGTCCCTTTCCTAGCCCCCTTTGTGATCAATGGCTTATCCGTCTTCCTGGTGATTTGCTTATCTGCTGTTGAAAGGCTGCTTGTTTTCTTTGCCATGTACCAGTAGCCCTATCAGCATTAACCTTTCACCCCTGAGTGTGCCATCTTTCTGACATCACTGCACAGCAGAGCAAAGGGGGGGGTACTGGAAGGGTGCCACACAACGTCAGTGTAAATGGTGGAAAGTGAAGTAAGAATGAATCAGTTTGGCACAGTGTGCATTATTGCTGGAAACATGCTAGTGGAAATGCTAACCAAACTGAACCAGCTTCATCTAGTACTGTTCAGTGAATTTAGTATTTAATGCTCCATACTCTGGAATGAAGCTGGATAAGGAATGATTGCCCAATTGGGAAGGAGGAAATCGAAATACCTTGACTTTAAGGCCTGTCATCCCAGCTACACCTGTGTTGCAGAACTTGATCCTTGTCATGGGATACAGGCATGCAAATAGGCTAACTTTCAAACTAGAATTTCTTTGGCATTCATGACAGGTGTGATCAGCATTACACACTAAATAAGTCAAAAGCTGCAATGAGATTTAAACCATGTATATGTGATCATGTGCTCATTTTACTAGAACATTTTCACTTTCTCACATATCCCTTCTGCTCTGATGTTGAGCTACCTGATCCTCAAAGGCTTTGCAATGGCCTGAAAAGTGAACTGACCTGAAATTCCTTATGTCACAGAAAGCTTTCAAGAGCAAGCTAAACGCTGCTAGTCTGCACATCTCTCTTACAAGGCAATAGCTCACCAGCAGGGGAATAGACCCTGTTTATTTAACCCCTTTGCCCTCAATCGGCTAATTACCTCAGTTAAGTAACCATAGAGTGTGGCTACAGGGCAGAGCAAAGGGATCATTTGGTAAAAGGGCACGTTTGTTGCTATGTTTCTAGTAGTCTTGTTGGATAATAACATTTCAACTGTAGGCTTATTGCTTTATCTTGTCTTCACTCCTTCACATGATAAGTGACCATGAGGTGATACATCTTAGAGTATATTCTACAGTATGTAGCTAATAAACCCAATCACCCCTCTTTAAAAACTTTTGAGAACACCAGGCAGTAACCGTTGCTTATGTTTTGAAAAATCCCACGCATAATATATACTGTATCGATAGTATACATTATCCTCCATCAGACACCAAAATATTTATTTCAGGGACTACAGTCCAGTATTTTTTAGATACTCTGACTCTCACAAATAAAGTGAGATTTTGCATAATGGAGTGTGCAGGATTTTTCTATTACTTCTAATTTGCTTTGTGATTTCTGGCGCACCTACGGCTACACTTATCGGGAGTGCAGGTGTTTAATTTATTTTGATACTGATATACATAAAACAAGCCAGGTCCACACCTAGCCAATTAAGAAGCAGAACTTGTCGCTAGATACCAGCTGTACCACTGCTTGAACAGAGTAGAGCAGGGTTCTAGTTGCGAGACTAGCTCAAGCTGCTTCTCCATGTACAGTATCATTCTAATTACCTGCATCCTTCTCCACTGCATCATACACACTAACATATATGTTTTTGCACACGGTTCTGTCTGAAGACATCCAGCACAATCACAGATGCTCTTGATCAGGTGAGTGATATGGGATTTGTTATGTTCACTGTAGTGTTGGTGTTAGGACCTAAGAGTTCATTTCTGAACCTTACTTTTGATACCAATGAATCCCAATAAACTAAAAACAAGATCTTGTCAGTGCAGATCCCATGTCCCTGGTGACAAAACGATAATAAACTGGCTACTGTTGTTCTACAGTTGTAGTATCCTCATTATATCTTAGGTTTGGCTATTTAACGCTGCTGTCAATAGCTGTTTGTATTGAGATACTTTTCAGTCCCTGTTGGGATTTTTGGAACAGGATCATTTTACTCAATCTCGCAGGAGCACTGGCAGTTCTATTTTGCACTGTAAGTTTAGAAGATAAAGAATGATGAAAACACTGGTGACTTTTTAAGGTATGCTGTTTAAAGAAGTGTAACACAGTGCAGAGGATCAGCGATCGCTCAAGTTGCTTTTTTCATCCCAGGGAAAGGGTCAAGAGGTGAAAAGATGTGCAATAGAGGACCAGGAGCATCAAGGCCAAAGACTAATTCCCTCCATTCATCATGATATCGCCTCATATTATCTCACCCATGTTCTTGTGCTCGTTGTTCCTTCTTTTCTATGTTGTGCTATTCAGTTTCCCAATCTTGATAAATACAAGTGTACCTAACCTAATTTTACATGATATCATGGTTGAACTATGGCTTGCACAGCACAATGGCCGCAATCAAATGATACACAGGTTTTTTTTATTGATTAAATATGATTAACATCCCATGATTCTCTGAAAAAACATAATCACATAAATCTCACTTTATATAGTGAGGTATCCATGAATTCTCCTAAATGAATACAGGACCATTTGATCATACCATGTCTTTGACAGGCTAACGAGATTAACTCACAAGTTGGTTGACTGGTGTAAGCACAGGATTAGCCTAGACCCTGAGTTTGGCACCAGTGCTAACCCCTTGTCCACAATAGTAATGCTGTAGAATCAAAAAGCTGTATAGAAACAAGTTTCAATGATCTATTAATTGATGATGAACCTCTCCCTAGCATCAGAGTGATAAATTCACAGCAGAATCTCTGCCACATTCCTGCAAGTCCAGACCCCTCCAAGGAGGTCATCAGCCCCAATTATCAACCTCCCAGGCCTGCTGTGGCACCAGGCAGTCTGAGTCTATGTTGTACGTTTGGGTTGGAGTACATGTTTGTTTTGGTGTAAGGTGCGGCTTAATTGGGGGAAAGAAACACAAAAAAACAAACAAGGGAATGATGGAGAAATGTCTTCCAAGTCTCCCTGATGACAGATAGTTGTAGAGCTGCCCAGACAAAGGTACACTATTTTTATTTTTCTTCAGATAGATAGATAGATAGATAGATAGATAGATAGATAGATAGATAGATAGATAGATAGATAGATAGATATGAAGAAAATGGATATCAATGCAAATGAGATATTTCACCCATTTATAAAATCTGGTAAAGTCTTCCTAATAAATAAAAATAAAGAAAGAATAAAGAAGACAGATAAGGTGCAGCTGAATCTCTGGCTGTGATAAACGGGAGCTGCACCTAAATTATTCCAGAGCTATAACTCATATTGAGTACTTTGTGTGATTCATTTGGGGACTCTACATTTTGCAGTGCAGCTAATGGTAATCCAGAAGGTCACCAACCTGCTTTGTTTAAGAAAATTAGAAGCAATTTCTATGAACGTTGCATAAACAAGTATGCGACCTCAAGCAGCCTCACATAAGATCAAAAATGGTTTGTCTAAACTTTCTCTATGCAAACCAATTTTGCATTTGCAGGTCAAGAAAATGCTGCTTATGAGTAACTTTAGAACTAGGTCAGCATTAACTGCTGTTGATTGTGTTATAATCGTGATCTAGTAAATCAAATCTACAAACAAGCAATTGTAAACGGATGGCCAATGAACAATATTAATGTTGTTATTTATTGCAAAACGATTCATTTTACTGCTGAAGCTTGCCGAAAAAGAAACCTTCCATGTGTTTTATATAGATATTTAGAGATGAAAGCATCTCCCTCAATTAATCTTTCTTTTGAAGCTCAGTTTTGTTTTGTGTGTGTGTAAATTACCAGTAGCCAGTGGGATGGACCCCTGTCTCTTAGATTGAACATTTTACAGCTGGGACTGACTCCAGGGCTAGGAGAGGGAGTCAGGGCAGCCCTTGATAAACAATGAAGGACAGAATGGACTCAGTCTTGCTGTGGGAGAGAGAGCATGGGGCAGTGGCAGAGAGGTGAGGAGCCTGGTGCTGTCAAGCTTTTTGCTATTAACGATGGACTCCACATGCTGGAGGACAGTGATGGCTCTCATGTGCTGGAGACCATCTAGGGAGATGTATTTTGATACAGGACAGACCCACTCCGTATAGTAGTGATTATTTGTCAGATAACTTTAAATTTTCTAACTAGGTTTGTTGACTAAGAAATAAATGCAGTGTTTCCCTCTACAACTATTTTCAGAATAGTGGATATTGCTGAAAAGTAATGCTATATATATATATATATATATATATATATATATATATATATATATATATATATATATATATATATATATATATTAAATACAGCATTTCACCATCAATAAGATTTTATCAATATTAGATATATTGGATAGACCACTTTCATGTGTTGGCACTATTATAAGTCTCAAGCCCACAATCCTTTTCAGCATCAACTTCTCACTTAACCCTTATTGTCTTTTTACTTATCATGGTTGATGTTATCTAATCTGCTGGAGTCTGAATTTCCTATGAACCTCTTTTTTTAAATCTATGGAAGTGTTGTTGATTCATGAAGATTATCTCTCTTGATTAGGATTGGAATTGAAACTGTGGTTTAAAGTTAAGATTAGGTTTATGTTTAAATGCTCATGGGGACATGGTAAACTGTGATTAAAATAAATTATGTGTGTGCTTAATACCTACAAGCACCGTACTATTAGTACATACTTGCCAACATTTGGAAACTGTTCAGCGGGACGCTCGTCTGGGAGGGGGTTCATACACATCATACACATGGGAGCAGTCATATGCAAAAAAACACTCATTATCATATAATAGACATATTCCCTCCAACTCAACACGACACAACCAGTAAAAATAGACATAATGAAGCATTCTTACCTTTGTATAAGTTAGTGATCAGCAGATCAGCACGAAGAGCACAGCGTGTGGTTTTCACTAACTCAACTGTGCAGAATAATTTTCTTTTTTTCTATGGGTAAATATCAGGACTTTCTTCCTATGCATCAGGATGTGGGATATTTGCTAGGAAATCGGGACTGTCCCGACCATATAGGGACTGTTGGCAAGTATGTTAGTATCTCAGACCAAACTCTGGGACATAACTGCACATTGCTATTAGGTTATACCTACAGTATTACTGAGAATGCTACCTGAAAATCCACATTAAACTGAGTTTCCCATCTCAATATACCTCTGACAAATAGGTGTTATTACAGTGATAGAGAGTCTAAGCTGGTTAAACTTTCAGTGATGTAATTAATAGAAATGAACCAACACAGACCTTCCCTCCCTGAAACAGTTCATTCCTTCAGATTAAGCTGACAGAGCTGCCTCTGTTGCTTTTACTGAGCCAGGATAAACATCACTACAAGCAGAACACGTTTGCATTTTCCCAAACGGACAAGGGTGGCCCCGAAAGTGTCACTTGGGGCCATCAGATCCCTAATGTCTATTAGTCAAACAAAAGTTTATGCAAGCAGACAAATCCCACTGCCATTGTTCAGAAACATCTCACATACAGCTGTGTCATGTACGCACTCTACAGGTTGTATTCCATTATTTCAGTGAGATCTCCGGAGCTCAGTCCCTATTCTGGATATTTTGGGTTGTGAAAATTCAAGTTTGCATAAAACTGTGTATAGGAGTTTTCTTTTTTTTTTTTAACTAAAATCATACAGTGGAACTGTACAGGGAGCACCTCCTGACAACATTGGAGCCATTGGTGTTGCAGTTCAAGGTGGGGCAGTATTTTTCAATCCAGGTTATTAAGATGAGTAATAACCTTTGTCATTAGTTTGACTCTTTCTTTAAACATGTTTTTCCCTCTTTGTTTCCATTACATCACAGCTCTCTCATGCAGCTGATGAGAGATCTTAAGCACTGACAAATTCAAGAGCAAACTGACTCCTTTCCTATTTGCAAGACTCCCCCTGTAAAATCCATCATGCAGGGCTGACTGGAACATTTCGGAGTTCCTCTTAAGGCTCCTTCTGTGCTGTACAGTGACTCCAGCCAAGTAAGAAATATATACGTATGGAAAATTTATACTATTAAAGTAGAGAAACTACAGGTACCAGTAATTATACATGTGTTCCAGCCCACCTCCCATCTGAACACAAGCAATTGAAAGCTGATATCCACTGTGAAGCTCTTAACAGGAACAACAATCATTTCTTTTGTTCGGTGTTTATTTATTTTTTAATACATTTTCTAAATCAGGGCTATTAACTTGTATACTTCTGAAGTAGCATTGACTGGTACAGTAGTACATTAAATGTGCTGGGCCACCACACCCGCCCACACACACACACTAGCTATAGGGTTGCGTCAGTATTCGAGCTCCAGTTAATGCTTTGTCTTTTTTACTTAACACTGACGTATGGCAGCTGCTGGTGTTTTTAAAATAAGGACTCTAAATCCTTCTAATTGATCTTGAGGATGAGCCTGGGATCAGTATCTCACAGCAGCCAATCTCACTCTTAACACCAGCAGCAGGCTTGTGTTAATTGAATCTGGCTCTTGGATGAATTGTTTACCGGGAGCTAATAGCCCAAGGCTTGTAAGCTGATCCATTAATGAGGATATGTTGAGCGTAGCTGAGATATCCACTGGGATTTGCACCAACACAGGGACTAGGCTTGTTGGTTGTGTTTGGGGAGCTACAGCACATCAATACATGGTGTACTCTGCTGCCTGTTTGAGCGATTTTGTATAGTAAATATAAGCAAGCCCATGCAATGTCTGATGACTAATATGTTTGCATTTAGACTAGTATCATTTTAAATACAAACTGTAATCAACTATAAAGTTCTATTTTCACTTGATGAAGGACAAAGTAACTGTCTACATTTTGTGACATACTTTATACTTTTTTCTGTGTTTATTTTTTAGCAGAAAATACTTTAATCACTTTTTTGAGGAAAGTATTTATATTAAACAGATTCAAGGTTCTTTAAAACTTGGTCAAATAACCAAAAAGAAAAATCATTTAAACATAAATGTATAAAAAAAAATGCATAGAACAATATTTAAAATGGATGTCTGACTGGGTCTGAAACACTACCCTGATTTCACTTTTAAAAAAGGACATTGAGTTTTCTGTCAAATAAAACATTTTTTTTTTATGAACCATGTCTGTAAAACTTTGTATCTAACTCATTTCATAATATATATTCCATAACTTTGAAATTATCCAACTCAAAGAAGGTGGCTGATTAAAACTGGGGCAGTTTCTGGAGTGTTGAAATAAAAATAAAAGCAAAAGTAATGGGACTTCCTGACTCAGTCACTGACACTAACCATGGGTTACATCCTTTCTAATTCTACATTCTGAACTTTATACCTCGATCTCAGGACCTTTCAAAGCTGGTACTGTGGAATTTCCTCTACTGGTTCAAATCTTGTATTTCTGATTCTTGGTTTCTTCACTAAGGCACATCGAAGCGAAGACTTTTTGCTGATGAGTACTGTGCTTTTTACAAAAGGAGATTACAACCTGTCCTGTTTTTCAGCACCTTCAGCCTTGTGGAATTTTTTAAGTTGGGACCCAGCCGTTTCCACTCTCTGTACTTTGGAGTTCTGGAACTTCTCAGGGCTGTAAGATCTGTGATAAAGCCCAGTACTAAACTAATCAAGCAAGAGCACTTCCCAGCCCCCAACTCTAGTGCCCATTTTTCTATTGCTTCATGGTCACCAAACCTATTTAAATTTTGCCTTTACAGTACATACAGGTGTCAAGACAAAAAAAAAAGAAACAGAACATGAATCTACTGTGCCCATTTCTAAAAAAAATAATGTGTCAGAATGATAGAGTGCTGTGATGAAGGGATATAAGCGTTGTATGAGAATATCTGACACGTCAGCTGTGGTTTCTATGGGGGTGACTGAAATAGCAGAAACTAAAAATGCTATTCAATTGACAGGATCAGAGACACTGGGAAATCAGTGGAAACCCCATAAACATGACCTTACAGATAACCAGGTCATTGGGCTGACTGGTGTGACTTCAGAGCAGTTGATAAGGTCAAGAAACACATTGACAAACAATTGCAATTTTATTAGGCTAGATAAAATGAGGAAATGAACACTTAAAAGTATAACTATTAAAAGGGGCGTTCATTTCAGTAAAGAATGGAATTCCTGAAAAATCTGAAGTACCTACTCAACTGCTGGTTGACTTTGAACCTTTCACGTGATTCTTATTAGAATTTAGCAGTCGGTCTGTAAAAACATGTCTGTATTAGCTCATTTATTAGTAGAAAAAATATTGTTTAATACCTAAGCAATTGCAACATAATCTTCTTGTTATTTATTGGATCTATTTGACCTGAGAAGACATTTTATGAATTCTCCTGACTTTGTGTTATGAACACTTATACAGACCATCACAATTCTTCCATGTTTTATATTCCTTTGGACTTGAATCAATATTTTAGATGTGAAACTTCAAGTGTTAAAGGGGTTAACCTTGCTAACTGTTCTGGGTATGGGTATTCATCAGAAGAAAGCGCTCTTGAGTTTAGCAACACTGTGAGAGAGGTTTCTTTTGGGGAAACTGAAGCCATGGCAGATTCCGTTCCTGTACTCAGGGACTCATCTACTCCTTCAGCCTTGAGAACAGGACATTGCCAACACAATAACTCCCTTACCTGCTGAGGCCACTGTATTTTCAAAGTCAGCAGTGACTAACATTTTCAGCCCTTGGTGGTTTAGATAACAATGGCCAGTCACATTTCCCTTGCTTTTTTATCACCTGTGGAAATGGAAATTCTTTCCAGAGGAGTCTTGTTTTCTCCATAAGGTCTCTCAATAATCTGCAGTTTGGGTCAGGTCTAAAGATCAGGTTTTCTGGGTCAGAAAAACACCCATTTGAGAAAACTCATAGCTCTCTTTGCCTGAAAAAACATTGTGTCAGCTTTGAGACCATTCATTGGTGCACCAGAGAGCTTCCCCTCTATCACTGTTATTTTTTAGGCGATGAAAAACAAGCTGAAAGGGAAACAGAACAATTTTTCCTTCCTTTAATCAAATCATCTGTCAAAATCTACAGACAATGTTGTCAATATGCACTATTTGCTATAATATCTCAGTTTTAGCGTGGTTCTGGTAAGCCTAACGCAAGGCATCCCCACACTGTCTTGTCACTTGTATTCATACAACTCTAGCATCTTAACTCCCTCTCTGGTCCATCAGTTTCTCCTGACTACAGAGCAATTATAGTATTCTGAGACCTTTGGCACACTAAAGATATATGGAACAGTGGTCAGTGATTTCCTGCTTGTAATCATGACTAATCCAACACCCACTATCATGCTTCTTTCAAACTCTTTGCTCCAACCTATTTTACTGTCCTACGATTTACATATAGCACAGTGGCACACATCACACTTAGGAGGTTACACTTTATTCTAGGAAACCCAGACAGATATAGTTATGTTGAGATGTTTTCAACAAGACAATTAATTTCATATGTAGAACAAAAAAATATATTTTGATGCTTTTGAAATAGCTGTACAGTACGTTTCGGTATTAGCATTGAAATCCTGGGGAGATAACGGAATAAGTCAAAGTCGAGCCTACAAAAAGATAAAAACATGATTTAGTAAGCTCTAAGAGTCTACAAAAACAAATGCAATTTGTTTAGGATAGAAACGCACACTGTATGTGGAGCAGCAAGAGCAAGTGATTCATCAAAACATTTGCATCGTTTCACTGTCAGATTTACTCAACAATGTGGCATGGCATAGCCACAACAATAGCAGCGGTGTGAAAGGTTTCTTCAGTGTTTTGCTGCGGTTGTTATTTCTATATGCTGCCCTCTTTTTCTTTATGGCTAATTAGAGTTCAGGTGTTGCATTCTTAGATCTCAGTTTCCCAGTGTGTCACTAATGGGAAGAGATAGGAGGCTGTGATGTTTTGTACTGACCTGTGAAAGAAACGGGGCTGTTTATACGGGTGAGGAAACAAACTCAGCCAAACCATTAATCTTGGCTGAAATATTCTGCAGCGCTCCGGGCTTCTGCCCTTATTAGTTTGCTTGTGCAATTTGGCTGGAGAGTGCAGTAGATTTGCATCCAAACAATTCAGATCCTTATTCACCTAGAGGGAAAGTTGCTTATCCTTTTAAGAGGATACCTACTTCTGTAATATAAGTCTACTTTCTTAATCCTCTGGTATTGTGAACTCTCCTAATCCTCGTGTCCTGTCTGTTTGTTTTCTTATCTATTATTTTCAAACGCGTCTATTGATACTCAGTCTCCATCTATAATCACAGACAGATTCGCAAGTGGGACAACATGAAAAACGAATGCTGCGCATGGTCAATGAGTTGCAGAAGAAGAAAATACTGGGGTGCTCCATAAACAGAACAGGTTGAATAGAGCCAAAGTGACTGTATAAAGGAAATAATGTTAATATACCAATGAAGGTATGATGTTAAAAAACAGAAAACACCCCAATTCAACAATGGTCTGGTGTGACACCAATAAAACACATTCACTGTATGTGGGTAACACAGCGTTCATATTTTAATTAACTTTTCACTTATGGAATGTGGGCTAGGAAAAAAATAATTCATGAAAAAAACAAAGTGGATGTAATAACATTTTAAAGTGATTGTAGCCTACAAAATAATGCAATCATTCTTACAGGTTGTGAACTTCCATTCGGCAGCCACAGTTGCAAGTGAGTCAGAAATTACAGGTGCACACAGCTGCATTATTTCTAAAACCATCTAACTTAAGAAGAAACCTCTGTGGTTGAAGGGGGTCATTTGTTTTTAAACTTTGTGAAGAATGAACTAAGCAGAATTATATATTATATATATATATATATATATATATATATATATATATATATATATATATATATATATATATATATATATATATTTTTTTTTTTTTTGATTACCACATAAATAGTACATTTAAAGAAATTGTACCTAAAAAAATAATATCATAAATCTTACCCGATTTGCACCCGTTAGCTAAATAGGTCTCAAATGTCCAGTTTAAAAAGAAATGAATATTATAGTAAATGTTTTCTTAAACATGATATATGGTATAATTTGGTTAAAGAAATCTCTCTTTTCAATCCATGCTTTCTGCTGCTCAGTCACCTGGAGGGTGAAATTATCCCCACCTCTTCAATGACTACTTTCCTGTTGTAGCCAACCACCTGCTTCCCCTGTTGACAGACAAGCTTTCATCCAGTAACATGCTTTGACCCAAAAGACCCTGCTGAGGTGAAATGACCCACAACTTGTCACTTGTGGAATGTGGTTAACCTGAGAATAAGGCATAGAAACAGATTTCTTTAACCTAATGTAGTACCAAAATAACATGTTTAGCTAATGGGAGTGTAAATCAGGTAAGATTTATGAAATTATTAGTTAATTATTTATCAGGTTTACTAACAAAATACCTGTTTCAATGACAAGAGTTTCTTCTGAAAAGACCTGGAATTTCTAATCCTAATGCAACCATGGCAACAATGGGTTGGTAAATGAAAAATCTCTATACATTATCACAGTTACAGAGGGGATAGAAATCAGAACCAACAATAGAGAATGTTAAAGAATGCATACAATAGGGTATTAAACAATATGAAATGAAATGTAGATGATAGCAAATATCAGTTGAAGGCGTGACATTTTATTTTTTCATAAAACAGTTTTTCCAAGATAATTCTAGAGCTGAAACTATTTATTTGATTGCTTTGGTTTTAACACAATTTATTTTACTACTGTCCAATTTAGAATCAAATAGAAAAAATGTGAGCAATAACAAACCATGTTCCATCTTTTTTAAGGTTAGTAAAAGATCTCAGGTTTCTTGAGGGATGGGAATCCATTTAGTTATTAATATTTCATGCAATTGAGTGCAGGGAGGTTGGCAGAGGATTGTGATGACACATGTGTTGTTCAAATTCATCCCAAATATGCTCAATTGGATTGAAATCCAGGGATTGTGGTGGCCTGAAGTATTTGTCATGCTTCTCAAACCATTGGGACATAATTCTAGAACAATGGATGCATGCGTTATGCCATTTCTACTCCTGCCTCTGTCATAGGAAAGAGGCAAGTAAAAGTTACCTAACTACATTGGGGTGTGAGTTAGAAAACTTGAACGGTACCTATGAACCCTGGAGCCAAGCTGTCACCCTAATCTTGGAAAAGAAGCTCAAGGAAGTACCCTTTGTTTCTGAAATAAAGTATTAAACACATGGTAAAATACACCTACTTTTGTGACCTTGAATGTTTTTCCAAGATTTTCTTCTGCCGCCAGGTCTAAACCTGCCCACTGATTCGACGGGTGTGGTTCTCTCATGCCATCTACACCATCTAAAATCAAACATCTTCTTAACCTCCTGCTTTTAGTGTAATCCATTTAATGGGTTTGATATAAGTGTGTAATTGAAGCAGGAAATTGATTGATAAGAGGCGTGCCCAGTAGCTTAATAGCCAAATCTCTTTGGTTAATTTGGGAGCCTTCCTGATCAGGTGCTTGAGAATGATGCCTGCATTTAAAAAGAAACCTTGGCCTGTAATAAAAGGCAAACTGAGGAGAAGTTACTCTGATTGTTTAGCAGTCACAAGCATGTTGATTCTTGTGTAGCACTGGAAAAAAACAGCCTGCTTTTGTTTTATTATTATTATTATTATTATTTTGCCTCTGGGTTTTATCATATGTCTAAGATAAGGTGTTACGTGAAAATATTCCACATTTGTAGAGAAATTCATTCAACTATTCCGATCAGTCTAGACTGAAGTGATACCTACATAAGGCAGGCATGGTTCAGTTACCTTCTAATGACCATTTAACATCTGATATTCATATTAAACCGTACTGCACAGTATTTACAGATCCCTGACTCTCAAATCATCATAACAGTGAGCCCCAAGAGGTGTTCTCCTTTCATTTTTAACATTGCATATCCTTCCTGTCTTATCTTGTCACTTTATTTCTAGTGGCTTATCTTTGTTTAAAGAGCTCTCCAATTCAGAGCAGCTCTGAGGTGTGATCTTCTTGTTAAGCAGTCGAATTATCTTTCAACACCTCCAGCAAAGACTTGATCTTACTACACTCATGAGGACGTACAGTCAAATGTGAAAAGAAATAAGAAGAAGAAGAAGAGGGGTCGAAGCATGTCACCTCGTTCCCTTGAAACTGTTCTAAACATTTGAAAGAATAAATGGCTTCCACTTCCTTTTAATAACCCAATGTGTTTTTTTGGGATGATACAATTGCACGATAATTATACAGGGCAGCATTAAGTGTGCAGTTTTTACTCAGTCTGGCTAAATGTATAGAGCAAAAGTTTGAGATGACCAGATTTGTAAAACAGATAGAGCACAGAACACTAACCTTTGAAGGTCAAAAAAATATAATGTTGACTTAAAATATTAGCAAACAATATGATGATAATGAAGATGATGATAAATACACTACCTGAACCATTTAAATCAAAGCCTAGTTTGCGGTATGCAATGCAATATTGGAGAATGGGTGTAAATTGTCACAATCTAAACATAATGTTATTTAATAGCTTTTGCTGCATATGCAAAATAAAGGGGATAGGCTAGCCTGCGTTACTGATACTTGACTTCAAGGTGGGATGGAACAGGCTTTCTATTTAATTTACTTCCCAGTAGCTTCAATAATTACAATATATAACATCTAGATTAACAAAAGGATCTCAGGCAGGAGTGATCAGTATCAGTGTCATTAAGGGAGTCAGCTTCTGTGTTTTGCCAGCAATACAAAAAAAGGAATCCTTATTGACAGTGGTGCCCACTGTGGGTGCAGGCTCTGCCCACACAGCCCCTCTGGTTATTGAATTGTTTGTATGGTGACTCTAATCAGGAAATAGAAGCCAAGGCAGCTGCAGCTGAACATCCTGCACTGAAGTCATCTGAAACACCTTGACAAGCATTCACCACTAACAGGTGCCTATGGAATATATAATTACTTTGACAAATATTCAGCAGTTATTGCAATAACATGATAATAAAAAATGCTGAGCAAGCACCCTGTTGGTACAGGTTCTGCTGTCACGTTATCAGTCTTTGAATACATATACTATGACAATGGAAACATGATTAGCAACAACAGCTAGATTGGTAAAATATATTATAAGTAGACTTGCCTTTTTTGTAAAAATGTTTGACCACGTTTCTTTTCTGGGTATTTTTAAAGGATCTTTTAACAAAATAGTTTTTCAACAGATATCTTTCCCCCTTCTTTCAACAGTAATCTCTTATCACTGGTATTGAAGTACAACCCAGTCAGTGCTGTGATAAAAATGTTTCAAAAGAATAAGTAAACATACTAACAAACAAGAAAATCTGAATTATTTCGTTTATTTGCTATCCTCACAGATTATTTTTTATTTAGTTTGGCAGTTCTGTTGATAATTAACTTATTTGCTAATTACAAAATGGTTGCATTTCTTTCACCTCTATTGAAAGCAAATATATTTATTTCCACTTTAAACGACACTAATGATAAGAATATGTAGCATGTATTACAAATAACTACCAAGCAGCCCAGGGTTAAACGTAAACCATATTTATGGTGCATAAATAGTCAAAATAGCCCAAATAACATCTGTTCTTTTTTAACTGCCGTTTCTAAATAAACAGCTACCAGTAATAGAAAATGGAAAATGGAACATCATATAGTAACACATATACACGACATCTGCTAAACGTCTAAATAGGCAATGCATTACACCATTCACCAATGGAAAAGGGTTTTACAATAGCATAACAATATGTCTGTATCGTTATTAATAGGGCGTTTGTTTGGTGGCACAATGTAGAAGTAAAACGCATTATCGTTGTTATCTAATCTTGTTGCGGAAACACTTGTGTTGCGTTATCTCCATAATTGCATTTGGAAAATGCAATATTTATGAAAGGGGAGAAAATGTGTCACTTTACATTGTAGTTTAGCAGTAAGAGAATTCTTACAATCACATTAATGTGATGTTAGCCTGCAAGGGCACAATGCCTCTTGTTTGTAATCGACCCATCTTAGTGTCACACGCATTGTACATAATATATGGTGTGTAGCTGCCGCTGCATTTTAATGGTCTTCATCAAGATGATGTATTATAGAAAATGGAGACGTGCATACAAAATAATAATATTATTAGCCTTTTTATTTTAAAACAAAATAGGACATTATGATGAAAGCAATGGTGGCCAAGTTTTGAGTTCCATTGTAAATGTATTTATTACACCATAAATTCATAATGACATCTACTTAGGTGTGGTTGTTTCTGACTCTTGAAAACAATACTACACACTAATAACACACAAGGAACGTGCGGAATGTCGTCTACTTTCTTCACCTTTCGGTTGCACAATATTTATCACTGTGGGATAATGACTTCTGTAGCCTGCCCCTTTCCTGTCACTTGCTTCCTTATTGTGTCTGTGTTTGTTTTCAGTCTAGAAGGCTTTGGAAAATGATCTCTGTTGACAAAACAGAAAAACGATCCCTGTGATCTCCGAGTAAGGTTGAATGATGATTGAGGCTCGGGTTAACCTTTATGGATTGTCTAAATGCAACACACAGAAGTCCTTTCAACCATATTACAACACAGTATCAGGTTAATACAGTTTTCTATTTTAAATATTAAATATGTCACCATTTTTTCATTTATTTTATGTTATTATTGTTATTATTTATCATACAGCCTCAATTATTAGCCACACGTCCTAATTGGATAAAGAAAAAGGAGACAGAGGTGGATTAAAACAATTCTCGGTGATATTGCCAATATTAGGCTTCCAGGCCTATGATTTGTTGACAACTATATAGCGTTTAGCATTTGTAAATTGATAAATTGGTTCTGTTTTACCGTGACGGGCATTAGCCTATTTTCAGAGGTTGTGTTTGCGTCAAGTACTTTTACCTGCACGGCTTGTTGTTTTTTCTAGTGCAGGAATTCAATGAAGAGGGATTTGCTGTTATCGCTATTTCAGAAACCTGGGGATAACAAGGCTATTGGGATACTCTTAGTGAATATAGACCTCCAGACAGAATGACTTCTCTCCTACATGACACCCTGCATCAGGACTGCAGTCCTGTCACCGACAGGATATAGAGGAATCAAACAGGAATAAACTTGAATTATCAGGGGAAATGAGAGATTTACAAATGGTGAGAAACTTAGGGAGGCTTGAACACTATTCCTTATACTGAAACCAACGTGCTTATTGGTTTCAACTCTGTTTTTACTTGTAAACTTTTATTATTATTATTATTATTATTATTATTATTATTATTATTATTATTATTATTATGTGTTTTAATTATTACTTTTGAACATTGTTGTGTTCTGCGGTATCTACATAGTCCAGTTCCCAGGTTATTCATAAACTGTATCTAATTACCTTTTGCTCTTGAATTTTTGACTAAATGTTTTCAATAATGATTTATTTTAGTGGCTAGGTAGGTTGATGTCATTATTAGTATTCCAAACGTGATTCCTAAGTTATTATTTGGTTGGTTGATTTGTCGGTATTTTGTAAACATACATATAGGCCATGCTCTTTTAAACACAACGCCATCATGATTTATATCTTAAATGCAAAACAACTGTTCGTTCTTTATACAAGTTTTTGTTGCTGTTTTAAAATGTAGTCTATTAAAATACATTATTTCCTTACAAAATGAAAAAGTCAAATAAATAGAATGTTGTTTTCATTTCAAATCAAATAAAACACGCATGTTAATTTTGTTTAGTTGGTTATTGATTTTTTAAAATTATCTTTAAATTAGTATTCCACAGTTTTCTCGGAAAAAAAGAAATTAACACAATTTTACACGCAGTATCTAGTAAGTAGGCATGGCTGCCCAAATTATAGGAGCGAATGTAACGTAGTCATTCCGATTATCTGGTTATATCAAGCGGGTTTTGTTATAGCAGTGGGATATGCGTTATAATATGTATTATCAATAAACTGCCATTCACTATATGTATCTTTCGCCAAAGATAAAAGATAAACATTATGTTGTGTTTACTTTTGCTCATGCATTTCATTTTACATAAGAACATTCATCGTTTAATGCACTTTTCGATGATGTCTGCGGATAGACATGTCTATATAAATACAACTTTCAAGCATAATACAAAATCAAATCACACTTTTAAAAATACTGCCACAACTACGACTATACCAATAAGACTACTACGACTAATAATAATAATAATAATAATAATAATAATAATAATAATAATAATAATAATAATCACCTACAAACTCGCAATAAGAATATCAATTGTATTGTAATTTTAATGAGTAGGCTACGTCCATGCATAAAAGTCTGGAAAAATCTGTATCCATAATCAGAAAGTTAATAACAAATGTGCTGTTTATTTTGAATAGGGGTACTTTGTTCTTTTGAAATTGCGTGGAAGTGTAGGGGGTGGGGGGAATACAAAGCCAACAGCACCTGACAGGGCTGCGCAGCTGAGAGCTGGTTTTGGATTCTCTCTCGATGTCACATGTATTGTTCCGTACATTAATCACGGTGCCACTGTCTGTTCGGTACTGGCTGGTAGCTGTTTGTCTTAAAACTGATGGGACAAATTGAATTTGTTACAGCGAATAAAAGAGCGCGTGAAAGAGAAAGGGAAGGGAGCAGCAGTGGCCGTGCATAGCACATATAGCCTCGAGCCTGCAACGCTGACTGTAGGCTTTTATTAGTGCTGGGGGCTTCTGCAGACGAAGAGTGGGCGTTTAAAATAATAATAATTGAATTAAATATATTAGCTGTCTTTATGGCTGGGTGCTTCTAACACATATTTCGACCTTTCATTGACAGATGCCTTTTCTTTATAAACCGATGCATATGTGTAAATTCACTGGATGACTTGGAAATAAGTTTCAACACAAAATAATCACGCGTACGATATCTGGACTCTGCAGTTAATCACTAAATCCAACCTAAAGCCTTAAATAGAAAGATTGATGGGTTACGCCTATTGTATTTTTACAAGTAAAAACGCAGTCAACCTTAAACTTGTAAAAATAACACCAGCATGTGCCTCAGGTCTGACTTAGTATGTTAATTAATGTATTTCCTTTAAAGATAAGTGCCTAATACCAATGTCAGAGAAATAACTGTCTGTTTTATGTGTTTATAGTCTTTGACAAAGGTGTATTTCTAAACTCTAAATTGTCTCGTGCATAAAATGTGCACTACAGGTTCTATCACCTTTTTAAGTGCAACAAAATGAGCCATACTTTTTTTTTTAATTAATGAATTAATGAATTGCAAACATTAACAACATAAGCTATGCTCTGATTTTTGTTGTATGCAAAACATATTGCCTAAGTGATTATATATATATATATATATATATATATATATATATATATATATATATATATATATATATATATATATATATATGCGCTCATCCAGTTCATTCAACTGCAGGACTTTATTCTACCAAGATCTTCAATTATTGAACTGCCCTTTAAAGATAAGCATAAGCCAGATAATTGATAACTTCATACAAAGCAATTATAGCCGAAGTAATGGTACAATTTACTCAAGCAAACAGTTGGCTAATTACACTGAACTTGAAAGCAAGTGTAACCATTTTATTTATTTATTTTCAGAATATTTCAGATTTGCTTGTATTTTCTGTTTTATAATGGTGTCTGCGATTTGAAAATAATCACAGCAGGCCTACTCTAATGGAGAGATTTACTGAACTAAACTAAACAAGCACTCCTTATACTCCTCAATTAAAGCTGCCAAATGAAAATCTCAAGATTAACCAAAATGGGAATAATGACGCACTCAGTGCTTTAAAGCAATTAAAAACTCCCCAATTGGTGTTAGCTGCTGTTACAGTTCCTGGTAGGCTGGCCAAGTTTCAGATGCGTAGGCTATTTAACGGAACCTCCAGCTCTAAAAGTGGGTTCTTTCTGGCTTCCCATTTTTCGTAAGCATAAAACATCCAAAACCTATTCTGAGAAGTGCAATCAGTGAACTTGAATTAGGCCAAATATGTGCGAGCAGCTGGGTGACAAACACAATTATTTTAAATGGGGAATGTTCTTATGAAAGGTAGCCTATAGGGCCCGAGGCAAAAAAAATAAAAAGATTTTAAATGACAGGTGGATTAATGTCTTTGGTTTCAAAAACTGGAAAAGTACAAAATAAAAATGAGTGTGAAGAGCCACGTGTTTATCCTTTCTGATAAGCACAAGACTAAAGCTGAATAATCTTAAAGAAAGGCATTTAGCTATTTTCTCGCTTACACCAACTTGTGGGTGAAGCAAATGTGCATATATTTATCACCATGGGGCTGATAAATAGTTTTATTTATTGTGTATTGTTATTGATTTGTAAGAAATGAACACAAAACACAAATAAGTGTTTGTAAAAATAATAATAATAATAAAAAAGCTTAATTAAAATAACAAAGAGAGAAAGGGAAAGCACAGTATATAGACGGAAAGAAAAAAATAATTATTCAGATGGGAGAGTTTACAGATTTATAGAATAAATCTTCTCGGGGCTAATGATTGATTTACTATAGTTATAAATATATGAAATCAAAAGTACAAATTTAATTAACTTGTTAACTCCCTTTTCCCTGTTAAAAGAAGACAATATACGCATTCTTAAAAATCCAGTTCTTGTAACCTTCTATACCCGTCATGTCAATGGGATTTAGATTCGTCAGCACTATTCTGTTTACATGGTAATCGGGAAAATGCACAAAATGACAGTATGTACGAGTATGAAATTGGATTTAATACAGTGGTGTACAATTGTACACCGCGTAGATGTGTATAACCTTGTGAACTGCAAATGGTAAGTTTAAAATGTGCTGGGCTCCAGTGTTTATGAGATAAATTGGTCTCTAAGGGACAATGCGTAAGATTTATCAGCCAGTCATTCTGAAGATGCTCTCTAGCAGAGGGTGTGGTGAATTCACTGGAAGGATATCAGAGCTGTCTTAATCAGACTGACATATCTCTCTCTTGTGACTTTATTAATCCAGATTGAAGGAGAGTGTCTAAACACCCCCTAGGTAGGGAGAAAATAAGGAGCCGTAAAAGGATCTTAATCTCGTAATGTAATTTGAGGTTCTATGGAGGCTAATAAATACGGCTTGTAAACAGAATCTACAACCACTTTCACAGATTCACTGTGATGACATTCAAGGCAACACTCGAGAGTAGTCAGTGAGACTCGCCTCATCCTCACTATATAAATCAGAGCTGTCCTCTGGTGTTCAACTGGCAACAGCAACACTCCATGGCTTTCCTTTACTCTGTTCCAACAGAGAACTAGTTTCCCCACTATCTTCAGTATAATTGGCCTTTTTGCTCACATTCCCGTCATTCCCTTTCATTCTGCCATTTATTTCTAGGAACTCTAAAATCAAAACCATCCTTTTCTGCTTCTTCCTCCATTTTTTCTTCCTGACAAATTTTTACGACATTTTTCTCCCTCTTCCTTCCCCCTTCCCCCTTCTCACCTGGTAAGTCCAGCGGACGGCCCCTCTCCCTCTATCACAGTTCTGTGCTCTAGCTGCTCGCTAGCATTCACCTCCTCTCTGCCACTGCCTGCAGCTGGAGCGGACAGATTTTCAGCACTATTTTCATTTTCAAACCTCTCAGCTCCATTTACTTGAGCTACAGACACACTATCATTAATCGGAGTCTCCAGATCTCCAGAGCTGCTCTCGACACTCTATACCCCTCTCCCTCTCCACACTTACTCCCGGCACTCTGTACCACCAGCTGTCTATCTTCCTCTCTCTCTCCCTCTCCACACTTACTCCCAGCACTCTGTACCCCCAGCTACCTATCTTCCTCTCTCTCTCCCTCTCCACACTTACTCCCAGCACTCTGTACCCCTGGCTACCTATCTTCCTCTCTCTCTCCCTCTCCACACTTACTCCCAGCACTCTGTACCCCCAGCTGTCTATCTTCCTCTCTCTCTCCCTCTCCACACTTACTCCCAGCACTCTGTACCCCCGGCTACCTATCTTCCTCTCTCTCTCCCTCTCCACACTCACTCCTGGCACTCTGTACCCCCAGCTGTCTACCTTCCTCTCTCTCTCCCTCTCCACACTCACTCCTGGCACTCTGTACCCCCAGCTGTCTACCTTCCTCTCCCTCTATGCTATTAAATACAGGTTTGTTAAGTGCTATTATCAGGTTGTCAAAGTTTTGATTTGGTCCCAGCCTATGTGCTTCTTTAAAACAAAACTCCAGCATTCTAGCATTTGACAAATAATGCATATTTGTGTAAACTGCTTGCAGGTGAGATTATCTGATTATTCGTAGTAGTAGTTGTAGTAGTCGTAGTAATAGTCGTAGTAGTATGGGCTGTGTGGGACCAGAAAAGCTTTCCTCCCATTTCCGATTTAGAAAGGCAATTAAGCCGGTGGGGGTGCCTTCTTGAAACATTCATCAGCTCCTCTGCATGACAGGAGTGTTTCTTTTCTTTCCAACCACAAGGAGTTTGGTTGATGGAGCTGGCGCCAGCAGGTTCCCAGAAGAGTTCAGAAGTCAGGAGCTGTGCAGGTAGACTTGGAAAGCCGATACTAACTGACTGGCTTGAAAGAGGTGGCTGCCAAGAGCAAAGTAACAAGAGAAGAGGAAGAGCCCTGCCAAAGTTATTATACACCCTAGAATAGCGCAATATTACTGATAGCACATCTTACCATTCAAATACAGTCACTTCAAAATCAAATCAGATACCACAGAACAAATCAATATAAATATTTATTTGGCACTCAAGGATACAATTGGCAACCTAGTTGATATGTCAGGACACTTGAGAAGCTTTCCAATGAAGGCGTTCAATAATTGAGTTTGATTTTTAGATGTATCTGCTTGCCCTTAGACAGGCGGGACTATTTCAGAACAGATGGGCGAGTGTCTCCAATACCACTGTATTTCGAAAAGCAAAATACCATATGCTTATAATATGCAAGTCAATAATGGCACGGCTTTTTAACATTTCCTCGGGAACTTCTATCAGAATATATTGTAAATGTAGTTTTAGAATGTGTAAATGTAAAACATGTTTGAGCAAGTGAAATTGCATCCTAATAAGAGCGTAGGCCTATATTGTATAGAACAATCCTCAATATAAAACAAGCATAATCGAAATGAATTTAAGACATTAACTATCCTTTAATAAACGTTAAATTCCCATTGGGCTCATTTGCTTCAGAAGATTGCATAAAATATTTATCAGTTTTTTATTCCTAATGCTACACTGTATGATAAACACCCAACACCAATTACCCTTTAATAACATGTAATCAAATGTATCACCATTTGAATGGGGGGGGGGGGAATAAACGTGTGTGCCTGTATATTGTATGTTCTGAAAGTAATGCTATACATTAATATAAAGTACTGTTTCTTACATAATGGCTTTAAATATAACTTCTCCCTGGTCGCCTTTTAAACAGTACACATGGCAATGAAGGCGTTAGTGTAGCGTTTCTATTTAATTATTTACCCGTTAGTGAAAGTGCTCAAACTTTGCTAATGGCTTCTGATCTTCCGAGTTAACATTCCACCAAATCTGGTAGGGCATTTCATTAAAGTTTAATGTCGGTCAATTGCCCAGAAAAAAAAGCCTGGGATCGTATATCTAATATTAATACTCTAATGCTTTATGTTAAATAATCATGTCCCAAAAGCTTTCTGAAAAAAAAGAAAAAAAATTCGATGACCGATAGTGCTTTTATTAGATTCCCAATGATTTAAATCAGGATCATCTATTTTTCTTATTAACGGGTATAAAGTAATCTTTGGATGAATGGATCTTCTTATTTATTTCAGACGCCCTTATCCAGGGCGACTTACAATTATTATAAAATATCACAGTACAAAGTATAGCATTATAAAATATCACATTACAAGTTATCACATTGACAATATCACATTCCAGAATATCATAATACAGATAAGAGCAGTTATGAAAGTACAATAAGATCAAATTCAAGTTACAGCAAAATAAAGAATACAGTAAATTATAAGAACGAGTTCGACTAAGAGCAGTTAAAACTTATAGTAAGTATTTGCTGCTTATGAGTTTATCTCAACACTTGCATTTATTAAAACTAATAACGTGCATGTTAATTTTTACCACCTCAATGATTACTAAAATACTTTATACTTTATACTTTATATTTAATTAACAATATCCTATCAGTGACACGATAAACTAACAAACTGTCTAATGCAAACTAAACACAGGCTATCCATTCTTTCGAATTCCCAGTACCCATTTCATGTTATTGTAATATAAAGGTTTTTATTCAATTATAACAAATTAAAAAGTGTACAGAATTTTCAGAGCATAACTCGTAGTGTTTTGATCACCAGGCCCCTTTTCATCTAAAACAGGTATAAGAGTAGCCCGAATTTAAAGAGAACCTTTACATCTCAATTAGTCAAATTGCTAAATAACAATCAAGGATTTGACAATTAAAATATGCACGCAGCGAGATGGCTATAAATGCATCTGTGTAGTATAAATGTGCAGATTATAAATTTTTTTATGCACTACTATATTTCAAATATATAGGCATATTCTCTCGTGTGTAGATACACAACATCAAAGCTCACCGTTTCCTGATTGTTCGAGTGTTTTTCTATTGAGTTTTATGTACGTAGGCCTGTGTACCATTTACTTATCAATCACAGAAGAAAGTCACGGGATATTGTACAGTTAACTCAGTGCAAAACAACAAATTACATCCATATTTAGATTTGTATTATAGCACGCGATTACATTTATTTCACACATATTTTTCATCATAAAAGCCGTTTTGCATTTACCATATTGTTTTATTGGCAGTGAATGAAAAGTGGACCTTTTTTATAGCAGCAAGATCACATGGTCTATTATTTCAACTAAGGTCCCATGAAAAGAATTTTATAAGATGATTTATAAATTAGTTGTACACTTTACCACTGGGCGGGTAATGTCAAACAAGATTACTATACGTAGTTCTATGGTGATTTGTGAGGTCACATGTCACATAAATCTGTGTTAACCTGAAGGGGGGATTATTCACTCATTTTTGTTTTGCAAGGTTTAAAGACAAATGCATCCCCGACATTTAGTCATGTTAAGTGAAAAAAAAACTGCAATCTGTCGATATTCTTAAAATGAAAACAGAGTGAAATATAAGTATTCTGGAACGGTTGAAGGTGATAGATAGATAGATAGATAGATAGATAGATAGATAGATAGATAGATAGATAGATAGATAGATAGATAGATAGATAGATACTTTAAAAAAAACGTTTATTTACTTAAGAAAACATTTTTTTAAAAATCTGTAAACATTTACATTACATTATTTTACAAAAATGCAAAAAAACACAAAAATCATTGAATATTTAAACAGAGTTCTTCCAACTCATCCTCCACATCACATGCTCCATTTACACACCACAACATCTCTAAGCAAGTCGGGCATCATCTTATAAAATTTAAACTCAAAAGTTATACCAGTGACCACCAATATCCTGAATACTTTTACCAGGTTTTGATAAACATTTTTAGCTTGGCTTTTCCTATTTTAAGATGGCCAGTTTTACCTGTCATAGAATAAAATTGACCAGCTGAATCAAATACTTTCTATTTTTTGTATATTTGACACCAAAAATAAAAATAATCTAAAAGATAGATTCAATTTTGAAAAAAAGTTTGCTTAAAAAAATTGAACAAGGGCTCCAGTCTTTTACAATCCATATAGCAGTGGAAGACAGACTCTCTCTCTCCTGGCAGAAGGGGCATTGATCAGTTACCTCTGGGTTTATTATACTTATGAATGCATTAACAGCCAAGATTGTATGTAAGAGTCTCCATTGCAAATCCCCTGATCTTTTACAGAGGGGGTATATAAAGTCTTCCAGGCTGGCTTATCCTCCTCTCCTGCCCCCAGCTGTTCCCTCAAATGGGTATCTGGAAGTGCTTTAAGTAGTTCCTGTTTAACTTTCACACAGATTTGATAGACTTTTTCCCCCTCTAATAAGTTGAACTAATATTTACACAGATCCTTCACTTTTAAAATCTTGCCATTCTCTTCACCAAATTGACTTATTGCAGGAGAAATTAGAAAAGAAGGAAACAGAGTTTGCTGAGGCATTCAACGTTAATCAAAAACGTTCTCCAGTGCCTCTCGCCACTCCAGAGACAGAGCTTCATGCAGCTGTTCCAGATACAAACCTGCTACACGCACAGGCCGCATGGCCAGGGCACCGGCTACACATTCAGGGCTTTTCCAGACACACTGCTCTGTGTCTATCAGATCACAAATCTTTACTATTTTAGCCCTTATGAGAGAAGCATTAAACGATTCTGAACTATCATAAGAAATATTTAGGTGTGGATTAAAAACCAAAGGCTGCTCCAGAACCCAAAAGGGATCCAAAGGATCATCATATTCAGCCTTTAGTAAAATTCAAGCCCTCACCACACATGAAAACTGTATTTTGTTAAAATTTAAAAATAACAAATTCAAATCAAAACTAAGCCCCCCAGCCTGACAAAGAAAAGAGAATGCCAGTTCCCTCCAAGGCAGCTTTACCGGAGAATAAAACACTTTCTTCAGAGCTTGAATACTAAAGGCAGCCATCCTGCATTCAATATGTATAAGCCCTTGTCCATCCTCTTCTAGTTGTAGATACAACACACACTGCTTTAGCCAATAACACCCATTCCAAAAAAACTCTTAAGAGCAGAGATTGAATCTGCTTTATCAAAAATGACGGGGGCTCCACACAGATCAATTTATGCCAGAGACTGGAGGCAACTAAATTATTTAAAACCAATACGCTTCCTCTAAAGGACATCTGTGGAAGAAACCACTTCCACCTCTGCAAACAACCTTTTACTTTTTCTAGAACCCCTTCCCAGTTTAACTGTTCCACTTTTTCATTGCCCCAAAAGACTCCCAAGTATTTAAACCCTTTCTGACTCCATTCCAGTCCATCTGGTAAAGCCTGAGATCTACACCCCTGTCCGTCCCCAATGAACACAGCACTGCTCTTACTCCAGTTAACACGAGCTGATGAGACTTTTTCAAACACTTCTGCTTCTCAATTAAAGCCTTTATATCCTCCTGATTACAAATGAACACAACTACTGTATATCATCTGCATAGGCTGAGAGCTTTACCAACTGGGCATTACAGTTTGGAATAGATAAACCTGTAAAACATTTCTTAGTTCACTTAGTAACGCTTCAATTAATAAAACGTATAACATTCCAGACAAAGGGCAACCTTGCCTGATTCCTCTCTGTACAGCAAAAGGTGTCCCCATTTATTTTCAATAAACTGCAATTACAATAGAGTGCTTCTAATTAATAAAATCAGAACCAAGACCAATTGCATCGAGAACCTCCCACAAATAATGGTGGTCTATTCGATCAAAAGCCTTTTCCTGATCTAAAGAAAAAAGACCAGTACTAAAGCCACACATTTTAGAAGCTGCTAATATATCCCTAACTAAAAAATGGATCTATTTGGGATGCAATAAGTTTGATCAGGGTGCACAACCTTATCAATCACTGCACGCAGTCTATTGGTCAGAGCTCTGGAAAGGATCTTATATTCAGAGCACAACAGCGACACAGGCCTCCAATTTTTTATATTTTTAAGATCACCCTTCTTAGGGAGGAGCGTGATGACAGCTCTTCTGCAGCTCAGAGGTAACTCCCCTTTCTCAAAGCTCTCTTCAAACACTTTGAAAAGGTTGTATTGAAACAAGTCCCAAAAACTTTTTAAAAATTCTATGGGCAACCCATCAATGCCAGGAGCTTTACCTTGTTTTAACCCCTGAAGGGCATCAGTAAGCTCTTTCATCGGCAGTGATCTCCCCAACTCTTTTTTTGCCTCTTCAGGCAGATATGACAAGTCCTGCAGGAAACTCTGCATCTCTTCAGGCTCAGCCCCAGCCTCTGTTGTGAACAAGCCAGAGGAGAACTCCACAGCATACCTGCGGATCACCTCTGGCTCCCTCAGCTCTACTCCGTCTGGCCTTGTCAAACAGTAAATGGTCTTTCTCTGATCACTTTTCTTCTCCAACCCGAAAAAAAAACTGTGTGGGTGCGTCCATCTCAACAGCGCCCCCTGTACTTTTGCATCCAAAAGATCTGCTATTAACTGTTTCTTATATCTTAATTTTTCAATTATACTATCATTTGGGTTGGAGTCCAGAGATTGATGAAGCTCTAAGACCTCCCACTCCAGCTCTTGCAGAGACCCATTAGCTACACTCATTTGTAACGCTTTCGGTGTTTTGTTGACAAAGACATTTCATTTGAATTTTTCCTACATGCCCCACCATTGTCTGAGATTGGAAAACAAATTTTTACCAGCTCTCCATTTTTTCCAAAAAAAACCCACATTTCTTAAAATGTGAGTCATTCAACAAACTTTTATTAAATTTCCAATAAGAGCAGCTATGTTTAAAAGAGGGTAATAAAACAGAAAGAGAAACAAGGTTATGATCTGAGAAGGTAGTTGTGGAAATGTGACATTGATTTAAATGTTCTTTAAAAACATAAATTCGATCAAGTCTAGCCATTGAAATATGATTACTACTGTACTTAACCCAAATATATTGTCTTTTATCACAATGTATATTTTTCCACACATCAACTAACCCATGTTTTTTTAATAAAGACTGCTAGTTAACTAGCAGATTGAGGGTGTGGTTCAGGGTGATTCCTGTCCTCTTTAAAATTCACAGTACAGTTAAAATCCCCTGCTAAAAACAATCTCTCTTTAGAGACACAATTTACTAAAACCCGGTCTAAAGTCTTAAAAAACTCAGACCTCTCCTTTTCTTCATTAGGAGCATAGATATTAATAAAACAGAAAGACTGACCGTCTATTACAGCTTTTACTTTAATCAAACGACCTTTGACTTCTTCTGTAATAATTATTGACTCAGGTTTAAAATGTTCTTTAAATAAAATTGCCACCCCAGCGCTGACATTAGACCCGTGGCGAAAAGCTATTTCCCCTTTCTATTCTTTTTCCAAATCTGTTTTCAGATCGCAATGCGTTTCCTGCAAGAATATTACATCAATCGTTTTTTGTATCAAATATTCAAAAACAGAGGATCTCTTAAGATTATCTCTACATCCATTTACATTAAGATTTCATAATAAAAATTATTCATTAGGATACATAGAGAAAATAAAACACAAATAACAAACAACATAAGAAAGTAACTTCTACCCCTGCAGCATCTAATTTCTTTTGCACTCCCTTTTTATTCTTTGGGGGTTAGAACCATCATTTTCATTTACAGGCTCGCTCATCTCTACTTCTCCCCCCATACTCGTTTCAGAATCTTGCACTAACGCAGTCTCGCTCCCCAAACTCTTGTCTTCACTCATAGTAATACACTGAGAAGGACTCTCCCTCTGTTTTACCAGCCTCTGTCTCCTTTACTTCACTTGCACCTGCAGAAGCTTCATTTATACTTTTTATTTTCAAGCTCCACAGCATTCTGATCTTCCCTTCCAGCACTAGCACTACTCAGCACTTTCCTTTTTGTTTCAAACTCCACAGATTTAATGTTATTTTGGTTCACCGCTGCACCAACACCACCACTCGGCTCCGCTACCACTCCGTCATTAATTTCAACGTTCTGGTTTTCCACTCCACCACCAGCACTGCTCGGCACTGTAGATTCCCCGGTCTCAGACATATCTCTTTCTCACCATCTCTCTCCTACTCTTTGGATAAGAACATAAGAAGAACATAAGAAGATGTAGGACAGTTTTTAACTAAATGCCCACCAGCCCCACAATTAAAACATTTCGTGGTGTTTGATGTTGCAAAAATTGCATAATTAGTGCCTTGTACTTTAAACTTCAGAACAATATTAAGTTCTTCGTTTGTTTTATTTAGTACCATAAACAGCGTCCGAAAGGAGACTACATGTTTTAACAATGGAGATTTACATCCCAGCGGAATTATTGGGCTGACACAATCCGCCCGTGCCGTGATAACTCATTCACGATTAGACCTTTTGTTTTTTTAGAAAAGTTGGAACGTTTGATATAATTATTTTCTTTGCCGGTACCTCTAGCGGCGAAATGGCAACAAATGAATCATTTATAACAATTCCATTCTCAACAATTTTATTTACCAGATCAGTTTGACTCAAAAAAAGCCACAACTGATCCATGCATTCTTGAAGCAGACTTTATGTTTTCATAGTTTGACTCAAAAAAAACAACTGAACCATTCATTCTTGAAGACTACTTTTCTACTTTGCCAATCGCTAAAACACACTTCTCTAAAGAAACAAAGCTTTCTGTAATTACTTTAACTCCATTCGTTCGAGGCAGTGTTTCAAACGGAGAAAAAAAAAAACACTGAACCAGCCACGATGGCCGCAAAAAACTTTTAAACTTATCTAAATTACTTTAAACAAACACATATTCACACAGACAAACAAACACATAAAAAACGAAAACGAGAAACACCTACCTACCCACTCTGCCTCACTCACTGTACTCCCCCACCATGCACCACACTAGACAGAACAGACAGGTAGACAGACAGATAAATGGAATATAATTTCAGAAACACATAATTTCCTAATCTGCTGATCCAGTGGCACATGCAAAAACTGAGACAATGTAAATGAGAAAATTGACATTATGCTATCATCAGAATGTATGACCACCATTTAACATTTCTGTAAAACAAAAGACAGTTTTACCTTTCATAAATCATTCTACAAATATTTCTGTCTCGTTTGTTTCAATGACATACGCCGGTGGTACAAAATATAGCTAATTTTGTTAAGCTTCATAACTGAACGGGAGGACAATGAATTGTCCGGGCAGGGCGGTGGGTGTGACTGTTTCCCCGCATGTGTCGTGGTCTAATTGTAGTCAAAGGCAAGTGGTACTGTTTCTGCATTTTTTTTGTTTTGTTTTGTTTTTAATCACAGTCGAGATCACAGGGTCTCAGTTTACTCAAGGCGACACGAAAGGCTACAGCCACTGCACGGTTGAGTTTTTAAACACGTTGTTAATATTGTTAATTGGAAAAATCCAACTAAATTAACACAGATTACAAACATGTAGACATTGTTATAGCCAGCTCCAGATGCTGTATATCATTTACAACCTTGGTAAAATAGGCTGATCGTGCCCTTTTTGCTTACTTATATCTAACAGGTTGTTATAATTACTGATGAGGTGACGAAGACGAAGAACACGAGATGCACAATGTTCCATACAAGAATCACCAGGACAATCACCATGCGTGCCCACATAAACACAGACCCTAATCTTACCTAAAGTTACCAGTGGAATCAGACCTATATATTAGCTCAGCCTATACGGTCTTAATTACTATAGTATTAGGTGTTTATTATTCGTTTCTATAATAATAATAATAATAATAATAATAATAATAATAATAATAATCGCATGCATGGAAGCTGTCCATAATTCATTCAGACTTCAGACAGCAAAACCATGTTTTTAAAAGGTGATTTCAGTTTTTTTTAAGGCACTCATTTTGTGGTTTAAAAATACAGGTGCAGTAACTTCTCATTTATTTGAATAAAGCACTATTCCATATGAAGATGCGTCATAGCGCTTATTGATTTTATTCGTTATCAGGAAACAGCATTTATCAGTTCATGAGATTTATGTATTATGCAATTGTTTATTTGTTTATTTATTTATGTATTTGTGTATTTATTTATGTATTAACATTATTCAAGATGACGTCGCAGTTATGCCTTAAGTTTCAAAATATAAACTATAGTTATTGTGGAGTTAGAATGTTCTCTTCAGCCACATTGTTTGTCCTTCATCTCAGAACTGTTCTTTTGTTTACAGATTAATATTAGAAAACAAGCGGCAGGGCCTGTGCTTATTAAAAAGCGAAAAATGGGCATTCCAAAAATGAACCAAAAAAATCTTAAACTAAATAAAATCAAAATGCCCCAGTTTTTATATATACACACGCACAGACAAAAAAAACAGATTAATGTAAGCATCTTGCCGCCCATTTTCACGTGTTTCAACACGGATATTCCTGAACAAGCTTTGAATAGTATTTACATTTTTTAAAACTTAACATTATTACTCTCAACCAAATATTTGGAGTTGTTTTGTAAAAATAGGAAATCGGTGAATGGTTTGTATATTCATACTGATTCCAGGCAGTAGATACACATTGTAAGATGACGCTTTGTGTGGTTGCTCCAGTTAACTTTATAAGGAGCCTCGGTTGGCAGCAGTCTGATTTTTGGGGCTTGGTTCGTGTAGAAACTCCTTCCCTTTTCTTCCTGTTTGTCAGTCAAAGAGCCTCTCTTAGTTGCCAGCCAATGGAGTTCCAGGGCCTAAACCCGCAGGCTCTGTCTCACCCAGGCCTTTTGGCATTATGATTGATGTTTTAGTTTCTGCAGCAGGCAGAATCCTAAAGGAAAAACAAAACAAAAAAACCACGACTCCAGCTCTACCTTGCTCACTTCCACCATCCGCACGGCTTTGCGAGCAACTGAAGAGACTAAGCAACATTTGTATCTCCGATCTGATAACGCAATCAGACTGGGGGACCTCTATTTTTTCTTGCGAAGGGTTCATCAAACCATGGATCATATAGGGGGCCATCACATCCACCAGTCGCACGCAGAACCCATCAGTTTTGGAATCGATCAAATTCTGAACAGTTCGGATCAAGGGAGTTGCATGATCTCCAACTCCAGGCTGCAAGATTCGGACTATGGATTGGGATGCGTTGTGAGCAGTGCCTACAATACGATGACTGGCAATTACAACACCAACAATACTGTGGGATACAACAACAGCGCCTGTAGCATGGCATCTTTGAGTGGGGGTTACAATGTCAACATGGGCATGAACATGAACGGGAATAACCTGAATTCGGCAGGCGTGATCCGCGTGCCAGCGCACAGACCATTAGGTAGTGTTCACCAGACTATGTCCACCGGTATGCCAACCGTGCCAAGTATGGGCAGCGTGAACGGGATGAATAATCTTACGGGACTGACTTTTCCTTGGATGGAAAGTAATAGAAGATACACGAAAGACAGATTTACAGGTAAGGGTCTAGAATAACATACTGCACTATTGCAGTAGCGCACGCTTCGTCTATTCTAACTTTACAGCTAAAAATGAGTGTGTTCTCGTCTAATAAGACCGGTTTCATTCCAGACAGTAAAACCGAACGTTTTGTTTACACTCACAAAACACGTTTTGGTTCGTTACTAAATTCTACACCAAACCGCCCGTTTAAGGAGATCAAAATGCAGCGCGTTTAGAAAGTGTATGGTTAATCAAAATGAAAATAAAGCTCTCCTGTATTACCTATAGGAATAGAGCTCGTGGCATTCTCCAATCAGTAATTCATTCTAAACAAAAGCTAAATATTACGTAAGAACATTACATTACGATTGCTTTACGTAACTCAAGCCCTATTCATGATGTTATCAGGTTACACGGTGCTATGTTTGTAACTAATAACTGTAGTTATGTGACATCGTGAAAAACTGTGCATATAATGATCCTTAATAAATAATTAAAACAAATAACAACTCTGAATTAACTTAAAGATATGGATTTGTGTCAGTGACCGAATTTGTATTGATGTTATATTTAAAATGCAGTAATGAATGGGTTTTATATTTTACATGCTTTCGAGACAATAACCAGAAATTTTATGGATTAGATAATGTTGGGAAATTAGAAAATAAAGCCGAGGTGCAATGATAGTTTTAAAATGTATGTCTACAACAAGATATTTCTTTGGTATTCTGATAGATTCAGAAACAGGTAATTCCTCTAAACATGATAATAATAATAATAATAATAATAATAATAATAATAATAATAATAATAATAATAATAATAATAATAATAATATAAAAATGCCAATGCTAAATATACTAAATGTTAATTAAAAACTATGCTAAATAATAATACAAAAAATGCAATACCGTGCTCAATATTCTATTATCTGAAAAAATAGAATGCAGCCAACAATAGAATGTCTTAAGTTGTCCATGCAGTGTGTGAATACATTTCTTCACTTTGAAGTAAAATTGTCAGTGCTCTGCTGTATAAAAAAAAAGGTAAAAGGCTTTATAAAGAGAATAAAAGAACTGGCCAAAACTCATGTCAATGAAACCATATGTTAGCAACAACTCCAATTAAACAGTTACACTGCTAAGGGCCGGGTGAGGCCTTGTTTAGAACAGGGAAACTCAGCTTATAACTTTGTAATCAGTCACACTGCTCTGGAAAAGATCATTATTGTACTGGATTTGCGTAATTCAAATAAAACATTCATTTAAAACTGTAATAATGACGTGCACACCCAAAGCAATAAATTAGCTGGATAGTATAATAATAAATATCATATAAGGATCGTGATATAAAGCTATATGTATTTATTCATTTATTTACTCTATAACCACTTTATTAATGACATGCGCGTTTTAAACGGATTGTGAAACAAGTTAAACATTAAACTTTTGCAGCGTTAACGCTTTTCATTTGCAAAGTTAATCTTTTCCTAGTATTTTTTGCTGTTTCATAAAACACTCGTTTCCTGGATGGCAGAACTTTTGCTTCTGTGGTTATAGTAACTTCTGGTGCACGATATTGGCCATGGAAAAGGGAGAGGATGGGGTATTGACTATTTCTAAAAGAAATATATAAATATGATATCTCTCTAATGTTTGCATTAAACGTGTACAATATCAATCTGATTACATGTTATATTCAACTGAATGAATAGCCTCATTTGGACAATTTAGTTTATTTATGACTACATAGATTTTATGTCAAGTGATGTATTTTTGCTGATCGATGCCTATACAGGACATACTAAAAACAATTGGGTAACTATATATTGTATACATAGTTATTTAAAAGACAAATATTTTCCAGGAAGTGTGAGTTTTAGGAAAACAGTAGGACATCTGACTGGCATCGTGCCCCCGAATGTTTTAACCCTGCAAGCACCCTGTCTCTTTATTCCTGCCTCTCCACTGGCGAAGCTTTTTTAATACCTTGCTCATTTTTGCCGCTTGCTTTTGCCCTGTCTGTCTCCCAATCTAGTGGCCCTCTCACCCTTCACTGTAACACGTCGTATAGGTCACCCATACCAGAATCGGACCCCACCAAAGAAGAAAAAGCCAAGAACTTCCTTCACCAGGCTCCAGATCTGTGAGTTGGAGAAGAGATTTCATCGGCAAAAGTACTTGGCTTCAGCGGAACGGGCAGCCCTGGCAAAGGCACTCAAAATGACAGATGCCCAGGTCAAAACATGGTTCCAGAACAGAAGGACAAAATGGAGGTAAGATACGAAGTACAAAATACATAACATTTGTTCTTGTATTTTGAAGTCTTGCAAATTAAACTACTAGTACATGTCAAATGTCTTATATTTCCATATCGTCTGGTTTTAAAGACTATTTACAGTACACTGTTTACAGATGTTCAGATTTAAATCGCTGTGTTTGACTACTCCTGTTTATTATCAAATGAAGGGTCTAAGTTGAATATTTGTCTGTTTTTTTATGTATACAATGTACAACTATACATATGAGTGAACTATGTGTTATTTTAATTACATTATTGTGGAAATTGCTATTGAACTTGTATACGTTTAAATGGTATACACTTTAATAACATACACGTGTTTTGCGCTGTGTGAATCTATAGTTATAAACACTACAGCACATGTTGCATTTAACTTTTCCATAATCGAATACATTTCAGTGCTGATTTAAACATTTTTTGTATACAGAGATTCATAAAGTATGACATGTTTTTGTTGAAAATACAATCAATTTGGTCTTTTTTTTAAGTGTCATATCACATTGTGCAAATGAATTGTGTAAACGTTCTGACATAGCATCTGTTGTTTTGCATGACTGCTATAATTTCAGGCAACAAAGTAATCCTTGCTGTGCAATGATGCATTATACAAACCCACCCCCAAGCCTTCATTATGAAGGGCAGAATATCGTTGGAGACCACAAACCAGTGAGTCTCACTCCAAATGTTTGAAAGATGTATTTCTTTATTTCTTTATTTGTCATATACATCTTGAATCAGGACCAATATAGTCCAACCGTGTAATATTAATGTGTACAATTAAACATTATTATAGACCCGCCAACCAAGCATGATTCAAAATTGAGTAGACCTTTTGTGAAGAACTGTATAATGAATTACAAACTTTTGGACTATCTCGATTGTGAGTTTTTATCAATTTGAAATGTGTAAATTGCGCGATCAAACAGTAGCCTTAGATACTATTTCTGTAGAAGCTGCAGCTTACATGTATCTAATTACCTGCATTCATCATGTCTTTTTTTTAGTAGTGAGGCCTTCATACAGTGTATATTTTATATTCTAGGAAACAGCCCAAGAATATCCCATTCTTGATATCTCCAATAAAGAGAACTAAAGTGAATTTAAAAATATATATACTGTAAAAACAAAATACCGCATTTTTACGGTAAATTTACCCTAATGTTGACTCAATAAAACTCTATTTGTAGATTAGTTCTGGTGTATATTTCCGTCTTATTAAAGGTACATCATTCAAGGTACAACAATCCCAGACTATTTTTCAAACCTAACAAAGAATGTTGCAGCATGAATATATTTTTCGGAACATGTTTCTCGATCGACATGGACCAAAATAGTTTAAATGAATTCCAGCTTTTACTTCAGTGCAAATAGACATATATACATGTAATATACACACGTTATTCTGCCTTCAACATCCATGGGTTACCTACTTTTTCTTTGAAGAAGAAGAAGAGATGCAGCCTTGTGAACGTGCAAGTCTACCATATTTTATTCTGCTAAATAAATAAATAAATAAATAAATAAATAAACAAATCAACCAGTATGTGAGGGTTACACTCATCCGCAGTTTTCTGGAATTGTACAGAATGCTTCAACTTTGTATTTATGTTGGGGAGAGGCACGGAGATTCAAAAAGTTGAGTTGCAAGTGGCAAAGTAAAATTGCTTGTGGTGCGCTGTGCACGGGAGGCAATATTTCACAATACATTTGTCTATGTATTTATCAGCATTACATCGTAGTGTTTAAATGCGATGATACTCGAAACAATTTCAACTACAAGTCCGCGTAAACGAATGCAAGTACATTCTGGTTTGTTTCTTTTTTTAACTGCATTGTGATACTGTAGTGTTAAAGGGCCACTAGGCCGCTTCGAAATTCAATTTACCAAGTGAATTAATCAGGCAACCGATCTAGAAAATCGCATTAAGAGACCAATAATGAGATTAGTGCTCTGTAATTATCGGGTTGTGAAGCCATTTCTGTGTGTCTCTGTTAAGCTCCAAGACAGATGCTATTGACAATAATATGTCGCAGATTGATGTTTCGGAGTCAATCGGCTTACCTAACATTCTAAACTAACTTTAAACCTATAATTATAGGTAACTAAAACAAGTGAGACCATTCGTTTTACTACATCGGCGCAAAAAAATTGCGTGTCATCCGCTTAATCATATAAACTAAGCACTTTATCTTTCCCAAACGTAAAGTAAAAGAAAAATACATATTGTAATGTGTGTGTCTCAGCCGAACTTGCAGATAACAGTACATCAAATGAGCCTGAATTCAGATTAGTTTCAAGAATACTGATGATAACTGCTTTACACATATTAGTTGCATAAAGTGAACAAAGTTTATAATGACAAAATACAGATACGGTGCATATACGCAGAGTTAGGGCAGGACTTTGGAGTGGATGGGAGACAGCATTTTAATGTCAATGAATTCAATAATTGGTCCTGCAGAATTGTTGTTAACAACAGGATTCGTTGGGGCAGATTTACTCCAGGCTTTAATTTGATCTTATGTGTTAAATGCTTTAGAGACTTGAGATATTACTTAGTTATTTCAGCTACTTTTGTAACATTAATTAAGGGAAATGGAAGCTTGAAAATCTGGCCCTTTTTTTCTATGAAAACTATGTTGAGTGTTATGGTGTCATGTGTCTCATTACACCGGTTGCCTTTTCAAAGTAATCAGTTTGGCAATATAGGGAATGCACTTTTCATTATATTTGATTTTGGATTCTTTTTGTAGGCGACAGACTGCAGAGGAGAGGGAAGCTGAGAGACAGCAGGCCAACCGGATACTAATGCAACTACAGCAAGAGGCGTTCCAGAAAACATTGAGCCAGCCAGTGCAAGCGGACCCCATTTGCCTTCATAACACTTCCCTGTTCGCGCTCCAGAACCTGCAACCCTGGTCAGACGACACCGGTAAAATTACCAGCGTCACGTCAGTCGCGTCCGCATGCGAATAGAATGGACAGGGAAGGGGGTCTTTATTATGCGGACAACAGAGACAATTTGCGAGCAGAACTCCTAGATGAAGAGAAGAAACAACATACATTTTACAAAATATATATATATAAAAAAGAAGTCTCATAAGTTATATTAATGAAATGTGGGCACAAAGTCAATTTAAACAACACAAAGCATACAAATGGCAGACATAGTCTATTTAATGATAAATGCTTTTTTTATATGTAAAACACACACTAATTTTCCACGAAAAATGTAGGCCGACCATAGTTTTCATATTTAACTTTTTTTTAGTGTGTTTTATTTTGTGAAATGCCCTTGCATTGGACGAGATAAGAAACATTTCGGCTCTTCACAGCTATTTTTTTGCGAAGATTTTTGGAGCGACGCTGTTTTTATGGTTATTATTCTTGTTTTCATTACATAGTACTTTATCACACGTCGATGAAATACAGTGATACAAACGTTATAAAGAGGAACATGTATTTTCTAGTTTGCTATACGACTTGAAAATAATACCGGGGGTAGGCTATAACATGTGCAGTATTTTTTGTACAAAGCCAACTGATGAAGGGAGCTGTGATATAGTCACGTTGAAAACCGCAAACTGATGGATGTATTGATCAAACCTTCAGGTTTAATACGCTGGCTGTCTTTGAGACACTTGACTTTTTATTCAGGGTAATGTCATTTCGTTCTATTGACTTTTGTTTCGTTTTGATTTCCAAGCAATGTTCCTGCTTTATTTTTCAAGATAAACCGTGTTAGGATTCAAGAAAATGTCCCATTCTTCCAGTACCCCAATAGTCTTTATGATTTCCCACAGACCTCGTGAATATTGTTTTCTTGTTGTGTATCCATATTCATTTCTCATGAACAGAACCACGGAAGCAGGCGGCTACAATGTTAACCACAGGGATGTTTACAGTTTGTTATTCAATTGTACTCATGTCTTATTCATAACTTCTTTACAAACTCCCTTCATTAGAAATGCACTTACATTTATGTATATTAATTTCTTGTGTACATTTTTGTGTAAAAAAATAAACATGACATTTATTAAATTCAATATGTGTAAAGGCCGCTGTTTTAAAACATTTGCATTAAGTTCCAGGCGATTCAGTCTCATGAATACGTATTACTTTTGAATCAACCTGAATATTCGTGTCATATTAAGTAATATAAAAAATAATAATAATAATTGTGACATTGGTATGAAATTAAAGCTATCATTAAGCATTTTACAATACAGCTTCATCCAAAATAGCACGTGACAATATGTTCGAATAAGCCTATTCATGAAACCTAATGCGTCGGGAATGATACAAAAACGATTATTATCTCGACGTTTAAACCTGCTGCTCATGAAATGCATTTTATCTTGATGAATGGTGTCTCTCGACAGATATACATATGTTTTAGTCGTATTCAGAGTACAGTGCCAATGTACAGAATACTGTAGGCTATAGTGTTAAGAACATCATCCAAATCACTTTAGACACACACAAACACACACATATATACATATATACAAACACAGACCTATGAGTCAAATAGTGACCTAGTAAATGCAGTGGAATTACAATTTACCAAAATGATAATAATTGCATGTGATACAACAGTTTACTTGTATTAGATCAGTTTACATTAAAATATAAATCCAGCATCCACATCTCTCTCTCTCTCTCTCTCTCTCTCTCTCTCTCTCTCTCTCACACACACACAATCAAATATAATACCATACACTCGACTCCGCAAGACTACTTTAGTTTTTTGTATTGGAAACATTACATAGTACAGTATTTGCAGTTTATTAAAAATCCACAGTAGCTTATACTATACATACTGCCTTGAAACCGCTCGCATACAGCATTCCTTATCAATAGAATTACTGAAAAAAAACGTAAAACGGTAAAACACTGCGCAGTCGCACTGGGAGAAGGACTTTCAGTGGGTGCGTAAACCCTTTGTAAATAGCGCGCAAAATCAAGTGAGAATAGGGCCCGTATTCTGTTGATAGTTTGATTGATTTGTTTAATTGATATGGTTCCATATACGACGTAGACGTATTTGGTTCAGCTGCAGAGCCTTCCTTATCTGAACACAATTGTTACAAAAACAGAGCCCATTTGATCAATTGTACAGTTATCGGAATGCATACCAGTTTATAAAAGCAGAGGCCTACGGATTTTCATAATGCTTCACTGTTTAATACGGTTTACAGGAGTGCGCAATTAAGCGCAGTGCAGTAGGTCTATTTGTTTCTGATAGTTGTCGCTACATTTACAGTCCTACTGACAAAAGCTTAGTTTGATAGCTTGGCAGTGTCAACAAAATCAAACTGATACACAAAAGCTCAATTAATCGATTTAATGAAATGTTCAAAATAGAGACACACATGCAAAATTATACAGGAGCTTGGCCTGGCTTGTTTGACAATAACTCATATTACTAATCAGTAAAGCATGTCTGCACATGAGCACAATATAGAAATACCTGAGATGACATTGCACTTACTAAATCACAATGTTGCAAATCAGCTAAACACGCAACTGGCAAATGGTATTTTTCTTATTCTACTTGAATGTGGTCAACTTCTAAATGTGTGTATTACTACCCTATATAGGCTATCCACACTGCCACCCTTCAGTTGCATAAGACCTATGAAATCGCTGCTGTATTTAGGCATCATAGCACTCCAATGCCTCGGTAGGCCATCGTGGCGCACCCAGTCTATTCAATTGACTTTTACTTCTCAACCGGGTTCTTAATTGTTTTTCTTCACTGACTGGAGCACACACCTGCAATCAAAGGCACAGTTCCAAGGTTGTCAGTACCCCGTCTCGTTTATTACACTGACAAGAGTGAGTTCGTTAAGGAGAACGCTAGGGTTGATAAAGACCACAGCTTGGTTTACATTCAACACAAATGCTGTTTTATACCCTATTATTCACACATCGTTTTGAGAATGTGATTGTTAATTGCAATTTAATTGTTTTCAACTCGGATTATTTAAGACGATGTGTTTGGATTGGAGTGTACGGATGCAACTTTGTCTCATTTTACTGTTGTTTTTTCGCAGTGCGCAATCAAAGTAAATGATCTTGGCATAGTAGCCACACTAATATTACTAATGCGATAGTTAGACTTTGATGCATGTAGTTTACCCCTCCCTGTACCATTAATCTTTAAGTAACCTAGGGTGGAGGAGTCGCCCTGCGGGTCTGTCGTCTTCACAGCTGGGCTGTACTTTCTGTAGAACTGGGGAGAACATCTAGCTTCTTGAGAGACATACCAGCTCTCAACATCCCAGCTGAGCACGCATTTCTTTCTGTGATGCTTTGACAATACCCCCGCCTCATGCATCAAACAAGGATCCCTTTAACCGTTTTTATTTTAAAATGAAAAAGTTACATCTTACTTGGCAATTTTAACTGGTTCTATACTCAGGATATTGAGTGGAAAGTTTACATGCAAAAATGCTGAAAGTAAGAAGGCTATGCTATAGCTTACATAAACGAAAAATGTTTAGTCACACTAATATAGTCTAAATATTATTGCTTGATACTGTTTTATTTAACTTGTATTGTTTATTTTTGCGTTTGTTTTGTTTAGATTTTTTTCATTAGACTTCTTTAACTTTTTAAATACAAGTTTCTTTGGATTAACAATGTACAGTGTATGTTATATACAGCTCGCGGTATACGACGCATTGTAATATAGAATTGATAATCGACAACAGATGGGCATTATAATTACCTCTAATTTTTGCTAAGTTTGTTTGTTTATTTGTTTTTGTCCAAAGTAAAAGTAAACGACAAGCAGGGTTATACTGTGATCGATAATTTCAAGTAATTTAGAGACCTCTAGTGGTCAAAATGAAAAACAACATCTAATGGTGGATATTACAATAACAATAGGACATTGGTTACTACCGGTACTGCCACAGTATGACTTATAAGTGTGTCGTCTCGGTATGCACTATAGCTACATTATGTCTTTGAATTAGTTTTGGTGTCTGGTGGTTATTGGTAGTTTCCAATAGGTGAGAGAAGGCTTTGTTGAAAGTGGTCAGATTTATTAACAGGTTAATGGTCCAAATGCACAGGCTGAGACAGAGACAGAGGGCCATCCTCGTGGAAATGCCTGCTCCTGGTTTCTGCGGTAAGTTTCTGGATGTGGAACAGTCTCTGATGCAGATACCCGTAAGAAGCAATTCTGCAAAAAGCTACTGTTCATTTTTTTTTTTTAAGTGTTGTTTGGGACCACACAATTTAATTGAAGAAAAGCAGTTTCCTTTGCACAGTAGGCCTACAGTCTAATAAAGTTGTTATATCACGCTTCACTCAAACAACAGCACATACCGGTACACATGTCAGCATAATCGTATGTTTGCAAAGCAATGTGGATTCCTGATTTTCATTATATGTTTTAGGGAAGCTTTCATTTAAAGTCCTGTATTTATTTGAGCAAGGTGATTTGAACCATGTATTCCATACCAATAACTGTTTTTACTCATTTTACTGTGTTACTGTTTCAGATACAAGCACACTAAACAGTGCAGTCCGGTATTGGAGAACAAAACACGTTCTGGAGGACCAGAGGGTTGAAGTACAATGACAGCAATAGAAACACAATAAAAGAAGTGAAAAGCATTAGGCCTACAATTACTGGTTGAGTTGTAAAAGCAATATCTTCATAGTCATTCACCTTGTCTGTGTTGTTTAGTTAAACTAGTTCTTGATGCTGGTTTATGATACTGAACCACTGTAGTGTGTATCAGGCCATGACCCAAACTTGCTGAATAGTAAATAAATATGTATTATAGTTAATAAGAATAGTCTTCCTAAGTAGAATGACCCAATGTTTATATCATTTGTGTTGTTATAAATACACCAGGTCTTCCGTACTGTATGTTGCCTTCTATGCAGTGCACTAACCTTGCATCTTCTCTCTGCTTGATCCTACCAGCTTAGGGCTCGGTTGAGCTCATAGACTGTGCATTATGCTGGCGACGCTGAGTCTGCAGGTTTTCAGTTTCAGCCCTGACAGACTGGCGGTGTGAAAGCACACTCACAGTGACATGCACAGAAACACATCTTACCTGTCACTTTAAAAGGGAGGGGGGAGTGTGACGTAACTGATAACCGAATGCTTGTTAAACTCTCCACAGAGACTATGTGTCAAATCAGAGATGAGCGCAAGAGGGACAAAGCAGTAATAATTGGATTAATTGAAACACTATCTGGTGTTTCTGACTGTGGCAGCCTGTTTGTCCAGGGTTCCCTTATTTTTTAGAAACCAGCTGGTTTGGTTAAGATTGTTACAATGAATGACTAATTCTAAAATGTATATTAGCATCAAAAATCGACTAACAGCTATGTTTATTCTTCTTTAATAACCCTAAAGAATACAGGGACAAAGAGGACTCTTGATTCCAGGTTTCATGGAGGTTTGATTCAGAACCAGTTTCAGTCCTCCTCAATAAACTCTTATTACAGATCTGACTGACTCAAAGTTGACTCAGCTCAGTGCTGACATATAGTTTTACCCAGTTGTGCTCAACTGTTGTGATTAAGCTTAGTTTTTCTTTAAAATAAAATGTTAAAAAAGTTGAATTAACATTTTAAAGAGCACTTCAGAAACGTCCCAGTTTGGCTGCCCTTTTCAGAGGGATCAAACCCAAGAGTAGAACCTTTGAAAATGTCCCTCTAGACTAATGCATCTCAGAACCCATTCAGTAACTCTCAAGCAGTTCATGTGCAGTTGTTTTTAAATAGACTAGCTCATCTCTTCTTTTTGTTCCCTTAAAGTGGCTCTTGACGAAGCCTGCAGCTCCGCTGTTTCACTGCAGATACACGCCGAGGCAGACTCTGGCAGCTCGCAAGCCTGTTTCTCACGTCACCTCAATGACATCCCCCAATGGGATTACATGGAATCTGAACAAACAAGTTAGTACTTTCCACCAGACAGGTTGCTACGAATTTCCTCCCTAAAATACTAAAGGAAAGCAAAAGGTCTTTTTGTTCATTGTTTTATGTTTCTAATTACCATACCTCTGCAGTGTTTTTTGGTTTTCTTTGTTTATATATACCCAACATATATTTAGGGCTTCTGATTTTTTGGTTGTAACCGATAAAACACTCCCGATACAAAAAATGAAATCGGTAGATAGCCAATAAACACCGGAAAAACTGTGGAAATGGTTAATAAATGCACGTTAAAAAAATAAAACCTACTACAAAAATAATAATAAATACATTTACCTGTGCTGCTGGGCAATGTCCCTCCTGCCTGACTTGCATCTATCATTGATTCGTTCTCAATACTTTAAACCCGCCCCAACTACTGAGTGGCAGCACATTCCTACATTTCTATTGGAGACTCCGCTTGCGAGATTTAAAACGAGATTACAATCAGAATGGAGGCTTCTTAGCGGGATTTCAAACTGTATTGCAGTTAAGATACGGAGGATTTAAAACAGAGTTGTGGCTAAATGTACAAAAATGCCTAGACACGAAAACCCCAGAAGAATGTGCCCGTAGGGATTTCACTGTGGAAGACAACGAAGGAAAGAAGGTACAACCTAAGTGTGCAAGTACTGTCGAGTTACTACTATACATATTTTGACAGAAAAAAACGCTCACGCATTTTGAAAAGTATCCGAAAAAGCCCTGAAAAAAAACGATTTACATAAAACTCGAAAATATCTAAAAATAAGCACCGACAAATACAAGTAATAAAACACGAAAAACAGAAGCCCTATATTTAACTAAAAAAAACAACCATACAGTATGTAAGAGAAGTGTTTTCACAAATCACTGCCAGCAAGTATTTCCTTTAATTCCATTTTTATTTTCCGTTGTTTGTTTTTTTTCTGTACCCTTGCTATGGAAATGGTTACTCAATTCACGTTAACTTCACTCCTTTCCCATTAAAAGAAAACTTACCACAAAAAAACAAACGACCTTTCACAGTGCAGTCGGGCAATGTCCCTTCTTCCTGACTATTCATTCTGGATTATTTAAACCCACCCCAACTACTGAGTGGCAGCAAATTCCTACATTTTTATTGGCGACTCAGCTTGAAATTGAAAGCAAGATTACAATTAGAAGGTGTGTTTGTGGGATTTAAAACTATATTCAGTTAGAATTGCAAATTGTGGCGAAATGTAAAAAAATGCCTAGACAGACAAAAGCCCCAGAAAAATGTGTCCGTGACGATAAAGGTTTAGTTGTGGAAGACAGCGAAGGAAAGAAAGACGCCAGAGCATTTAGAAAGTAACCAAAAACAATCATTGCATACAGTATATAAAAAGAGAATGTCATTGGGGGGACGATTTGCATAAAACTGGAAAATAGCTAAAAAATAAGCACAGAAAAATGAAATGAATAAAAACCGAAAAACAGAAGCCCTATTTATAATGTTTGCAATCATTTTAAGTGGTTCTTACTGACATTGTGTGCAGCTCATTTACCTTGATAAGTCTGTGTCAAGCCTTTACTGCCCTGGATATGTTCTCATACGTATGTAATGCCTTTTTTTTTATCAATGTCAGATATATTGGACCGGGCAGCAAAGGGTTAATATGCTTGAATTAGGCGTTTAGGAGGTGTTTGTCAGTTCCTATGTCCTGCTATAGACATATGTAATGTAGGCTAGATCAACCAAACGGTCTGTATATGAGTAAGCTACAGCACCATCTAGTGCACATCAGTGTATTGCCAATAAAGCAAAAGGAAGCTTGAGAAAACTTTGGATGACACAGTTTTCATTACAGCTACCTGTGGCAAGCAGCTAGAACAGATCCTGAGCGCAGGTGAAAACACCTTGACACAGACGCATACACATTCAAAACACAGTATCTGACTTACTGCAACAAGGAGAACTCACAGGGATTGCACTTATCAGTAGTTTACGGGACAGTAAAGAACATGTCATCTGAAGTCTAGGATCTTAGTATGCTTTATTAAAGCTTTTACCTCTAGTGTAGAAAAGAACTGTGTTCTTCTAATGCAAAAAAAATGTTCTCCTCGTGCAAACAAGTTATATAACATGAATTCATTGTTAATAAACACTTCATACACAACACATTTACAACACAATGAAGATTACACCTCTAACAGTGTAAAATCCCTGCAAAAAGTGCTGTGTATCTATCTCACATACTATTGAGCTCAGTTTTTTATAGTCCGTGATTTGGGACAAGGTGGATCAGTGAAATACTGTGCATCAATGTACTCAGTGAATGTGATATCTACATTGATATATCCTGTGAATCAGCTGAATGTCACAGTCAACAAAAAACAATTAATGTTTGTACTATCCCAAAGTAATTAACCTATACCCCATCAATCATTCTATTATATATCCATTTATTCTAAACATACACAGTAGGGTTCAGTGCCTACAATGCATTGAAGTGGAGGCATGACACACTGTGTCCTGACTGAGGAGGTTATGAATGAATACAGAACTGGAATGTAATTTATGATTCAATTATTAACAATATCCACTGGTAGAATATCATCCCCAATGACCTCTAAAAGCTCACCAGAGGCTCAAAACAGTAAAATATGTTGTATGATGTGTATCTGTGCCAAGACTGCTGGAGCCAAGCATTTCAAGCTGCAAAACAATAGCCAGTTCATTTAGACAGAGATACTTGATCAAAACTGCCATAACAATGCATTAAACAGAGCCACATTACCCATTAAATACAGATACAGAAATATGATATGCCTACTGGGAAGCACTGTATCACAACAGGTGCTGGTAAGAGGCAGTGGAAAATGGAAGGCTCACCCCCAGGAGATGAATGCAGAACCAGTTCAATGTTTGTGTTGGGTGAGAATGCCCTGGCATTCAGGTACCCTGCCAAGCCAATGGGGGATCCTCTCAAGCTGTCCTGCTGGGCTGCGCTGTCCACACTGGTTACTTGTGGCTTTTGGTCTTCAGTGATACTTGTGTGTGTTTGAGGAGGGGCTCTCTTATTGTGGTGGAGCTTTTGTTTCATTTTTAAAGTCGTGTGGAACTTTGTGCACTGATTGTGTATGGTCCACTGTCTAAACACACAAACTGCCTTGAAGCTTTGCAGATCTTCAGCACACTTTACTCCTGGCCTCTTACAGACCTTTCGGATTGCATTCGGGTGCCATCTGATAAACTGTTTACATATTACACAGTTTTAAGATACAAAATAAGTGTAGCCCAAGATCACGAGGGCTGCATGTGTGTGCTATTTTTTGTTTTAATCAGGGAGTCAAGCAAACAGATGACTTTAAGCTCTGTCCCATGATCACTAAAGAGAAGTGTAGTTACCCCACCATCTTTCACTTGAGATCCATATGCAGCAGAAATGACATGCTGCAAAGGCAGCCAGTGATGCACCATGTCGTTAACTTTTTAGGCTGCTGTGAATGTGGAATCCATAAATAGATGGTGGGAGTATGCACACATTAACAAACATTCACATTTTAGTTTCTTTAACATAATAGAACTTGGATAAAACAAATGAAACCTGCAGGGGTTCCAACCCAGGATGTCCCCGTCAGTCCTGATATGTATTTTCCACGTGTGAACTGAAGGACATTTAGTTACCAGTCTTTATATGTTTACATTTCAGGAGTGCAATCCACTTTTTTCACCCTTCTTTTTCCCATAAAATCACTTAAAAACCTGTGCTGTATCTTCTTTCATGTTGGTATAAAAAGTAACATTCTATCCTTTCCATGCCTCTTGGTAGTTCTTTATATAACATGGAGAGAGTAATGTGATCCAGTAGGTTGCCATCTCAATGATCAACACTTAACAGATTCCTGGAAATGCAAAGGAAATGGGTTCGATCAGGCAATGGCACTTCGTATTAAAAGACATAGCTTGATAACTGGTGTAGCCCCTATCTGGAATGGTAATGGTGACCGCGTGGTACATGTGAGGTATAAAATATTAATTTGAACAAACTGTTTATGAACTGCAGTCCCATTACAAATGCTCACATGTTTAGTGTTGGTTTGTCCCTTGGGAGCTGAAGATCCTGACAAGGGTAAAAGAAACATAGCTGGCTCTTTATAAAACTCTTCACTGTTCTTTCAAGCGCATGGTTGTATGCATTCTTTGTTTGTAATCTTTGTTGTAAAAATATTGTATTGAGAGCTCTGCATGCTAAATATATTGGTATCCCTGAATAGCTAACTGGTTGCTCTTTTGGGGAGGGAATATTATCCTACCCCTCTCAGGCAGCTTACTAAATATCCCTGAATAGATGAACTGGGTGGGATTGTTGCTGTTCATTGTATGCAATAATATTGCCGTTTCCAATTCCTATAACATACTGATCTGTGTTTTATGCTAGTGTATTCTTTACACTTTTTTAATATACTTTGATCACACGACAATAAACTTTTATCAAGTCATTTTTGCATGTGGATTTTTATTTGTATTCGCCCAGGGAAGCAATACATTTAATGAGTCAAGAACTGAGAAAAATAGTCATACTGGATGAACACTTTATTATGCTGTTTATTTTAACACTAGTCTCAACTGATATTCATAGATAATGATAAAGAGACAACTAAAAATGTGTTTAATCACAACATTATTCTCCAGTTTTGTGTACAGTAATTTATGTTGTGTGCTGGGCACTTGCAGATAACTGTAATTAATTGAATTCTGTGGACCTTTTAAGTGCAGCATTTCAAATAACCTACACACTGAGAGAATGTCAAACACTGCAATGATAATACATATGAAAGATAAACTGATGCAAATAACATAGAAGAACAATTAAACTCACCTTGATAAATAATATACAGAGCACAGAGACGTCCATGTTAATTGGAATTGGTAACAGCTTTGATAACATGCCTGTAGGCAGGTACATGAAATGTTTGTTTCAGCACTAGTACAAAGATGTAGATGCAGTGGTCCTGTATTACCAGTAGATGGCACAACCTTTTTTTTTGTTTGTTTACAATGAACAGGCCTCTGGGTAGTGTGCACAGCACAGTGCATTACTTATTATATATTATAGAATACGTTGTACATACATTGCTATTTAATCTTAGTAGCCCAAGCAACCCTATCAGTAGCATCCATTGTGATGAAGGTCTGTCACTTCCTTGCTTTCTTGAGTTCCTTGGTATCTCTTCACTGCCTGTGTTGAAGGTCACTCTCCATTGTGCCCCATAGTGCTGTAGAAGTGTATTTAGTTTGTGCTCATGACTGTTTAAGTATTTACCCGACAACTACAACTGCAAAAAGGTTCGAACTGGAATCCAACAGGTAACTCAATGTCCTCTTTCAAATATATATCCACAATTATTCATTTCTTTTTAGATTATAAATTAAATCTGATTAATAACATATTAACGTCATAAAAACGTAGCAGGTATTCCTAACACCTAGACCCCACTTCTATTTGTTCAGCCCAGTCTGCTTGTTATCTAAATGAGGGTGTGGTGAATCACACCATTTCTGTCTGACATTATTACCTATAATTGCCTAACTGATTGTAGTTATGAGTTTGGAAAGTATTCATTAAAAAGACGAACAATCTTTTTTCTTTTTTTCTCTCTTTTTAAAGCAGTTGACCATAGGCAGAACTGTGACAGTCAAAGAAAATTGACATTTCACTGTTCAAATAAGGAAGGCACTACTTGGCATTAGATATTCTGTTTGTTTGTAATCTCTTAATCTTGTAACCTCCTAAAAAAAAAACATTACCCGTGCTGTAGGGAGTTGCAGATTCTAACCCTTACCAGGTCTTGTTTTGTATTAGCTGGCAAAGTGCAATGCTTCAGGAACACCACAGGGTGGCAGCAGATTCCATATGCAGTTGGTAGGGTTGAACTTCAAATCGGCATGACCTGTAATGTCTAGAGTGCAGCAAACGACAAGGAAGTGTCTAAATGCAGAGAGAACCAGGCAGCAAACAACCTCCCATGGAAGCACTGCTTTTATGAATCCTGACCCCTGCAGACAAGAAAAGCTCTGCAAGTATTCACGATAACCAAGGCTGGGTCTTGTTGAAAACCTAATGTAAACATCATAAAGGAATACAAAAACGTGTGACATCCATAGTATATATAAATATGATATTAGTACTTTGTTTCTCCAAAGCTGGGAACACAACTGCTTTTGCCACTGTGTCTGTGATGCTGGCAGAAGTTATCCTGTTATTGCTTGTTGTGTTAGGGGTTATAAATAACCTTTTCAGCCTCTGTCAATGTTTTTATATACTAGTCACATTTTACAGGAATGCTGTACATGGCCATCTGCTGTTTTCAATGTGGGTAAATGTAAAAAAAATACATTTTTTAAAATCTCCATGGGATACTACTGAACTGTATTATCTGAAAAGGTGTTATGCTTGTTTCTGCCACTGGGTGATGCCCTTGTACAAGCTCTGTATGAACCAGGCAGTTAAATGTGCTGCAATGTTGTTGCATTTCTGGTTAGACAAAAAAAAAAAAAAAATACAATCCATCTGTTACTTATTCCTCCTATTCCATGTTTCATTCAAAGCATCAGAATGTACACTCTTGCTTTGACCATTTAAGAATAAAGCCTGCCCTCTTTTCGTCTCTATTAACCACTTTCTTTAAAGAAGCATCCGTTTTTATAGTGCTATAGAATGAGTGCACCTGTTGACAGAAGCCAGCATTTAAAAAGTGCTTGAATGCTTGACTATCACAAAAGTACTATGTGTTAATTATAAAGGCTTATTGGCACTAGGATAATGCCATATAGATTAAATCAAACTGTTTTTGTTTGTTTTGATGGGAGTCAGTGTCGACATGTTCCTTGGGCTCCTGAACAGGTTTCTATAGTGTGGTAGAGCAGTTTCTCCACTAGGTGGCGCTACAGTTCTATAATTCTTGAGTGTACAAAGTCCAGTGGGGACAAGATCTTGTTTGTCATTCACTGAATCAAGTTGAATTAAAGCTAACCCCATAAACACTGAAACAAGAAGGCTTGCATCATAGTGCTGAGTTCTGGATGTTATAAAGTAAGCAGAACTGAAGGTGCTGAGTTCAGGTCATTTGAGCTATTGCAGAGTTATTCTGAGAAGAGAAAGCACGCTGCATTTAGGAGGGCAATACAATGTTTTGGAAGCCGATACATTCTGCATCAATTGACTTTTTAACAATAATATCAGTGAACTGTGAAAGTAAGACTGTTTGAAGGCAAAGAATGGCTCTACCTCCTCTACGCTCCCCTGCCTCCAGAGCCCGCTCCTTCTCCACCCTCGCTCCGCAGTGGTGGAATGACCTACCTACGGATGTCAGGACCGCCCAGTCCCTGACCACATTCCGGCGCCTCCTTAAGACTCACCTCTTCAGACAGCACCTGTAGAACTCCTCTGTTTCTCCCCTGGGACACTTTCACCCTTCCTTAAATTTGCTTTACTTACTCTTATCTGACCCCTATTTTACTGCATTTAATCCTGTACTTCAGAGTACTGTAATCTGCCAAGTGTTTAATCTGTAGTATTTCGTATTTAATTATATCTTGATGTAACTATCACTGTCACTTTTGTCTGCTGTATTATTGAATTGTATTTTGGCCCACTTGTACTTGCTTGAACTAGTCATTGTATTTATCTTGCTCTTATTGTATTATTACTTGTACTGTAACACTTGAAATGTGTTTGCTTACGATTGTAAGTCGCCCTGGATAAGGGCGTCTGCTAAGAAATAAATAATAATAATAAAAGGAGGGTCTGCATCTCCAGTTATTGGCCTGACACATGTCAAGGTACTGGCCTGATGGGTAGTAAGAGCGTTTGTAGAGAAGTAAATTGCGTTAAAGGAAATGCAACCCTCCCAGGAAACGGGGTATTAATAGAAGCACACAAACCAGCACAGCAAGTGTGTAATCTATATGATAATGAAGTGAATTACCCTAATTCTCCTACGCAACAGTATGTGTTAAAGTGTGCAGACTCTGCATTATTTGAATTCAGTTATTTAATTACCTACTGTTCTGTCAAAGATAAGTATATTTCTCGTGACACATTCTATTTATATACTAAATATACAATGGTATTTTTCAGTCATTTATTTAAGTACACAAGTCTGTATAAAATGGGAAATTCTTTCTTTCCTGGTTCTTTATATCCCTGAAATGACTAAATAAGAAGTGGTGCGAAAAATATGTTTAGCTTAGGTTTCAAACATGTATAATTTGAAACTGTTTTTTGGTTGACCAAGGAATCTATTGCAGTACCTGTTCAGTTTTGTAACTGCAATTTATTGATAACATTTTATTTTGAAAAGTTTGTTCACTTTCAATAGAGTAATAATAATGAAAAATACAAAATGCTATAATAGTAATAGTTATTTAACAAAAAATACAAAAAAACTAAAACCATGGAAAGTAACTATGGTTTATGTATGTAAGTATTATTAGTAGTAGTAGTCGTAGTGGTGGTGTTGTTGTTGTTGTTGTTGTTGTTGTTGTTGTTGTTGTTTGTTTCCAGTACAATGACTAACAGTCAGCCAGGAGCCTGTGGACTGGCTACTACATGATTACTTTCAATCCATTTTGATTCAGTACATGTTTTTCAATTTCTGGCTGAACATTAGATGTGCTGTCTCTGACCACTCTTTGGTTTATCTCTCTTTTGTTATACCCCTGTGATGACTGTGCCAAGAAAAGAATGGAATAGAAAAGCAGTTACAATGGGACATCTGGCTCTCAAGTCAAATATGTGAGCAATGGCAAAAGAAAAAAGATAAAAGCCAATGCAAAACTGGTAACTGTAAAGTGTTCCTGTCTGTATTGCTTGAGAAACTGATACCAGACTAAGATTCTCTCTATACATACATATTTACAGCTAATTTGATCAAATAAATAATGACTGTTACTAATATGAACAACATTAATTGACTATATACATACGACTTAAAGTGTAACTTAATATACACAATTCATATCTTGATGAACTGGGTCAGTAAACGACCCACTCCAATAAGAAACGATCAATGCATTGCTTATTTATTTATATTTTGTATAAGGCAAAATTAGGTTCAATTGTCCATTTTCTGAAGATCTCCCCTTTTGGAAAGGATGGTCTGAGCTCTTGAACAGGATCGCCTTTAAATCTGTATCTGTTTGCAGTTTATAAAACATCTATGGAATCTGAACAATAGCAGAATAATAATAATTGATATTTAATGTGGGGCATAGAAAGGGAGTTGTAGATCAGAAGAGAACAAAGAAGAGACAAGAGAAAAACTTTGAAGTACCATGGGGAGTTATTGCTGAAGAATACGGCTCAGAGCCATAATAAGCCAGCCCAGCCTTTATTTACAGATTCAATCAATATCACATGAAAAATAATTATTAAGACATAAATTTAAGAGTGAAAACCTATACCACAGCTCTTGGAGACAGTTTTAATATAAAATTTAATTCAAAAGTGGAGGAAAAAAATCCCTTAACAAGCAGAAAAATAACTGCTGCTCCAGTGCCACTTTATTATATTTTAACAGACATGTTCTATGAAAGCCTAAATTACTACAGAAAGATGCGATACATGATGGATGAAAACGAGTCCTGGATCTATACCCACTCTTCAGCTCAATGACAGCGATGCATATGCTCCACAAACAACTTCAGACAAAGTAGTTATCTGACCTCACTTGCAGGTACAATCACTTTGGTAGAACCCATTCCTTCCATGAAAGATAGAATACATTGCAGACAACTGCATCTCATGTGTTGAGGCAGGACTGTCGTATACTCTTTGGTCACCTAATAACCTGATTCCAGTTAATACTCTGAGATATATATGACTGACATCTAGGTGCACATATTAATTAATGCACTCAAAGATAGCGAACTCTTTGAGTATATTTGCAGTGGATTTGTCTATGAACTAGTGTTGAGCACTGGCAGAGTGAAGTGTGGCTTGTACATTCATAATGTTGTGAACTTCATGTCAGTTAGCCACCGTTTTCTGCTGAGCTCTGTTTGTCCCAGCTGGCACTGATTCAAGTGATTATTACACATCATTAAGGGCATATATGGGCTGGAGTTGTCAGCAATACTATAAAGGGAAATTACTTTAAAGTGGTTGTAGAGCTAACAACATAATTCAATACATCATGCCTGTTGTGCACTTCTATGCACTGTATGTGTCTCTGTATTTTTTGTATTTTCATTTTTAAGCATGATATGGTACTACACTATTCTATGCTAGGCTTACATTCAACTAGTCTTACACTTCCTTGGCCATTTCAACTGGACTGTGAAATTGTCCCCACCTTTTTAACGCCTTCTTTCGTGTCACTAGCCAACCAGCTGCTTCCCTTTTACTGACGGGTATGCGCTATTGTAAAGCCAATAACCAACGCTAAGATAAAATTATCTTGGAAGGTAAGTACAGTCGTAAAACAGGTAGAATGTTTGGAATTATTTGGTAAGTTATAACCACATTAAGAAAGACCTGTTCAAACACTTTGTGATTGAGAGTGTGTTTGACCTCAGGAAGAAGGTTTGGCTCAGGAAGGAGGTTTCTGAAGAAGGTTTGGCTCAGGAAGAAGGTTGCTGAGAAGGTTTGGCTCAGGAAGAAGGTTGCTGAAGAAAGTTTGGCTCAGGAAGATGGTTGCTGAAGAAGGTTTGGCTCAGGAAGAAGGTTGCTGAAGAAGGTTTGGCTCAGGAAGAAGGTTGCTGAAGAAGGTTTGGCTCAAGAAGAAGGTTGCTGAAGAAGGTTTGGCTCAGGAAGAAGGTTGCTGAAGAAGGTTTGGCTCAGGAAGAAGGTTGCTGAAGAAGGTTTGGCTCAGGAAGAAGGTTGCTGAAGAAGGTTTGGCTCAGGAAGGAGGTTTCTGAAGAAGGTTTCGCTCAGGAAGAAGGTTGCTGAAGAAGGTTTGGCTCAGGAAGAAGGTTGCTGAAGAAGGTTTGGCTCAGGAAGGAGGTTTCTGAAGAAGGTTTGGCTCAGGAAGAAGGTTGCTGAAGAAGGTTTGGCTCAGGAAGGAGGTTTCTGAAGAAGGTTTGGCTCAGGAAGACGGTTTCTGAAGAAGGTTTGGCTCAGGAAGAAGCTTGCTGAAAAAGGTTTGACCTCAGGAAGAAGGTTGCTGAAGAAGGTTTGGCTCAGGAAGAAGGTTTCTGAAGAAAGTTTTGCTCAGGAAGAAGGTTGATCAATAAACCACACTTGGGTTTGGGCCTGTCCTCTATTCTCTGTTTTTACTATTACTTGACTAATGATTTGGTAATGTTACAGAATTAGTAAACAGCACAAGGGGTTCATTTTACGGCTTCTTGGATGGGACTGAAGATGCATGGCAAGAAAATGATGCCCAAACACTTATGTCAATAAGTGGTGTATATGCAATATACAAGCAGCCCTTCATTTGTTGAGTAAGCTTGCCTTGTGATCACCTTTTAGGTGTGGTGTGGCTTACAAGGATAAGCCTGTAGTCCAATTGCACTGCCAGCTATTGCACCACACTGCATATATGTAGGAAACTTGGCATGAATGAATAGCAATCATATAATACTATAAATTAACGCAGAAAACAATACTGGATGATCAGTTACACAGTGGTGAGTACATTAAGCCTGTAACTTCGTTTCTAAAATGAGCCTGAAATGGGAGCATACCCTGAAGGGAGCTGTTCATTACTACCATAGATGTAAGATTATTATTGTTCCATTAATTATACAGTATTAATTATTGTATTGAATTCCTTTAGCTTTAAAATGATTTAGATAAATTATAAGATAGAGCACTTTTTTCTTGTTGCTGCTATCCGTTGTAAAATACAGAATAAAACAATTATAGTT